>JAGFBZ010002532.1:780000-1980000 GCA_018398805.1 Hirundichthys speculiger | reverse complement strand
ACATCCCCTTTAAGAGGGGGTGACCGGCTCCTCGCTGCGGGCTGCAGGGGGCGCTGTGAGACCGCTGCATCTCCGCGGGAGCATCTCCACGAGCTGGATGATATGGAGAGAGGCACAACGGGGGAAATCAACTACATTTTCTCTGTTCGATTCATAAGCGCGCATATTTGGTGGATTTCGTTTTGTCTCCGTCACAAGGGGGTCCTCGGAGGTTTTCACGCCATTAAAACACCGAGAGCACCACGTGACCACAGGGAAACGAGTCAGTTTTGTCTGATCTCATAAGATGAGAACAGTGGGGTTACATTGTAATTAGGCTATTCATTTAATATTGGATCAGCCCTTTTAGTTAATGACGCATTCATGGTGGGTGTCCGCATATTTAGAGTCCGCATATCAAAGTAGGATGATAGATGTTAATTAGTTAACAGTGAAAACAGTGTACATATGCTGCGGAACCCCCTGGAGCCCCTCCAAGAACCCCGGAGTTTCCCGGATCTCACGCATTTTCTCATCGAGCCACAATCATCAGCTAGAAATGGAACAGTCTTAACGAAGCGTAAAAACCCGCTTTAGGCCACGAGGCTCCACTAACTTCCTTCATTCGTTAAGCGCGTGCTCCTGTTTTCACCGTGTGCACGCGGCGATGCAATTAACAAGTGATCGAGCGAACGAAATCTGAAAAAAAATTCAAAAGATGAAAAAAAAAATAAAAAAAATAAGAAGGAGCAGGCAGCTCAGCGCTGTGGCGCTGCGTAACGGAGATAAACATGAGACGCGTTATGTAAGCGGCTGCGCCCCGACCAGGACACGGAGTCCGCCGGAGAAAACAGCTCCGCGGAGGTCCGGAGGCTGAGACGCTGCGGGAGCTGGAGCGATGCTGGAAGGAAATATGAACGGCTTTCATGTTGAAACGCGGCAGTTAGAAGAGCCTCCTGTGTTCTGTCACCTCACCTTTCCTCATCTGAATAATTCAGCCAGAGGCTGGACCACGACAGAGAAACATCTCCTCATCTGAGGAAGACAATCATGTTGGTTGGTTCCAGGCTGGAGGAAAGACAAACATTGTATCCAGCTGATGGTAAGAGGTACCAACATTTTATTTAGAAAAAAGTTTTATGATCATTTCCCCCACATTGCTGGACATTTTCATCACATTGGGATCATTTTCAGTTTTCCAGGAGGAACATAAACCCTTATCAGTCCTCCATTTCCATAGACTTTCTCATTTTATTTTTTATTAATACACTTTAAGAACCTGCAGGCTGCTATAAACAAACCCAGTTTTCACATTTCTGTCCTGTGGCGCCTTTCACTTTCATGTGATCATTGCTTTCAAAAGCTGGCAGTGGTTTGATGAACACTTCTCAACAAGTCTTCCAGAGAGACAGAAATAAAGAAACACCTGCACTTTAAGGGTAATTAAAGCCACATTTATTAGAATGCATCTTCTGTGAGCATTTATTCCGCCAGCATGGAGAGGAAAGTTCTGGTGTGACTGCGGTGGTTTCGGGGATGGAAAGAGATCAGCTTTATGGCACATGGAGCTACTTTTGGCTTCCCTCTGACCAATTGTGATATT
This sequence comes from Hirundichthys speculiger, assembly GCA_018398805.1. Classification (NCBI taxonomy): domain Eukaryota; kingdom Metazoa; phylum Chordata; class Actinopteri; order Beloniformes; family Exocoetidae; genus Hirundichthys; species Hirundichthys speculiger. The sequence continues at coordinate 1,978,418 of JAGFBZ010002532.1, read as the reverse complement.
TGATGATTGTACCAAATCGATTAAAGTTGTATATAATTATAAAAGGGAAAAAAAAAAAGAGGAATGCTTTCAGTGGAAATTAGCCCAAGGGACACAACTGAGTCATAAATGTATAAATATATCAATGAACAGTAGTGGCAGAAAGCACCCAGAAATAAATAAGTAAATGGAGATTCTTCAGTAGTCGTTTTTTGTCTGTTCTGTCGTAAAGAATATTCATATATGTATATATATCTTATATCTTTTTAGTTATTCAAGGCTTATATGTGTGCTGATTAATTAACAGGGGACCTCCACGCACACTCATTAACATGTCATCCAACCAGACCGCATTCAGCTCTTCAGGTACTCCTCTGCAGAGGAAGAGTAGCCCACTACCTGATTCTTCTCTTTGTGCGCAGACTCCTTAAAGAAACGTTAAGAGTGCGCAGCGCAGAATGGGCCACCTGGTTGCTGTGTGGCTCGCGCTCTTTTCATCTTGGTCCATTCATCCATCAGTGCATTTGCGCGCAAGCTCTTGGTACACAACCGATGCCCTGAACATTTCGACCTGAGACACACAGATATGTTTCCACGCGCTCTCTGCCAAAAAAGGAGAACGTGTTTGCACGGAGATAAATTACGCGGGAACAGCTTGGAGTTCATTAAGTAATGGGCAGTTATAATCACATAGAAAAACAGCGCGTTGACGGGTAAATAGATCGATTTGGGCGCAGGGGGGGTTTATCAGATCCAGGGGCTTTATTAACATCTGGACCGCGCGCTCTTAAGATAAAGCTCCGTGATCTTGCTTCGTTTGAGTCCCCTGAGCAACATATAAGTTAAACATCCTTATTTAAAAGCAGTTTGGCGGCTCTCTGTGTTCTGTTTTCCTCCGGGGTGATGGGGGGGGGGGGGGGGGGGGGATCAGATTACTCTCCAAACAAGTCTGATTCAGGCCAAATTATAAACGATGATCCAGTGGAGCATGCAGATCTTATCAGAGCTGGATCACAGGGAGCAGGATCGTGCGTTTGACAAGAAGAAAAACAACATTCAGAAAATTAGCTTCGGGAAGAATTTTATAACAACATTGGAGACCATCTGCCAGGAAAACAGGAACATGGAATCAAAAAGAAATCAGGGATATCAGGCTGAAACTCTATCCACGTTTTAAACTCTTACATGGGTCTCATATGTAAAAGGTCAGTTTAGCCACGTGAAGTAAGAGCAAAACAGGCCTTCTTATAAGTGAAAACAAAAGTTTTGCACATATAGTAATGATTAAAGGCACAGACAGCTTTTATCAAGCAGCACAGTTGTATTTTGCACAGAAAATTAAACCAAATGCATTTAGAGAGAGCCTCAACATTTTTCTTTCTTTTTTTTTTTCATTTAGAATTTCCTGGTGAAATTAGAACTGAAAAGAGCTTTCCCCCTTTGTCCTGCAATCTGAATACCCGATGATTGAAAAATGTCAGATGAAACCCTGACTGCCACAGGCTTTTAACAGCCTCACAACAAGTGTCTCATTATATTTCCCGATTCACTTTATTAAAAAGAAAAAAAAAACAAAAAAAACCATTCACTTTAAGACGAGAAGGAAGAAAACTAACACACTCTGAACAGTTTTAATACATTGTAGCTGTCTTGCCCTGCGAGCCAAAAGGCTGTGTTTTTAATCCGTCTCATTCTTGGAAAAAAAAAGGCTTCTAGGTGAGAGTTTCTGTCGATACAGGCGAGGGGCGGCAGCGCTGGCTCCCCATCAATAGGTAACATGCTGTGCTTTGAATGCATTTAGGCCAGCGGTGGAAATTCAGATGATTTTGTGTCAGTGTCTTAGCTGTCTCCATATTTTGTGTTAGCATTTGTGCCAGTGTGTGTTTGATTGTGTGTGTTGGTGGCTTTTATCCAGCCCTTTGAGGCAGGGCTCCTTCTCTTATGACTCCCTGGTATGAGGGGTCAAAGGTCCCTGCTGCTTGTGGCCATGTTCAAATCCCTCTATAATGTGTGATTTTCTCAACTGACCTGGCACTTTAGGAAGGGAAGCAGTGTCCAGATAATATATCTCAAAGCGTGGGACATTTTGTTCTGCTTATCTGAGACATATTATACAAATTACAGCAGAAGTGAATGCTGATCACCTCAAAATGAGTGAAGCAATTTTAAAAACAATGTTGCCACTTAAAATTGGATCCAAGTCAAGTTCTAAACAATCTTTGATCAAACAGATGGTAAAATTATTTCTTTTAATTACTTGACGAGTATATTTTTTTTCAAATTTGCAACTTTCTGGGTTACAACAAAGAAACTATTGCAAAATAATATTTGATAAATACTAATATTTAATAGGCTGATAACACACCGGGCAGTTGTCATATCTAGCACCTGAGACAAATCCAACCTGACAAGTTAGAACATTTATTACCATTTATTTATTTTTTTTATACTACTTTTTTTTAGTTTGGGAAAAATAGTTATATTGCACATGATCACTCATGCTCCCCCATTATATATGTTTTAAAGGCAGGTTATTATTAAATAAAATTTAAAAAAAAATCACATATACAATTGCTGGATAACAGGGTAAAAATCCCATGCTCTGATAGATGTCACAGTTTTGTTTTTTTGTTTGTTTTGTTTGTTTTGTATTGTTTTGGCTGCTTTTGTTTTTAATTCAATTTTTTTTTTAAGTTGGCTGCAAATAAATGTCTAGTTTTGGGATTTTGGAGTCTATGTACATTTTATTGGCTTTTATTAAAATGGTGCCTATAGCTTAACTGGAGGATTTACATTTATAAGATCTTGAAAAGGTAATAGATGCATTTTGTGTGAGCATATAGACCAACAAAGATGTGGCCTCAACACACACACACACACACACACATATTATATAATAGATATATATATATATAGAATATATATATATATATATATATATATATATATATATATAATATATATATATATATATATATACACACAACCCGTGTATATATATATATATATATATATATATATATATATATATATATATATATATATATATATATATATATATATATTATATATTTTTTTTTTTTTTTTTTTTTTTTTTTTTTTTTAACCATTTAGTCGTGTTGATATCTGCATAGTTGACATTTAGGAGTCGTCCTGTGCTTCTGATTAGGTGCAGCCTGCTCCGGGGTCCTTCTTCCAGGCCACTGTACGGACCTCACGTCACTGAAACGCCGCTGAAGCCGCTGCGTCAATAACTGATTGAAATGTATGTGAAAAGTTGCTCCGGTCCTCGCGCTGCTCTCGACATCAGGATGTAGGCTACATCTGGCTCTCTCCTGTCGCCAGAAAAGCCTTTACAAATGCAGTTGAGCTCCATGACCGGGCACAAGCCCTCTGGCGCTGGTCACCCCCCCCCCCCCTCCCCTCCCCCAAGGACTCTCCCTCCCCCTCCTTCTCCTCCTCTTCCCCTCCACACACACACACACACACCCCACCACACCCCCAACAGCCTCTGTTGGACTCACTGGGCTCTGGCACGTTTAGGGTCACTCATTTTAACATCAGAGCATATTGATTACATTTACACACGCAGTTCACAACATAATAAGAAGAATAATGACAATGATAATACCTGAAGGTTTGGGGGGTTGTCTAAAGCAAACACATTCAGGAATTCATCACTTGAATGAATTTAAAAAAAACATAAACAAGCTACAGTTTAACCTTGAGAACGGTAGAAATTCCAATCTTTAAGTTGGGGAAGTCTCCAGTGTTATTCTGAATAAATTGGAAATACACCATATGGCATTTTATTTTAATTTTCAAGGAGAAGGACTTGCACCAAAAACGCACTTCCCATGTGCTCGGCACACAGGCCGACCCCCGGGTCCGTGCTGGAGAGGGAGGCGGCCGTGGCAGCGCTGTTTCCCCGCTCTGCCCCGCTGCTGCTCCGGGTGCTGTCTGCTGGAGGCGCGCTGACGGTGGAGGGGAATATCAAAGATGGAGCACAGCGAGTTCCGCTTTAAAACCACACAGGGGAAGCGGAGAATGGAGCAACAATTATAATATGATGGGAACATAAACTGAAATTTAGAACATGGACGTTTGAAGCTTCTGATGAAAATATGGTGCAGTCTAACATTTTATTTCAACACTTTCATAGCAGCGTAAATGTGGATTGTGTGTAGACCAGATTGCGCGCCTGCAAACTGGAAATATATCAATTTTTGTTTTCAGACAAATTGGGAAATTCTGTTAGTGATTTAGCTCACGATGCCGCCCAGATAAAATAAAGCTTGAAGAGGGAAAAGCTCAGAGTAGCGATGACATCCGTTGGATTTTGCGCTTCTTACGAGTTTATAACTTTTGTTTTGCACTTGAAATCAGAATATCTGCTCCCTTTAAAGTCCGATATACCACGATTGCATTTAAGCGTGATGTTATGCCACAATTAAGTGAGCAAGCAGGTTTTTGTTGTTGTTGTTGTTGTTTTGTAGTTGTTCTTGCTGTTGTTTTACGTAATTAAACGCCTTTCCTTCATGCATCCAGGAACTACTGGTCTTGCACTGGTCCTGTAGCCGCAGCCTTACATCAGTACGTATTAAAACCCCTGCCTCAGAAGCCCGGACGACCCAGAATGTACTTTGATAATCCTGCCCCGCACTTAAACCCTCTCTCAGGGTACTGACGTTTGTGCGTAACGGCAAATCCAGCAGGTTCACAATTAAGCCTGAAAAACTTTAACATCAGTCAACAACTGAACTCCTAATATACATCTCCCCCCTGAAATTTTAACATTCCTACATTTTGCTTTTCGTTCAACTGTCACAAAAGATTTATTGCGCTATTTTAAGATGGTGGGGGCGTTTTTGGAGAGGTGGGAGAGGACGAAAAGTGCCCAAGCGAAAGTTACCAACCGACGATCCGGATCCCCATCTAACCCCAGAGTTTTATTTTTTTCTTTCACAATCAGCCCATGCTGGTTAAAATAAGAGTGAAAGTTTAGAGGAAGATATTGATAAATTCGCCACACTATAAAAGGACACCACATATTGTTATGCTGAGCAGAGATGGCACACTCCACATTTACGATAATAAAATAAAAACGGTATACTTGTTGTGGTGTTTTATTGTAGTTACTCTGCGTGAGATTTACTTTATTTTAATGGTATTGGTGGTGTTTTAATTGCTGTTATTCACCGTCGCAGTCTCTCAACAGTAGTTTAACATAATATCTCAACGATCCAGATGTTATTTCATTCAGTAGGTCACCATCCTGCAGCAGCAGCAGCAGCCCTCCCATGCATGCTGCATGCAGGTCACAGAGGCAAACAGCGGGCCGCGCACGTTGTGTTTCACTGAAGTTAAGCAGGGTTGTGTGTGTGCTTGCGTGTGTGCGTGTGCGCGCAGAACTATGTGAGTGGTGGTGATGGGAAGTGAGCGCGCTCTGAAACTCTCATACAGCTATAAGTTCACTTACAGATTTTTCTTCTTTTTCTTTTTTTTTTTTGTTGTTTAGTTTTAGTTTGTTTAGTAATTTTCCCCAAAGTTGCTGTCAAACTGCAAACGGGGCTGTTTTGTTTATTGGCCTAATACTTCACACCCAAACGTTACGTGGTTGCGATCGACGTTATGCAAAGAGAGACTGGCAGGCGAATACTTTACAGTTGAGGGATTCCACATAAAAACCTCCTGACAGCTTTTACCAGCCTTCATGTATTTAATTGTCTCAAAGATCAATGTAAAGTGCTGAGTCCAACACTGGCTGTGTCTGTCAGCATGAACAATAACGTTGTTTCCCCAAAAGGCAGTCAGTGGCAAACATTTTCAGTGTGTTAAGCTCAGCTTTTTTTTGTAAAAGTTTGTTTTTGTCTTCTCTCTTTTTTTTTAAATTAAATCCTTAAACGGGCTTATTCTTATTTTTTCTGTATGTATTCCTTCTATTGTTATTCTATAGAAGTTACAGTCTACTGGTTCCCAATCCGCGCAGGAATTTAACCCTGAAAGCCAGCAGCGGCGTAATGGCTGGTCTCCAGTGCCTGCATGGCCCCCGCAGCCTCCCGCAGCAGCAGCCGCTGAGCCGGGGCCAGACAACCTGCAAGCCCCGCTTCCCCTCATCAACCAGGGGGCTCTGGACTAAACCTTATACCGCTGAGTCTCATTAATCCGTGAAACACCGCTATATTACACTGCATACATGTATTCTGGAAGCGGAAAAGCCTCTAGGAGGTTGTTGCAGCTCCGCTTCCAGTCTGTACCTGTGTGGTTGGGAATCGCATTTGAGCGCGTGGGATCAGGACGTCACCTTTTATTCGGTTCTGTTGTTTTGCAGTGTTTGTTTAAGGGGGGTGTTTTATCAGGCGCGTTGGTCATCTCTAGAAGGCGTCATGCAAATACAGACAGGCTGCAGCATTGTTTGTTTTGTGTGTTGCCGGAAGATTCTGCGTCCCTGCAGAAGAGCTGATTAGTTTTATCTTACCAACAACATTTTACTGGGGCTTCTCTCTGCTTCTGCGTTACCTCGTGCGCAGTGGTTGGGAATGCTGCATGCGTAAATGGCTGCGGTTTGCCTCTTGTTATTATTGCATGCTCTGGAGGCCTACCACTTCTTCCCACACCGAGGAGGGAATCCCTCACTACTGTAAGACTTTAACCAAACTAAAAGCGAGCTCATTTGGCCTTCTGTGGAGGAAATGTGCCGCTAGTTCTATCATTAAACAGCCTACGGTATGGATAAGCACTAGTGTAGGTCAGTTTAAGTGTTCTTTCAAATTCTAATCTCTTTCCCCCAGGACAAAGTACTTACCTGTCATTTAACTGAGGATTGCCTTCAAACATCTACGAAACTGCTCCTATTAAGAATAAATTGACAAACTGGAGATATTTTATGACATGATAGCCCAAGATGCCATGAAAGCAGCTGCGCCGTGCGCTCGTAAAATAAACCAAGCTTATTTCAAAAAAGGCAAAACAAAGCAAGCAATTTTTTTTCCATCATGAAATCTTTTCACCCTCATTCCCTCTCACGAAAACAACTCTCAAAAGAAACACAAACACTGATAATTACACTCAATCCGGTTTAATGAATGTTCCATAATAAAAAAAAAAGAAAAAGAAAGGGAAAGTGCTTCAGAAATCCGCCATTCAAGTTTCCATTTCGAGTGCAGTTCTCCTATATATTTATATATATATTCACACTCAAAAAAAAAAAAAAAAAAAAAAAAAAATCAATATAACAACAAACCCCATAAAATTCACAAAAATAAATATTCAGTCTCATATAAACAACCAGTGACTTCAAATCCCATGTCAAAAACCTGACCTCAAGTATTTTATCAAAAAAGCGAAGTGAATGAATAAATGTGGAGGGCAGGGAAGCGGGGGGGAGGAGGGGGTAACCCTGCCTCTATCTGCTGCACGATGCAATTGTTTACATTGACGGTGCCACTGAGCTATTTGTCTTAAATATGGAAAGGTCTTCTCAACAGGTCATCAGCGCCATCTCCGTCCCTCCACCGCGCGCTGCTGCGTAAAGATGGGCGCCGGTGGGTTCAGGGAGGCGCGTTTGGTTCCAGGCTATTCCTCTCCTTCCTATGCCGTGCAGCGTTTGCTTTTGACATGCGGATTAAGGGTTGAAAGCTTCGCTCTCGCAGCACAGCTACTCCCCCCACCTCTACCCCTCGTATACCCCCCCTCCTTTAAAAAAAAGGGGAAGAAAAATCACTTTTTTTCCTCTTTTTTTTTTTTTAACTGCTAGCCTGCTCATACATGAGCTTGTGGCACATAGTATCAGAAGTAGCCAGCTTGCAGGCAGGCTGATAAGAGTCTGTATAAGTTCAAGTTTGAGCTGTCGTTGCAGCCTCAGAAATAAGGCCCATGGTGAGTCGGGGCTTCGTGGCTGCAGGGTGCTGCTTTAACCGCATGGCTGAACATCGACCATATGCGCCCAAAGAGAAACACAAATTTTACACATTACATTTCTTTATCTCCGCTTTTCCTTTTTTTTTTAAAAAAACAACCGGCTGCCAAATAGTTTCTGAAATCCTCTGAATGGATGCACTTCGCCGTGCTTTTGAGGAGGCTGACATCATTCAGGAGCTTTGAGTTTGTTGTGATCTGGCTCGTCTTAAGCTGCCGGGCCGCTCTTTGTGGCAAACAGAAAGGCATGCCAATTAGCAGAGCGCGTCCTGCGCAGCCATTAACATCGACACATTTACTTAAAATGCCTACATGTAGGTGCAACTTCAAGCCCTTCATTTAAAAAGTATGTACACTCAAGTCGAAGTAAGAGGCTACACGAAACATGTCAGGGGTTACTACACTGAGCGGCCATGTTCAAGACGATACATTCAGGGCGCGTTGATAAATAAGGAAAACTACATTTCGGAACACCTGATTGTAATTGTTTGTGTTTTGGAGAAGAAGAGAGCCAACAGTAGCACGTTACTGACTATTTTTCCTTCTTCAAATGGAAAAACAGACCACATTTAAAATGAAAGGTATCACGACTCACATATGGATGAATAGTAAATATTCAAAATGACAATTAAATGCACACATTTTTTGCCTTTGTATCTATACACCCACATTATAGAAAACACCATCTTCACACATTTGAATACCCAAAGCTGAAACAAGCCTCAAAAACAGTATCAAAGTGCAATGCTTCTAAGCTTGTTTCTTGTGCTTTGTTGCATTGTTTGCAGCCAGAGTGGTCACATGTTGTTTTATGCACTTTTGATGCTTATTTGGTTCCCACCCCCCCATCCCCCACTCTCAACAGATCACAATATATCTTGGACATTGTCAGTATGTCTGTGTTCTACGTTTTCCTGACTCATGCATGTGCTCCAAAGGCACGCGCGCAGGCCCTGCTCCGTCCTGGCACAATTACTCCCATGCTGACTTAAAGGGACACAAATTTCATCTGGTCGCGCGACCTCATGGGCCTCAGTGAATGAGCCGGCGTCTTCTCTTTCTGATTGTCGGTACACGAGGCCCGTGTTATACGTCTGGGCCTGCCCCTGTTCTGTTGCACATTTGGAAACCAGGAAATACTCCGCAGAGATAACAACAACTCTGAAAACCAGATCACAAGCACCCCGAGAAACCCATAAGACCGCAAGAAAAGAAAAAAAAATCCTGTAGAACCCGATGAAGGCGTAACTTTAAGGTTATATGCAAAAATGTATAAATGTCTCTTTTTTTTTCTTCTTTTTTGGATTCTCTGAACCTGCACATGTGAGCACATGGGCGTTATGATTTTTTTTTTTTTTTAAAGGCCAAGTTATAAAATAATCCACGTGGCACAGAATGGGGGGACCCTGATTGTTATTAATAATATTATTATCTTGATTTACAGAGTCAAACAATCCCTGACAGATTTAAAAAATGTGTCTCATCTAAAAGAATGCTTCGATTTTAACCCTTTTCCTCTTTCAGACAAAAAGCACAAAGCACTGAATCCCTGGTGTACTACAATCCAACAGGTCGAGCGTCATAGAAAAACCAATAAGAAACAAACGAATTCAGAAAAACAGTCAAGCAGACTCGATACGGGGGGGGGGGGGGGGGGGGTGGGGGGGGGACATATTGCTTAGAGCTGGTAGCTTATGTCAAATCAAAGAGTTTTTAAGCGTAAATCCACGATCTGCGTCTCACAGTCCTGTGGGCGTTCTCAGAGGCTCCAGACTGGATCTTGTGGCTCCTCGATCAAACTCCAAAACAAAGCGGAATGTAAATCCATTTTGAGATTTAGATTTTAAGGGGGGGGGGGGGAGAAGTGGAAAAAAAAAAAAAGAAATGCACACAGACGTTATTGTGAGCAATGTGCGCTCACGTTAAGACAGCGGTTGGGTTGGAGGTGGTCGCGGAGGGGGGGGGGGGGGGGGGGGGGGGGCTCACTTTCTTTCTTATATCAAACTCAATATTTCCTGGTCCTCTGAGCGTGCGGTGGGGGAGGGAGAATCTGGCCGCCCGGCTGCCACCTCCACACGGGGTGGGTCGGAGGGGGAGGCCCGGGCCCCCGCAGTGAGTTCAGGGAGTAAGCAGGACACAAATCCCCGTCGCGGCCGACCATCAGCGACGGCGGGGAGGGGAAATTCGCCATCAGGCTGAAGAGCGTTTTCGCCGGAGATGCTACGGCGCTCGCGCTGCCTGCGTTTGCGTCTGCTGGGTAAATCCTCCGTGGATCCCTCCTCGCAGCCCGCGGAGCGAGGAGACGAAGATGAAGAAGATGAGGCAGCTTTGTTGGCTCTGGGCGCGTTTCTGTTTCGCGTGCGTCCTGGGAGACTCTGGTTCTCTTGTTCCCCTGCAACGCGACCCTGCAGTTTTTGCTCCCGGGCCCCCCCTCCTCCTCCTCCTCGACGCACGGGGCGTCCTGGCTGCTCCCGCATTCCTGGGGACTGCGGGGGGACCTGGGAGCCACATCAAGGCATTTTTCTGTGACTTTAATCCCACTTTTGAGCAACTCTCCGTGTTTGATGGCTCCGCCGGGATGCTGGCCGTTCCCGCTCTCCGTCTTATCTCTTTTACATTTGACAACACTGGCCTGGCTCTGGTATTCATATTCATCACAGCTTTCCTCCACTTTAACTTTCACATTGTGGAGGCTGAAAGGTGCTGTCCCGACTGTCCTGGCGCCGTCCGGGTGGGGGGCTGCCGCAGTCACAGGGGGCTCATCCGACTCGGTCTTGATTTTTTTTGCAGGAGTGGACAGTTTTAGGTTGGCGCACTTTTGGAGTTTGCTTGGGTCACACTGTGTATTCAGTCCCGATAGGCACTTGATGGGATGTCCCGGGGTCCTGCGGGAGGGGTTGGAGGCCTTCCGCCGGTCCTGTCCCGGTGAACAAGGGACCGGCTCCTCCACAGGGTCAGCCTCACGCGCTTTTTCCTTTGCAGGCTCAGTGAAAAAGCTCTCCCCTGCGTTAGTGGGGTTTGATTCTGGAGGCTGTAAACGTCCCACATCCCCCCGAATTTCACTGCATAAGAAGTCACATTTCTGACGCCGGTCCAGTCTGTTGTCCCCTGTTTGGGACCCAGAAACCCGACTGATCGCCCTGCTGTGTCTGTCCTGCTGGTTGTTGTAGTGGAAGGTGGGCTGCAGGACCAGGGGAGCTTTACCGGAGCTGAGACGCCTGAACCGGATGCTCTGGACCGAAACCCGGCTTGACACCGAGCTAGAGTCGGACTGAGAGGAGCTCTCCTCCTCCTCTGAGCTGACCTCTGAACTTTCTGTGTCATCTTCATCCTCGCCCTCCTCCTCCTCGCCCTCCTCCTCCTCCTCCTCATCGGAGCTGGCCGAGTTGCTGCTGGTGGAGAAGCCGGAGCCGAAGTCCGAGTCCGGGTACGGCCGATCCGAGTAGGTGCTGGACTCGGTGTCGCTGCTGTAGCTCTCCGGGAAGCTGGGCTCGTGGTGGTGGTGGTGATGGTGGTGGTGGTGGTGGTGGTGATGGTGGGGCCGGGGGTCGAGATAGAAATCCGGGCCGACCTGGAAAGCGCCGAAGGAATTCCCGTGACCGCCGGGCGATTTGGGTTGAAAGAGCAGCACAGACGGGACCTGCACGTGTCTGCTCCTGCTCCACGAGAGTCTCGCGCCGTCCCTGCCGCCGCCCCCCTCGCGCCTCCTCTTCCTTTTGTGAAGTAGGTCGCCGCCTGAGCGCGAGAGCCGGGGCTGCGCCGCTATGGCGGACTGAAACACCACCGGCTGCCGGCTCCGGAAAAACGAGTGCCTTTGGCTCAAAGCAACGCGGTTCCCTGTTAATTTATCTGTTTCATAGTTTTTAAAGTGTTTGTGACTGGACTTGGTCGCCGAGCGGTTATCCCGTCCGTGGGCTTTGTGGTAAAATTGAGGTAGTTTGGAGTCGGTAAGGCAAGGAGGCAGCTCTCTCCTCCTGCCGGTTCTGCTGTGGAGCGTCAGAGGCTCCGGGACACCGTGCAAACTGAACCAAACGTTTTCCCTCCACAGCTCGGACTCGGCGCGGAGGATCCCCGGGGGCCCGTCCTCGTCCCCGGGGGCACGCGCCGCTTTCGCTTTTCTTTTGCTGGACTTCAGAACCCGCTCCGTCTTGCAGGAGAAATACAGAGCCTCCACGTCCTCCCGCGATATGAGCGTGCATTTAGCGGCGTAAGCTATAGAGTTTATTGCTTTGAGCTTCCGCAGCTCCTCCAGGTCGCAGTTGTGCTTTTTCACTTTCAGGCGGTCCATGCGCTTGTGCACCGTGGTCCGGGGGATGTTCTTCAGCAGGTCGGTGAAGACCTGAGACAAAGCAAACATCTGCTTGCCTTTGATGAGCAGGTATCCCAGTCTCACTCCTTGCATTTCTTCAAAGCCACATTCCAGGTCTCCCATGTTTCACAACTATTAATCCATGCAAGTCACTTTCTGTACATTATAGATTGACCAGTAAATGGCACTGGGCGGTGCGCTCAAGGCATCCTGCTCATACCTTTAATCCATCCACTCTGCTGCTGCTGCGTCATGAAAATGCAAACTTTGACATGCGGAGTTTAAATGGAGCGGCCCCTGCGTAATAACGAGCCGGCAGCATCCACTCCTCGCCTCCTGCCCCGGTCCGGCATGGTGGAGGAATGCGGACGGATGCGTCCACCTACGCCGGGGCTGCTGCTACCTGCCTCTACCGACTCCACTCCCCCTCTGGCCGGCAGCAGGACGAGTGGGGTAGGTGTGCGCCGCCGCCTCAGCAAGAGAAATAAAACAGCGAGAAGAGGGAGGGAGAAAAGGGGAGCGAGAGGGGTGGGGAGGCGGAGGAGGAGGGAGGAAAGGAGAGGGAGAGATACAGAATCAGACACGGAGAGAAACAGGATAAGAGCTTAAATGCAGCTGCTATTCCGGCTGACGGCTGAGCCGCGAATAAAATGACAGAGCGGGGAGGCGGGCCGGTCTGGAGACACCTTCATCAATTAATGCCCTCAGATTGGACGCCCATTGGACGCCGCTGACAGGTGATGCAATAAAAATGCATATTCCATCCCCACCCCTTCCCACACCCTACCATTACAGTAGTTTGCAATTGTGCTCTCGGTCTCTGCCTTTTTGGAGTAAATAATGCTGCGGAGACGCTGCTGTTTCAACAGGGTGAATAGAAAGCAGCTGGAAATTGTCTTTTATATGTCTTTTTAGAATTACCAGAATAAGCAGCCTCGGTGCGGAAATTGCCCTAACAAGAGTGGACAGTTTTGCGCTTTTCCCTTCCAGTAGCGATTGCTTTCTGGTAAAATGATTCAAATTTAGACGGGTTTGCACGTCAACGCAGCGTTGCTCCAATAAAGCCATTTGCTTTTTACACTTTCAAGCTGCTTTTCCACATTTCGGCTGTTGCCCTGACCAAAGATTATACTCATCTGCCCGCCCCCCCCCCTTTTTTTTTTTAAATCGGTGGATCACATTCTGACCTATTTGCTTGCTGAGATAAAATTAGTATTATTTTTTTTAATCGGTATTCCCGCTATTTTTATATTGTGCACACATGGAAATGCTTGTGTGTGCACACGACAAAAATATATTTACCTTTAATAATTATACTACTTTAGATTTTTAAGCTTTTTTTTTTTTTTTTTTGGAGGGGTGGGGGCATTGGAAATTGTTGCATTTTAAAACAGACAGTATTCTTTTATTGGACAAAATTGCAGAATATGAGCGCTTTTTCCCCCACGTGTTTTTTTTAAAATGGAAAATGAACCAATAAGCGCAAAATCAAGGTTTTTTTTTTCCAAAGGCACTGAAAAGAAGACATTCCTGGGAAAATTTCAACATTAAATGGCACATTTAAAGTATTTAATAACTCATATGCAGTCATACTGCTTCCTAAAAAGGTGAAACAGGAACAAAAACTACTGTTGGGGTATTGACTGTGAAACACAGAAAAATGGTTTGATTTTTTTTCTTTTTTTTTTTTCGAGCCTTGTATTGTGCCGAACATGTTGCACATAATGTCTCCGCGTTTCAGGGAACATTTGCATCATGCACGCACACACACACACACACACACACACACACACACACACACACACATGCAAACCAACCTTATCCATCTCCATGCAGCACACAGACGCACATGCAAGCTTCGTGTGCGTAAAGGGAGTGTATCTGAAGCCGCCACCCACTGGGCTTTCAAATAATGTATATTGTGAGTTAATTGTTTGAAATAGTAGAGCCGTTTTATGCCGGCTGGACCCACTGTAGAGTTTCACCCCAGAGCCACAGTTGCACCAGTAGCGACTTTCCTGTTTTGACTTTCCGTCTTTGTCGAGTATAAAACACGTGAGACCCTGTGGCCCGTTGCTCATGAGCAGCACTGGGGTTGAACTCAAGACTGCTCATCTCCACAACATTAAACCCGATTATGCGTATTAATCAGCCCCAGAAACAGCCGCCTTACCCCGGTGTAACATCAGTGCGGTGCGCATGTCCAGGTGGACGCTAATAATAATAATAATAATAATAATAATAAGGAGAGTTGGACTACTGTGATTAATCACCAGCTCAGACATCATTCAGAACTTTTTTTTTGTTTTTTAACTCAAATGAATACACTACATTGGGTGCCTCACGCAGCATTTATCTGAAAACACGTTCAAAAAAATAACATTTAGCAGCTTCTGATGTGAAAATCGAGACGCATTTGGCCATATTTGACTGAGAAAACCACAGATGTCGTCTGAGGAGCGCGCACCTTTGTGCATCTATTACTAAATACGTGTTTATAAGCTGGTTTCTGTAGCTCAGTTAGGTCCGCAGCAGCTATGCTCGGGGTCATTCAAGACGCATTCTCAACGCTTCTCACACGTTTTGCATGACTTGCACGTGGAGATCTTCAAGCTGGGTTTGCAGTAAAGTTCCCCTGCTCTGATTCTGCATGCATCAAGCATAAATGCATAGAATCCATGGAGTTTCACGGGTGTCGGGGGTGAGGGGCTGCACACACACACACACACACACACACACACACACACACACACACCGTCCTGGTGGATGCAGGGAGGAAGAGACAGTTCTTCTTTCATCCCTCACAACGCGCTCTGTTATTGTTTCATCTCTGATCACGTTGCCACTGGTTCTCATGTAAACTTGGATAAATCAAACGTGTGTAAGTTACACACCAGTTACTCTTTAGTTTGCATTCAAACTGACCATCCCATTGTTTTTTTTTTTTACAAGATCATTTCACTTCAACACGTTGAGTTTGTTGAGCGTTGCTTTTGTCAAATGGATCACTTATAAAAGTGTTACTCATCATTCAGTCAACACTCTCAGGTTGAATAAAAGATGTACTTTCCAGACAAAAATAAAACAAGGATCATTTTCCCCCTAACATGTCAGTTTGTTTTTTTTTTTCCCCCCGACAATAAATCCAGGAACTGTCCAGTGAGCTCCCTCTGCCACTGTCAGAAATCAGCATTATATTCAAATCATTAGTAAACATAATAGAGAAGGAGGAAATCTACGCGTTCATTTGAATTTCAGACCAGGAGCTGCCTGTTCTGCACCAGATTGCACAGGGGCATTTATACCCCCCACCCCCTCCTCCCCCGCGCCTGGATTCCGGTCTGGACCAGTAGGGAGGAAATGAGACCGACTGCCCGAAAGAGACGTCAAGAACGGTATAGATTTCTCCCAACAGCCCGCTGAGTGCTGGAGGAACAAGGGGGAAGGCTTCAGACGACCAGACCTCGCACTAAACGGTCAGTGCTCTTATAGGCTGAAGCTTCTTTTCAATAAGTTAGGCTTAGTTAAAAAAAAAAAAAAAAAAAAAAGAAAAAAAAAAAATAGCTCTCCTTAAAAGAAACCGACAGAGCTGTAAAGTCTAATTCTCGGGAGTCAGTGCCAATGAAACAAAATTCATAGCCTTCACAGGCATGCAGTAAAATATGAAAGTAGTGAAGCACACCTGAAAAAGGTGTCACTTTTATGAATGAAGTCAAATGTAGGTCACTTTGAGGCAAAATCCAGACGTTTTATGAATATTGTTATTGTTGTTAATTTTATCTCTCTGTTCTTCACTTCAGCTAGTCTTCCTCATGATTTCCACCCAGTTTTGTTTAAAACATAAATAACAGGATTCCTATTGAATATATGAATTAATCAGGCTGCTCAATATTCTTTAACAAAGTTTAAATAAATATATTTTAATCCCCCCCAGCCCTAATCATGGTGTAAAAGAAAACATAGCTTGTGTGAGTTGAATTGTATTTTTTTTTATTATTAGTAGTAGTCATTTAGTTATTTATTCTATTTTTTTAGCTTCCATAGGCTGCACGAACAGCTTTTTCCCCCTCTTTCTTTTTTTTTCTTTTCTTTGAAAACAAAAAAACAATCGTCTAACTAAACGTGTCGCTCCAAGTCATTTGCTTGGCATTGAGTTTTATAGAGACACTTGGTCAAGGAGGCGCAGGCACTTGTAAGAGCAGAGACTTTTATGACACAAACCCACTGCCCCATGCCAAAACAACGAATTCCTCTCCACCCCCCACTACCACGGGAGAATGCGGTTTTACATGCAATCCGAGCCTGAAGTATGTGCGGACAGTGGTGGGGGGAGGGCTGTCTTCACCTTTCACCCCTCCGTGTTGGGACTGTTTGTATTTTTTTTCCCGGCCTCTGTGCTACTCTGATTAAGCTTAACACCGACTGGTCTGAATGTGATGCAAACAGGAAGAACGATGGGCGAGGAGAGGTCTGCAGATTTTATCTAACTCTGCAGCCGTCCCATAGCATGACTGAAAATATGTGTTTAGTGCTTCCCTTTCTCTCTCGACATAATAAAATAATCATATGACACAGATGGGAATGGCCACAGTCCAAGGGTGCCAGCTTTAAGCTCAAAATAACACATCTATAAAAATACTTTATAGCCCATAATTACCTCTTAAATTAATATCAGGCTCAGTTAAATTTTATGATATATTTTTAGGTCACTGAATAGTGTGAACTGAAAGTTACGGTAAGAGTCGAGGGAAAGTTAAGAGAAAGACTGAGAAGATTATACCCAATTTACAAATTCAGAGACGCTTTGATGGCATCGGAGCACACAGTGCATGCAAGTGGCTGTTTAGCCTTCAAAACCTTCAAAATAGGTTTAGTTCACATACAACACTTGTCTTAACATTTACAACCCTGAGACGTTTGTTTTATTTAGCAACTACAAGCCACTGAGTTTTTTTGACACGTGAAAAAAAAAAAAAAGTGCAATGAATAGACTCCAAAAGAACCATATGGCATCTGTTTGGCAATCCAATTGTTTCCAATTAAAAGTTCTGTCTGGTGTCATTTGTTGAAGCTTATGAGCTCAGTCTGTGAAAACATTCCTGTCAGTCTGCTTAGCTTTTCTGTTTCACCTTTGTTGTGCATGCAACCACCACACACACACACACACACACAAATATATATTTTAGGATGCAATTCTTTTTATCTTTATCTTTTTATTTTTTAAATAACCAACAACACAAATGAACCTTAAATCTACAAAGGCAACTGCAACTAATAGCTGCCAACTGCCCACAGTGATGCATATAGCTCATTTGTAAAACGCTCTTGCAGATGCAGCTTAAGTCTCTGGGTTGCTTTTCCTCAACCACTTGTGTTGTTATTCCGTCTCTTTGTATGTACTCCATATGTCTCGTTCTCCACGGAGAAGCACCAATAACTTTAGTCACCCAGTGCAAACGCAGCCAGAGCCACATCTGAAGTGTTGTGAAGCTGTCCTTCTGACAGTTAACTCAAGACTAAAGAAAAAAAAGTCACCTGGGCACAATGTCCAGTAAATGTGGAAAATAAAATGGTGCACACGTAATGAACAATGGACTGTTATTTGCTTATTTACACCGAGCTCTTTTAAATCCTTGCAGATTGCAAAAGTGTTTTTGTTTCAGAATGTTGCTTCGGTCTTTTGTGTTACTTGATATTCAAAAATCAACAATGCTAAGAGGCTACCAGTGCAGAACACCCCAGCAAGATATCTACAAACCCTGATGAGTAGAAGCCCTGGACATAAACTTATGCTTATATCTGTGCTATGTCTAAGTAAATATCTTTTTTCCTCTGTGTGTGTGGTAATAGAATACGGCTGAGACAAAAAAAAAGAAAGCATGTTTTCTGAACATATCAGGCCTGGAGCAAAATGACGCTTCAGTCCTCAACCCCAACACCAACTTCATAAATTCTGAGCATGCCACAACAGAGCTCTGACATAGAGCGTCTCAGACAGTTTGGTGAATGATGTAAAAGCTCTGAGTGCTACGTGTCCTTTGAGGTCACCGATCATC
This sequence comes from Hirundichthys speculiger, assembly GCA_018398805.1. Classification (NCBI taxonomy): domain Eukaryota; kingdom Metazoa; phylum Chordata; class Actinopteri; order Beloniformes; family Exocoetidae; genus Hirundichthys; species Hirundichthys speculiger. Next base: position 1,960,157 of record JAGFBZ010002532.1, on the reverse strand, counting down.
TTAGGAAGCAGACGGCATCACTGGGATTTTCTGTTGCAGAGAAATCTTTTCACTGACAACCTGAGCAACGTTATACATGATTCGTGCGGACTTTCATTGAATCAAGAGCAAGTTGTAAAAATCATTTGCCAGTTCCAGTATTCTCTGTTGCTATATGTGCTCCTCCACAACGCTGCCCCCTCCTTTGCTCCCTTTGTTCTCTTCAGCTCTAATAGGTTTTCCCCTGCCACACACAATTCACTTTTTTTTTTTCTTTTTCCCCAGCCCCTCACCCCCTTTTAGTGCAGGGCCCAGTGTCGACTGAAGCATTTGAGCAATTTGAAATTAAAGCAAACAATGGGAAGGCACTCCCAGGGACCTCTCACTCACCATATTACACGGAGGACGCTCGTGTGCTCTTGCGCATTATTGGCAACTCATTACGTTTCTCTGGAAACCGAAAGCAGGAGATCGCTCAGAGGAGTCGGTGATGCAAGCAGCAGCTGAGTGCTTTAGAGTAGCGTGAGTATGTGTGAGTGAGTGTGTGTGTGTGTGCGCGCGCTTTGGAGCATCCTTAGAAACAGCATGGGGAGCTGTCAAAACAAAAGTCACTACCGACATGCTGATATGCAGCTTGATTTATTCTTTTAGCTCTGTTAATAAATAAATATATATATATATATATATATATATATATATATAAATGAAGGTATTCCTTCAGTGGAAAGCATTTCAGGACTATTTTAGTCCTGAAATGCCTCAAATCAGGTGACTCAGAAGTCTCTAAATCTGCACCTTTTCCGTTTTAGAGCATTTGTAATCGCAGTGAAATAATGTGAAGTGAGATGAAAAATCTGATGATTTGACAAACTATGACTCTAATGAATTTCAAACACTCAAACTCAGTTTGCACTACCATTTTGTTTAAGAAAAATAGTTAGGACTTTAAAAAAATGTGAAATTGATAAAAAGTTTCCTGTTTTGGATGAGTTTATGAAGATTTATCATGCACATGTGGATGCACACAAATATATCTGACATATGAAAAGTATTCTGTACTTCAAGTTGAAAGTTAATTTAATCTAAAGTAAAAAAAAATGCAAATGTATAGCTTGGAGGGTAGTTGTGATGCTCTTTTATATTGTACCAAATGGCTTCTTAAAGGATTGGGTAGAATAAATGTTGAATATTACTACTAGGAATTGCAGATCAATTTGATGGTTACAGAATTGTCAGGTATGATATTTGTGTTTAAACAGACACCATTTATCCATATCTAAACCATCTTGACTGATGTGAGTGAGGAGAGGTTGGTTATTATTAAAGATGACCTCAAATGTTATCCAAGCCATTACTATGTTATGTACTACCTAAATGATCACATGAAAACAAAAAGCCTCAGCTATTTACTGTCTCACATAAATTGCTGACAGTCTGGAGCATTGTTACAGAGTTGCAGCAAAGTGATTATTCACAACTGGTTATTTTATTAAATGGTTTATAGATCAATAAATTACTAGTTTGGTCTTCATTGTGGTGTGGCGAATGATCAAGAAGATCACATGCAACCTTTCTTCCATAAATTATTGAAAAAAAAAAACATTGCAGTACTTTTTCCTATCAAGTGTAATTACTGTTCTCTTTGACAGAAAAGAAACAATTAGAAAAGCAACAACTGTCTAGCGTTTTCATCATAGATTTTAGAAATAAGAGGGAAAAGGTTTTTTTTTTAAAGAAGAAAAAAATTAACTTTATTGGCAGTTCTGTTTAATGCAATGCATTTAATTGATTTGGGTTGACTTTCTGATATCGACTGAAGTGGACAACTAAACTATCCAAACCCACGCGCATATTAGAAAATGGCTTTTTAATAGCTGTCCAATGAAGTGACCTCTAGTCACAAGAGTTAAAATGATAAGTTTAAAACTCAGTGCAATGACAGGGGAAGTCGGCAACATGAATCACTTTCTGGAAAATGACGCTAAATAAGTGTTGCATGAGGATGTTCATATTTTTTATGAATTAAATAAGTGTTTTTTTTTATATATATAAATCTCTGTTGTAAATCATTTAAAGTGCTTCTGTTAGATCATGGTGATATCTCATTTATATGGGTGCACCAATCAACTGCGTTCACTTTGCATTGCACATTTGTTTACTGGCTTTGGGTGATAAAGTCATCACTGCATCACCAGCTTACATTTATCAAGCATTTCTTGGCTTGTTTCCCTTCTGTTTGTGTACAGGTCTCTAAAGATTCATAAGCAAACACACCTTGTGTTCCTGTGATATTTTCCAACTACCTGCTCCTTTAGTTTGAACTGAACTTAAAAAATATACATATGTTTTCAATAACAGGAAATGTGAAACCATTGTATGCTGCGCATGTTTTTGATTTTCTTGCCTTTATCTGAATATACTTTAAATGTTATTTTTGTGAATGTGTTGTATGCACTGCATGTTGTAACTGTGTTGGCCTTTTAGAAAGGTGTGCTGCTTTCCTCTTGGCCAGAGGATCCTTGTAAGAAAGATCTTGATCTCAAAGGGCCCATTAAATATATATTTTTTAAATTTGTTGGCACCAGTGGCTTTTACTCATAGTGAGGACAGACAGGAAAGAGGGGAGAGAAGAACAGGGGAGACATGCAGCAAAGGGCCGTATGGGCCAGGAGTAGAGTCAGGGACCAGGAGTATAGCCTCTGTGCATAGGCCTGGCCCTGGCCACTGCACTGCTGGGGTGGCCCCCTTTCAATAAAGTTAATAAAAATAAAAAATAATGTGATTGTTTTGTTTCTTAGTAATGCCTTTAAGTTGTTTCATTAAAATGGGGGGAAGAAAATTTCATCTGTAATAATAACTGAAATCTAAGAGTAAACAACTGTCGAACAGCAAACTTTGTTGTTACTGAACCACAGCAACAGCACTATAAAAGAATCATGCAAAAAAACTTTCTTCCATGTCTGTTTGTTATTATGTGCCATGTATGTGTGCGTGTCTGCTTTGTTGGAGCAGTGTTTAGTTGTATGTACAGAAAGACGCTTGCATCAAACAGTCATTGAAAAAAAACTGCAAAAACCTGAGGTTAATCAAAACTGTTGTTAAACATCATCCAATGTTGAAGCAATAATGGAAGAGCAGGTCATGTGATTAGCTGCAGCATTTTCAAGGGCTATAATGTTCCAACCTGATTTGACCCATTTTAGACGATGAGCCAGTTTATGTTATGTCCCCTTATATGTCATCTTTTTCTACATCTCACACTCCTTGGAACGCATGGAGAAAAGTGTCAGCTGTGATGTCTGATAAAAGAGTATCGGCATGAATGAAAGGTGTACAAGATGGTGGTGAGACCTGCAATGTGTATAGTTTAGAGACTGTGGCACTAGGGAAAGACAGGAGGCCGAAGAGGTTAAAACATTGAGGTTCTCTTTGGGAGTGACGAGGATGGATGGGATCAGGAATGAGTACATCAGAGGGACGGCGCATGTTAGATGTTTTAGAGAAATAACAGAGAACAGACTGAAATAGTTTGGACATGAAAAAGATGATGAGGTTGAAACTGCCAGACAGGAGCCCTAAAGGGAAGACCAAAGAAGAGATTTATGGATTTAGTGAAAAAAAAAAAAAAAGATTTGTAGTTAGTTGGTGTTAGGGAGGAGGATGCAAAGGATAGGGTTAGATGGAGCCCCTATGATTTACTCTCAAAAAGAACAGCCGAGAGGAAAGGAAGAAGACACTCCTAAACGGCTGAAGCAATCTTGTATTTTGCTGGAATAAATCTTTTCTAATTTTTTGTAAGATTTTTCTAGTTCTCTAGTTTGTAGACAAAGAGAAAGACACACAGCAAAGGGAGTCGAACCTGCAACCACATGATGACTATAGCTTCTGTATATGATCTGGCTGCTCAACAAAGTGAGATATGTGGCAGCCACTGTCTTGATTCATTATCAAAAGTGCTATCAACGAACCCTAAAATCCCTCTCTATGTATACGTGTGTCTAGAAATGAAAAGATTTATTTTAAACTAATTTTTTCTTAATCCATTCTTCACATCAAGTAAATATATTATATATTATATATATATTATGGTCCTTACTATACACTTTCAAACCCACATTTGCTTTGTAACCACTATGCCTTTAACTCTAGCTGAACTCGCTCCGCCGTATCCCTTCTAGGCCGCCTGTTACTACAATGTTGACATTTATTCTGGCGGACTGAAGTCTCTGAGCTACAAACTTTTAAACCACGTGAAGCCGAAGCGGAACGCGGCTGACGGCTGTCCAATCACATTCGTATTTTACTTCCTGTCAGGGGACACACGCGGCCCTTGCGTGGTGACGCACTTCCTGTTCTCCACGAAGTTCCCCCTCTCCTCTCCGTCTCTCTGTGACGGCGATGTTTTGGTGAGAAAAAAAATACGGCGTCGAAAAGGGACGTAAACACGCTTAAAACATGACATTTCGACCGAGTGGGACATAAAGTGGCGCTGCGGGGAATCGACGGACGCGTGCAGCGAAGGTTTCGGTCTGTATTTATGTACTCCTCCGCATGTCCGCTTTCTTCGTAGATGGTCTACGGCGAGCGTTGTCTAACGGCGGACGACGGATTCTCGACGAATAACATGAAGGAGATGATTGGAGGTTGCTGTGTGTGCTCAGACGAACGCGGCTGGGCTGAAAACCCGCTGGTGTACTGTGACGGACACGGCTGCAACGTCGCTGTTCATCAAGGTATAACGCTGTGGCGCTGGCCCTAGCATGTAGCTCCAGTGCTAGTCAGCGTTGTCTTGCTGGAAGGTTATGAAGCCTCCTTCCTCCGCCTGCTCTAGTCAAGGCCGAGCTGAGGTCAGGCTCAGCGCGTGCTGGGCGCTCAGCTGCTCAGCCGCTCGGCCAGCTTGTCCCGTATGTAGACAGTAGTTCTATAATCGCATTTCTGGCTGTGATTTGTGCCGCTGTTTTCTCCTCACAAACTGTCATTTTCTAAAAACAGAAGAGGGGATCAGCTCCTGTCAAAATGTACTATGGACAGCTTAAATAGATGCCGGTACCTTAAAATATCTGGTAGAGGCTATTGGCATATAAGCAGAACATGTTTATGTCCATAAGAGGATTTTTCTTTGGTTAGTTCAAGCATCAAAACAGGGAATTGGTCAGATTAGCTTCTTGTATAGCAGCTGTGCTCCCCCATAATGACTCACATGATGACGTTCACTGTTTACATTTGTAAGAGCGGGCCATGTGTCCATTTGACAAACAGTGAGAGACTGAAAACAATTTTAATTGTCAGGAACTGTATGTTATTGGAAGAACCCCTGCTTTGCTTGTACCGTTTTTAAAAAACACCTCTTAGGTCTAATCAGGAATGATTTCATTATTATTTTGTGTGCATTTCTTTGTTGGTTCACATTTCAATGAATCAAACTTAAGCAATAATTGGAAGAAGTTTGACTTTCTGCACAGCTGTGTCTAGAGAACAAGGTGCAACATATTTAGCTGCAACTTGGCTTCATTTTGTCCAAACATCATGCATCAGAAGAAATTACATCTTGCTTAAGATTGTATGGAGTTTTGCAATCTGTGAGACAGTTAGACCAGCAATGTATACTATTTTGGTCCTCGTGAGAACATGTGTAATGACATATCATGTGCCACATTCTGTTTTCTTCATATTGTCCTACTAAAAAAACAACAAAAAAAAAAACCTTAAGTTTTGAAAGTCTCCTTCTCCTCTTCTGTTAAAGGAGAATACCTGTCCTGTGCTGAAACAACCCAAGGTCTATTATTAGACAGTAATGAGTGTATAAACATTTGTTAGGGACCAAAACAACATGAATCAGTGCAGTTTTAAGTTAGAATGGTGTATTTATATTTCATATTTATATATAATAAAGGTTAGCCCAGACAGTAAGATACCTAGGTCAGAATAAATTGCTATTTAAAGCCTCTAAAAAACTAAAAAACAAAATAAAGGTCATTCTACTTAAGAAATAGTGTGAACAGGGACCCTACATACAACTAAGTTAATTTTAACTTTGTATGTGTACAAAAAATGCTTAAAAAACCCTGTACAGAAATCTTTGTCAGTTTGCTTATATACTGTAAATGTTAACCATGTTATACCTCTGTACAAGTAGACTACCTATATGTACAAACTACTGTAAATGGACGGTATAGGAAGACACTTAATGGCTTTTGCTGGCATATAAGTGGATTGGTACTTACCTATTTGTGACAAAATAGGCAGGTGTTAGGAAAAGAAAATGTATCTAAGCTGCACTTATGTGCCATGTACCTTAAGCTTAGCACTATCATAAGCAATGTTTACTGTTTTAAACAAACTTATAATGCTTGCACTTATTTTACCTCAGCAGGTGATAGATCCCAGAAATACTTAAATTATTTGTTTTGAAATAAAATGGAAACACATGTTGTGTTTGCTACTCGTGATGTAACACAAAAAAAACCAAATAAAGACAATGTATATCCTCAGATATTTAAATTAGAACACCCCTGGTGTTTGAGCTTTTTTTTTTTCAAATCTTGGAAAAAAACAACAAATACTAACAAAACATTCATAGCCTATATTCACAGCTCTTATGTGATTGGATTGACCCCCCATGTTCACAGAAATCTGGATTATATATGTTTATTTCAGAGGATTAGGGGCTCTTGTCAGATCAAAGATAATCAGAAAACGTGTAAGGAAGCAGTGCTTGTATGTTTGTCTCCACAAACACAGGTCTAAGCTTTACACTTTTGAAAATGGGTTGTAGTTCAAAATGACACATGCTTTTGGGATAGCAGTTCATACTGATAATCATTTTGTTTCCCAGTACTGCTCAAAATATCTGAAATTGGAAGAACCTATTTGAGTGCATAAACGTTCAGACATCAGTAGCAACCAATGTGAACCTTTTATACTCAGATTCAGCATTCACAAAGCAATTTGTAAAAAATGTTACATATGACATTCATTTTGTTTCCGCTCTTAATCCTTTCCTTTGTCTTATGCATTGAAATGTTTTTGGTAGTTTGACAGTAAATTATTGAATTTAAAGTCTTCATGTATGGCATTAACAAAAAGGTTATTTTTGTTCTGGTGTTGTCTCATAATTCTTTCCATAATATTTTTGGAAAATCATGTCAACATTTCAGTGAAGTACAATAGATATAGCAGCAGTAAAAGCGGTGTGTTCAGCAGTCTGTTACAACTAAACATAGATCTGTATTCGCTCAATTTAGTCATGTGTTTGACTTCAGGCTAGAGTGATAATTGACTGAATTTATTGTATTGTGACTGGCCATTGCTAGCTTTGGTGTGTAGTCACACATGATAGCTTAGTTTCATTGTCATTATTTAAATTGCCTTCTGTGGTAGTTCATGTAAATGTTTTAGTTGTTATAATGCCTGACTCTAACTATTTTTCTGTTTAATGCCCTCCCCTGCCTCTCTTCAGCCTGTTATGGTATTGTTCAGGTACCTACTGGTCCTTGGTTCTGCAGAAAGTGTGAATCTCAGGAGAGAGCAGCCCGTGTGGTGAGTATTTTTTTCCATCCTTCTTTCCATTCATCATTCATGACTATCTGCTGGAATAACAGGGCTGTTCAAGATGCTGTCAATAAATATGCCAAGAAAAAGATATCATAAGTCTATCTTTTAAATGGTTTTTAGAACAAACATGTTAATAAAGTGCTGTTATAGATGCATCAATTCCAATTTTCTTGCTCAGTTTCAATTTTTCAAAGGTTGAAACTGTTGACTCTTATATTGGGCAGCCGGTTCCAGGTTTCTGTCTAAGAACAATAATCAGAAGCACACAGTAACAATCATCCAGTGAAGAATATTCAAAGCTGTGTGCTGTAGTATTATTTTTAGCCACCTAGTCTTTGTTAGCTTCATCACATTGGGGACGCTCAGCAGGGTGATGGTACCGTAAGGGTTGGGTTGAATTTGTTGTCCCAAACATTTTGGTTGATGTTGTTTCACAGTTTATTTTTGCCTTGTAGGCAGTACAGATGACTATTATTGGATAGACTGTACAGTGAGACACAGTGATACAATGTCAACATCAAAGACATGGTTCCTGGTGACTGCTTCATTCACGATGGACTCAGTTACTGAGGGGAAGAAACATGGATTTCTCAGTGCATTGTATGTGATGCAGTTATTGAGCAGGGGGCCAAAAAATGTTTTTACAGCTATTGGCTGATTACCTGTGAGAACCAGTTGGCCAAATATTGATTCTGATCACCAGCCAACCAGTGGAATTCTAAACTCTGTACATCTGTAAGACAATCTTACATGATTTGCGCTGTTTTTTTTTTGATCAATAGTTAAGTAAGGAAACACAAGTTGCAGAGAGAAACTACTTAAGAAAAACAATTCACATCTTTTTATACACATTTGCTACGTAGACTGAGACGTTACAAAAAAGGTTACTAGAATATGTGGCTGCCACACACAGCCATCTGATAAATAGCGAACATTTTTGATTCGGTTCTTGGATTTTGCCATATCAGGATGGAATAACAAAAATATCAAACGTACCACAAAAAAGAAACAAAAATGTTTTTAAAAAAAAAATGTGACTGTCAAAGTAAAAGTTTTGGGAGTTTGCTGGTCTGGAGCTTTCAATTTTTTGTTAACACAAGGCCGAGTAGGAAAGGCATTATCAATGATCTTGGAGAAGCAGTTGTGGCAACTCATCAAACTGCTAAGAGTTGAAATGTCATCTTGAAATATTTGGAGTCCATCATTATAAATTGATTATAAGAAAAAAAGACAATTAACATTTTAATTTGAAAATTCACTGGATTCGCTATGCCATTCTTCTGTCTGACTTCCTTCCAGCTCAATCTACTGTGTAAATTGACGCAGCTTCGCTGGGGTTTAGCACTAAAATAGATTTGAAGTGTATCTTTAGTGGAGCAGAGTAGATGGTCATTTCTGGCACTAGTCTTAAGTTCTGCAGTGCTTCTGGTGGAACCAGTCTCATTGATTAGAATAGCTGCATTTCAAAGTGTCTGGTGCAGCACAGCCGCTTTGCAGCAGTTCCTTGCCCAATGGGACCCAGGGCAAGAGAGCTTAAATGTGCATAAATGCCCCAATTGAAGCCTCACTGTACAGAATAGTGGGAGAAATTCCTCCACATTGATCTGAGAAACTGTTAGCATCATACAGAAAACAACTAGCTCTATTCATTGCTTCTAAGGAGTTCTATCTGAGTACTTTGTAATACATTTTAGAGCAGTAGTATAATTATTTTGGGCATTAGTGAGACTTGATTATTAGCTACATGTGTTTATCAACTTTGTACGAAGTAGTAGTTCTACCAAAGATATTCTAGGAAAAAAAAAAAGGAATTGGGTTTTTCAGAATTGCTGCAACTGTAACTTTGTGGAACTCCCTGCACCAGCATTGTATGTTGTCTCTGCTATCTCCCATTCTGCTTTGATTTATACTTGTCCTTTTCCTAAGAAACTGCATCTGTTGTAGTTGTAGTTTTTTTTTTTTAATCAAATTTATTTTTAATTTTAATTGAACGTTCCTTTAAAAAAATGCCATCATCTTTATATCTTCAAGATAGCTTTTACAAAGCTAACTTCTGGTTTTTAGCCAAAGGAGTCATCTTGAATGTCATCTTATCTTTTGGATAACCGGTTTAAAAAAAAGATGGCCTAAAATACTTAAGTTTGAACTGTGGAAGCAGGGCTGCACACCATAGGCTAAGTATGTACAGGCTAGACTGGAATGTTTTTACATAAGTATATACATTTATACGCAGTGTCTGATGAGACAATATTGTTTATAGCTACAGAGTTCATTCTGCGTTAAAATTAAATATGTGGAGCCACCTGTCTGCCCTCTTCCTGTGTCTTCATCCACTACCCCCACAGCAACAGCACAGTGACAGATACAGATGCCAAGCTACCGCTAAGCTACTGAAGAGCCGCTAGTTAGTAAAACTAAACACAACAAAGCTGTTATTTGGTGGTGGCTTGGGTTTCAGTGTCAGATGTGAAACAGAAGGATAAAATCTGGAGAAAATGGTGCCATAAAGAGCTTGTTAAAGCACGTGTTGAGATACTGAAGCCTTTCAAGCTTCACCCCCTAAAACAAATGACAGTACTGAGTGCATTCGACCTTGTGAATTTTTGAGTAAAAAAGTGAGCCCTGATATCTTTGGCACCTGGGTTTGTTTAGGAAAACAGTTTGATTTATCAGGAACTGCTTGTATTTTTAAGTATTTTAATCCCCTTTCTGGCATGCTTTCTGTTAGTCAGGTGGCATGTGAAGGTGTCTGATTTATGTCTCACTAAACACCCAGGTGCTTTTCCTTTACATTTTTCAGCAGCAATCTAACTAGGTCAAACGTAGTAACATATACAAATTATTTTCAACACATAACAAGCCTGAGCTGCTGCATTTCCCTTTAACAGACAGATAAGGACAGTAGTGGTGGGTAAGATTGATCAGAGGAATCTGAGAGATCCCTTTCACTAAGTTCATAAAGGGAAGGATGTGAGGCACAGGCAAATTCTTTAACAGTACCTGAGCTATAAATATTTTCAACTGCACCCCCATTAACTACTAATTTAACACAATGCAGCATGTTTGCTTGGTTAAGAATTTTTTTACATTTGTTTGTGTTTTAATGGCAAAACAACATATCTGACTGATGAATCTTGTGTTTTGTGTGGTCATGGTAGGGGCAGTCTGTGAACTAAAAAAAAATCAAAATCAAAATCCCAACAAAGGAATTTTTGTAATTTCTTTTGCAGTTGGTCCCATTTAGGCATAGAGGATAAACTCACTTCTTCATTTTTAATTTTTTTAACCTTTATTTAACCAGAGAGGGAAAAAAAAAACTCTTGAAATTTAAAATCTCTTTAAAGATTAAGTAGGATGAAGAGTAAAATCATGAATCCTGGGGAAGATGCCCTCCTAATTGATAAAGGATTTAGAAAACAAAAATGGCGCTTGGGAATGGATAGAACAGAGAGGGAAATATGATTAGCCTTTTGGTAGCTGGTGTAAGAAGTTAAGAGAAGCAGGCGCTTGCTTCTGCACTTTGTGCTTCGAGGAAGCTAGTACAGTGATCCCTTGCCACTTCGCGGTTTGAGTACTGCGGTTTTAGTGCTTCGTGGATTTTTTCAGAAATATATAATATAATTAAAAAAATTATAAAAGATCGTGGAAACATCACAGGATTTTGTGTGTGTTCTCTAACAGTCAAGAAATGCTGTCAGCCAGCCTGGCCCCTTTAAGAAGGTAGCCTTATGGGTAATGATGTGGCCTTATGGGTAATGGAGTTTGTGTGTCGTGGGAGGCAGAAGAAAACGAGGTTAAATGAAAAGTGGAGTGAGCATAAACAGCAGCCCAGCGTGTATAGATTTGCATTCTCTGTTAACCGACAGGAGCCCAACAATACAACCTGTGTGATGTTACAAGTCCCGGCAGTGCCAGAATAAAGTGCTCGTTCTTTGCAGAGAAAACCAGTACTTTTGTTTTGTTGCTGTTAGCGTGTCAGCCGCTAATTACGAGCCAAAAATAGCACAATACCAGCCGTTTCTTTACTACGGTTCGGAGACCAGAGGCTGTGAAGGTAACAGAAAGACCACAGTTGAGCCTTTGTCTTGTTTCGCTGCAGTGCCTCGTTACTTTTTGGGGGGTTTTAAACATATCTTAAACACATTGTTGAGGCTTGGGGGGCTCCAGCTCCAGTTCGCAAATTTTGATTGTCACGGGGGGCCGCCGGTCCCCATTAACCGCGAAAAATAAGGGGTCACCTGTTTATGCAACTCGCTATAAAAAAAGTGCGACCACGTCACAAATCAGACTCCGCTCATAGAGCAGCTGTTTGGACTCTACAACACACAACCCGGTTACCGGGAGCAACCAACACAGCTGATTCACCAGCATCAATGACTGACTGTGTGTGCAACTTGAAAATACGAGTGTGCATGTTCATCACAGAGCACGATTTGTCGTTCAAGCTCTCGCAACCTCTGGTAAACTTATGCAAAAAAAATACCTCTGACAAAACTGATTTCTAATCAAATGCAGCTAATTGAACACACATGAAACAACACCAGAGTTTTAAAAAAAAAGAGAATTTTTTGGTTGTTAATTGAACTGTTATTTTATTGATATGTTTTCTCTTTTCTATTAATTTCCTAGAATTCAATTTATAATTACAGTGGTACCTCTACTTATGAAATGAATTGGTTCTGGAAGTAGTTTCTTAACCTGAAACTTTTGTAAATAGAGATGCGTTTTCCATGTAAATGCCCTAATCCATTCCAAGCCCCCCAAAATTCGAACATAATTTTTTTTGTAACTTAGAAATAAAACATGAAATGACAAAAACCTGTAAGAAATACATGTTAGAACTGAGCGCAACAATTATCAAAAATTTGAAACTGATCCAGAATCCAGGATTTCTTCCAGATCACACCCAAAATCAGTTCTTCCTTTTCACATTTCCGACAACTCCTGAAAATTTTTATCAAAATCCATCCATAATTTTTTGAGTTATCTTGAACACAGACAGACAGACAGACAGACAGGCAGATTAACACTGGCAAAAACATAACCTCCTTGGTGCAGAGGTAAAAATTGTTCATTTACCTGGATTGATGGGTTACCGCTCATACAGACAAGGGGCCCTCCTAGCCAATGGGATGCCAGGAAGATGCTAAGCGATAGCCAATGGCAGAGCAGCTCGGACGCACCGCTTTTAAACCGAGATACAGGAGCCAACAAGTATATTTACGTTCGATAAACTCTGGGAGCTGCGAGTAGCAGCGAGTACTGTATTTTTGCCTTTCGTATCCTGAAATTTCTTTCGTAACAAGAGGCAATATTTTCCTGTTGAGGCGTTTCGTAACCTGAAAATTGTCGTAAGGATGTTTGTAAATAGAGGTACCACTGTATTTCTTTTGAGCAAATGAATTATGGAAATGTTGCCATATAGAATTCCAGTATTATCTACATTTCACTGTTGCACTTTATCTTTACAAAATAAATAGCGCAAATGGTGCATAATATTTGGAGTTGATGGCCTTTATCGTGAACCCTCAATTGAATGGTTGTGAATCAAATTTTATCCTGGCTGACTGAATTTCACATTCCCTTATAACATGTCACCTTGTGATTGTAGGGCATCTTATAAAGCTGTCAAGGACAAAGCTTAGCAGCAAAACTTGATATCAAAAGTATCCTAAATGCTGCGTGTGTTAACTACCATGTTGTTAAAAGATTTTTAAAAAATGTGCTTGAGTTATAACTTAAATGTTTGCCAGTCCATATAAAAATCACAAAAGTGTTCCTACTGTGCAACCTGAAATCAGTTAATACAGTGGAGGAAATAAGTATTTGAACCCCCGCTGGTTTTGGCAGTTGTCATACTAAGAAATAAATGAAAAGTCTCAGATTTTTATGGCAGCTTTATTTTAACAGTTATAGAAAGAATATTGAAAAAAAAAATTGAGAAAATTACACGAAATGAAAATAAAAATTAATTTGCAAGTCATTGAGGGAAATAAGTATTTGATCCCCGACCAACCTTGGACACCATTAGTGTTTCATTTCTATATGTCTGGAAAGGACTTAACCGTAACTGCTTGTTAAGACCAGACAGACAAGTTGAAAGCTGAGTCAGGTGAAATATCTTGTATTGTGTGACTGCCTGTCTCTAATCCATCATCAAGTGTGAACTCACTACAACTTCAAAACGTCCAATTGGAAGGCGTGTTTTGAGTCTACGTAAAACAACAAACTGACAGCACTGAAAATGATGTAGTCTGAACTTGGCTGTGGTAAAACATTATGCAACAGACAAGCTGGTATGGTTAGCTGAGTCTCAAGCTTAAGATGACCTCAGCAAACTTCTAAGGACCTGTCTAGATTTTTGTCAGGGAAAGATTTATTTTATGTAGCTGTTGATACAGGTGCTAGTGACCTGCCTACTTTCTCTATTCATGTGTGCACAGAGTAAACGTTCCTTAGCAAATATTTCAAGATAACAGAGTTTTCATCTGTCCTCTTAAAGTGATGGATACATGACTTCTTTTTTTCTTTCCTTTTTTTTAATACCTCAAAAATAAAAAAAAGCTGAAGGCAAGAAATTTGCATCACGACATTAATTTATACCTATGAACCAATGCAGTTTAATAAACCATTTGTACTAATGCCTTACAATGAAGCTGATTACTTGCCTATTTATCAGTAAACCATTCAAGTATCCCAAGTTGTGTAGTGAACAGTACAAATTATGGACATGTGTTTTCTCAGACTTTTTGTTTACCGACAAAATTATCTGAATCAGTTCAACCGTCAAGATCTGTCTGATATGATATGACTTTGTCTTATAAAGATTTGTAGAGGTTATTCAGACTCAAAGCATTGAAATGCTTTTATGAGATTAAAAAATATATACATCACTAAGTGCTGATGTTGGACAGATTGCACAGTAAAGAAGTACAAAATTTAATTATAATGTTGAATAAAAATGATTTCAAGATAGAGTTCAGAGTAAAAGTACTTTAGCTATATTGTTACAGTTATTGATCAAACACTGCTTCTTGTGACTTCATGCTTGGAGCGTGTAACAACGTTATAAAGAACCACACGGGCTTATTTGTGAGTTAAGCAAGAGCTGACTCATCAGAATAAGAGCAGACGAAATGATTGCATGAAGACTGTAAGAAAGAAAGGACCTTAGGCACCAGATAGTCAGTGGTTTTCCCTGAGAGTTTCTGGCTGCATGCCCCCAGCCAAGGCAACCAGCCAGCTCATCCCACAACCTGTCATCTACCTCTAAGTAGCTGAACTTGTTGTTCCTGACCTGATTTTTCTTTTCTTTTTTGTTGTTGTTGTTGTTGTTTTTTTTCAAATCCAACAGAGATGTGAGCTCTGTCCCCACAAAGATGGTGCTCTCAAGAGGACAGATAACGGAGGTAGATCCAACCTCACCTACACACACACACACACCTTCACACACACCCTCATGTGTGGTTAGCCTCTTGTGTATGCTGTCATTAATTGCATGTCACCAGCAAGGTTAAGGGCTGTGAGCGTGCTGGGAGAGTTATGTTGCTGTTTGTTGTGTGTGCTGCCTCTCTGTACCTTCTTTGCCAGTCCATGTTTTATGAGAGCGTGTGAGTGTGTGTGTGTATGTTTATGAGGGGGCGGGCCAGGATGGGTATAGTGCATGGCCTGTGAGGAGTCTCCTCTCTGGGTTCATTGAGAGGTCAGTTTGGTAGAGACTGTAAATATTCTGCGTGCAAGTAAGTAAGTGTGTGTGTGTTTGAGTCGGTCAGAGAGAGGCACAGCTGTGGGATTGTGTCCAGGCCTGCAGGGAGGCATCAGGACAACACTAACACACACCGTTTTACTACTTTCTCTTTTATTTTACCCTTCCCATGACCCCTCTCTGTCTCTTCTTTTTCCTCCCCTTTTTCTCTCACCCTCTCTTTCCCCTACTCTCTGTTTTGCCGCTCATGTCAGCTTCTCTTCACTTGTTGATCTGTGTAGTTGTTATTTCAGGTGGTCAGTCATAAAGGAGAGCAAAGGAATTTGCCTCTAGTAGGAACAAATGAGAAGAAATGGACAGAAATGATACTGATATCTGCCCGCTGTTGTGTCTTTTTGCCTTTTTTGGTCTGAGACGTTTGTGTGCTAATCAAAATTAAAGATGACAACACTCTGTCCAAAAAACTTACATAATAGAAGCTGACAGTCATCATCCATTACATTGATATATGCAATTGGTTTTGATGGAAAGAAATTCACAACAAATTAAAAAAAAAATATATTTAACATAAAGCACCAGTATGTAAATTTTAAACTCGTATAGGGGTGGAGCCCACACTAGTTATATTCATTCTGTTGCTTATTATCTGTGCCAGTATGGATTGCTTTAACAAGTGAGTCTCTTAACTAAACTTGAGCATTTCGAATTTACACATTGGACCCTTGTAACTTCCTAAAGTTAGGGTAGTTATTCATTCAGATGATGTTTTGGGGGTTTTTGGAGTTGAAAGTGTGAATGTTTAAAATGAGGAGGAAGATTGTGCCGGTTTTATAGTCTTTTTTATAGGCCTCTTGGAGGAACTTCAAAACAACAACATGCCCACATTTCACACCCGCTCCACCCTTCAGTCCCGCCCTATGCCCTCCTCCCCCTGTCCCACTCACCAGGTCAAAGGCAGGTCATGGGTTCAACTGTAAGTTTAAGCCTGTTTTTGTTTCTGCTGTGGTGAAAAACAGACACCTCTAGTGTGGCAGGAGACTCCCACCTCCATTTGACCTCCTGTTCACCTCCTCCAACTCCTCCTCAGCTCATCATCAATTTTGTTGTCACTCCACTATGCTCTGTTGTCATTCTACTGCCCCCAGTTTGTCTTCATTGACAACCAACTGTGTGTTGTGTGTGTGTGTGTGTGTTAGGGGCTCAATAAACAGATGCTTAGATAGGCAGACTACCAATTTACAAATTAAAGTATTTGAGTTTCAGCATTTCAAAATTATGTTTTAACGAGTAAATGTAACTAATGCTACAGTTTGCATTTCCTGAATGGTTTGATTAAATATAGATTGTTTTAGGTTGTAGGTCCACTGTAACCTGAAATCAACAGCCTAAACTTTGCTCATTGTAATGGAGTGATAAGAAATACTCTCAGGAGACC
Source organism: Hirundichthys speculiger (assembly GCA_018398805.1). Taxonomy (NCBI): domain Eukaryota; kingdom Metazoa; phylum Chordata; class Actinopteri; order Beloniformes; family Exocoetidae; genus Hirundichthys; species Hirundichthys speculiger. The sequence continues at coordinate 1,943,484 of JAGFBZ010002532.1, read as the reverse complement.
ATTAGATTTAGTGAAATATGGTGAAGTTATAAAAAGTGTCTCTCTTTCTTGTGGTAATTTTCACATAAACTCAGAAGGAAACCCTCGGAGCAATCAGACTTTATTGATGTGTATCACATTGACAAATGGAAATGATCTTTGGTGATCATGGGTAATTTTTCTGTTTTGGTTTGTTACTTGGTCCACGGAGACATCACAGTTCATAACTATCTGTTATGAATGGCAATTATTTTCAAGAATAAATAGAAATGACTGTTTTGTTTGCCTAAGCTGGGGAAAAGAAAAAAGAGTCTCCTATAATTTAGTTTCTTCTTACCCCAAACCTCTGAAACTTCCAAGTAACAAATCAATTCAGTGCAAACAGAAATGTTGTTGTCATTTTATTACCTTTCAGAAACTCAGTTGGTGGTTCAGATTTCTATGTGCAAACTGTGAAATGCAAGCAAGTATACTATTTTACACATACTTGGTATGTGAATTGATGCTGATAGTTATTCTGTATGGATTTTAACAGGTTGGGCCCATGTGGTTTGTGCCCTTTACATACCAGAGGTGGAGTTTGCTAATGTCTCAACTATGGAGCCCATAGTACTTCAGTCAGTACCTCATGAGCGCTACAACAAGGTGACAAAATGCATCCATGCGTTTAGATGGCCAAAGAAACATGTGCAAGTATGAGGAGTTTGAATTGGAATGGGTTTTTCTAACAGTGTTTGTGTGTGTGTGTGTGTATCGTATATAGACGTGTTACATCTGTGAAGACCAGGGCAGAGAGAGTAAAGCAGCCACGGGAGCCTGTATGACCTGCAACAAACATGGCTGCAGGCAGGCATTCCACGTCACATGGTGAGACGTTGGGGTTTCAAACAAATAAGGAGCTATCAGCCTTTTCCTGCTCCAAACTATTATTTTAATGTCCATTTCTTTGGATTTATATTCAAACTCTAGGCTTGAGTTTGAATTCTTGTTATTCCAGCAGCCTTACTGCTTAAAACAACCAAACAAAAAAAAGAGATTCTTACGGCATCATGATGTTTTTCTCATGTTTGTACTGTCAACATGAACTTTCGCGTACATTTTTCTGAGACTGTTTGTCTTCAACTTGTACAAGAGTTGAGGTTTTAGAGCAAGCACAAGTACAGTTTTTAGGTTACTGTTCAGCACCACATTACAATGATGTAAACAAAGCAGAACTGAATACACATGAATGTTTTCTCATTGAAGGTCAGCCATTATTATTATTACTCGGTGTGCAATTTTCATAGCATAGAAGCATGCAATTTTCAGTGATAGTTTTAACTGCAATTTCTATTTATTGTCTTCATTTAATAATTATTATTATTATCTTGAATTTGTATAAATTAATCTGTGGTGGAGGTTTTATGTTTTTAACTTGTGAAGCTTTAAGAGTAGCGATCCAAATTTCATTGTATGATTTATGTTGGGGTTTTTTTTAGTGTTACAATGACAGCAAAAGTATTATGATGCAGAAGTAGAATAAAATCTTTTCTTAGTTTTTGTCTTAACTGTGTTCTCTGTTTATTTGGCTTCTCACCACAGTGCCCAGTTTGCAGGGTTGTTATGTGAGGAACAAGGCTCAGATGCAGATAATGTTAAATACTGTGGATATTGCAAATACCATCACAGCAAATTGGTAAGTGTCATCTTAACTTTTTATCATATTCTAATGATTGCATGGCCCTTTAATACACTAACCTACAACTTCACACAAGCTTGGATAATATGTACATTTCTCTTCTCAGCTTAACACATGAGTTGTGGCTCTAACCTTGTTTTTGCGCCAGTGGGGATAAATATGCTATTTCTTTTGCAATTATATGCAGTTTTTAAGTTTGATCAATCTTTAATGTATTTATGAAGGATTTTTAACTTTATCTTGTTTTAAGCATGTCAACCTCTGACTGAATACTCTGGCAGATACGGGATTTGTTGCATGTGACCATGTGCATTACATGCATGATTTTTGTCATAAAGATTGCATGTCTGGTTAAGTTGGTTGTATTTTTCTATGTGTGTGTTTTGTTTTTGTTTTCTTACTAGGGGCATAGATCACTGTGTAGACATTACATACACAAATTGGTTTACTTTAAATGCAGTGAGAAATACCTCTTATCTTGTGAACTTGTTCTCTCAGAGGAGACCTAACATCACTTCCTTCTATCTTACTTTCTTTTGTCTCTGTCTCCCTGAGCTCCTCTTATGTTCTTTCTCTTAAAACCATTCTGTTTTCTTCACAAACAGCTTTCTACTCATCTTTTCCTGCCATTCCTGCCACGGTTTGGTTTTGTTTGTCCTCCTCAGCCCTCTCCCCTTTCACCTTCCTGTCTTTGCTGGCAGCTGGCCTTACTTCCCTTCATCTACTTCCTCTTTTGCTGGATCAATGAATCCATCCCGTCAGTCCTTTTCTCTTTTACGTCTCATCTTTCTAACTCTTGTTTCCATTTCCATCTGCCTTTGTTCCTCCTTCCATCCTCCTATGTTCTCATTTGTCAAATATTTTAAGTGACAACTCCCTCATCATACTTGTTTACTTGAGTTGCTTGATGGGATCCTTTGACACTGTAATATACTACATGACTAAAATAAAAAGATGCAGTATCACCAGTTTAGATTTTTTTAATTACATTTGACAGTTATTTTACCTGCAGTAAGCATGCATTGACAAACTACAGACATATTTCTAGCCTCTTGCCTATAGTTAAAATGTGATCTGATTGCTGTACACGATCTCCTCAGAATACTTAGCCGTCATTAGCCTGAATTAAGTCACTCATTAAGAGTAATGAACAGGCATATGAAATGCAAAAAAATGCAAAATGTAGGTACAGACTGGATCTGTTTTCAGTATAGGCATTAACTATTAAAGAGATCACCTGTTGTCCTTCTCTCAATAGACAACATCCTGTTACAGAAGATCACGTACCAAGCATCAGCTATGTGCAGGGAAGCAAATGTGAAAGACAAGGATTCGGACTAAACAGTTATCATTAGTGGAACAGTGCTTGAATGAAATGGAGGACAGGCATTACACACACATACCTACACACAACAGTCTGCAGTGTTAACGAATGCTGATGGAAAGACTCATGCTGTCACTTTGATTCCATTGATTGTGTACGAACTGCATGGATGCCTTGGTATAATGTTATTATGCTGGAACTGTATGGATGACAGGAATGTACGAGAGAGAATTAATGATTCAGAAAGCAATGTTGTTAGTCGAATGGGTTTAATAAAATAACATTTGATGGATGTTTACGCCATGTTATCAACATATGTTGTTTGACTGGAGTTAGAAAATCTAATTTCAAACTTGGATTATTATCCTTGAGCCTCCATTGCAGTGAATTTGATTTTGGGCAGTCAGTTTTGAATTATTTTTCTCCTGTTTCTCATTTGTGTAAATGCATCTGTGCATGCAGTGCTTTTCCATACAGCTGGGCCTGGTATGTCAAGCACACAGTTGCATCTGGTTGGTTGTTGTGTCTCTTTAAACTGAATTTGACTGAATTTGTCTTCGGTTATGAAACTAGGTTTTGGGAAGAATTGAGCATTGGCACAAGTAATTTGTGACAGCTGTTTTGGCAAGTTAATCCAATAGGTCCTATTTTTTTAGGCTTATTAAATGATTATAAGATCTTGAATTTATGTGCTTGATATTGCTTGAAATTGAGGGGGCTGTTGCACTAGATGGCCTCTGAGTGTCAAGTATACATCCGATGCCCTGATAAATGTTTATTTTTGAATACTGACATGGGTGAGTCCACGTCTTGGTCAAAACTTGGTCATTTGGTTGTACTTGAAGGATTTATCAGTTTGTCACCATAGCAACAGACGCAAGAGCAAGCTGGTTTGTGCCAAGATTAATAGCTGAAGTTACTCAGAAATACCTGAGTAGGCTTCCAACTTCTGATTCGGGATTTTTTTTTTTAAAAACCATTGCCATTAATCTCTTGTTTTTAAGGATTATTGATGTTCTACATTTCATTGACTTTATAACACTATAATGTACTGGTGTGTGTGTGTGTATATATATATACTTTTTCAATGCCTACTGCCAAGGTGGCATTTTTTTCAACAGTGACCATTTTGCTTATTTACTACTTTTGTAAAGAAAGCTTGTGTCTGTTTTTTGACTGATGTTAAAACTCTTGAGTTCAGCCAGGTGTTTTTAGTTGAAGTATTTCATTTTTGATTTCTTGGGTCTTTTGGTCAACATCTAGCCTTTTTTTTCTGTGGACTTCCATCCAGTAACTTGGAGTTCCTCTTTACTTTTTAGCGAAGGAGCAGGGGCCGTGGTAGTAGGTCTCAAAGCTTATGTGACTCTTCCTCTCAGTGTATGGATAGACCCCCAGACACGGACAAGAAGGTAAGACAGCCCTCAGATCTTACCCTCTCTATGCCTCCCACCCACGACTGTGGCTCCACCAGAAACATACACTGTTACATGCTTAAATGCACACTGAAACAGTTGATTGATAATCATTGTTAAAGGGTTGAAAACATGTAGGCAAGGTATTATTTACAAGGTGATCCTTACCAGCTGTTGTTGTTTATGTTAGTTTGTGAAGTAGAAAAGGAGAGATGTGGTTTTTAATAAACGTGTAAAGATATATTTTTAAAGTAGAGATGGCCAGTATGTTATAAGGGGTGTCTGAACTTTTCCATCTTGTATATTAAAAGTCATAAGTGGATTCAGTTTAGCATAGTAAGATTGAGATCCCTTTTAAATGGATGGTTGGCTTTAAAAAGGGTGTTTTTAGTTCCTTAATCTAGTTTTTGATCAATTATTTCCAGAGGAGAAATCTGTTATAGATTTTCTTAAAATTGTAGGATCTCAGCATGGATCAATGTGCTTCCTTAAAGAAAAAAATAATAATTCAAGTCTTTGATTTGGATGTACAAGTGAGTGCTGAAATTGTCGTTTATGAACCTAGCTTCCTTTGGACTGACTTTTAGCTGCTAGTGTGGCTGCAGCCCACCAGTGATCACCCCCTTTAATGAATGCTACATTAGCGTGACTTAATAAGGCATGCTTGTTAGCTAAATATGTAATCACGGGCTGTGTGAAATTACAATTTACAAGTTTCAAGTGATCTCTTCCACATCTTTTTTTTTCCCTTTCTGTCATGTGCTTCATGTCCCTCATCACAACACAAAACAAAGCTCAAGCTGAATTAGTCTGCAGTTAAAGGGATTCTGGGACATTTCAGAAAATGTTTAGACACTTGTAACTTGTGTAGAAACATTTGGAGAGCCTGATATAAAGTACCCACGTAAACATTACAAATGAGCTACTCAAAGAGAGTGTAAAATTCTGTTCACTGTCATTGATTTTCCCAACAAAACTCCAAAACTCAGCACATTCAGTTTGGACAAAGTGCATGAATCCATGAGAATATACCTTTCTTTCTTCCTTGCACAGTATTTACTAGAAAGAGTGTGAATGACACAAAAGGTGGCGTCAGAATATTAATGCAATATTCTGCTGAGTGTTCGTGTCATTTTCATCAGGATTTCTGTAAAGCACATTAAAGCAAGTAATGGCATGTCTTCAGATAAAGCAAGCAAGAACAAATTCTTCACATACTGCAAATGTGTAAATCGCCATCTGAACATATGTCAGACAAGGCCATGTTGGTACAGACCACCTAAGATATAAGTAACAAACTACCTGTATTGTTCAGTGAAGTGACATTTCTGTAGAATCAGTTTCTGCCAAGAATAGTAATGTATAACAGTCAAAATGTTATTGCACATGCCACACTTGCATTTACACTAATTTAACTATTTCATTTATATAATATTTATTTATTAAAAAAAAAAAAAATTCGTTAATGGCGGAGCTTGAAGTTTATTTGATTGCCATCGCCATCCAAAGACCACCAGAGAAGAAAGAATAGCATCTGATTTTTGTTATGTTTTGCCAAAGGTCTTTAAGTGCTTTGAGTTTAGGTCCCCATGTTTCTTTAATTTAAAATTTTTTTTTTTAGATGTAGTTCATTGTTGTGGATAGCTTTAAAATAAATAAAACTGTGGATTTTAAATTGTGTTTAGTAGCACCAGAATTTGACTGGAATATTGATTTCAGTTTTTCTTTTCTGTCCTTGCTTTTGTTAACACTGCCTCATTAGCTATGCGTATCCCCCTTTCTCTTGCGTAGACACATGTGCATGTATATACTCCATCCTCTTCTTGTGTCAGAGATCAGTAGGGTCAGATTTGTGTGTGTGAGTGTGTTTTGTCTGGCTGTCTGCAAATGCATTTGTTTTGTAGTTTGGGGGCTCAGATGTAGGCACATGTTTAGAGCCTGCAGTCAGCCCCCAGCAGGGACTTAAAGATCCCCCACATTGGCTGCTTAGAAAGGGCCTGCAGGAAACATGCACATCCAAACACATACACATACACACAATGGCTGATCAGAAATCCTACAGGAAACTGCACAGGGGAATTCCTGCCAGACCAGGGCAGATTATTTCCTTCTTTACTTCCTGTTTCTCCCTTTCTACCTTCTGCTTCTCCTTTACTGTCTGTAACCCACCACCCATGCCCCCTTGTCCCCTTGAGGCCCTGTGAGTTGAACTGGAAAGCAGTTAATATAAAAGTTGCACCAGATCTTCAATTTCCATCATTGGTCAGGGCATAAAATTGTGATTAAATGGACGCCCAAATGCGACCAAGATTTGACCATTTTGACCGTTTTTTCTTTCTGCCTTGTCGCCAGTGGCGAGGGCCATATCTAAATAATTTAGAAACAATGTTTATTTGGCAAAAAGTGGCCATGTTAGGGTGCACATCGTTTGCCGGAAGTCATAACTACACATGCTCCTAACCCAGCGATTGATGGATGGACAAAACTGAAGACGGACGAATGCAAAAACCTATCACTGAATCTACTCCACAGCAAAATGGATCGTATTTTGGTAAATAATCTCATATAAATACACAACAGAATAGCTAAAAAGAAAGAAATTATATTAGTTTTCATAGTAAGCATTAGTGCTGGGCGATATGGAAAAAAATCATATATCACGATATGGACTATTTTATATCACGATAACGATATATATCACGATATACCATAATAAAGTATGTTTTCAGTTATTCTCTGAAAAGTTTGACAAAAATGTCATTGCTTACTTTTCAACTTTATTTTGAAAGGACATTTAGCTGAACTGTCACAAACATACATTTTAGTTCAGCAAAAACAGGTAGGTACAGAGGTACAGTAGCTTTCACATTTTTTTAAAAAGTGCACAACAGTTTCTGAGAGGAAAAACACATTTTTGCACTGAAGTTCAGCTATAAAAAATAAACACAAATTATTTTTCAACTTTCTGAAATCTGTAACCTTGTAGCGCAAAGTTTGCAAACCAATATAAAGTGTCTAAAGTAAACATCAGGGTTGAAGAGAACTCTGTTTAAGGCATTAACCATGAATAAAAGTGCAAACATAAAAGGCTACTTTGTAGAAGTAGATATGATTCTATCAAATTTATCATTGCAGGTTGTTTAATTACATATTTGCTGTAATAATTGATAAAATTAGGTTAGAAACGATAGAAACGATAGAAGAGAAATGGCACGATATACACTTTTATATTGTCCCCACGATATATATCATCATATTGCCCAGCACTAGTAAGCATCATGGAAACAGAATAAAATGCGCTTTCATGCTTGTAAATCATACCTGTCAAGTATCCCGTTTTGGCCGGGAAAGTCCCTTATTTTACTCTTCTCTCCCGCCGTCCTCCCATTTTTTTAGTATTTTTCCTGAAAATCTCCCGTATTTTAACCTGTGTTATTAAAGAATAATAATACCGCATCGGGCCGAGTAAAAAAAAAAAAAAAAAAAAAAAAAAAAAAAAAAAACATTCCCAATCTGAGATCTGTCACTTGTCTCGCGATAACTACCACAGCAGTAGCTCCTACAGGTAGTGTAGGTGGTAGATGTCACGAGGTTAGTGTGTGACATCCGATGAGGAACAGCGCGCAAAGAAAAAAAAAGATTGTTACAGAGAATAGGAACAGAACTGTTCGCGCTCCTCTCATGTAAAATAAACTACTCTGGACCAGTCCACAAATACACTCCTTCCAAAACAGTCATAAAGAATGCAAAGTCTGCTACAAATGAGTACAATAAGTCATTAAAAGTGTAAAGAAAAGTCACGTGACATGAGATGAAAAACTGTAAAAGAAGAGCAATGTGAAATGAAAACAATGTGTAGAATGAAAATCAAATGTAAATGTAAATACAAGCAATGTTAAATGAACAAAAAATATGCAAATCCCTTCAAATAATTACTCTTCATATTTACCCCTTTTGTGTTTTCATTTAGGCTATAATGAATGTTCACATTATGTCAATGTGGCTTTATGCACAGCTGCAATACTTCCTGAACTTCAGCCAGCTGCTTTGTTTCCTGTGTGCCACTAATTGACAAACTGATTAATCCAGGTGTGTCTGACCTCACAGCAATGGTCAGACACACCTGGATTGATCAGTTTGTCCAATAAAGACACACAGGAAACAAAATAGCTGGTTGAAGTTGCTGAACATGCTGGGAGCGTCCATGATAATGTCAGCAGTCTGCGGGGGCATATGGGGCGACGAAAAACACTGGCGACCAACTTCAAAAACAAGGTAGCCAGGGGCTACTTGGTAAGAATTCTAATTTTATGCCCTGTTGGTCTAATATCATTTTTTAATTACATATTGATTAAAGCAAGTGAAGGAAATGCATTTGTGTTTGCAGCACATATCAGTACTTAATTTTGATTTTTTGTTTATCAGTGTTGCAACAAAGACAAGCGCAACAACCTTAAAACTCAGTTTGATTTCACTGAAATTGATGCAACCCAGGTCTGTAATGGACAGCTTCCAAAAGCTAAATGTGAGTTGATTTTCCTTTTCTTTTTTGCAAGGCTGCCACACTACCAGGTACATTTGTGGTTACAAATGTTACAGAACAACTATGCAATTAGTCCCAACTGTGTCTTCTGTGTGGGGACTGCATCTGCCCTCTGAATTTTGTCAGTTTGACACACAACACTTTATTTATTTTGCAAAAGTAATGCACAAATAAGACCCCTTAATACAGACTGTGATTGACTTAGACCTTGAAATCTTCGTATACCTATAACCTACTAACCATCCAGCTGTAACTATAACTAAGCAAATAAAACACTCACCCATTAGAGTTTGTGATCAGGCCTACAAACTGAAGTGGGTGACTGTCGTGAAGAGTGATGTGTCTGATCAGGACTGAACAGATCAATTTTCAATCAATTGCAATGTCAGCTTTATAATTGTAACACATTTCATTACATGTAAATGCAGTGGGTGTTATTCATGAAATGTGAGCAGAACGAATGTGTGTGCAAACTATGAGCAGAGTGAAATTTACACATTTTGGCCTTCATGAAAGTGTTGGTAGTTCTGAACCTTTTGTAGCTACAGACAGAATCCACTCCCACCTCTGACCATGTGTAGAGCTGCTGTAAAGAAAGAGCACACATAAATATTGCTGTCATTCTGTGACTTTACAGTATTAATGCTTATATGGACTCAATGGACAATACATTTTTATGCCACATTTTTTAAACATAATACATTTGAAATAGAACACATTTATCTTAATCAATGGGCATATTTAAGCTTCAGATTGTGTTTCTTGAGGTGTCAGTGGGCTGATTAAATGGATTTGATGTTCTGACAGGGTACCACACAGCACCTCGGGTTCTTATTAGAGCAGGGGTCCTCAAACTTATTTTTCAAAGGTTCTTATCTACTCCCCATTGAAGCCCAGAGGTCCGGAACAGCGTAACGTTTATTTCGCTTTTTCACTGTAACCTATATCATGTAAAAAGAACATATGATGATAATAATGACAATAACAACAAAAAATATATATATAAATAACTTATTTTAAATTGAATTCACGCATGAAGAAAACATGATCAGCATAAACACGAATACCTGTAAAGTTTCTTCTTTTTCCCTCCAAAACAGCTTATCACTTCACCGTATGTTTTTTTGTTTGTTTTTTTTCATTCTTAAGTCTCACCTAGAGCATTTCAAAAGCAGAGTACTTGCCAGCATGGCCTCCTCGGCTGGATTTGTTAGATTATGAGTTTAGCAGGTTTTGAGATCACGTGAGTCACCCAGTAGCCTGCACTTTTACATCTCCTTATATGGTGGTCCCTGGGTGGGGTTTATGTTGATTAAAGACTTTTGTTACCTGTGATCATCTAGAATTCGCTAAGGTTTACATATTCTTACGAAACAATCTGAGTTTTATACAGTGTTCATTAATCTGGACCACATGTTTTGTAAGGAGGTGATTTGTGTACAAATCTACCCAGAGATGTATGAAGATTTCATGAATGAGACCCAATGCACTTGACATAGACAAAACAAGAGAGATGAAGCCACATACACTCACTCGCCACTTTATTAGGTCCACCATGCTAGTTCTGGGAGTACCCCCTTTGTCTTCTGAACTGCCTTCATTCTCAGTGGCACAGATTTTAGTCCATGTTTGCATGATAGCATCGAACAGTATCTGCACATTTGTCAGCAGCCCATCCACGACGGTGCAAATGTCCACCACATGCCAAAGGTGCTCTGCTGGAGTGAGATCTGGTACCTGAGGCCACTGGAGTACAGTGAACTCCTGCTGCTGTAGCCCACCTGCTTCAAGTTTGATGTGTTTTGTGTTCAGAGATGTATTCTGCATACCTTTGTTGCAATGAGTGGTTATTTGAGTTGCTGTTTCCTTTCCATCATCTCCAACCGGTCTGCCTCAGTTTGATGCTCAGTTTGAACTTAATAAAGTGGCCGGTGAGAGTACGACACAATACAGACGCAATCTTCAAGTTTGTGATCTATTAGTTAGCATGTTTATTAGCAAAATTCTTAATTATTATTCCGTTCTACATTCTCAAGTGAGATCATTTGTTTCTTCTTTCTCTGCTTTACTTGATTATCTATTGAAAACTGTTGGAAAAGATGTTTTGGATAAAACCAATGATTTGAAGACATCAACTAGGTGTATTGGAGTTATATGGAGTTTATATATATATATCTTTTAAAAACACATTTTCATCCTTGGCTTTTAATATACTGTGATCTAGTCTTATATGGCACTTTAAGTGCGCCAGCTGTGAACCTGGTATGTTCGTTTGTATGTTTTTATATCAGATTTATTCTCTTAAACTATTTCTTTGCTATATGAATAAAGTTGATTGATTGATTATATCTTTAGAAGTTAATTTCTCTCTTCTGAGGGCCTTGATCAGCATCCAGAAGGAACAGAGAGGATTTCAACCAACTGTTGATTTGCTTGTTAAGAAGTTGGATAAATTCTCTACCACCTTTTATGTTTATTCCATAAACATAAGTTTATGTTGCTCCCTAAGATTGCTCAGACAAGTGAAATAATAGGCCAGTAATGACAAGAAACAGAGGAGAGGGGGTAACAGGGCGCTGAAAGGCTTTGTCCCTGCCTGTATAATCAATTGACCTGATTGAAAAGGCTGTGTCAGAGTTACATTGTGTGTGTGTTATGTTTCCGACGCCCAGTCCTGTGGGCCCTCTTTACTGTGTGTGTGCACGTTATCCGACCCTCTCAGCTCAGCTTCTGTCCATCAACACCTACCACTGGAATGTTAATGAAAAACAAAGGAATCACAAAGATTTTACCTCTCCATCTGTTACTCTCCCTCTCTCTTCTATCTTTTTTTTTTTTAAAAGGTGGAACCTCTGTTTTAATTTACCACTTTTGAAGAATCTGTGCTCTATTCCTGTTTATCAGCCTTCTGTAGCAAAGTTTGGAAAGTAGTCACAGGTTCTTTAAACTACTTCTGATCATTAGGTTGATCAGTCAACGGATAAAGAGGTCATTAACTCCCGTTTTGATTATTGAGAAAGGACATACACTCCTCTAAACTGTTATTTGGTTGTAAATTGGATAAGAAGCAAAAAATGGAAGAAATAAATGAGTTGTAAGGCTTCATAACAGCCAGGTGATTAGCTGATTCTCCTTAAAAGATTCTATTCGATTAATGTATTAATCCTACAACCTTGCACCAAAACCCAAAAAAAAGGCAAACCAGAATATCACTTTTCCAAAGCAGAGTTTTATTTGCACCAAACATCCAAACAAAAGAACTCATCCACCATACCAAAAAAAACCATAACCCTCAACAGAGTCTTTAATTTTTTTTTCGTATGTTCAATATTCGTCCATAATATTGGGGGCAGAAACTTGAACGTAATACCTCATCTGAATTGCACATATCACATCTCCTAACCGCTGTGCGGAAGCCTGTATGCAGAGAGGTGACGGTGGAGCTGCTGTCTCCCGATTTGGCTGGGGTGTCTGTTAACTGCCATTCACAGAGGAAGTCTGGCTAAACTGTCACAAGCCTCCATGCAATCAGTCCTCAACAAGATCCTCTGGGGGAAAAGAAGGGGGAGGGCCATTTTCTGGTGTTTCATAGTTGTCATGACACTGAACATCACAATCATGTTGAGTCCCATGTTGTCTCTTGTGATCATTACATATTTTCACCCCCTATTTTCAAGAATGCGTGTGATTACACACATGCAAGTGTGTGTTTAAAGAGTGTGTGCACCTGTCTGTGAGTAGAGAGGAGTCATAGTGTGGGACGTGCATGTGAGGTGTAAATGCACCAGCACACGGTTGCCACCTTGGGAGTGAGAGGAGAGTGGTATTGTACATGTGTGGATTGGTGAGGGTGTAAATTGAGCTTTGATGGTCCAAGTAGAAACGATATGATGAATGAAACAAGACCCTGGGCGCTTCAGCACAAAGCAACTGAGATGCACTCTTCTCTATGAAGTAGCGTGCTAAATTCCCATTTCCTCTTGCCCCTTTTAATCTGTCTTCTATCACTCTCTCTTTTTCTTTTTTGTGCATCTCTGGGCTTTAATCTCTAATTGTGTCTTTGAAACACAGCTTTCATTCTTTCTGTCTTCCCCTCAATCACATCAACACATTTAACCGTCTATTTTTATATTCTAATAATAAAACACGAGTAAGTATCTAATAATAGCCCTAGTTTATTTTCATTTCAACTTCTTAGTGACCGTCTCCTTCCTTAAAACTCTTGAGTATATGCTTTCTGAATGTCTCCTCGGTTTTTTCTCTCGTAATATTCACAAATTTTTCCTTTGCTTCCGCTAGTTTTTATTCCTTTCCTCCCCTCACTCATGTTGAACAGGTTCACTCATCTGTTTTTCATTTTTCACTCCACATGTTTAGAAACACAAGGAGCGAGACAGGCATAAACCGAAACACAAAAAAACTGCAATGGACATGTCACCCTCGCTCGTCCTCCCAAACATCATGGTCCCAGATAAGGTGAGGGCACTATGCAGACTGTTGAGTCAAATACTAGAGCAGGGTTGGTATGTTTTGGGTTGTTTTTTTTTTTTTTCCCTTCTCTGATTTATTTGTGTTAAGCTTATATATCTTTCAAACATCCTGTCCTCCTGCTCTTTTTATTACATTTTCTCAACAGTCAGTATTGTGATAATTTGCCTCCCCTGTTCCGGTCCTTCTCATGGTTCCTGTACTCCCTTTCTTCTTTTAATCTTCACCCTCACCCTTCCTTCTCACGTTCCTCCTCCAGAATTACAACAGCGGCAATTCAGGCGGAGGCGTCACCTCTGTGCCGTCATCCGCACAGAAGCGACTGGACGACAACACCGCCCGTTTCACCAACGTCAACTTTCAGGAAGTTTCACCTGCTCACTCTGGCGCCAGTTCCAAGGATGGCCTGGCCGCAGACACAGGCAAGGCGGTACCTGACGTGAAGAATAAGAAGAACTGTGGAGGGGGTCACGCAGTGGGACAGAGAGGTGGACGCAAGTCTCTCACCTCCTCAGGGAAACCCCTCCCCTCAGCTGTGGTCACCATGGCAACCTCCTCTACATCTGTTTCAGCGTCAACGGGGCCTTTCCATCAAGGTGAATTGATGGCAGCAAATGGTCCTGTATGTTAATTTTCCCACAACTAGGAATTTACTCTGCAGTTCGGGAAAAAAGAATGCACTGCCCACCCACCTTAAAAAACAAACAAACCAAAAAAACAAACAAAAAACAGGTGCAGCACAGTTGCAAAGTACAGCCACATATATAAAAGCAAAAAAATAAGCAGGTGATTCATGTGTCCTGTGGGTGTATGTTTAAGTGCAGTGTTATTGACTAAAATTTTGCTCTGGCACCAGACTGTTGTGTGTGCTGTGGTAAACAGTTTCATCTCGACTGGCCTCTGGCTCCTGTAATCTGGGGCCCTGTCTGGGAAACGCACAAACACAGACTGGGAGAACATGCGGGGAGGTCCAGATCTGAGAGGAGGAGTTGTTCACATTGTATTCTGTTTTATGCAGCTGAAACCTTGAAGCTTTTGCCAGGTTTGTTTTTGTGCGTTTATGAAAGGTGTTTTTCATGTATTTGATTATTTAAGTTATTCCTCTGATACAGGGAAGGAGTGTGTGATGAGAAAAAAACTGACTGTTCAGGAGAGGGCAAGAGCGGATAAAATTATAGTTATCTAATTTTCTCAAAAGAGAGAACCAATGGAAACAATATAATGTCAGTTTTCTCAGTATAATCTATCATCTTCTTTTACTTACTTAAGTTTTTCTTTCGATCTTCACGTCTTCTGCCTGTCATTGTCCATCTGTCTTTTCTGTCTTCCAGGCCTGCTGTTGACCAGCGCCAACAAGACTCTGTCTGCCCCTTCCTCTTCAGACTTCTTAAGTTTCTCAGATTCATCCTTGCGTCCCAGTGGTGGAACCACTTTCTCATCCCCGCCATCTTTCAGCAGCTGCCTTGTTAAACCTGGCTCAGAGGGTGGAGCTTCAGAAGGGAACGACGACTCTCTTTGGTTCTCTTATGTCTGCTACTACAGCTTCTGCAGGTGCCACAATTTTTTTTTTTTTTTGTTTATAATTTATCTTTCTCTTCTTGTCATTTTATCAGACCAAAAGTCAGTTCATGAGCAAGCACCCTTTTTCCAAAAATCAATGAATATCATCAAGTAAATTCTAGGAAACTGCATGGGGCTTCATTGTTAATGTCTGCTTCTATCCTCTTCATCATTGCAGTGGGTGGAAAGCTGTATGAGAACTCCCACAGTCACACAACGAGTGAGACGACAGGCCTTGTTGGGACCACTGGTTTCAAACGAGCTCAGCCCTCCAGCTCAGGACTGGGAATTAGCGGAGCAGCTGGCGGAGGAGGGGAGGATGGGGTGAAGAAGAAAAAGAAGGGCAACTGGCGAAATAGATTTGGACCTTGCTTTACCACAGATGTAAAGCCGAGTGAGCCCGCTCCATCCCTAACTCTCCCAACCTCCTCCACAGCCAGCACTACCTCCTGCACTGCTTCCACTGCCTCCCCTTCATCCTCAAC
Source organism: Hirundichthys speculiger (assembly GCA_018398805.1). Lineage (NCBI taxonomy): Eukaryota > Metazoa > Chordata > Actinopteri > Beloniformes > Exocoetidae > Hirundichthys > Hirundichthys speculiger. The sequence goes on along the minus strand of JAGFBZ010002532.1, from coordinate 1,928,015 downwards.
ACTCTCAGGCCGCCCGGGTTTAGTTTCCAGTAGTGGATTAGGAGCGGGAATGGGAGGAGGAGGAGAAAGGGTGCTGGGAGTCATGGGCGTCAGCAGTGGGATTCAGAAGTCCCCGTCTCTCCTCAGGAATGGGAGCATGCAAAGCATCAGCAGCTCCGCGACCACCGGCTCAGGTGAGGAGGACACAGAAACACACAGTGACGCTTCTCAACAATGTACTCACCAGAATTTCAGTTCACATCAGTTTTATTTGTTGTTTCATTTCTGTTCTTCACTTCTTAGTCTCCTAACACTCAATAAATTCAAAAGAAAGATTTTAAGGTTAGCGTCTGTACAGTTCAGTATGAACATTAACCCCTCAGAACTCACAAAGGTTTGATTAATTTTTGTAACTGGCTCCATCTTTGTGTATGTGTGTGGTGTGTATGCGTAGAGGGGGTCTTGTGTTATTTGCTCACACACGTGGAAGAGGTCTGCCTGATTTTTTCATCGTGTTCAGTTGCTTGGCAACTGTCTTTATGCTTTGGTGTTCCCTCTGTTGATGGTTCAGTGTAGTACACACTTCCCTCAAGTCCGCTTTCTTCCCAAATAATCTTTTTGTTTCTACTTTCAGCTGCTCCCTCACCTGCATTCTGCTCATTAAGTCAGTCCTCAATTATCTGATTGTTTAAGAAGCTGAAGTTCCATTTTGCATTTTAGAACTTGCATGCAAATATGATATATGCATAGAGAGGACCTGCACAAGCCTTTTGTAATATAAGAGGATATTGCAGATGCACTGACCAGAATCATATCCACTGTTGGTCAGTGCAATAAGCTGATCAAGAGATCCATACAAGCCTTCACTTATTGCGCAGGTTACTTTTTATGACTTCTGCTCAAAAAACATATTTAATTTTCAGTAATGCTTTATAAGTTTTAAGTGATAGTGTTAGACGATGCTAGCTGTTAATCTTGAATAGCAATAATTATTAGTTGAACTTGGCACGTGATGGATGAGACTGGATCCACAGAGTACAAAGAATCTGCTGAAGTTGTTTTTTCTGTACAAATTTGGAGGTTTCTTTGTAGGGTTGAAATGCAAGTTTAATCTGATTTTAAAAAACAAAATCGAGGCACTGTCTAATACCACCCCATTCATTTAGTGTTTGTAGGAATCACATCTTTAGTGACATAGTGTTTGCCTGTGCAAGGATTTTCTACTGCTGTTGCATCATAATTTTTTTCCCATGTGTTGAGGGATTTGACGGTGAACAAATTTTCTTGTCCTTATTTTGTCTTTAATAATTAAAATTACAGAAACAAATCTTACTGGCAAAAAAAAAAACTATTTTCAGAAGCAATTTGCGATGCTTGGAAAACACAGTGAAACATGATTTGCACCTTGTTTAAAGGTTGTATAATTAAAATTTGTTGTATAATTTGAAAAAATAATATTAATACCACCTGTGTATTTTTTCCTTGAAGTTCTAACTTCCATTTGTGAATGCAGCGTCAGGCTGTGTTCACTGACTGTGGTTTGGAGACGTTTTCTGAGCTCTTACAATGCTTCCAGTGTACCTGTTTAGTTTTTGCATACAACAGTCACTAAAACTGTCTTTCAAATCATTATAGATGTTCGAAGCTTCCGAATCATTCCAAAGTGCTTTAAAGTTTTAAGACACAACGTTTCTGTTAATCTTGATATTTTGTTGTGCATTCAGAGTTGTGTTTAGTGATATTTTATATTTTCCAAGTTTTGATCAAGAGTTGTGGAGTCAAAACAGAGCACTGGTTTTGTTTAATTTTTTCAGCAGTGGTGGTTTGAGGATAATTTTGTTTGTGGCTACGTGTCTACCTCAGTCCCTTTGTTTGTTCCTTTTGCTGAAGCAGTGGTGCCATTTCTGAGCACAGCTGTTGAAAGAAGATAGGGCAAACACTGGTGGTTATGTATGGTGCTGCATCATATATTCATGTGTGTGAGAGAAAGAGAATCATGTGTTCTCATTCCTACTGTAAATATTTAGCAAAGGGTTAATGCAGGGCAGTAATGGGAAGGACCCTGGCGGTTATACACCCCCCACCCCCCACCCCCCACCCCATCCTGTCTGCTGCCTTCACTATGCTGATGGATAGATAGTTAGCCTGATAGATACGTGTTGGTGGACGGGGAGAAGCAGGGGGTCAGATTTTGGCTAGGTTAATGTTTGATGGCAGCGGGGTCACTGATGGGACGGCAAGCTAGTTTCAGTTTTAGTAGGATTGGTGTGTGGGGGAGGAAAAGTGTTGGATCGGGATGGATTTATTCAGACCAGCTGGAACGAAGTATATGAAGAGACGAGGAAAAGGAAGATGCTTTATGCTGTGTATTTTTGTTTTTATTAGCTAACTTGATCAAATATTTAACTGTAAATGTTAATCCCAGTGAATTCATCAGAAGCAAAGGTTCACATTTGCAAAGCACATGTGAGAGGAAGTTGTCAAAATTAGCAAAAAGTTTGAAAATAACCAGGGTTCATTTTAATACTACATTGCTTTTTATAACACTTGTTTGTGATGTAAAACTTGCATTTCCTATTTTAATTTTTCTTTAATCACTAAAAATATTTCCTCTTAAGAATAAAAATATTTGATCAAAATGTTTCTGTTAATGCAATTTAATTTAAAATAGTCTTTTTTTTTTTTTTTTTTTAAGTGTTAGCCAAACTGTGGTGGGAAAAATTTAAATACTTTTATAGTTGCTGAACATTCACTCAAAGCAGTTACTGAGACTGGAAAAAGGACACACACACACACACACACACACACACTGTTGTTTTTGGCTATGTAAATCAAACCTTACTCAATTTTAAAAATACACATAGATAATATATACGTGCTATGTACATACGCGTACGTGGATGAGTTTTGTGTGTGTGTGTTTGTGTGTGTGTGTGTGTGTGTGTGTACAAGCAGAAGTACACTTAGATTGTCCTTGTTTTGGCTTTCTGTTTTTTTTTTTTTTTTATCTTCATTGGTTGAAAATTCTCAGGAAAGCAAATATGTTTGTGTCTCGTGATGATACCTTGTGCTTGTTTCCACACACTATTTAGAAACCATAATTACATTACCGTCTGCAGTTCTACCAAAGACAAGTTTCAGGGCTCCAGTAGTGTACATTATCTTGGTACCTAGATAGAAATTATCTTCTTAAACAGAACATTGAGCAGGCTGGTAGTTATATACTGACTTTTCTGAATAATCATGGATTACAATACCATACTTAAAAAAAAAAAAAAAAAAAAAAAAGATTGAATTCAGCCTTTCCTAAATAGCTATTATTGGTTTCTTCCTTTGCTAATAACAGGTTGACCTAATAAGTGTGTATATTGCTTTAAGCTTAAAGGCATAATGGGTAGGAATTTAGAAGAAAGAGAAAACTTGGATAATTGAAGCTATTGTGCTTTGGGGAGTAACATTGATCAAACAAGTTTTTGTGCTTTTGTGTTGAGAGTTAGGGGTGGGTGTGTGTGTGTGCGTGTGTGCGTGTAGATACACTTTTGTTGGTGTATTATTTTGTCTTTCGTGTTTTTGTTGAGGAAGTTTTGATTGCCACCAAAATTCTTATTCCAGATGTTCTTGATTTAAAACTATTTGAAAATGCAGGGAAAACTTAGAAAGCAATTGTTTTTAAGCATGAATTTTTCCACCTTCACATTGAAAATGTTAAAGCATAAATGAGTGACATAATACATGTTAACTTAAAAAAAAAAGCATAAACATTGTGAACATTTGTTTATGAATGACACATTTCAACTTAAACTCTCACATCCTGCTTGCAAAAACTATTTTTGAAATTGCTGTATTGTTTTGTCATCTAATTCTCAACATTAAATTAAAATATGAATTATAATTAACATCTGTTTTGTTAGATTTTTCATTTGAATTAAATCCTGTAAAACTAAATTTTTCTGCTGCATATAACCAGTCCTTTTTTTCCCCCTTACCATCCTTTTGTGTTTAACCTATTTTATCAATGCCATTAGCTGAACCCTGATAAATTGTTGGTTTGGCCTCTAATCCAGCTGCTGAAAACCTTGCTGGAGCACATGCCCCCTGAGCCTCAGCAGCCCTGCTTTGGGTATCAATTTTTCTGGTGCATATTGCAAAGCGTTATAAATAGTATGTCAGTCCATGTAGTGTTCGTATCTATTGCTCTCTCTCTCCTTCCACCCCTCCCCTCCTGGCACAAAGATCTCTTGTTCCCCCAGTGAATGCATGCTGCCCTGAGCCATTCAGGCTTTTGTGGGCCTGAGGGGCCCTCTCCCCCCCGCTCCTCTGCTGAGGTCAAAGGGGGGCAGGGGCAGGACTTATCCTTGGCTAGTGGGCGAGCACAGGGGTGTGTGAGGGGAGGAAGAGGAGATGGAAGTGGGAGAGGGCAGAGATAAGAGAATAGTGTGTGTGTGTGTGTGTGTGTGTATGTGAAAATGGAGCGATATATGTGGATGAATTTTGATTATAATGAAGCTTTTGTAATATGTTGTATTTGACATTTTTATGCAGAATTATACTAATGTACAAGACACAGAGCTCCAAGAATAAATCTAGGACATTAGCTGTCCAGTTGTGTTCCTTTTGTTCGAAGTAAAAGAGATTCATGTGTCCACGTTTGTCATGTTTTTTAAACTTAAGTTTATAATTTTTTTTATTCTCATAGTTGTTAAAAGACTAATTTGCATGCTTGTCTGAAAACAGTCAGATTTGTTATTTTATTAATCACAAATTGAATTTGAATAAGTGAGACATCCTGTTTTTAAATGTAATTTCCTGATCCCTGTCATGCCATATAGCACCCATTTGCCTATTTCACACAATGACAGTGTGACATTTCACACAATTATGATATGCTAACTGCATTGTTTGAGACAGGGGAATAGTTGCGTGCATTTTTATGAGAATGGCTTTGCCAAACTTCAAGACTCATCAAGAATTTGAAAGCAGTTTAAATATCTATGACCTAGACCCTTTAAATAGTCATAACAAGAAAAGCGCAGGTGTTCCTAATAACTTTAATTAGGACTCTATTCTGTTCAGGTGTCCTAGTTAGCCATGGATGTGACACAGCAAGCAGTCATGCAAAATGGGACTGTGAAAGTATCTTAATGGAATCTAGGCATATTTCATTTTCTTTTTTACCTATTAGTTTGTTTTTTTGAAAGGTGTTAACTTAAAAACACTATGTGTTTGGCTTTTTTCAAATCATATTATTTAAGTGTAATGGAGGATAAATGTGACATTTAGTTTTTTCTCCACAGGTGTCTTCTCTGTTGCCGATGGGTCATCGTCGGGCTCAGGAGCTGTAGCCATGGGCGGAGCAGGCTCCGAGTTGTCACAGCAACAGCAGCCCACACCTTCTCTAGCTCCTCCCGTTCCATTCACTGCCACCGCACCGCTTAACAGCACAGCCTCCACACACGTGAGTCCAGACACGCAACTTGCGCTTGAAACTGTCAATGCCCCTCCTCACTCTCATGAGCATTTAAAAAAAAAAAAGAAGAAGAAGAAAACCTGCCCATCAAACCTGTGGTGGGACACACATTCAGTGTATCCCCCTGTCACATAAGCAAACACACTGTCTGTAATTCAACAGCTTCTCCATTTCTCAATTCATCTTCTCACATCTTTGAGCTCAAGCGCAGATAAAATGTGGGAACACAAATAAACTGAAGCACACTAATTAAGCGCCTTCTCCACCAAATCTCTCAGCACTATTATTAAGCTGCCACACTTTAATTATTTGTGAAATGTTTGCGTTCTGACCTTGTGTGGAGCATGTTTTCTCAGAGAGGTATTCTACAGCCGACGACTGGGTGCACCTGTAGTGGGATGCTGTGGTTTACTGCACAAAAACAAATCTTCATTTACTTTGTTCTCTGAATACTTCATTTAAATCTTGGCGTTTGTCCCACTTTTTCAGGCCTATTAACCCCACTGAGTAAGTTATGATAGTAAGTAATGTGTTTTTACTCTTTGAAATGAAAATTAATCTCAAGGGGTTTAAACAGAAATGTGACAAGGAGTGAAAAAAATCAGAAACTCTTTGTTTGTTGATATTCAAGTTCCAACATTATGAAGCACCAGAAGAACTGTCAAGGTCGTGAGTTATTTTAAAACCTATTCCTTATTCTGTCATTACAAAGCAGGAAAACCTAGAGGAAAAAAAAACCTGTATGTCTCAATGAAGCTTTGAAATTCCTTATTTACTTTGCACCATGACATTAAGTGGGTCCAGAATCAAAGTTGCTTTTTTTTGTGGAAAACCATCCTCTGTTTAAGTGTTCGAGAATTTCTTTACTGTCTTGAAATAATGGAATTGTAAATAAAAGCCTCAGTTATAAAAGCAACAGTTAATTGATTTTAATTAAACAACAAAGACCCTACATTTTTATATTTCTCTTTAAAGTAACAATTTCTTTCTGGTTTGCACTATCACATTATCCAAGTCTGTGTTTAGTTTTCTGGCCGCTGAAACTAACACAATCAACTCAGCCCCTTTTTGATTTCTCAAAACATAATTTTTCTTAAATGAATTGAAGAACCTTCATCACCAACCTTAGTGTCCAACACCCTCTCTAACCCTGCATTCTTCCCACCCATCTCCTTTTTTTTCTTGTCCACTCGCCACCTCTCTTTTGCTCTCTTTCTCACACACACTTTCAGTCACCCTCGACCTTCCTTCTCTCTGTCCCTGTCCACCCCCCCTCCCTCGTAATCCTGTGATGTAATGACATCTGACAAGCACCACAGTAGGGATAGAGATAGATGGTGAGGAGGAGGGGCTGCAGTGACTGTATGCATTTTTTTCTCTTTCTCTGTGTGTGCATGTGTGTGTGAGAGAGAGAGAGAGAGAGAGGGGAAAATCGGTTTTGCTTTGCAATTTTTTTGTTAAATGTGTGTTGTAAAAGTGTGATACACGCCTTTGAGCATTTTATAGAGACACACACTCACAGACTTTGAATTGACTCTGCAGAAATTATTCAAGCACGGGGGGATGCCAGCAAGAGGCTTCCCTGTGTGGCTGTGTGTGCATTAGTGAGAGAGAGGGAGAAAAAGACAGAGACCATGTGCTATTTTCAGTTTGCTTTCAGACGTTCGGCCTACTGTTATTGGCTATCAGCCCGGGACAGAGAGTGTGTGAGAGAGACTTTAATGAAAAATGAATGTAAATGAAAAATGAATGTTGATGGGAAAGGGGGCAGGATTATGGCACTGAGGGGAGGAGGAGGTGGAGGGAGTTCTACAAAGAAATGTGAAGTCATTTCAGACCGGGACAAAATGGACAGAGGGACCAGATTTCTGCTTTGAATTTAACGTCCAATGGGAATGGGAATTTGCCGGATGTTTTCCCATATTTTCTTGTTTAAAATCTTCCCAGTCCATGAATTTGTAATAGGTGAATTTGTGATGGGAGTGTGCTCACGAAAGTCTTGTAAATTTAATGTTTTGACTTAAGTGTTAAAAGCATGAAGCATTTTGTTCTTTAAGTATTGGAGCATTTTTATCAAGGACATGTGGCAAACATGGCTATTGAAGTTTTTAAATATATAGCATAATCCAATTTATTATATTCTCATTTTTAGTTAAAATATATATATATATTGGTCAAAGCATTTCATTGTTACGAGAAAGTAAACATTTTCTAAACTTCATAACAAACTGATTTTAATCAGCAATCTACAGCATCATATGTTTTGGTCATAGTATTTTCTGTAGTATTCAACAGTCAGCCATTTTGTTCTTTTAGATCGAAAGGATTCCCCTCCTGATGCTCCACCCTCGCTATCCTCCCTTCTCACTCCGACCCGCCCTTCAGACCACTGCCCTTATTTGGGAAATGCCTTAATTGGATTAAACTCTATGCATCAGAAACACTTTGTCAGCATGTCAGCATACTATCAGGGTGAGGCAGTCCGGGGTGGTGTGTGTGTGTGTGTGTGTGAAAAAGTGTGACTGATTGACAGAATAATGAACCAGAGGTTCATAGTATACTTTTTTTTATTTCCTCCCTGTATGCTTTTTCCAAATGAACTTAACACTTCAACAAGCCATTTATTATAACTTAATCAACTCATACATTGATTTTGGTCATGTAGGTTTTTTTTCCCTCCAAGAAATGTACAGGACTAAAAAGCAGATATAAAATCTTATAACATTTATAACTAAATACTATTGTCATTTTTTTTCATGTAGGGCTGTTTCTGCAGGAAAAAAAAATACCACTTATCTCTCTAGAATTACGTTTTTACTCTTTGTGTGTTTGTAAACTAATTTATTTATTAATTCATTAATTTATTTATTTATTTGGCAATATTTATCTCTTAAAAATAGAAATGACCGTATCATCATTGTGCTGTGTTTTATATATTGAGCACTTAAATCCATAATTTATGTTAAGAATAAGAGCAGCAATTACTCAAATCTTTGGTTTTAGGCAGAATATTAAACACACACACTATTAAATATTCATTCATTCATTCATGTTAGTTCATTTTGGTTTCTTGACATATCACTTGAATTTCAAAACATTTAACATGCTTTTTGGGGGGCATTGCCAGACACAAAACACATACCAAAAAAAAAATCAATAAATAAATCAAGTTTTTTTTTTTAATCTCCAATTTTAGTGATTTTAGTCAAAGTTTTAATCACAGGAAAACATGGCTTCATGTGTGTTCCTCTGTCCTCAGGTGAGCGGTCTGCCAGGCTCAGTTTTCAACCTGGCCCCTCCCCACATGTTTGGCAACAGGCTGAACCCCAACTCGACCATGGCCGGCACTCATCGCTCAGTCCGAGGCATCACCAGCAGGTATGACAATATGTCTAATGTGACGATATTTCTACATACCGTATTTACCTAAATAAAATCAAGGCTTCAATGAAAAAGATGAGTCTCTTATAATGGGCAGGCAGGGTCGACCAACAAATAAAGGCAGGCCACCAACACAAGCAGAGCAGGGAGGGGAAAAAAAAGAAAACAAAAACAGACAAACCTTGTTGCCATTATTTTATGCATTTCAGAGAAACAATTAAAATGTGTTCAGATTTTGTCTATTTGGTGTAATGAAGGAATCATGTGGTTTTTAAGATTTTGTTTTATTATCAGTTCTAAATAATTTTTTCTCTTATGGTGCAATTTTATTTGGGTCAGTCTATTATGTTGCTGCATGAAGGTATCCATTTTATTTATTTATTTATTTTTTTACAGTAATTACTGCTAGGAACAAAACGGTTCCATCTAATGAATTTCCAAAAGATGTTTTAATTTGATACGGTGTGACAATTGTTAGTGTGCAGTAACAACTAAACCTAATGAAATCAAATACATTTTTCTTACTTTTGGTTCTTGTTAGCTGCTTGTATTTAAGAATAAATAAATACATAAATAAATGTGCATAAAACCTAATTCTTTTGACATCAATTTTTTTTTTTTGTCAAAGATAATTTTTGGTCTCAGTGTATACTGAAATTACGTCACAAGACTACAGAGTTGTATGACCACAAAAACAAAGAAAAAATAAATTGGACATTTAATGACATACATAAAAAAAAATAGAATTTTAGCCAACACATTCTTTCCACCACAATCCTTTAATTTTGTTCGTCAGCTCTCATCAAAAATATGATTTGTACCAAATGTACACTGAAGTCCATGTCAACAATGGGACAGAGGGTTGAAGCAAACATTACACCGTCTGTCTCTAACATCACTGACATTATTTCTAATATTAACATGATGTGCTTGTTTTCTTTTATTCAGCTGTGTTGTCATGATTCATGCTCTTCTGCTGAGGCAGATAGCTATGTCTGCTAGAAAGATTGAATCTAAACATAGGTCTGGTGTGTGCCCTTACTGCCTCTGATTTGTGTGTCTGTGAGAGCACATAAACAAGTGTGTCATGGGGGATATTCTTGTTTTTTTTCTAACAACTTTATACCCTATAGTTAAAATGTAATCTTTTTTTCATTTAGTATACAATAATAGATACACACATTCACACTGAAAATTCTATGAGCATTTCAGTATATATCGCTTTTGCACCAGGAATTTTTACCAGTTGTAAATATTTACACAAGAAGTGCAATTTTGTACAATGCTAAGAAATGTATACACTTGCCCACCATCTTTGTGGATCCCTTCCCTAACTCCATATTTTTTGCTTATCAAGAAACAAAACCCAGATGCTTTGAAACCTTCCTCGTCACTAGGTTATTATATAATTTAGACCACATTTATACAACAAAGTTCAAGTAACTTTTTACATTCAACTTTTTTTCCCCATAAAGCACAGACTGGATACAACCTGTGGATATGTTTACCATTTAAAGTCCTCATTCGTACGTTGATATAAATCTTATATGGCTTGAACACGTGTATTGAATACTGCCATCTAAATGGACTGATTGGATTCTTGTGCATCCTACAATGGTGCATTTAAAATATGATGTAAGAAACTTCTGAAAAAAATGGTACATAGACAAAAAATCTGAATTTGCCATCAATAACAACAGTGTAAACGCACCCTTAAGGGAACAGCTACATCTAGGAACAGTTTTGGCTTTGTCGATCCTTTTGGGACCTTAATGAAATCCTCCCATGACCATCAGTTGATGGTCTCCAAGCTGGGCAGATGTGACATTCAAGTTTGGTTAGCTTCACTAAAAAAAACTAGACAGGAACACAAGTCCTACCCTCATACTATAAGTTGTGGTTGTGGTAGATGTGAAATTGTGAGAATAATGTGTTGGCCGAGAAAATTATTTTCCTGATGTTGGTGCACCTTTTCAAATTTGTTTTGAGGCATCAAAATAGAGCATTGTAGGGAAAGAAGACTACTGTGTGAGGGTTTGTGCGTGTGAGAAGGAGAAGAAGATAATGGATGGGTCACACCCCTTGATCCCCAAACAGGTCAAAGGTCAGTGATAGTCTTAAGCCCCCTCCCAGTCAGCTCTGTTGCATCTTTTTTGACATAACGAAAAAAGTGAGTCGGGTGTTGTGTGAAGAGTCATCAGGGTGTCCTGGTGTATAACAAAAACATTGACCTGTTGATGTCTGTCTAGTGCAGGGGGGGGGCTGATGAGGGAGTAAGACATGGCTTCAGCAATTTAGCAATCAAGAGTAGCCACTTCCTGATGTGAGACATCTGGTTGACCAGAGTTTAGAAATTGAAGAGAAAAGAGGAAGAGGGAATAAAGAGTGAAGAGGAGGAGGAAATAAGTCCTGCTGCAGGTCATTAGTTATCAGAGCCAGATCATCTCTGATCTGCAGGTCAGCTCACTAATCAAGCTGAATGTCAGAGGGCCACAGGGCTGGCTGTGTGTGTGTGTTGGTGTGTGTCTGTGTGGGGGGTTCGCATGTCTTGGAGACGAGGCTCTGTGGGTAGACACAAGCAAGCTTTGTGCAGCTCCTGCAAGAAAGGAGTTCATATATATATATATATATATATGTATGTGTGTGTGTGTGTGTGTGTGTGTGTGTGTGTGTGTCACAGAAAAATAATCTGTGTCATTTGTTATTTTAAATTGTTACCCAGTGAAATTTGTGGCAGCCCCAGAGGATGACACCGCTGTTTATGTCTCAGTAAGCTGCATGTAATTATGGATCCATGATTAGATACATTTACTTTGTATTATTAACTCGACAAATTAGTAAAGCAGGCCTCCTGACTGACTTCTTCCATTAGTAACACAATATTTAGAAGCATCACATGAATTGTCTTTAATGTAACGTATCTTTTTTGTTTTGTTTTTTACTACATTGCAGAAAAAAATCATTCATTTGATAAGGAATAGATAATTTGCTTAAATGAACAAATAATCATCCTTTAAAAGAAAAGATCCTTAAATTAAACATTTTTTTAATAAATATTTACTTCTGATAACTTGTGCGTGAAGAATGATACCAGTCTTCATAGCGCTGGCTAAAGAGTGGGATAGGGAGAGATTTTTGAAATTGTTTGGTATTTCCACTCTCCTGTGTGTTGGTTTGGGCTCCTGAAAGAAAAATAATTTAAACAGCCATAAGGAGTTATCTGTCTGAGGCAAAGATTTGAAACGCCCACCTTTAGTCCGTGCACATCAAGGGAACGTTTGAGGTCATGTGGAGGATACAGTATGTCAGCTGATTTTTCATTTTATTTCCTGTAAACAGTTTGTTAATGTTGCAGCTGTAATTCTACAGTTCTGCAAAACTGGACTGTTCAGATTTTCCTGTTTAGTCATAACGACTTTCGTGTTTTTGACCAGCTCATATGCTTCATGTGTTGTAAAAAATTAGAGCGTGGTCAGTGTTTCTATTCACACTTTCTCTCAGCTTCGTATGTACATTTTCTCTGTATTATTTATTTGAACGGAACGGATTCTAAAAATAAAAATTCGAACTAGATATGCTAAATCTGCTGAGCATCAAAGTGTATAATGACAGATGAAAAGGAATACTTGCAGACTTTTTACAATCCTGCACCTGATTTCAATGGAGAGGAAGAAAGTCCAGCAAAACCTCTAACAGTTACACATGCCCCCCCCCCCAGTCATGACTGCAGATGTCCACCTAAAGCAGGATTCTGGTGTAGCACTTTGCAAGTGTTTAAAGTTTATCATGTTGACAAACATGTTTTCCAAAAATGTTTACCCACCCCTGCAATATATGAAATACAAGCCATTCCTTTCTTTGCAACATCTTTACCTTATAATTGCAAAAGCGTTGCATGTTGGAAGGAGTAGGTGTTTTACCATTACAGACTGAGGTCCACGGCTGAGTAAGCAGATTTTCATTATTAATTGGAATTGTAGTGCCACAGGGAGGTGGGCTTTTAAAAAGGAAAAAATAATTAATTAATAGGCAGTTAAAAAGCCTTTGGGAAACACAAAACAGCTGTAAACTGTTTACTAACCAGACATGGATAAATGACTAATGCAGCTTTGTGTATGTCCACATATTTGCTTAAAAACTGAAACAATTTTTAAACAATTTTAGATTTTGGATTTTTGCAGAGTTGATTGACTTGTCAGCTGAATAAGTGGCGTGCACTGTCATATGAAGCATGTGTGCGTGGATGCACAAGTTTTGTTTGTCAGCTAATATGGGTCATGTGAGCACAGATGTGAAAGGGCGTGTGTGTGTGTGTGTGTAGCTTGTTTACTTTGGCAGCAGCTTCTCTTTGCCTTTGAGTGTCAGGAGGGAGGTGCCAAGATGGAAAGCGTTACGACAGAAAAAGGACTTGAAAAAGAAAGGAACGAGAGACTAGAGTGGTGACCTGGTGGGGGTAAAAGCTGGAATTGACTGTCTTAAGTAGAGGGGAGTTTGAGTGAGTGTGTAAATGCAAAAGTGTGTGTGCATGTGTGATTCATTACTCTCACTGAGGAAAATGAAAAGAAGTGTCTGGCCAGAGGCCCAGAGGGAGGAGAGATAGAGACTCGCAAGAAAGAGAGGGAGAGAGGGAAGCCTATGCAGATCGAGTGAAAGTTGGTGTCCGATGAAGATGCAAAGAAGGCAAGTTTTGTAGGTTGCAGCAATATAAGCTTAATGGTATATTTAAAATAGGAAGGGAAGAAAACTTTGCAACTTAAAAATGTTTTGTGAAGTGTGAACTTGCACAATAAAACGTTTGAGTAATTGTGAATGTAACTTGTGTGTTTAGTTCTTGGTTTTTTTGTGCGTTACACAAAGAAACGAGTTGCAAACTGGGACAATATTTTTCTTTAAACTTGCACATATTCTTGACTGAAATAAGAATTTAACAAGTCAAATAAAGAGATCCAAATTGCGCACAGCATGATTGCTCCTGACAGTTTTCCAGTTGATAAGCATCTATTCTATTTGAGTAATTTGCTCAAAATGACTGTCATTGTACTTAGTGATTTGTAAAACATGCAGTCGATTTAAAAATATCTTAAGAAATCGTCAAGCTTCATGCAGCATCAAGCTGATAAAGCAAAGTGATATTTGAGCTTCTCGTGGAACATGTGGTTTTTAATTACATCTTCTTAACCCCATATCCCCATAGCAGGTCCATAAATGTAGCAGGTTCATAAATTTAGCATCAAGCTCAGCTTCTTTCATTGTTGGTGCAACACCACAACTTGCCCCCCGGTGATCAGTAAAGGCTTATCTTTAATTATTTATAATTGTCAACAACTTCTGTCTAAATGGAGTGTACTGGTTGGTTTTCAAAGTATTATCAGTGAAGGGAGCAGTGGTCATCTTGACCATAGAAATACCCAAGTGAGAACAGCAAAATGAGTTCAGCAAAGAGAGCAGGACATCACATAGCAGAGGTGATTATCGGTGTTTTACACTTTATATTCTTTGTCCTGTACTTATAGAATGAAAAAGGAGAAATTATTTCAGTTTGCTGTTCAGATTTTGTTTGAAAAATGACCTAAAACAGTTGTCGGTACACAAATTGCCTGCAACTTTCAGCTGGTTTAGCTTGTTCTTAGATGTCCAATTGATTTTTTTTTTTATGTGTGTACGTACGTGTGTGTGTGTGTGTGTGTGTTTGTGTGCGCGCAGATCAGGAGGTGGGAGACGGCGGCAGCGGTGGCAGCGTTGGATCTCAGGGCTTCTCCATAAGAGCTTCTCCCAAGACCACCCCGCGGTGAATGCACACACACACACTCAATCTCAGATGCTCTCCCACCCCTCCCTCACCATTTACATTCCTCACTGCACCCCACCACCGCTTCACCCATCCCCCCTCCTTTTTGCCTTTCCCTTTGCTGGCCCCTCATCTCCTCTCTCTTCCTCTCACTCCTCTCTCTCACTCTCTCTCACACACACACACAAACGCACACACAAACACACAAACAGATTTTCTCCTTCGCTTTTACCCCCACAGGCAATTCTCGTTCACTCAGCCAGTGATAACTTGTGTTTTTGAAGGTGGTAGCCATCCTTCAACTGTATTTTACTTTTTTTATTTTATTTTTTTTTGGTCTACGTCACACATAGAAGGGCAGTCTGATGTTTCAGTGCGTCTTCACCATTTGGGAATATTTGCATGGATCTGTCAGGATGGGAATATCGATCACACAAAAACATTTTTGTTTCTATTACTTTGTGGATTGGGTGATTTCACTTAATGAGGTTGGTAACACTTTTACCATGTCCACGTAATTTTTGTCTTATGTTTTTAGGTGATGGCTGATAATTATTTTAGAATTTTATGCATTGTTACCCTGTTTAACACCCTGCTGTTTTGTTTTTACTTGACAATTAGATGTCTTAGGAGTAAATATATTTACAAAAGTTGTTGCAAAATGAACGGTTCTTGCCATTGCATGTTCCCCACATTGTCTACTTCTCTACTCTTCGGCCGTCCCTCATTTTGCTTCTTTCACACTCAACAGATTGTCTCAGCACTCACCAAGATTTATCACATCAAGACATTGCACTTCCCTTTCTGTCTGTCTCTCTCCATTACATGTCCTCCTTCTTCCTCCCTCTCCTCGTCTTTCTCCAGCTCTCACACGCAGACAGAAAGCCTGGCCCCTTTTCATTAGAGGCCACTGTAACAACAAATTGATGTAGTTTTATAGCCAGCAGTGTCTATGTTTGTCTGACGTTTATGTTGGGTCGTTAATCTCCCTATTGACCTCTCCATCTCTCTCTTTCTATCCGTGCTCCCTCTCTCCTCTATTCAGCTCTCCCATTGGTGGCCTGCAGATCCGCTATGACTCTTCGGGGTCGTTGCCAGGGCCTGGGCTGGGGTTGCTAGGGTCTGGGGGAGGCAGTGGGGAGACGCTGCCCCCGGTGGCCACCAGCATCGAGCAGCTCCTTGAGAGGCAGTGGAACGATGGGCAGAACTTCCTGCTGCAGCAGGGAGCTCAAGGAGACGGTGAGAGGACTCACATGCTGGGTGTCATGTACATCTTTTGTGTATGTGCGTTGATTTGATTCACAACTTGCCACCTCAATCAACAAAACAATGGTGGTTCAGTCCTCTACACTTAAAGGTAGAATTTAAACCTACATTTTTTCTGCTTTTACCTTTCCCCCTGTTTCTTGCCATCAGCTGATCAGTTGTCCATTTTCCTTGCAGCTATGGTGTGGCCTTGCTTCCTGTGTGCTGTCACTTTATCTTTTGTTGTTGTCTCTTTTGATGTCTGTCAGTTATCTGCTTATCTGGACATCCCTTCGGGGATTGATGAAATGAAAACGGAACTGTGAAGTGATGGCAGTGTAGTAGATAGAAAGACCGGACCAATCAGGTTTAAAAATATCTCGCCTGCACACCCTCCTTGTCTCCTCTTGTCTCGTCTTGTTGTCCTTGACCACTGCACTGAGTCTACACAGACAGCAGGGCCACTGTAGCTGATAATGACCTCTGACCTCCCTGTGGGAGCAAGGATGTTACATGGACTCCCTTCCCTTAAGGAATAATTGGTCTCTTAACACATTAGTCTTCTCACTTATGAATGTCATCCATGAATATAATGTATAATCAAAGTAAAATGTCTTCATTTGTTTATTTTAAGTTGTTGCACATGTAAGAAAAATCTCTCACAGAAGAATTTCAGAATGTTTTCTGCATCAAACAGTTAATGTAGTCTTTTTAATCACTCTCTCTTTATCAGTGGTGGGGATGCTGAAGTCTCTCCACCAGCTGCAGGAGGAGAACAGGAAGCTGGAGGAACAGATTAAAACTCTGACCATGAAGAAAGAAAGACTACAGCTTCTCAGCGCTCAGCTATCAGTGCCTTTCACTCCTACAACTGCTTCCTCTGGTATATTCACACAGGACACACACATAAATGTTTTTTTTTTTCCACCTGTACTTAAGAGCAGTGTTCTTTGAACTCTGCCCTGCACATTGCAGTCAGGTGAATCAGGTATGTTGTACCTGATCTGTACAAGTACAATGGTTCTGATAGTAATTAGAGCCAGACGTAGTGGTGGAGGGAAACACCTAAACACATGGTGGGCAGTGGGTCCTGAAACCTGGATTTAAGCTCCCTGCTTAAGAGCATCTTTTTAAGTTGTCTTAAGTGACAAACCAAAAACCTCTGACATAACATAATACTGATACTTAAGTTTTCACAATCTGAGTCTGAAACAGTGTAAGATGTTCATGTTGGTAAGATGTTCAGATTTGCTGTGTTCTGTAATATTATACACCCAGAGTACAATTATTCATGTTCCCCGTGTTTTCCTCAATCCAAGTTCACATTATACGGCATTGGTTGTTCTTCTGAAGTAGGTTACACAAAACTTGTAATATCAGTTTCAAAAGATGCATACCTTATAGAGGAGGGGGGTGGAGTGAAACACCAGCTGCTCTGGTGAGGACATGGTTGAAAAGGGGCTTTTGTACAGCGTCTCTGTGGTGTGACCAAACTATGTCACAGACCTTTCAGTAAGACCTCTGAAAATTATCACTTTTGGATTTTTGAGACTGATGTCAAATGGCCCAGATCAGACCCAGACCCACCTTCAGTCATGAATCGTTCAACCTAAACCTGTGATTATTTGTCTTGCAGATGTGAAGGGAGCTCAGCTGGGAACCACTGACTCATCTTTACCTGTCGCAGCTCAGGTAAGGACAAATACATGCACAGTCGAAGTTCAATCTCCTTTCCACCAACATTTACCACAGTGAAGGACAGGATCAGTAGAATCGGAATATCAACCGTGTGAACTAAGGTCTGCTGAAACAAGTAAATATCATGAAATTGTAGCTTTAGATTTGGAATGAAATCACCTAGGAATGTAAAAGTTGTCATTAATAACCTTCATCTCTCTGTCCACCTCTCAGGACAGTACATCGTGTGGCGGTCACAGCAGCAGCGGCTCCACCTCTTCACTCTCCACCCCTCCCTCCGTCTCCCAGAGCCCACCTCAGCCAGCACTCAACGGGGTTGCAACCATGGGGACCACCACAGCGGGGCTGGGTGGCGTGGCGGGACTGATGGGTGCTCTGGGTGCAGGCAATGCCCTGGGCATTGGGGGAATAGTCGGAGCACTGAACGGTGTGATCCAGACACCAACCGCCAGTCCTCACGCACACACTACAGGAACAGCTGCAGGCGTCACACTCCCCGTCAGTAACAGGTATGTAACAGCTGCTTTCGTCACCCTCAAATCCATGTAGGGTCCTTTTCAGATCGACCAATGCAGCTTAATTCCCAGGATGATCATAAAATCAAAGCATATGATGTATCACACTATCCAACAAAGCAGTTGACTGTACTACAGATGTGTTTCAGTTGCCTGGCATTTACAAGATTGAATCAGTTTAATTTCCTTCTTAAAGCTCCATAAGTGAGAGAAACTTTCAGCATGTCAGGGAACTTGTTTGCGAGGCATCTCTTGGATGGTTGTACAAGTTTCACAGGTATCTTCTCCTTTCTGTTTCCTTTTGCCTCCATGTTGGATTGTTACAGCTCAGCAGCTAGTAAGAACAGGTGAGACAGGTCGTGCATCAGCTCTGTGGCATTCATGTGTGTCAGAGATGCTGGATGAATGTTGTTGTGATGCACATCTCCTTTGATGTGAGGGTTGAATGAACATCCCTATCAGAAAGTAGCATTTTTTTCTCCATGTAGAGTGCATTTGGGCAGTCCCTTTGTATGTTTCAGGTGTGGTTTTAAATAGGGGTGCACGATAACTATCAGGCCGATAACAGGAAATTATGACGTCATCCCGATAAGTCCGATATAATGACGAATAGCCCCGATAACATATATTTATTTCTGTCAACACGGCAGTGCCTCGCTCCCTCTGAGCCTTGAATGACCGGCAGTGAATGTTATGTTCAAGTTACGTCGGCATAATCAGAAAAACGATTACTCAATAAGGAAAATCAAGAATATCCCCTCATGCCAGAAAACAACTTGTTAACTCGGTCATAATTTTGGTAGTTGCTGACTTGAATTGATATTCGCAGTATTTTCCCACATGTTACACATAAGAAATTTTAAAAAAAAATAGAAAAGGCTGAAAGAACGACTAGCAAACGAGGAACGTGGGAATTTACGTTACGCCTTGAATGCAGCTGGCAGCACAGCGTACTGATCACAACAAACATGGCGGCGTGGAACGAGGAGGGAAGCACAAGCATAAGCTTTAATACGTAAAACCTGATCGGCCACCCACAACATAACAATCGCTTCCATGGAGTTTTGAAATCGCGCTAACGTGAGCTAACGGAAGCTAATGCTAATGTGCGCAAGCCAGCAACAGTCTCTCCTCCCCTCTGCTCTCCCTCATTCCTCTCATCTAAAGCTTCCATGAGATTAAAAAATAAAAACTACTGAACCTCATTTACTTTAATTAAAGGTATTATTTAAATGGAACCACAAGCCAAAATCTTTTAAATTTTAATCTTTTTCAGTCAGTAATTTTGATGCATGTATTTCCATCAGTTCAAGGAGCCTTTATTTTTTTTATATCAGTCAGTAATGAACCTTATTTAAGTTAATGTGAGATATCAAATAGGTTTGTTTGATAGCTTTAAGAAAATGTTTGAGTGGCTTGCCAGTAGTTTTTCATTGGAAAAGATAAATATCTGTTCATATAAAAAGTCAAAACTATTATTGATTTTGTTCATAGTATTTATGTAATGATCTTGGGTATATGTGTGTGTTATCGGTATCGGTATCGGCCTTTAGGAGCTGAAAGTTATCGGTATCGGTTTTTTAAAAAACAGTTATCGTGCATCCCTAGTTTTAAAGTATCTTGTCCAGAGCTCTGATGTGTGTTATGTTCGTCTCACTGTGAGTGTGTTTTGTTTGTCAGCGCTGCGCGACTGGGACTGCTGTCTGAGCAGCAGCGGCTCCTCCTGCAGCAGCAGCAGCATCAGCTCCAGCAGCTGCTGTCCTCACAACCTTCAGCGGTAAGACGCACGCAGAGGCTCTACGACATGATTACTCATCCCTATCACAGACCCATAAACGCCCATAAAATGGCCTACAATTTTCTTTTGGAGAGTGGCGTAAATGACCAAGCTTATTAACCCCCCCCCCAACACGTTTCTCCACTCTTTATCTTCTTCATTCTTCTTTCTTTACCCCGTTTCTCTTTCTTTCTTGACCAAAACCTCCACTTTATC
Source organism: Hirundichthys speculiger (assembly GCA_018398805.1). Taxonomy (NCBI): domain Eukaryota; kingdom Metazoa; phylum Chordata; class Actinopteri; order Beloniformes; family Exocoetidae; genus Hirundichthys; species Hirundichthys speculiger. Next base: position 1,907,949 of record JAGFBZ010002532.1, on the reverse strand, counting down.
TTCATTTCTGCCCCATCTTCGCTCCCCACCCTCCCAGGATCAGCAGCAGGTGTTGCTCTACCAGCTGATGCAGCAGCAGCAGGACCTCCAGCAGCTGCAGTCCCTCTCCTCCTCTGCCCAGATTCCCTCCATCCCACTGTCCTCCACTCAGCTGCCCATCAACAACCTGCTGCCCGGCGCCCAGAGCCAGGGCCAAGGCACCATCACTGCGAACCCTTTCCTGGCGTTGCAGCACGCACATGCTGACACACACGGCTCAGGAGCACAGAAGCCTCGGCTTGCTGAAAAAGCTGTGGGCGTCGTGGGGCAAGAGAAGACATGACAGCATGTGCTCTTTTGTTTTGATGTTATTTTTTTTTTTTCTCGCCCAATAAATATGCAGAGTCTTGGGATCAGCCTCTCGGTCAGCTTGGTAGTTCAGTGATGAGAATATTTGCAGGAGATAATCTGTTTTCTGGGTAGATTATTTTTCAGCTCATGTTGCAAAAAAAAAAAAAAAAGAATATAGCAGCTGTATTTTACAGCCACTCGCTGTAGTTCACTGAATGTTGTTTTTCAGCTTTTTCTTCTGTCAATCATGACCCAACATTCTTAGTTAATTTTGTGCTATTTATTTTATTTCAACTTTAGATTTTGGATTTTTTTTTTTTACTTTAGTGCTGCTTCTGTTTCCTGTTGTCTTTTGTCTAGTTAATATTTTATTTAATATTCCTGGTGGTAACTGTAAATTAGTCAGTATTAACTGCTAAACTGACAAACAGGTCAGTTTCCCAAAAGCATTTTCCTTTTTTTTTTTTTTTTTTTTTTTGGTCATCATTCTCATTATTATTCCCATTTCCCTCTTTTCCTCTCCTTTCTAGGGTCAGGTCTCTCTGCTGTTTCACTCTCAGGGGCCTCAGCTAACCAGAGCTGTTCACTCAATGCTTCAGCTGGTGCACACACAACTACAAACACAAAATGAAAAGTAGCAGCATAAAATACGCGGATATAGAAAATACAGATCCTGAGAATAGCACTGAACGGTAGCAGATGTATGTATGACATCTGTCTCACAGCAGTCCCGTAGGGGAATACTGGGTCAGTCTTGTGTAAAAACCCCACGTGTTTTCGCTGCTGCCTCTCTCCCCGTGTCTCTCTCACTCCGTCTGCGCAGATCCATTAACGTCAGTGAGCCAAGCCTCGCACGGTCACCACAGAAGCCTTGCTATTGACTGTCTCTTTTCTGGGCCAGATACAGGAGACTCAGTCAGGGGTGTGAAATGTTAAAGGAAGAAAGAAAGGCAACCTGAATGTTCAGAAGGATGCATTAATCCATACGGCACAGCTTCAAAAAGAGAGATCATGCAGTCGGTTGTCAGCTAGTGAAAGTCTTTACATTTCATTCTCCTGGTTTAGCCCCCTGCTGCACCTACCTCTCGAGCAAGACCAGCCTATCAGGACCTAAAAGGCCGACGGCGGCGGCCACTTACAACCACAGTTAGGACTGGCCAATCAGGGTCCAAACCTAAGTGCCTGAGGCTAAAGGGGGGAAGGCGGAACTTTTTCCTTTTACGTCTCTGTCACTCAGCCTAATTTTTCACAAAGCTACTGGTGATTAAGCTGCATTTCGAAGGTAAAACATTACAGAAACACTCTTGTCAGGCTGGGAGCGCTGTCTCTTTAATAAAACTAGGAACTTTTATTCTGCTGCAATCTTTGATTTAAAAAAAAAAAAAAAAAAGCAGTTCACTATGTATTGTGCTTTTTTTAATTTATCTGGAGTTTTTGTGTATTGGGCAGAAGATTGTTTTAAAAGCCCTCTAGTTTTGTGATTTAACACCATTTTGTACTACTGTGTACAGGTTTGTTTTTTTTCTCCGTACAGTCTAATCTTGCTGTAAACACCTTCTGATGACTTCTACTTTGTGTCATGTGTTTAAAAAAATAAAAGCTACTAAATATTTGGCTGATTGGTGGGGGTGGGGGTGTATATAGCTGTTTGTAGGTGAGGAAGTGTGTCAGGGGCCCTTCAGTGGCACAGTTTTTACCTCGTGATGTGTACATAAACCTTTCTCATTTGCCGTTGGTGTACATAAGTGATTGTGATTGGGCTGTGGTGGCGTGACGGAAAGCCAATGACACCTCAGTTTGTGTGTGTGTGAATCTTTAGGACCAGACAGACAAGATTGACAATGACTGGACACACAAAAGTATTAATTTATTTTTATATGGGCAGGGACATTGTGTTTCTTTTTTATGTTTTGCACCGCTTTCTTGATGATTTTATACTCTGGGCACCATGTTTACATCTGTGCACACATTTGTTTGGGTCGGTTTTGTAAAAGTGGAAAAACAATGGGGGGGTGGGGGGGGGGTCTGACATTGTATTTCAAAACACAAAAATAAAGAAACACTCTGGATTACGTAATGGGAGTATTCAATCTTTGTGTCAAGGAGTTCATTTAGAATAAGCTATAATATTACAGTGAATTTTATGTATCTGAAATGCTGAATATCCTTGCATATAAAACTTTTTTTATGTTTTGCAATACTAGAAATATTAAACTGTAATTTTTTAAAATTAAAATTGAAAAAAAAAAGAAAAGACATCGTTGTAATTCTTCATCTTGTGTGGCACTGCAAGAATAAAATGAAATGTCAATTTGAAAACCATGCCTTTAAAAAGATGTGCTGATGGAACAGCCTTACTGCACAATGTTTAGCTTTACTCCATGCCAATAAATTTTATTTATAGCAACTATGTCATGAATAAATGTTTTTGTCCATTTTCTCTTATATAAATGCAGGTCACTGTAAATGAGGATGTTTTTAGGTACAGACCACTCATTTGAACTAGGTGGTAAGTTGTAGTTTTAGAGCTACCTGCTTTGTTTATTAAGCATTTGAATCATTCTTAAAAAAATTCAGCAGATGTTCCCACAGCAGGGTTTTGTTTAGGGAGTGGATGAAAACATGAATGATTATCATGTTGGGAAGTGACAAAAGAAACTGAGCATTTTTACATTTAAACGGTGTGCTCAAAGGCTCCTATCCTAATAAACACACATACACTGAAACTGATGACTTTCAGCTGCCAAGAAACACCAGTCCGTGTGTGTGTGTGTGTGTGTGTGTGTGTTAAGGTGGGGCACCATTCTGCTACATCTGCCTCTGCCCTGGTAATTAAAAGCTCACTTTCCTTCTGCACCCATGATCCCTCAGAAATGTACACACACACATCCCTCCCACATGTACACACACACACACACACATCTGCCTCACCACACTGCATTCAACAACACCCCCCCACCACACCACACACACACACACACACACACACACACAAACACTGCCCCCCCAAGCCCTGTCAATCAAAAGCAGACTGTTTAAACGGCATACCCCCTCCCCACCTCCACTGTCAGAGCCGCCTCCCCCCTCTCCTCCCTGTAATAGCCGCTCCACCCTGCCTCACGCACACAGCAAAGCTGCTGTGTCCATCATCAATCAGCCCCCCCCACCCCAGAGACCCTCTGCAGGGGTGGGATGGGCTTACCAGCTGATGGAGGACCCCCGTGCCCTGACCAGCCAGGTGCCTGATCACAAAGTCAAAACATAAAAGTCCTGGTGTGGGGAAGCTCAGGCAGACTGAGGCCGAGCAGATAGAGATCCAGAGGGAGAGTTAAGCCCCGGATGATTAGACTAATGTAGGCCAGGTATCTGTGGCTTCGGAGGCAAATGGAGCTGCTGACACTGGGGAATAATCTGCAGCAAGACAGATACCTGTCTCTAGCTGATGACCTCCTCTAGTCTCATCATTTCTCTTTATTCCAGATGATTTCAACTCTTCAAGCTTCTCAGAAAATATTATGTCCACTGAAAAAAAAGTTAGAAGCCAATAGATTTCAACTAAATTGAATTGACTGGCCTGGAAAAAGCAACACTCAAACTTACCATGACTCATATCTAATAGTGCCACACAGAGGGAGCTTGTTAATTGTGTATGTTTTGACAGAGGCATATATCTTAAATATTAGAACCTCTAAACAGCTCAAAGAGCAGAAAAAATATGAGACACGACGGTAAAATGTTACTGCAATGAATTCTTTAGTTTTCAGGAGTTTTATGGTAATTGTGTCAACCCTTTTTTTTTTCCCTCTATAATTAATGACTCATTCAAGTTTCCATCATAGCCAGTCACGTAAAATAAAAGTGAAATGAAAAAGCATCTTTACAGGAAATGAATCTTAACACATTTACAGTGGCCTATTTGTTTCCCTCTCACCATTCTGTCCGCTCTACAGCCAAGCAGAAATGAAAACAAAACAATGAAAACAAGTTCACCAAATGCCACCAGTAATTCCTGCACAGGTTTTAACATATGTTTGGTGATTCAGTTAAATTATTTAATTACACCTTAGCCTCAAAGAGGGAGAGCAATAAAGCTGAGAGGGGCTCTGGTGTAATAAACCATTAGCAGAGGGAAGCAGCCGCTGCTGTGTACAGTAATGCAGTGTAAATCATCACGGAGTGGCTGGTGTTAGGAGATTTAATCCTGGCCAGAAACTTACAGTCAGCTGCCAGGGGCCCTGATCCGGTGCCTAGTGGAACCAGATCCGGCAAACAGAGGTGTTTAGGGCCGTCAGTGTAGGAGGAAGAGGAAGGGGAAGGGTGCAGGAGAGTGTTAGGGAGCCAGCTGAGGAGATTCCCAGAGTAAAAGTGTGTGTGCTTGTGTGTGTGTGTGTGTGTGTGCTTGCCTCCCACAGGTTCCTCTCCTGTAAGATAATGGTGGCAAGGAGGAGCAGCAGGATCCTGCCTCATCCTTCTTCATTCTCAGACAGCTCATATTCTTCTGCCAAGTAACTCTCAACAGTCACTCTATACATGTACATATCTATATCTATAAAAATATACACGTACACACACACACACACACACACACATAGCTATATATATATATATATATATATATATATATATATATATATATATATGTGTGTGTGTGTGTGTGTGTGTGTGTGTGTGTGTGTTAATATAATATGTAAATATAAAGTCTGCATCAGAGCCAAAAACAAGCCCTTCTACCATTAAACCTACCAAACTTTTTCCAAGAGGCTATGTTGATGTCCAGTGGAGTTTTGCATAATTGTAGAGAAATAAATACTTAAAGGATATCTGACTAGAAATAAAAAATAGAAGATGAATACATTTTTTTCAAAAAATTGTCTACCTGTATGTTTTCCTTTTATTTAAAATGGACTTCATAATTTAAAAGAAGTTTTGTGTGGCAGCAAGAAAGAAGCAAATAACCAAAACTAGTTAAATAATAAAATGAGACTTAGCCAGTGGATTAAACATTAGCTTCTTTTTTTTTAATTGAGATAATGTAAAATTAAATGGAATACTGGTTCAGTATATTAGCCAAATATCGGGATAATGTGGATAAGGAGAGTTTTCGGCAGCAGAGTTCCCTCATGGCGCCTCCGCGTCGGAGCGAGTTCCGGTGAGTCAGCGGCTCGCGGACCGCCAGCCTGCCGGGTCGAGTGAAGCGCTGCGCGGCCAGAGAGGCTCTCGCGTACCGCTGCACGCGGCTCCGGCTGCCACCGAAAAGAAAGGAGCTCCGAAAACCGCCAAGTGAGGAGGACAACACGGCTGTGCGAAACCGAGCAAACACGACCAGCGGGCGGCGGGAAACGGATTTAAACCGGTGGTTTTCTGCTGTCTGCTTTTCCCCTTTGAGAGGGGAAATGCAGCTCCGCCACCGGGGCTCAGCGGCGGCCACCGGCGCCGCAGCCGCGCCGCTGCCGACGCTGCTCGGTGTTTGTGCTGCCACACGGTCCGCCGTATGTTTACCAATATTTACCTTGAATTTCGACATATATTTACATTTAATTGTGTACCGTAAAATCACTGTCATAAAAAAATCTTTAAAATTACCGTCACCACTATATTTAGTTTAATACGCATTTAGCACATTTTATTACGTTATTGCGACCTCGTGCCCCTTTTATTGCCGCTTTAATAGTAAGCTAATATTAATACACGTGCATGGCTGCAGTTTTCGCGTGTTGTTTCTTTTGTGCAGAGGAGCCTGCAGGCGGCTGAGTGGCGACCTCCAGTCTGCTGTTGGTGAAGATGATCGACCACAGCGGCCAACTGCAGGGAAGCCGCACGAGCCGCACACAAACGCACTAAATTATGGATACATTCAGTTAAACTCATTTAGGGATTCCTTTCTTCTTTGCAATTGTCCTTTTCCCTCTTTAGCTTCTGTATATCATTGTGTTTTAATTTCTTTAAATGTAGGTAGCCTGGTACAGATTAAAAAAAAAAAAAGACTAATTCATTTATTTACACATTTTAAAGAGATATAGGGATACGAGCTGTAGAGTTGATTTAAAGGAATACATTAAAAAATAGAAAAACTGCATTCTCCCTCAAAATAAGATCAAAGATAATACTTTTCTGTATTCACCTGCTCTGTGAATGGACTCTGGGTGAGGAATGAAACACCATTACCAGGACAGGTAGTGTTGGCAGAGATGAATGTAATCTTGCTGGGTTATAATGAATGTCATGGGATATGGATCTGAGATGAGATCTGGTTTGATCATCAAGTAAAAATAGATCAGTCACCAGCAGATCATTACTGATAATTACTTTCAAATGGTTGGCTATGTAAGGGGTCTAAAGTGTTAAATAATTCCAACATAGGGGGTGGCAGGTTGAGAGAACTTCACGTGTGAGTGTCCATGTATGATAATTATTTAAAAAAAAAAAAAAGAGGGAGAGAGATGGAGTGGAGCAGAGGTGCATCATTAATTATTCCTTTTTTGTACTTGTTGTCAGGTGAGAAATTTAATTTTAGTATTAACTAAGTGGAGGGGGGAAAAAAAGCTTCCTCATGCATAACCAATGGATGGCCTCCAGAAACCAAATCTTGTGGTATTTATCCCTCAACTGCACCATGTATGTATTTTCACTTTTAACTGATAAATGCAAAGCGGGAAGCTGCAGAAAATGAGGAGGGTTTAACGTGCAAACACCCGCTTCATCATGGGAGAAGTGCCTTGCTCAAGGACACTGCAGCTGATATTTAAGAAGAGATCCCAGTGGAGACGTGAGGCTAATTTTTAGCACAGAAATCTGTGCAGCAGAGATTGAAGACGTAGCCCACAATCAGGATAAACGAGCGAACAACAGGCATGTAAAGAGAGCTGGGATTTCTCCAGCGGCAACAGCTGTTAAGTGGTATAGACCCAAGCTGCATAATGGTACGGGCCAATGTGTGTGTGTGAGAGAGAGAGAGAGAGGGAGAGAGAAGAAGGGAGGGGGGGGAGGAAGAGAAAGAGACCCACCTCATTCCCCTGTTCCTCCACCTATCAGCAAACTTCATGTATTATGCAGGTTGGAGACCCTTGGTTGGACTAGAGGGAAGGCTTGTGTGTGTGTGTGTGTGTGTGTGTGTTTTGGAAACAGAAGGGAGAGAGTGGGTGGGTGAAGGGGTGCCTGTGATGCTAGCAAGGGGACACACACCCAAACACACACACACAGCTGATTCAGTTTCTTTGCTTCTGAATACATGTGGTGGGAGCAAGGTGCCAGAAGAAGTATAAAGACTGCGGAGAGATGTGTGTTGGACTTGTTGCTTCAGCTGTGATAACTGTGTGAAAGTCTAGCTCATTAAAGATGTACACCTTGAAAAACACTTACGTTTTTATCGAAAAACAAAAAAAAAGTATCTCCCAAAACATCTGTTCAAATGAGATAAATGAAAGAAAATGAAATCCAGGGTAGACGATCAATTAATCAACAAGAAACGTTCTCCATTGTTACCTTAATTCACCCCTGATACACTGGCCTTATGAGTGGCACAACATAATGTGATGGAACATCCTTTCAGGTTTCTATTGCTAAAACTTGAAAGATCTTACATTTGCATGCCATCATGTGGTTGATTTTTTTTCAATTATAGTGTAACTTTTACATAAAGAAAGCTCACAAACATGTTAAACCATATTAGTGTTTGCTGGTGCAGCAGTTCTGTCCAAAGAGACTCTTATCTTTCTCACATGGTTTTATTTAAATACCCATCCAGTCTCATCCAGGAGCTCTCCAACTAAAAGTAAAAGTCCTCAAAGTGGACACAAATTTCTGTGGGTGACCTTTGTGTTCTTTCCCCGTGCATTAATCATCTCATGGGTCCTCAGATTAAACCGGCTCGACCCTCAGTTTGGGGGGAAAACGGTGTTTTAATGAGTTCTGACATCAAACAGTTGTGCTTGAACTGTAAGTTGCTACAAAAACATCTGCATCGACTGGTCAAAACATTTGTTTCACTTGTATTACTTGACTTGGATGAACGACAGAGCAGTGTTTTTTGCAGCAGTATTGACTGGACTTTAGCGTAATAGTGCTTATCTTGTTTATCACTGACTGCACAGAAACAAATTAGATCACCGTAACATAGAAACAAAGCTCAATAATCTGCTTTGATACTCTACACATAATTACAAGAGTCTAAAATAACTCAAAACTATTCCCATTGCTGGGAGGTGTATTTTTGATATTGGAAAGTACTTTTTTCCATTAGTCTCCCTCATTCCAAACTGTTAACATGCATTAGTGGCATAATTATAAAAGCTGCGGTCTAATCTTTTAAAAGTCCCAGGGTAATGTTGGAAATGGCCAGAGGAGAAGAGGAGAGGGGGATGAAAGAGGGATAAAGGGAGGAAGGGGAGGAGAGAAACTCAATCTAAAGCACCAGGTGCACCTTTTGTCGACATAATCTCCCAGCCCTTGAGACGGCGTGCACGCTGGCCGACATATACAGCCTTGCATATGTACACATGCTGCTTTTCCGACTGGGGGATGTGAATCCTGGGTTGGTTGGCTCTGGTCACATGTAAAAGGGACTCTTAGGTCAGTCCACTGCCAGCGTGGAGGTTTGGTGCATTGTGCAACTGCACAAAATCAACAGTGTGGAACCTTTTTTGCTTTTCACTTCAGTCATGATAGGGCTTTCTTTTTTTTTTTTTTAATGATCAGAATTAAAGTTATCAGAGAAAAATAAAGTTTGGATGCATTCACAGGAAATAGGAATTTACTGGACATGGTATTCTCCTCATTGAACAGGGTTCATCATACGTGCAATTTAGGAAGAATATTAACATCTAAAAGTTAAATGTGTGTGATTATTAAAAGATTTTCATATGTGGCTAAGATGCTACACAAATGTGTGTCCACATGTGAGAACGTTTGTAATTATTGATATACTGTCAGCAGCTATAAGTCAACATGTGAAGAAGGAACATGATGTTTGAACATGCATAGATGCTAAACTCTCAGTAGATGTAATGATTGATTGTTACACATTAACTGCTATGTTGCCCACCCTTACATTGTTGCTTTTATGCCAGCTAATGTCATGATTATGTCCGTTTTAAAGGGAGATGATCTGGTCACTAGGGCTGGTGAGCAGAGCATCTTAAAATCACAACACAGAATCCTTTTGGTGACTTAAATATTCCATTTTAAATGTTTTACTTGATATTTGTTTCCGGGGCATTCACAGACTGGGAATGAATGAAATGAATTGAAGGGTATGAATGAGCCCTCAGCTATTATGAAATGCAGACATGTATTGATGCCTGTCAGTCAGTTTTTAACATCGCCCAGCGGGACACAAAGGACTGTCTGTCTACATTGTTGTTGTTGTGCATCTACATGCCTGAAATGCTGAAAACCTTGGACTACGCAAGAACACAGCCTTGAATAACATTACAGGCGGTGTTAATCAATGGCTCTTACCACAGTGGATTTAAGCAGGCCGGGCCCTTGTCCACAATCCCTCACCCGCCATTCTTTAAGCTCGACCCCTAAACTCCAGTAAAGCCTCAAATGGGGACGAAGCCAAGGACGGAGCAGGCAGCTCATTGTGATTTAATCTCTCTCTGCCTCTCTACAGCGAGAACAAACATCAAATATGGCCTCCTTATCAGGCCAGTCCTGCTCCATCTATCACCAATCAATATCTGCTTTTCTGTGTGCATGTGTGTGGATGGGTGTGTGTGTGTGTATTTAAACTTATCCAGCAACTTTAGAGAAAAGCACTTTGAGTTTCAAGTCACTGAAGTGAGTACAGAAATCTTCAAAGGCATGTTTTTTGGGGTTCAGATTTAGTTCTTGGGTTAAGATTGTGAATCAGGTCTAATTAGGCAAGGAGTTGGGGTTAGGAATTTAAGATTTGGTGGTTAGGGGCTAGAGGGAATGCCTTATGTCAGCGAATGTCCTCACAAAGATAGCCATTCACATGTGTGTGTGTGTGTGTGTGTGAAACAGGTCTCAGGGGCTGTGCTAACTGAGGTCAAAGATCAGGTATAACCCTGCAGCGTGGAATGACAGATGTAGCCTGAGGAAAACAAAGATAAAAGAAAGAGAAAGAAAAAAAATGATGAAATAGAGAGATTTATATCCGTTGCATGTGCGCTTAACAACAGATCAGAAAAGTGCAAGAATTGTTATTATTGCCTGTGTTGTTTCTGCAGCAGGTATGGCTTTGCCTCGGGCGTCTCAGGCTACAGAGATCAGGTCAGCTCACCCCAACATCAGCCTCGAGGAGGAGGATTTCTCAGTCAGTACGATAATATGACATTAAATAGTGTTTGTCCAGCTAAAGTCAAACTTTTAAAGCACTTGTAAAGAGGTTAGTCCAGCTGATCTGGGAGTAACAGAAAAAGAAGAAGTTGGCATCAACAGAGAATAACCACAAGGGATAGCATGGATCTTTAAAAAAAAAAAAAAAAAACTAAGTGTATAGCACATATAAAAGTATAAAACCCCAAAACAAATCATCTGAAAGAGGGTGTATTGCCACCTACTGAAGTGGAGCTGGAGCTCAGTCAATAAATTGATTCTCCTCCTATGATTGTATACAGGAACAAGGTCAGCAGTCCAATTAAATGGCCCAGTTGCACTAAACCGCAGCTCAAGCTTACTTGTAAGTTGAGCTCAACTTGCATGTGAACGCAATGAAAGTTTGACCTGCTATCTGCGCGGTAACAGATTACATGTAATCTGTGCTGACGGGTAACTCGCTAATCTGACTCAGTCAACTCAGATTTATGTGGAATATCGTCACAAGGGAAATTTTATTTAAGCAAATGTGAAAGAAGTCAATCATCTGGTATCTATTAAAGGTTCTGCTACTATTTGTCTGGTGATTGACTTTTTTTTTTTTTTTTTTAGATAAAGTTGATCAGCTGGTTATGATAGAAAATCAACAACTTCAGTAAACATTCCTGCAGCTCAACAAATGCATCTACTTTTTAGCTAAAAACAACAACAACAAAAACTTACACACACACACATAAAGGCATTCCAGACATATACTGACAAGAAACCTGTTGTGTTTTTAAAAGTTTTTTTTTTTTTTTAAAAAAGTCAATCTTGATATGCAAAGTGCCTATCGTGTATTTATAAAGTTGTAATAACCAATCACTTGTGGAACTTAATTGTCCAGAACTTTGGTGCATGGCGCAATATTTTCAACATCAATTTTTCCCTTTCTCTTCTTTTTAGAAAAATCAGAATGTAGTATTACAAACCAATGGGTTGTGTCAGTAATTAGAAAGCACATTTCAAAGTGACCTGATGTTTCCATGATGGCCGCCTCACACTGAAAAGGTGTTGGCTCAACAGTTTTTCTCTTTCTTCCTCCGTAACTTGCAGGCGCTATGAATGACAATCAAAAGGCATTTTGTGGTTTCTGTTTGAAGTGAGGGGGGGGAACTGCAAAATGTTCTGGTGTCTGTGGAGATCCCAAAGCCTTTAACTACTGGGTTTGACAAACACATGTAAGGATGTAGTATGAATGCATGCAGAGCTTTTTTCACTCTTAGATTCATTTTCGTTGGAAAGAGAGTATGCATATCCCTGAAACGGGGGTCCTGAGGTGATATGAGCCTCTGGATGTGCTTCCATTCACCATGACGCAGCTCCAAAAGCTGCAAAATTCTGCCAGAGCTGCAGCAGGCAGCAACGGCTGTGAGAGATAGATGAAGAAGGTGAGACGTGGGGTGGGAGGAGGGTGTGGGGGGGCAATCCTTTGTTCTGTCAAGGACTTAACACAATCAGAGTGTACAGTGTGTCAGGAGCACACAGGCATATATCAACTTCAATCTCTTTTTAATGAAAAATCCTGCCCTCTCTAATATGTGCAAATTAACCTCTTCTCCTCCCTCCCACTCTCCCTCCCTCCTCCCTTCCTGCCATTTCCCCACCTCTTTCGCTCCCTCGCGGAGGCCCCTCGGCTCCGGCTCATGCTCTCCGCCCTTGTTTCTGTCCCTCTTCTTCCTCCTTTTCCGCTTTTTTGCTTCATTTTCAGCAGTTTTTCCATTTCTGCCTGTCTACTGATGTGGACACCACAGCAAATAAAAAAACAGAGGCCCCTGCTTTCCAGTTGCTTGTTGCTTTAGTCACCCAACGCCATACAGCACTGCAATTATCAGTTAGTTAAACTACTCACACACACATATATATATATATATATATATGTGTGTGTGTGTGTGTGTGAAGTAAGAAGTAAAGCAGAAAATTGAAACAAAAACAAACTGAAAGTCCGTGTCCGGCATTAAAATCCCCCTCTGTCTTCCTCTAGTGTGTTTGGCACACGTGCACGCTGGATCATGCTATTACCCTGATTATCACGACGAGGTGGTCAGATCTTCGCCTTCTCATTCTGCCCATGCTGATTGTAATTTAGAAATTACACCTAATGAGGAATTTTTAAAAACACAGCGACCACTCTGTGCCACACCGTTCCCTGCCCTAATGGATTTCCTGGTATGGAATCCATCCACCCCCCCCACCCCCCCGTCCTTTCCGCCCTGCAGGGGGTCTGCCTAGCCAGGCCCTCCCTGCCTCCCTCCTCCGTCCACCCCCCTCCTCTCCAAGCCACACCAACTCCACTAATTGGGAGCGACTGGTTTTGATGAAAAGGATTCATAATCATTGTTTCTGCTGCTAATTTAAATGCTTAAGTGTACAGGATCAGCTCCCAGAACAAAGATATGAGTATGATCAAAATTATTTTTTTTCTTAATCTCAACATCTAAAATACCCATTTCCTAATTACGGTTGGACATTTTTCAGAAGTTAGCGCTGTATAGCAAGTGAATGAGATAAATGCATGAATTCATGCATATTTATTGGGATGTATGTGATCAATTTTGTTCGAGAAAACATGATCATTGCACACAGTTATCAATAGAGGAAAGATGTGCCTTTAAAAAGTGCCAGAATGACAGCTGCCACATAATTTCTCTCATTTTTTAATGGAAGAATGTTATCCATGTCTGAGCGTTATAGTTTTAAGCTACCATGTTCACAAACACCTGTGTGATGCGTGTTTTCAGGAGTATTTCATAGAAATGGTCGGGGAACGAACACAGTCACTCAGGCACACATGCAAATCAAAGCCAACAGCAGCTTGTGATGAAGTGAGATGTCGTGGCATAAACAGAGTGTGTCGTTACCATGGAAGCCACTTTCACCTCACAGGCCGAGAGACAGAAAAGCACAAAGAGCCACCGAGACAGGGAGGGAGCGACAGACAGACGGAGAGACGGTGTGCTACCAGCTCTCCTTCACCAGCGTTTAATAGCTTTTCAAACCTTTCTGAGCTGATCCGCCAGCTTCTTCTCCCTGGGAAGCAAACACTGCATTTGTACAGTGAGTGTTCATAAGAAAAAAAAAAGAAAAGTTAATTAAAGTGTTGTTTAGCAGCTGACTGGGCGTTCAAAGACAAAGATGCAGAAGCTCTTGGATGAAAGGATTTCGAATTTTTAGAGGCGCAATTATCCAGCTCTCTTCTCTGGTGCTGCTGCAAGTCCCAGTCTTGAAGTCCAGTTCCTGGTTCTGCAGATGGAGTCTGTTTCCGAGTTTGAAAACTTTGGTTCAATTGATAGTGCTATTTAAGGTTGGTTTGCATTTTTTAAAAGTAGATTATTCTGCATTTATATGACATAGATGCTTCTTTGAGATTTGGAGACACAGCCGTACATCAAACTTTTTAAGGCTTCTTCAAAAATAAATAAAATAAAATAATGCCAACAAATGTGCTGATTACAGCTGATTTCTTAATTACAGCTTGTTCCTAAAATCAGTGCTTATACTCACTGGACTGGGGTTACCTTCATAGACTGAGAATAATGCTGTTCTGAAGGCTGGAGTTTGGCTCCTGCCGTCTTGGTGGCCAGAAGGAACCATATTTGGACAACACGGTGGAGCTGGAGAGAGTGATCCTTGAAAGCCGACTGCACAAGTGTTCATGTCTTTCAGGATGAAAATCTATTAAATGATGGAATCATTTTCAGAAGGACCACCAGGAGCAACTGTAGCGAAAAACACCACAATGGCTTCTGGGAAAACAATGTGCTGCCTTCGTATTTCATATGAAAAATTGTCATTCCTTCAATGAGGGCCTTCTGGAGTCAGAGGTTTTTGCACATAGGGGTAGTCACTGGTACTGCATTTCCTCATCAGTGATTTGTCTGACAGCAGATTTCTCCGTCCATGTTTACTGTAGTCTGTGGTTACATCCTGTAACTATTGGTTTTGTTCTGACTGAAAACAAGCTCTCAGCAAGTTTGCCTTGTGCTACATAATCTCACAGCAATGTATTTAAATACACGTCATTTCAGGCCTGCCGCCATTTATACACATTTATATGACTGTGCAGTTTCATCTTATGACATACAAAAAACAACTCAAGAAATATTTTTAAAAATACACAAAGTCCTATTTTAACATATTCACCTTTAGTCATGAGCTCCATCTGGTAATTTCATCTTCAAGCATCTTTATCACAGATATTAAGATTATGTACTTATTTTCTACACCGCCGGTTTGTTACTTCACGTGTAATTCTGCAACCCGTCAGAGATCCCCGCATGCACATGTTGTCCTTTATAAAGAGAGGCATAAACAAGACTTAGCGAGAATAAGGACAAATCAGTACCTCCAATTTCTGCATAGCAATGAACGTCCACCGCACTCGCCTATCCATACCAATCCCACTTGTTGCAGGAAAGTGAACATTGTATTCTGGCCAGGGCCCATCTGAGCAGAGAATCACGAGCAAAGAGTATCAAAGATATTTCCCTACGTTTGGCAGAAAAATTCTAATGATAGAGTTCCTTCCTTCATCCTTTAGAAATGATTCATCCTAGCTTAATGGAAACCTTTACCCATTTATTCCATCTCAAATTCTCTGGTAGAAATGTAACAGTAGGTTATGTAACTTCTATAAAGGGCAAGATGGAAAAAAAAGAAAATAAATTAGCTTTAAAATGTTCCACTACTGTTCCAAGTTAAACAAAAATGGAAAAAAAAACTTTCATTTTGCTTCATGTTTTTCACTCATCTTATATTTAGGGATCTTTTCGTCCCCCTCAAGGATTGATTGGCGCCTGAGTGAAAGAAGCAACGAGACCCGATACCTTCTATGAAAGTTTGGATGAGTGAGGCTATTGTGCCAATGCTAGCTTTGAGTGTTTGCCAGATAGGCTACAGGAGGCAATCAGAGAAAAATATGTCCTCTCTTCATTCTCCTCTTTTAGACCTCCATTAGACCAGCCTGCCTCTCTCTGGGAAATTGATTTTCTCTCTCCTCTCCTGTTTCTCTTCCTCCTTTTTTTTTTTTTTTTTCCATCCGTGCTCGGGTTCCATTTGAGGCTTGCTCCTCCACTCATGAGCGGTTCTGCGAGACGGAGGATGGGGAGAACAGTAGGCCACGGCAGGTTGCTCACAGATACCGCCTCTAACAGCCGCCGCTAGCGCTCCAGTCTCATCTCTGTCATCTGCTGAGACCAACGTTTTTTTCCTATTTTGTTTCTTATTCAGTCTCATCTACTTCATTCTTTCCCTCCTCTGCTGTTCAGTCTTTACATCATCCTCTTTCTCTTACACCAGTCTTCCCTCCCCTCCTGGGAGCCAAGTCTTGGATCAATGCCCCATTGATTTTTCTATCAATGAACATTAGTATGGATCAGACTGCTGCTTGCTCTGTCCTGCCCTGGAAATTGCATGCACATAGATGCATGCTCGTGCACGTGCAATACTCTGTGATTTTTATCACGGCAGAGCCAAACACACACACACACACACACAGACAAAAGCCTGAGGTGGATGCTGTGGACAACAAGAAAACAGGAAAGAAAGGCAGCCACAGGAATAAATGGGGGTGGGATTGATAAAGAAAGGTTCTAGTTGAAAGCACAGGAGCCAATCAATGAGAGGCATGAAAGAAAAGGTAGGAAATGAAATCAGACAGAGCGGAGTTAGTGCGCTCCGTAAAGGAAACAAACAGTCACTGGTCAACTGCCTGCTAGTCGATTCACAGCAGAATAATTCAGTCTGACTGGCAACCAGTTCTAGCTGCTGATAATAGCTGCTAATCATGACAGTGAATGGATGCATGTGCTTTATGCACCTTTGGGTGTTTTTCCTCTATCTCTCCTCCTCCAACACACACACACACACACACACACACACACACACACACACATCTCCGTCTCCTCTCTCACCCTATAATGGGCTCTGAGTCAGGTGGAGATTGACACTTTTCTTTCTGCTGCGCTCCTTTTGTGTCCAACATTGTATTCATTCCACACAAACCAACGGTGGCCTCTCAGAGAGAGCGCATTTCTGTGCACATCAGCTACGTTTTGCATCACCAGACAATGAATGCGTGATTACCACTGTCAATTAGCTGTTCATTTGTGAGGAAAAGACAAAGAAGAGAAACAAAATAGTAAATATTACCTTTTTTTTTTTTTTTTTTAGTAGCCACTGTACTGGATGTCTACTCAAACAGCCAACTACACTATTGCTTTAATGCTAATTTGCTCCTTAGAGGCTCTGTATGCCTCTGCTTTAGATTTACACAGAGTACATGGATCTTTTCTGGAATTATGTTGTAATTTCAATAATTACATTTCCTCATGTCTTCCACTTGTCAAACTGGAAGAAACAGAGAAGCTACACAAGCTGGTCTTGATATAATGTCCTTCTTTGAAGGTGCTTGCATGAAAGTTGATCCCCAGATAAGACCCCCTGTGTGAGGAAGCTGGAAAGCCTCAGGGCCGTCCTCTGCCCTGCCTGATGGACCGACCGCTCTGCCCTGTCTGGATGCCATCATGTATGGAAACATTTTATTACAATGGCTGTTTAACTGTCAATATATCATTATTTTTCATCTGCACAGTATCACAATATCGTCGGAGGTTATATAAACTCCACGATGAGATATTTTCATAATTTATAATGCTCAAACATCTTGACATAATCAGCAGAAAAACCGTCCCTCCGGGACTCTGCGAGAGTTTAAATGAGAAATAGAAAGCAGAATATATCGAGTATGTCAGTGTTGATATTCTGCTAAAATTATGCATAAATGTACTGACTCCAGGCTTTATCTTTTTTTTTTTTTTTTTCTTAACCAAGTGTTTTCTATATGAGCCTGCAAACCTGAAGGAGCTTGCATGATAAACAAGCTCATGCTTGACTTTTCAATGAGTGTTGGAGCAAATTAAAACATTGTTGTTGTTGTTTTCAGTTGTTGCTTGTTCTTTTTCCAACAATGCCACAGGCCTTCTCATATTCACAACAATCCTCTTACACTCAGCTGCCATCAACAGCTTTGGCTTCACATGCCTGGATCTCTCAGGAGCTGCAGCACGTGCAACTCCATTTCAGCCGGGGAGGAGGCCCTGGGAGCGGGGTGCGGACTTCTCCTCAAAGCAGGTGAAAGTCAGGATTTTTATTTATCTGTCAACAACAAATAGCTGGATCAGAAGCTGTCCAACATGTACAGAGTCTCGTCTTCATTGTTCAGGCTTCAGGAGACTCACACACATCACTGTGGGAGGTGATGAGTTTAGGAAGAACCCGCAGGATCTTTTGACACGTCAACCGAGACTCTAACCTTTCTAACCACAAAGTTCAATTACTCACTTAACTCACTTTGATCCAGACCCCCTCCGCCTCTGACTGATGTTTTATCATATTGACAGACTAAATTAGTTTTTAAGCAAGTTGAGCCTTGAATGGTGCTGAAGTATTCAACAGTAACACATATATCTGGGACGTCGGTAAATCCTGCTCTGATGTCTGTTTCAGTGTTTCAGCAGCGTTGAAAAACCACAGGGCAGTGATAAAACCCGCAGTTTTTACGATGTTGTAAAAACAGATTTGAGTCCGGAAAGTTTTATTTAGAGCCAAGACATGTTTGTACTGCATGACACAAGAAAAAAAAAAGAAAATAAAGACTCTCTTTCCGTAGTTTTAAAGAGAACAATTTGGAGTGAAACGTGGAAGTGTAAGAGATCCACGGAGCCAGCGGGTCAAACATGGCGGGTCTGCCCGCTACGAACTAGTCTGGAAGAAAACAGTAACACCGTCGTCTCGTGCTCATCTTGAAGAGCTAATTCACGTCGAGACGAGGATATAACGTGCAGGCTAAACCGCCCGCCTCGGTTTGAGCGACTGGCTTGTCGTTGTGAGTTCGTGTCCGCCGGGCTACCGGGGAGCTGAGCGGAGTCCATGCGGGAACGAGAGCTCCAGACGGCGGCCGCGGCGGCAGCTGCAGCCCGCTGAAGGCTGCTTTTCACCGGCAGGCGGGAGGAGGAACAGCTGCCCCTGCCGGCTCCTTCACAGCTCCCGTAGCGCAGTAAATCACCTTTTTATTTATTACGGAGTCCAACAAATAAAGATTTTAATTATAGTAGGCCTACAAATAAAATGTGCTTTAAAAATATTTGTCCATTTTATCAAATTTATTTCAGTTGTCATTATTATTATTGTTAACATTTTACATTTTGACTAGATTTTTTTTACTCCAGTGCGCTTATTTCAAATAGGTCTGAGACAATTTTGTAATTTATTTAATTTAATTTAATTTTAAATCCAAGTTGTATGTCCATCCTAACGTATAAGTCGGTTAATATAAAAATTAGTATTGTAGGTTGTTTTTTTTATTTTTTTTTCTAATATAGTATAATTATAGTTTGCAGGCTGCACATAGTGAGCAGCAGGTTAAGAGTATTATCGAGGATATTTGCATTTCACATTTGTGCGCCACGTCGGTGGGCTGCTGTGACGCGCAGGTTAAGGAACATAAATGCGACCATCCGGGAGCTGTTTTAGTCTCAAACACACACACACACCGGTCCAGCATCTCCCAGAGTTTATAGATGTAGCCCGATTAAAGCAACTTTAACCGCCGGTGCATCTGTCACGTCCAGGGCTCGCTCCTCTGCGGGTGACGTCGTCGGGCCTGACGCCCCGGTCCCTGTTGGGTGTATAGTGGGTGATGGTGCGGGCTGTGGGTGCGTGATGGAGGCGAACGTGAGGCATTCAAATTTCCATATATCACCCTCACCCCAGCACACACACACACACACACTTCTTCTCCTCACACCCCCACGCCAACACCACACACACACACACCGTGTCCCCCTCTTTCTCCCTCCCTTCTTTGTTCCCCTCCCATGCCCCCCCCCCCCTCCACTGCTCCCCGAGAACTAAAACCCCACCACTGCCACCCAGCGGCAGTGGATGCGCGCGCGACCGTGCGCGCGTGCTCTTTGTTTGGGCGGACCTCTGACTTTGCATTGGAGGCGTTGGGCTGACGCCCACGTGCCCTGCAGAGGTGTCCTTGAGCAAGACACTGACCCAGTTCCGACCCCAGCGGGGATTAGATGATCATATTAGCGTCAAATGACGCATCTCTTCTTATTTCTTTTCATCGCCATATCTGACGGATTATACATCACGATGATCCAATAAAGAGGAGAGTATACGTCGGGTGTGCAGGACAGTAATTGAATTAGCTCTATATGTAACTCGGTTAATGAGGTACTTAAGAGGGAGACGTTAATTACAGTTTCTATATGATCCCGCGTATTTCTGCGGGGCATCTTTCTCTCTCAGCTCCAATAAGTGGAACTAATCAATCATATCTTTGCGCACATAACTGAGCCGTGCCAACCTGTTTATACGCGTATTTGTTGTTGATAATTGCGTCCCTCGTGATGATGGGTGAAAGATTATACAAAAGAAGAATGTACAGCCATAAAAAAAATAAAACAAAAAAATAACAAAACAACAACTAAAAGAAAAAAAAGATCCAGGGGAGAGGTTATTTTTTCCAACAGGGGGCAGAGTCACTCTGCTCAAACTGTTACCCGCTTCTCTCAGTCCTGCGTCACGTTGGCGCGCGCCGCATCCGCGTTAGGATCTGTTGTTCTTTCTTCTCTGCAAGCCTCCTCAGCTGCCTTTGAAATACATATCTATATATATATCTGGAAATAGAAGCATACAAGTCGGAGCCCTGCAGATTGTGTGCTGTTTGTTTGTTTAGTAAAGCAGAAGCTGGACCTCCAACACAGCTGATGTCCTCCGGCAGCCATTTATAAAACTGCTTGTGTTTATAAAGCACTTTAAAGTTTTCTCATAGCGGTGAGATATGAAGCACCGGTGAATTTCCTGATTGTTTTTCTCCTACAGGGGCCTCATTGACACACTGGGGTCCTGACCCCAGAGCCCACTGTTTGGGAGTCCTGGTTTCATGCTTTTCCATGCTTAATTAGGTTTTCATTAAAGGAGAATCTGGTTTATAAATAACAGAATAACACCGGTGTGGATGTATGGGCTGGTAAATAACACTTTATGGGGTTTCATACTTTTTTTTTTTTTTCCAAAGAGCTTTTATGCAACTTAGGAAATAATAATTCATTAGGCCACATAGGAGATTCAATAAAAGTATAATAATAATCAACAAGGGGTTTTAACATTTTCTATTGTTCATAAACTCCTGACTAATTTCGCACAAAAATACTCTTACACTCACAAAAACAGTCCGTGTCAAATAAATGATGCTACATATTTATTCATGAAACATGAGATGTAAGTTTGTCTATTTTGTTTTTTCTAGGATGTGTTTTTCCTTGAAATTTCAGATGAGCAGCATGATGAAGGTGTTACCAGCAAAAAAAAAAAAACATCTCTTCTAAGAACTAAAACATTTTTTGATGAGCACATGTTTTACTCTCCAGCTCCCAGCAAATTTAAACCGAGAGCTTCTCAGAAGAGATGATTAACTTAACTGGACCCCTCTGAGGTAGTTTGTGTGCATGCATTTATTGCTTAAAAGAAAATGATGAAGAAAAAAAAAGGAAGAGAAAAGAAAAGAAAGAAAGCAGCTGCTTTCTCAGCAAACCAGGAAAAACAAATCATGCTTTTGTCTTTGATTTTAAATCTCTGTAGCTTGATTAAGGTTTTTTTTTTTTTTTTTTTTTTTACCTGAAGGTTCATATTAGCTGCATCAGAGAAATACAGTCTAAACATTCACTTATTTCTCTAAAAACAGATGCATTGCTCTTTTAAAATAAATAAATGAAAATCATGGCATAGTTACCCTTTAAGATGGTACATTCAACTTTTAAAAAACAGTTATAGGGTGAATCTCCTTTATTCAAGAGTTCACCACACAAAAATATTTGAAGCTATATGAAACAGAATACTAAAGTGGCTTTATAACAAACCGTTGACCTTCTGTGAGTCACCAACCCTCAAACTGGACTGGAGGTGATTTTGCTGGTTTTATTTTGGGTTGTTTTGTCAGAGAAATATGATGTTTATGCACATGCTTCATGGTTTGAAAATAGAAAAAAAGTAAATTTACCTCCCCCTGTTTAGGCTGTCATATGGAGAATTACAGACTGGACAGAACAATCTGCTCCAACAATGTAGACGTATAATAACAGTCGTTCCACTCAGGCTGCAGAGAACTTCTACTACTGAGGTCATCCTCTGCAGAAAAGCAAACATTTTTGGACCAGTTTTGTAACACAGCAATCCACCCTTCCACTACAGATCACAGGGGATGTTGTGTTAATTTTGCTGTGACGGCAAACAGAAACATGCACCAACCCAGATCAGAAACAGGCCTCGCTGCCATCTGATTGTTACAGAGTCTCACAACTGTCCATCTCCACCTCATTTTAATCATGCATGTGCTTTTTTTCAAACTACTTTTTTTTATGCATTTACTGTATTTGAAAGCATACATTTATTTAATCAAATCAGGTGGTCTTTCCAGCAAAAATTATTTTTTTATTGTGATTTTAGTCTGCTTTGCAACAACTTCAAGTACAACAGGGATACAAATAAGGAAATACATAAAAAAGGAAAGAAAAGAAATTTTGAACCATATACCAGGAAGTGGTTTAGTCTCAGATGTATTGTCTTGTTATGCACTTTCTCTCAGGTCATATTACTGAAGCGTCTTCTTAAAGGGGATGTTTTCAGACTCTTGTATCACCTAAAGACAGTAATTTAATGCAAACATGAAACAGCACAATTATGCATCTGCATGGCCTTCAGTCAACCAGTGACTCAAACTGTCAAACTGTCATTTCTCTTTTTTTTTATAAGACTGTGGCAGAAAACACAGGGCAAGACAAACTTTCCCAGACGGTCTGCAACAGAAAAGATCTATATCTTTTTGACCTGTTGGCCAACATGACAAGCAACACTGCTTTTTTTTTTTTTTGCCTTAAAGTTGAAAAGTTATAGTGTTTTATTCCAGCTTGCTTAGTAAAATACCTGCAACTAGTTTCATATACAGCTTCAGAGATGCCACAGCTCAAAATCCTTTTTTTTTTTTTTTTATTTTTTACTAAAACTGAGTCATGTTTCTGTAAAATTACTGCTTCTCGATCTTTAATTATCCGGTAAATTGTCATACTGGAAATCAGACGGTGACGTGTGAATATATATATATATATATATATATATATATATATATATATATATATATATATATATATATATATATATATATATATATATGTATAAAGTCTTGCAACGAGAGAGAAATCTTGGAAGGGGGCGTAAAAATGCCGCGCGCTGGAGACGGTGAAAGGTGACGTATTTGACGTATTTCCCAACCCGGAGCTGAAGCGGACTTTGGACGATCCGCGGAGTCAGAGGTCACTGGGATATCTGCGGCGTGTGTGGTCGAGCAGGAGGCTGCACTCCTCAATCCTCGATAATGAACGACAGGCGGAAGATTATCTCACTCCAGCGGAAGTGGTGCAGTCTAAAACTATAGTGCGTTGCCATTCATAAAAACCAGACAGCGTACAGCACGTGCAGTCCAGGCTCCTTCACTGTCACTTAAACATTTGCCTTCTTTTCCAATATTTTCCTCCTGACGGCAAAAGTGCCCGCAAAAAAATGCTGTCTCCTCTTTTAGCAGCTTTTTCACATATATGCATCCATAAAGAGTCTGTTGGAGTCATTTTATTATAATTATTTTTAAAAAAAAGAGTCTGTGTGGCTTGCTTTGCCGTGTTACTGTCTATGTCTGCACGCACATTTTTGTCTGCAGAATGAAGATGTAAAAAGTGAGCTATTTACTGTTTACCTCGTGACTCTGTCGGGGAAGTCCCCAAAAACGAAAAATAACGGTGCGACAGTGTGATAAACAACTGCACTGAACATGTTGACTGGAAGTCTGACTGCTGCAGAAACGTTTACAAAGTTTATTTTCTCTGGTGTTCTTCATTTTATAAACTCCACAATACAAAAGGCTTGAAGGTGTATCGTTTCTGCTTGTCACTCCAGATAAAAACTACAGAAAGAATATTTTCCATCAACTCCAAATGTTTTTTTTTAAACACGTTTTAATAGGAACTCCAAGAAAAAACTGCATATATCCTTGAGTTATTTTCAGCTTCTTTATCTGAAGTGTTTGTCCTCAACTCACAGGACTCAGGGGGTGAAATAAAATACCAGTGAAATGATTGTTTTGGCTTTAAACTAATAGTGCAGTTTTCTCTTCACACAGGTGGAATGGAGTAAACACTCTAGCTTCTTTTTTAACATGTCTGTGTTGTTGTTTTTATTAAATAAGGCTTTAGCTCTTCATTGAAAGACTAGCTGACCCTACTTGATTAAAGTAGTGACCTTGACATCCCCATAAACCAGATGGAAGCATGTATGCCATAAATTATAAACTGTTTTTGGATGAATGCCTCAGTCTAAGAAGAAAAAGCAGCATTTCAGTGACGTCATTGTGAATCCGCGTAGGAGTTTTGTTGAGTTTCTCTGCGTGGACTGATCAGAAACATCTGATAACTTTAATCAAACATCAGCTTGGGCCACATGAGCGGTTGTCGCCTGTCCCGGGGGGATCCCCGGTGACTTGCAGCCTCTCTCTCTCTCTCTCCACCTCAGTCTGAGCAGCAGCTCTGCCTCTGCACGCGCTGCATCAGCTGATCGGTCACGTGGCTTCGTGTAGTGGGTCGCCCTTTGCAAGATGGAGTTGTCTGAGTCCGTGCAGAGAGGGCTGCAGCCTCTCGCCGACCGGTCCGTGGTGGACCACGGCGGCTTCCAGGCGCTGGTGGACGCGTCTTTCCGGAGCCTGCTCTCCTCTCACGCGGACGCCGCCGTGCTCGGTGAGCTGCCGCCTCTCTCTCCTCTCCTCTCGCGCGGACGCTTTTGTCTGCGCGGCTGCTTCCGGTTTCTCTTCGCGTGGATCGTATGGATCTGCGTCAGTGTTTGCGGGGTTTTGACAGCGCTCCTGATCTGAAAGAAAGGTGTTTAGATTAAATTAGATTAGATTAGCAGACAAACGCGCATCTGGTGCGTTAGACCCCCCCCCCTCTATCTGCTGCCTGCTTTGAATTCAGTGGCGTCACACAATCCATGGACCTCTTTCCTGATATTCTTCCATTAAATGCTACTTAGCACGTCACAAAGACGATGTTATTCTGTTTAAATATCCGTTAGTGGTTCTGATCGCCCTGTGGAGAACAGTGAGTTGTTTATTGATCTGCTTGGGCTCCTGCTTTGTCACGAGCGCTTCCAGTTGTCTTCACATACCATGAGTCGTCTAACTTGCAGCTCATTTAAGCGTCATATTATATATATATATATATATATATTTTTTTTTTAGAAAGCGAAGTGTTCACCAGGCAGACAAACAAACAAAAGACCCCCCCACCCCCCGCCCCCCCGATGCGGCTGAAGGGTCCATTCACATGCAAATCGTCATTGATTTCCATTCTGCGCGTCAATCCGAAGGGCACGAGTGCGGACGGATCATTCAGGCCTGTTTTGCGGTGGTCTGCTGCGTGTGCGCGCGCCGTGCGACTGCATGTCCTCACGTGTTTTGTGGTGTTTCAGACCAGCCCGAGCTGAAGCACGTCGACGGAATCCTGCTGAAGCAGATTCCACGCCGCAGCGACCACCTTCATCCTGGAGGCTGTCAAACAAAGCGCTGACAGATCGACCATAAGGTGGGTGACGTCACACTGGAGGCTGGTGAACGTGGTGGATTTCTAAAACCGAGATGATTAACTGTCTGAAGCCGCTGGTCCCCAGTATTATAACTGGGTCGAACCGCTGAAGGCATCTCCATACAGACAATTCCAACACTGGGTTCATCCTGTTTCCTCTGGAGGATACAAGAATCTACAGAGCAAAAGTCGTGTGCAGAACCAATCCAGCAAGACAAAGTGGTTCTGGGGAGGCCGTGGAGTTATTAGAACAAGCTGCGGTTCTGTTGTGCTGCATGTGTGGCCTGCTGTCCCAGATGTTTTACTGTATAGGATGTTCTGCTCCCACTGTTCTGTGGCTGGCTGCTGCTAGTCTGGGATAGTTAACATTTCTGAGAGACCTTTAAAACTGTTGGAGGACTGTGAGCTGCAGTGTAAATAAAGTATGTGCTTCTTACATTATGGAAGTGGAGGCTTTTTTTTCCCTCAGGGTTGCTATGTTTTTCAGAATTCTTCTAGGCTTTGGTTGTGTGAGTTATTTAATTGGAGGAGAGAAGGTGTTAGTCAGTGTCATCTCAAAGCAGATGTTCAGAATGTAAAAGACTCTTCACTTGTGTCGGTTTTCATCCTGTGTAGCAGCAACCACAACACAGGACTGCAACTCATTTGGATTTTTGAGGGAAGTGTCTTGTTCTTGCTTCCTTCTTATGAAAAAGGGTGCTTTTCTTTTGTTGTCTTAATTTTAAAACTGCATTTTAACCTCTTAACATCAACATCCAACTTATGAATCTGCTGTTTCATAAAATTAAGTTCTCTGAAATCAAATTTTTTTTGTTCATTCTTTTTTTTTTCAGCTCCAGCCTTGAAGAGCTCACATTCAGTGCAGAAAGAATAGAAATATTCTATAACACATTTCAGGTACAATTCAAATGGTGTTATAATTATGAAGAAGTTCTTCTGATTAGAAACGTGCCTGCCCTTAAAGGAACTAATTCATGTTTTTTTTTCTGTTTTACAGAAACATAAAAAAGAACTGGAGCATCTTTTAGCAAGGTAACGAGTGAAACTGGAAATTAGATTAATAACAAAAAGCTCATTTTTTACACTGTGTTCTCAAGACAAAAGTGGAGTAGGTGTCCTTCATTTTTTTTTAGCATTGCTGAAGAATTAATTGATCACTTTTTTCTAAAAGTTTTTTTTTCCAGTTGAGAGGTAATGGGGGGTTAGAGGGAAAGGAGGAAAGTTGTTGCTAAAGCCCCCGAAGAGCAGAGAGGCTTTGTCAGGAGTGATTAATTGCGATGTAAATGCTGGTTTATTAGACTCAGTTAACAAACTCTCTTTAAAAAGAACCTCATAAACGACAAACAAGGTTAGATGCAGTTTCAAGCTCTGTCTTTCTTTCTCTGAAACTTTCTTTGAAAGTTTTGAATACACTTAACTATGTGTTTCATCACAAAAAAAAACTTGGCCATAATTCAGCTTCATGAATTCGCAAAAGCAGCAGCAACAAGATCTTTTTTTTTTTTTTGTCTTCTAGCATAGGAAGACATCCAGCTCAGGTTAATGACGTTTCATGGCGCCTACAGTACCACATGAAGGTAGATACCTGCTGCACACCTGTGCTTATGTTACAAGGCTTGTATGAATTTAAACTCTCACTCCCCCATCAGAGCGGGCAGCTGGATAAAGTCAACGAGCCTTTCTACCTGATATCCCTGAACACTGAGGTACCTGCACCGCCCTCTCTACATTTCTGCCATGTTTTAGTGTCCAAAACCCACAATCGCGGTGTGTTCTTTTGTCAGAACGAAGGATCCTCTGAAGACATCAACTTTACCTGTACGACGGAGCAGCTTCAGGTAAAAAAAAAAAAAAAAAAAAGATTTGGACGTTGACCTGTTGCAGCACTCAGCCTCCTAAAAGTCGATTTTTGTTAAACTCATTACAACCGGATAAATCAGCTCCTCACAAAAAAGAGAGAAGAATAGTAGGACTGCAGTCAGGAGTGGAGAATATCTGAAAACTATATATTTATGCGGCTTTTATCCCGACGCATGGAGGTGATTTAATTATAAAAATGTTTATAGATGCTGTGGAACATCACTTTTGGTTATAAATAGCGACCAATAAGTCACCGGACGTCGAGGCTTTTCCTAAAACAGTCACGTGAGGGTTGACCCGCGTTTAATTGAGTTAGAGCCAATTAGAGACCCGGTCCAATGAAGTTTCAAAATGCTGATTGTCTTCTGTTTATTCAGGCAAACGCTGAACACTTTTGCCTGTGATTCCGATTTCTATGCCGTGAATAACATTCCCCATCAGACATTTCGGATTATGTCCTTTCTTCTGAAGACGTCTCGCTTCTTTGCAGGATCTGGTCGGGAAGTTGAAAGACGCAGCCAAGAGTGTGGAAAAAGCCAGTCAGATGTGATCCTGCTGAGCAGCTCCCTCAACTCAACTCAACCCTCCAGCGGCAAACACTCATCTTTTTTTTTTTTTTTTCAAAGTTTGTTTTGTTTTTTCCATCTTGTGAAAAATAAAAAAAATATTTTGTTTTCCCACTACTTCCTGATGTTATTATGGGAACGCACAAAAATATGATCCGAATTTTATGAGAAATGTCGTTTTGGTTGAAAGCCTATAAACGTGCCTTGGTCATTTTGTGTGAGAGGGATCGACAGAAAAAAACAAAAAAACACATATATATATATATATATGTATATGTATTTATACAACAGTGGATTTTTGGTTTCCTCCAGCATTTGTTGCACCAGCAGGCTCAACCCAACATCTTAAAAGAAAGAAAAAAGACTATTACCGGGTAGCCAAGAGTTTATTTGACCAGTTATTCGGTCTCTTCCCTCGAGAAAGCATCATTTCTCCGCATCCACCTCAGATGAAACTTCAGAGCTTCAAAGCTCCTCAGCTGGAGCTGCGCGGCGGCTCAGATTCCATAAACACCCGAGATGCCTCCACTCTCGGCGGAGCTGGCCGCAGAATAAAGACCCCGATTCATCAAGTGAATGTTGTGCCACTTTTTTTTTTCTTCTTCTTTTTTTTTTCCATGCATCTGTCAGAAGAGCCCAAGACAAAGGTTTGACACTGAAGCCATTTGTCACGTGGACGTATCTTAACCTAGTGCGCGGGTCTCTAAAGCGACGATCAGCAGATTGATAAGGCAGCTGGCAGCTTATGAGCGAGGACATCGAGGCTTTTGGTCGTGCAAACGTGCAAACGTGCTGCTGTTATTTTTAACATTACAGCGCCGAAGCCGCAGCATTAGCTTTAGTAGTCGTCCTTATAGTGCCAAGTGCAGCGCCTTTAACGCGCGCGAGACTATATAGACTATTCGGTTGTTGTTGTGTAAAGTGTTTTAAACTGCGTGGACGTGGATTCGGGGTTATTTTAAATCATGCGTCACACATTAATCAAGAATAGCTACACCGACAGTAATTTTGAGGCGCCCTTAAGCACCCCGCTGGTGTCGTCGCAGCTTTAACAAAAGGACAAACTGTGGAGTAGTTCGCGAGGTTTATCTGTCAAAAAAAAAAAAAAAAAAAAAAGCTGCTCATGTGAACACATCTGCGTTTTCTGTTATTTCATGCCATTGCGTAGATTTGGAGAAACGACACAGCTACTCCGACAGTAATTCCTAGGCGCCCTTAAGCCACGAGACCACGTGACCAAAGCGGGGCGGTCGAACTACAAGCCATTTTGGGGACGGTGTCAGTTTCCACAGAGCAGACACACACTGCTGCGTTTCACTGGGGGCAGAGCGGGTGTTTTGGAGGCAAAGTTATCGGTGCCGAAGTGGAAGCCTCTCCGAGCCGGAGCCGCGGGACCGGGATCTTCTCGAACCGAGGGTCGGACGCGCGCACGGCACGCGGGAAACGAGGAAACGGGGAGTTTTTCTACGCACATCTGAAATGCGCTCCGGTCCGCCGTGCGCTCTCCGCCGCTGACAGCGTCTGCAGCCTGCTTCAAGATGGCGGCTCGGCTCCTATTCATTTTCTGCTGATCGCCTCCCAACTTTCATTGTCTATTCGCCTCAAGACCCGCCGATTCCCAGCCGAGCCTCCAGGTACGTCTCAGCCGATATCGTCTCTAACTAACGGGGGCAGGAGGTGAGCTTCGGGCTCGGCGCGTTGGCGTGTTTCTGTGCGGCGATCCAGCGGTGGATGTTGGGCTTTCAGCGGCGGCTGCAGCGATCACCGACGTGGACCTCCGTGTGTGTCTGCGCACCACTTTTTTTTTTCTCCTCTTTTGCAAAACATATTCCCCGCTCGGCCACAGACGCGGACAAAGAGCCCGTTTTCTAGCCGTTGTACCGGGGGGCGTCCAGCCACCTGCCCGTATAAGTTGGACTCGGTTCGGGTTTGTATCACGTTGTTTGGATTTATGTAAAGTTGAGGATCCGAGGCGGACGAGGCTGGGTTGGCTGAGATGCTGAGAGCAGCAAGTGCTCCAAACGCTCCCACCGTCTTCATATTTCCACACAGCGTCTTCATTTTATAGAGTCAGGATTGTTGGGGTGTTGGGAACCGCGTCCCGCGCTCAGTTTTGGTGAACGTGACCCAATAACAGATTTATTAACTTAACTTGGATGGCTCCCGCGACTGTGACGTGGAGGCGAGCCATTTCAACTGTGCATAAATGTTTCATAACGGCTCCCTGGTAAACATTGGACCATCGGAAATCAGACTCCATGGGTGTTTGTGATTTGGTGCGCGATTATCTTGAATTACAAGGATGGCTGAGTATTATGAGAATTAAAGCAACAACAACAAAATAAATCAGTCAGGGACTGGTCTGTCAGGTACAGTGGGTTGGCTCCAGCTTTGGTTATTTCACTGAAATTTAAACAAGCTGTTGGGTTGTTTATTTTGACATTAAATCTCATTGTGGATCTGAGCATTTTCCCTGTTGGACCCGGTGTGTTGCAGAATCATATCTTTGACAGGCAACAGTGACGGTTCCCCCTCTGGAGAGATGAAATGACCATTTTAATCAGGAACGCTGGTGGCGACCCAGTGTGAGCTTCACTGGTTTAGATGGGTAGATTTTTCCCGCTTGGCTTTGCTGTTTGACAGCCTTCACGTCTGCTTCATGTGCTCATGCACGCGGACAATAAGTCACTCATTTTTATTGTGTTGACTGAAGCAGTGTGACGGAGGTTGACAACTTCTTTTTTTTTTTTTATGTATAATTTTCAGAATTGACGGGTAGCGGTGAATACACAGTTGTTATTGTTGTTTTTTTAATTTTAAATAAATAAATGTGTGCATTTCAAGGGTTGAGTTTCAAGCTGCTTGTGATACATTCGTATAAGCGGAACTCACGCTGGTTCTGGTTTCATTTAGGAACAAATAAGAAGAGCACGACGTCTGGTCACTTCAAGACCAGAAATCTCAGTTGAATGTTTGTTTGTTTTTGCTTTTTAATTACTCTTCATAATTAAATGATGCTGTCAAAATCTCTCCAGAATGAAGCCCCAGTGTCAATCCTCACAGAGGACAGCTGCTGTGTTTATAACCCGAACCTTCAGGCTTAATTAGATTGTGTTGGTTGGAGAGCCCATCTATTAGGCGACATTCGTTTCTAATTTATGAATATCAGTCTACTTTAGGGTTTCAACGTGAGCTTCCAGTAGACGGAAGCAGAGCAGTTGTCCAAACACCAGTTAATCGATTCATTTGGCAGCTGGCTGCCTTCAAACGTAGACTCGAGCAGTGGTTGTGAAGAGATGACGCCGCCTGTAGTGTGGTTTATTCGGGGACGTGCCGGGAGAGGTGTGCCGGGGCTCTGGAGCCAGCCGGGACTCGGTACCGACCGTGGCTCCATGATGCAGCCCGTCAGGGAGAGTCACTTCATGGAGCCGCGGTCTTTTTTCTGATTTAATATATATAATTTGTTGGCATGACGTTAGTGGGCGTCGTGACTAATAACAACTAATGCTGTTATCATAACCCGAACTTTTAATATTATGCGACGAAACTGCAGTTAGAGTGTTGTAAATTTAGCCCACGCAGCGGCACATAAATATGGAATAAATTACGGGGCGGGAAAATGTGATTACCATCGGAAGACTTTCCCCATGACTTGAGTATTTGTGATTAATTTCAGTCGGCTGAGTCAGGCAGACCCAGCCGCGGCTGATGTTTATGTGTGTGATTTTTTTATTTATTTATTTTTTATATAGTTGACAGGCTAATGGCGCAGAATAAATAGCAGCCTGTGTTCCAGTTTGCGTTTCAACTTCGGCGCAGCCGCTGCCGTCTGGCCATTTTGCTGCTCCCGCCGAACTCATTAGCTGCCGCTCGTGTTTAAAAAACAAAAACAAAAAACTAAAAAAAACACGGCGAGTAAAGCCTGAACTCAGCACCCAGAGCTCACGGAGACCCCTCGGTTTCGGTGTCTCCGTCGAGGGGAAGAAACCCGCAGCCTCTGAACCGACGCGAGCTTTTTTTTTTTTTTTTTTTTTCCTCCACAAAATGGCAGCCGTGCTGTCGGCAGCCTTCGGTCCAGCGGCTGGCTGGGAGAGCGGCTCCCTCCGCTCCTGTTCCCGCCGTGCTCTTCTGGTTTATTTATGTATTTGTTTTCTGGTTCGACCTCTTGTCTGGTTCTGGTCACTGGCGACCAGCCATGTGGGCTAAAAGCTAAACGAGTTGCCATAGAAACGTCCATGTTTTTTTTCCCCCCTCAGCACACCTGACGCAGCGAGATGCTTGGTCTTTACCCGCGCTCAGCCTCGCTCTTAATATATATTATTATAAACATATTTTCTGCGAGATAAACCCGTTTCTGATATGAAACATGAATGGCTACTCTGAACGTTTTTTAATTTTATAGCTTGTGTCGCTTCTCTCTTCTGTCTAATTTAAACCAAAGCTAAAGTTTTGACAACTTGAACAAGAAGAGACAAATCTTCCAAAACCCCTGTTTCCTTTTTCTTTCTTTCTTTCTTTCTTTTTTTTTTTTTTTTTGAACGATGCTAATTTAAACTGTAGCAAATGAGGCGAGAGTAGAGATTGATTTATGGTATTTCGCTGCCCCGGGTCTGGTCCCTCATCAATCTGCCACCTCCAACCCATCCCTGCGGTTATTTTTAGATTAGCATAAGATATTATGTTTCTTGAACACAGTCAAGCAAACAGCAGCATTTTCCCAAACGGTCCTGGTCGCTGTCAGCAGCAGCCTGCAGCCCTCTGCTTCCTTCTCCTCTGTCTTTGTTCTGACTCGTCCCTTCTTCTTCTTCTTCTTTTTTTTTTTTTTCATTTGGAAACGCAGGATTGTTGTTCAGCTCTCTCAACATGCATCGGACGACCAGGATAAAGATCACGGAGCTCAACCCTCACCTCATCTGCGTCCTGTGTGGAGGATACTTCATCGACGCCACCACCATCATTGAATGCCTTCACTCATGTGAGCATCTCCCAGGATCCTCCTTGTTCATGTCAGCTGTTGTTCCTCACAGAGTTCAAACCTTCACTTTAAACTATCACTTAAACTGTTTCCTTCTGAGGGAAAACAAATTCCAAGTTACTAGGTTTGATATGTGCCAACAAAGTTCTTACAGATGATGTGATATTATATATATATATATATTTTTTTCCTAGTTTGCAAAATGTGCATTGTGCGCTACCTGGAAACCAGCAAATACTGTCCCATATGTGATGTGCAAGTTCATAAAACCAAGCCACTGCTCAACATCAGGTGAGAAGTGGATTTTTATTTTTCTGTATCTGAGTCATTTCTGTCCCAGAAACTTTCTATGTTTCTTCCATTTCCTGTATTGATTTAAATGTAGATTTCATTTGGAACCAGTTTTGAGTAAACCCTCTAATAGAGGATTCATTTTCTCTTCTGTGCAATTTTCAATTTTCTCTTCTATTCTTTTAAATCCTGTAGGAATTTATTTTAATTCTTTTCACTCTGTGTCTTGTTTCTTGCCATTTGTGGGTTTCTCTCGGTGAGACAAAAACAATCTTCTCAGCTATTTGAGGTTAAATACTGTGTGTGTCACAAGTTTGTGTTCCTCTCTGCAGGTCTGACAAAACTCTACAGGACATTGTGTACAAACTCGTTCCGGGCCTCTTCAAAAGTAAGAGTTTTGTACTCAAATGTGATGTTTCCAGCTTTTGCAGATGTGCAGTTTCTTTAGATTAGCCACATCATTCATCTGAACTGGATCAGCTCAGCTGAGGTGACACTTGTGGTGAGCTGAGCAGTAAACACATGTAAATGTCATGATGTGGTTGTTGCTGGTTTCCTTTGAATAACTAAAAGTGGTTAAAAAACCCTTTGAAATACATCCTGGAAACACTTTTCATTGCCAAGGCTCATTTTTTAGAAACTTATTATTGTTGCTGTCTTTGCTGTGTTAACGTTATCAGTTGTGTCTGAACTGCAGAATTAATCCTGCAAGTTAAGTTCTACATGTTTCTTGCACCCAATATTTATCTCATTCGGCTGAGAATTCACCGCCAGCTGCAGTGCGTTTGCTGCTTTCTCTCTGAAAGGATGCTGTTGTGAGAAATGAAAGTGAACTGACTTAATTGTCTTTGTGAATGTGCTCAGATGAGATGAAGAGGAGGAGAGACTTCTACGCGGAGCACCCTGTGGATGGTGAGTCTAAACCCGTGCAGTGATTCTCACGTCTCTGTCGGCCAGTGCAGGTTCTGTCTGCTCACCAGCACCGGTTGTGGGTTTGTTTCCGCACAGCTTCCAACGGGTCACATGAGGACCGTGGGGAGGTGGCGGACGAGGACAAGAGAATTATTACAGATGATGAAATCATCAGCCTCTCTATCGAGTTCTTTGATCAGAGCAGGTGAGCTTTTCTTTGGAAAGGGTGCATGATTGATTTGCTTTTTATTAAATCTGGGAACGGATAAGAAAACTATTATTTTTGCTGCAAGCATATACTGTAGTAGTTGTGTGTTCTGATAGATTGTGTAAATATTTTCTGTCTCTGAAATTACACCATTTAAAAAATGATCAAATCCAGCATTATAATGTGTGTGGAGCCACATTGAGCATGATGCATATATGATGCATATAAGTAACACGTTTTTTCATACTGAAGAGAGGGGAAAAATGATATTTGTCAGGTAATAATCTATATTTAGCCACATCTGATCAATAAATATCCATAGCAAAGAGGTGTGGTTTTTCTAGAGTATATATTTACAATGTGAGTCTCTGAAAACATGAAGAAGAAAGCGCGGGTACGCTGAGTAAATCTTGATTTTGCAAATCGTTGTAGTTTTGTAGTTACTCTCTGTAGGGTTTGATCTGTGATTTATAAAATATAATTATAACAGGATCATTGGAGGCCTGATAGATGGTTGCTGATAGATTTATTTATGCTTATAATCTGCAGACTGGGAGGAGGAGCTGAAGACAAGCAGTCAAAAGATCAGGTATTACAAGCGTTCTTACATGCTAGTAGACTCATAATAATGAAAACTTTCTACCTCTCTTCTAACTGATGACACACTGTGGCCAAATACTGTTCTTTTTATTTTTTTACTGGCCACTTTTTTTTTTCATTTGCTAGGCAAATATTCATTCTCCCTTTTTAAGGTGGATCAACTAGACTGTTCTCTGTAGAAATGTACTTAAAAAAATCTAATTATACATGTTCTTTGATACAAATGGATAGTTATCATTTTTTAATTATTTGTTTTGATCTGCAGTTGGCTAACAAGAGGTACCTGCAGTGTCCTGCAGCAATGACAGTCATGCATTTGAGGAAGTTCCTGCGCAGCAAAATGGACATCCCTAACGCGTACCAGGTCCCCCCCCGCCGCTCTACTTTAAACAAATTCTTTTCTATGAATCAATGATATGACTTTTGTTTGATAAGTATTTTATTTAAATGAAAAGCAAATACATTCACTTTTTGTCTGTAAAAGTTGTACTCTGATAAAAACGGACAACTTTTGTCTCGCCAGGTTGAAGTTATGTATGAAGACGAGCCTCTTAAAGATTACTACACGTTAATGGATATTGCATATATCTACACTTGGAGAAGGGTAAGAGGTATTTTTAAACAGTAGTAGATAAGTTATGATCGTCAAACTAATCCATGTGGCTTATACATTTACTTTTTGACTAATACATTTTAACATCAACTGCACATGTTTCATTAATTCTATTTTGTCAAATAAATTTAGCTGCAATCATGTCAATAGATATCAGCTAGTGGAGATTTATTATATTTAATTGTTAGAAAAATATATGGGGTATATACAAAAATATGTTTTTTTATAATGGCAAAATAAAGCTTGTAGAAGCTTTAAAGAAAGAGCAGTTCTGATGTGTAATTAGTCATATTTTAGTTTTCAAGCCATCAATAATAACTGCAGATTTTGTATTTGATTTCACTGCAACAGTCTACATTCAGAGTGAAACAGACTTTTTTTTTAAATATGTTAGTCTACACCCTGTTGTCATTTATAAATGTATATATTTCTATATCAGTAAAACATAGATTGTCTTGAAGAAAGGACCAACCTCTGAGTAAATCACCAAGTTATGCCTCATGCTATTTTGAGGCATTTTTACTTTTTTATTAGGCTACATGTCTTCTTTGGCCATTTACTCTGAAGAAATGACTTCCTGTTTTTTTTTTTAAATGTTTTTATTTAATGTAAATTTTGAAGGAGGCACGAAAGGCTGTAAAATGATCTAACATAACAAAAGTAACTAAAAAGTACTTGAATGATGTGAGCTACTATTTATAGGCAATGCAGTAATTGATGCTGGTCATTCAGTGTGGAGTATTATAGTTTGAAAAAGAGTTGGCTAATATTGTGGAGGAAATAATTTATTTAATTCTTATAACAATTTCTGAGAAAAGTAGTGCTACATCCCTCCTGAAGAGTATATTTAGAGCATCTTGTGTTGATTTAGGAAGCTACAGCTGAACTAAGCCACACAGGTGTTTTTATTTATTCTTTCTAATACAAAAAGTGTTTTTTTTGTGTGTGATTAATGGTTTTTAAAACATAAATACATACCAATATAAGAAGTAGGCCTCAGCCTATCCTGTCATTGAATTTGTATGGACCAGAGATTCTCCTTTTTTGTATTCAATCATGTGTTAATATGGTTTCATGTGAATCTCCTTTAAATCACATATTTACCTCCAGAACGGCCCGTTACCTCTGAAGTACCGGGTTCGGCCCAACTGCAAGAAGATGAAGGTGAACCACGCGCAGCAGGACGGCCAGAACAACACGAGCAGATCCGGTCCGGAGAGCGACTCCGCCAGCGACAAAGCCGCCAGTCCCGCCGGGGCTCCGTCCACCTCCTCGTCGTTGCCGAGCCCCGGTACGCCTGCGCAGTCGCCGCACCCGCAGCTCCCGCACGGCCCCGGCACCGTGAACGGGACCGCCGCGGCCACGCCCCAGACCCCGACCCGGCCCTTCACCCAGTTCGGCAGCGGCGGCGGCGGCGGCGGGAAGCCGCGGAAGGTTTCTCTGAACGGCTCGTCGACTTCGTCCGGATGACGCGGGGCTCCGGAACCGAGCCGCCGCCGCCAGACACCCGCTAAAACTGTTGTCATGCCAACGTAGTCCCACTGTGTAGACCATAATGTTCTTCTTTCTCTCCACAGTCGTTGTTCTGAATATCATGGCATCGTTTGTAAGTTTAAACGTAGTGGAATCAGAGACATTTCAAAATAAAAGGGTGTCTGGGAAGTTTAATCGGAAAAGCTGAAAAGAAGGACAGGCATTTATCCCCCTTTTAAGAGCTTACATCTTTATTTTACAGAGGTGACTGAAGTTGACTTTTATGTTTTGTTTTCCGTCTTTCAAATGAAACGTATTTCTCATTGTTACTCCATGTGTGTTGGGATATGTTTAAGCTCATTTAAAGTCGCGCATGCTCACTGTGACACTCTTCAGTTCTGGATGAGGGCGTGTTTGGCTCAGAAAGGCTGGTTTTTATTTTTATTTTTGAACGGCCTGATGTGAAGGTTTTCTGGGCCTCGGATGGTGTTGTACAGCGCCGTTAACTTTGCCTTTTACTGGAAAAAACACACAAAAAAACTTTCTTGTAGTTCAAGTGAAACCGGATCATTTATTCTCCACATCTAACGCGTTTAGTATCCGCGTGTAAATAGAGACAAAAAAATGCATATTTAATCAGCGATGATGTTATTCTTTTATCCTCCCTTTGGTTCCGAGGGAATGACTTGGGCTCCTGCTCAGCTTCATTTCATGCTCAAGATGTTTTGATGTTCCTGATTTCCGTATTTGTATCGCTGGATTGTATGGACAACTTATTGTATTGTTACTGTTGCACAGTATAAAAACATATAAATAAAACATTTTACACTTATGGAGAAATTCACTTCCCTTTGTTGTTGTTCTTGAAGATCAGCTGCCCGCTTTTGCATGAACAAAACTAAAAAAAGAAATGACTCGGTTATAGAGAGATGTGGAATGTGATCAAATCCTGTTTATGGATCTTTTGTTTTATTAATCTGTGGAAGCGTAAAAGTGCAAATAGCTGGGTTGAAATGAAACCCAGGAGGCAATTAAAGCAGGAATTTCAAAGAGCGCGATTTTTATATATTTTTTAAACATATTTTTTTCATTAATTAGTTGTTTATTCGTTATTAGCCTTTTTATTAGTTTATATTTTTTCCATCCTCTGTGTTGCATTGAACAGTCGCGCATTCATGCTTGCAGCGGCTGACGTTCCTGACAGCTTCACAGTCATCTTTGTTTGACGCATGGACAACTTATGTATGTTACTGTTGCACAGTAAAAACATTTTACACTTATGGAGAAATTCATTCCCTTTGTTGTTCTGAAGATCAGCTGCCCGCTTTTGCATGAACAAAACTAAAAAAAGAAATGACTCGGTTATAGAGAGATGTGGAATGTGATCAAATCCTGTTTATGGATCTTTTGTTTTATTAATCTGTGGAAGCGTAAAAGTGCAAATAGCTGGGTTGAAATGAAACCCAGGAGGCAATTAAAGCAGGAATTTCAAAGAGCGCGATTTTTATATATTTTTTAAACATATTTTTTTCATTAATTAGTTGTTTATTCGTAGTAGTAGTTAATTATTTAGCCTTCGCCTCTGTGAACATTTAACGCGAACCAGTGAATCTGCAGGCGGCAGGATCAAACAGCTACGTCACGCTCTTTGTTTGACGCGGAGAGCAGCCACGTCACCGCGTAACGGAAACAATCGGAGGGTTCATTTCAGTTGAATTGGGGCTAAATGGAGCGATGCTGAGGGACATTTAACTTCACGCTATGATTAGAGTAACTTGTCGGTAAAATTGGCCATTTGAGATTTGGTGAGGGGAAAACGTGCACGCGACCTGGACAGGATTTTACAAGGATACATCTCGAAATGTTTGTGTATTTTGATCAATCACGTTTTAAATGTTTAATTACTGGGGTGTCCGGGGTGGACCCCCGCCTTTTACATGAAGACAACTTGACTCCAGCAGAGCCTTGTGATACTCACAGGAAGAACATTATATAGATTATGAACGAATGGATGGATGATTTAAAGAAAAAAATTAAGAGTAAACACTGAATGAGATCAGGGATTTAAAGCATAATCCAACATTTTCGCTCATTCAGCTGCTTTGTTCATTCAGCTTTAGAGGAATCTTCCCTCATTAATATTCATTATTTAAGAATATAGTTTTCATTCTTATTTTTAGGATATTCTTATCACATCATTAGGCCAAAAGTCTTAGTTCTTATTCTAGAAACAGAAACAGCGGTGGCAACACTTCAAAGAAATGAAGGGAAAGTTTTTTCCTTTTCCGTCATAGATTTAATGGATCGGTTTCAGGTGATAAGAAACACGAAGTTTATGATTTTTATAGGCCTAGATAACCTTCAGCTCATCTGATTTTTTTTTTTAATGTCAGTGTTCAAATGTAGTGGCTTTTGTCTATAAACAGCCAATGAGTTGAAATTGATATACTTCAATGGCGGAAAACTGAAGACTGGTTAATGCCGGGATCAAGAATCGCACAAAAATAAATAAATAAATAAATAAATAAATTAGGCTATATACAGTCATGGAAAAAATAATTAGACCACCCTTGTTTTCTTCAGTTTCTTGTTCATTTTAATGCCTGGTACAACTAAAGGTACATTTGTTTGGACAAACATAACGATAACCACAAAGATTGCTCATAAGAGTTTTATTTAAGAGCTGATATCTTACCATTTTCCATGGTTTTCTTGATTATAACCTAAATCACTTAAGTTTTTACATCAATAGCTATGGCGTTGTACTGCCAAAAACACTGCTTTTATACATTCAGTGTTTTCTTTTCTGTCTGTTTTAGTCACATGATGACGTTTAGTGGTACCAGGTATTAAAATGAACAAGAAAGGGAAGAAAAAATGGTGGTCTAATAATTTTTTCCATGACTGTATGTGGGTGTGTGTGCGGACAGCTAAATGGCTAAACTAATTAATTAAAAACAAGCAAATTAGCAAACCTCTCTAACAAAGGAAAATAAAAAAAAACCGTTCAGGATATGTGCAAGTTTATACTGCTGAATCTGTTCTGCGAAAAAAAAAACCCCCATTATATCCTAGAGACAATTTCTGTCTGTAGCCAAGAAAAAAAAAGTTATTATTTTTGTAACGTGACTTCAAAACCCATTCTTTACTTCCAAAATATATATTTAAAACAAAACCAACAGTCCTCAGCTGGCAAGGCTGCACTTCTTTTCTCTCTTTTTTTTTTTTCTAATACCAAGTTACTGAAATTATATAGCACAATATGCAATTAAATATACACTCATTTCCACTAATGCCCACGAGACTAAGCGTGAGCGCTTATTTTGTCCATTAATTCTGCAATAATACTTAGGTATTTGGGGACATTGAGGACGTATCAAGCATTAAAAAGAGATTATAATAAAAGTACCCCACCGTGTTTTACCTTCAATAGAAAGTGGGACATCATTTACAAATTTTTTTAGACATCTTAAAATGTGTCAAAATATATACATTTGTATTTTTTTTTCTATTCGACTACTCTGTGATAGAAATTACAAACGGACTTTAAACACCGCTTCACATCTTGATAGTCATCAATCCTTATGTGGAACAGTTTAACACATGTGATCCATGTGTTAAACAGTCGATGGCTGCTTCAGTTTTTTTCCCTTTTTTTGAATAATGTCCAACAAATACGCCGATCTAGTTTGAACAAAAGACCGCGCCAACAATGATAGGAACAGACAAGCTCTCACTCCGACCGTGTTTTCTGAAAACCTTAGACAGGTTTCTGGGAGAGAAATGAAACGGAGTGATACATGTGTTGTATAGACAATCTTCCGCAGACGCTCCAGCTTCCCTCAAGTTGCCAGGCAACATAAACAACAACACAACCAAACCGTCTGAAACGGTTACCTATCAAAGAAGAGCAAACCCTCCGTTTTTATTTTGGCATTTAAGATTAAAAGAAAAATATTAGAGAGGCGTCTCTTCTTTTAATCAGGACCATGAGAGAACGGGAGATCATTCAAGGTAAAGACCTCTCTGTTCAGCTTCAGCTGCTGTTTCACGCTCTCATCCGTCTGTTTGTGTCGCAGTGTTTGAACAGTACCAGAAATCAAGGATGACCTTCGTTCAGTCTGTTGCTGATCTGGCATCCAGGCCCCAAAATACAGAAACCCTACAAAACGCAGGTACGACCATGACCCATGTTAGCTGGTAGCAGCTGGTAGCAGCTGCTAGCTTCACCTCTCCTCACCTGTCCTGCAGGTGTTCTGTCCGTGCTGCGGCCTCTGATCTCTGATCCGGTCCCGAGCATCCAG
Source organism: Hirundichthys speculiger (assembly GCA_018398805.1). Classification (NCBI taxonomy): domain Eukaryota; kingdom Metazoa; phylum Chordata; class Actinopteri; order Beloniformes; family Exocoetidae; genus Hirundichthys; species Hirundichthys speculiger. The sequence goes on along the minus strand of JAGFBZ010002532.1, from coordinate 1,866,804 downwards.
CACACAGCAGCTTTGGCCCTGGGCCGCCTGGCGGACCACGGTGATGGCCTGGCGGAGGCTGTGGTGAGAGGGGACATCCTGCCTCCGCTGATCCAGTCTCTGGCCTCACAGAATGTGAGCATCTCATCCTCTGGATCCAGAGCACATCACTGACAGGATTTATTTATTTAGTCTTTGCAACGCTGTCCTGTGGAAGGTGCTGTGTGTATGTGGGAGAGGAAAGAGAGAAGAGGTCCCTGCAGGCCCTCAGGGGTCAGGCCCCCTGAATGTAATCATGTGTGGGGCCTACAGCAGTTCGCCTGGGGGCTACAACATCAGTTAAAAGCCCTTTAGAGCAACCGGGCCTTTGTCTTCTCTTGCAGAAGCTTCACTCTGAAGCTCAGACCAGAACCACTTATTATTATAATTTCAATATTCAAAATTACATTTGTTGTTTTTTTTTAAAGTGCTCTGAAAGTTTCAGAAAAACATCTGTTTTGACGTGGTTTTGGTTTGGAAAGTAGTCTGAAATACCCCCCCCCCCCCACACACACACACACACACACACACTCCATTTCATATACCGAATCCTTTACACCTTTGTTATTTGTAAATATTTAAAAACATTTCTTACTAATGCAATACCTCAAGAGTTTAACAAATGCGTTAGAGCTGCTTTATCTGCTGAAATTTCCTGGGATCTAATCGACCCAAAGCACAGGTTTCAAAATACGTACAGCCTTCATGAGAAATAAACAGCTTTTCTGACAAAAACAAAAAGAATAGATATCCAAAAAAAAAAATGATAAACCAAAAATGACTTGAATTTGTACAATCTGAATATTTTTTGATAAAATGCCCACATATTTAATTTTTGTGGGCCTGTTTGGAACAGTTCATCTCGTCATTTTCAACAATTTTTTTGCGCTGTTGGAGGTTTGACTGTTAAGATGACAACGTTTTTTTTTTTTTTTAACTTTTATCAGTCCTTTGATAAATCAGCTTTCTGTGGAAGGAAAAACTCCACAGCATAATAGATCCCTCATTGTGTTTTTCTGTAGCAAGTACTTCTTTTCTTATAGGCCTCAGATATACAAAACTGATTTGCTGCATTCCTATGGAGCCCCGTTTGGGTCATAATTCAATGAATAAATGAGTTTATTATTATGAAATACAGGCGTTATAGGCATTATATGAAATATTTCCCATTATTATGAAATGCATGTTTATTATTATTATTAATAAATATTTCCCATTATTATGATAATGGTTTTGTTTTTCATAAGAATGATTTGTGTGTCAATCACAGCAGAGAGGGCGGAGCCATTTATGTGATTGGCTGCTCTTTCATTCAGGCATAAGCAACAGAACAGTGAATCGTCAAATTGGGTCAAAATAATTTCGCCTGATAAATTATCATTTTCAATATTGTCTGCTAACCTGGTCAAGGTTTCCCGTAGCTCAGTCCAAGCTGCCATAGCTACAATCGGACTAGAAGCGCACTTTGATGACGCCACGGCCCGCTGCTAACGGCCGAAACTAGACGATGTCAGAGTGTAGAATGGAGAAGGATCAGCCAATGAGCGTGCAGGTCAACCACTGGTCCCGCCCACTGGCAAAATGTCATTATTATGTAAAAGATCATTCTTATGAAAAAGAAAGCAATGATGTAAAAACTCATTCTTAGATAAAAAAAAAAAAAGGCCATTCTGAAATAAACTATTATGCATTAAACTAAGTTAATATAAATAATAATAAAAATATATTTCATAATAATTACATTTTTTTCATAATAATGGGAAACATTTCATAATAATCGATACGTATTTCATAATAATAAACGCCCGTATTTCATAATAATAGACTAATTTATTCATTGAATTATGACCCGAACGGGGCTCCATACATTCCCAGAGAGCTCTACTTTGTGTTACAGACAACATTATCACAGAGACACCGATGTTTATCTGGGATGGTGTTAGCTAAAATTAGTCCTGCCTTTTTGAGCCACGTGCTTATTGAGCTCTGCTTTGTTCAGTGTGCACCTGCTGGTGGGGCCTAAAAGCACCACTTCAGATGATCCTGGGTCAGTCCACAGCTCGGTACATGTCGACACCAGCTTCTCCTTATTTAGTTGATAGTGAGCACCACCTCCCTCTTACGCTTTCATGACTCTGAACCTTCAACACAACATTACAGATTGTTGAAACTGAGACTTTTTTTTTCTTCTTCTTTCGTTTGAAGAGCCAAGTGAATTTCATAAAAGAAAATGTTGGCTATATATGAATGAATGAATTTATTTTTTGAAAAAAAAAAAAAGTTCACACGAGCACATAAGTCATTTCAACATGCCAGACTGTTAAAGCCACTTTTTGAGTTTTTCGTCTTGAGAGTAATTCACAGTATATCTTAGTACGTGAGTTTGTTAAGTAATTGGATTTTAAAAAGAGGACTAAAACACACAATATAATTGCAGAGCTCATATAGGTCATTAGAAAGGATATTATTGTTTTCACTTTTATTTCAATGTATTTTTAAATAACTGTGTGATTTGTGTGCTCAGAGGTTCTATAAGAAGGCAGCAGCGTTCGTGCTGCGTGCAGTGGCCAAACACTCCCCTGAGCTGTCCCAGGCTGTGGTGGGCTGTGGGGGTGTGGATGCTTTGGTTCTCTGCTTGGAGGAGTTTGACCCTGGGGTGAAGGAGGCCGCCGCCTGGGCTCTGGGCTGCATTGCACGACACAATGAATGTAAGCACGCTCACACGTGTTCTGGTCTACATCTGCTTCTTTTGCGTGCCTGTTTCTTGGGTCGAGGGTGCAGTGTTTTTGTATGCTGCACTGTAAAAAAAAAATTGTAATATAACAGAATTTTATTCATTTTTCATTATTCATCTATTTTACAGATTTTTTTTCTGTATTTTTAAAATACCATTTAATTTACAAAAATAGACTGTGAATTTACATGTCAAATGTAAAATGACATTAAATCACTGTAACTGTGAAAACACAATATTTCTGTTCTTCTACAAAAAAACCCCTATTAAAAATACATATATTTATTGTTAAAATACAAATACAAATAGATATATATAGATATATATATATATATATATATATATATATATATATATATATATATATATACAAATATATTGTAATTTCACAAATATTTGTCTGTTATTTAAGGGAATAAACTGTAAAACTGCTAGTGATCTGGCAGGTCCTTTGGGGTCGTTTCCCAGCATCCTTTGCAGCCCTGGTTGTTTAGGTGCTCATCTGTGTTTATTTGTTAGCTATTTGATTTAATGCTGCCATGTAAAGTCTGTTGCTGGTTTGACCCCCTGTTGATTCATACCCCTTACATTTAACATGTTAATTTGTGTCACCCTGAGTTAAGTCGGTCTGTGTTTGAATGAGTACCCGTGAGTTTGTTTAATAAACTGTGGGAAACAATACTTGTGCTGTGCAAAAACAGGAAGTTGATAAAATACTCCTTATGCTAGTGCCATGGCTCTGTCTGGTGTTGCAGACCAGGCTCCACTATGATGCAAAGGCTGCAGTCCTTAAAATTGCAGCAATTTTAAGCCCAGTTTCTAGTTTTTCCAACATTTTTTTTGACATGTTTTGAAAGATGAATCACAGTGTTTTTTGTGTCATATACTGTTATATTGAATCAAACACAAATTATTATACAACTTCTTTACATAAAATAATGTAATTGAAACCAATCAATAACAGCACATTTCTGTAAATTTAAGCATTATAATTCATAATACAGCATTTACTTACCATATTTCTAAGTAATTTAATTGTTTTAAAATGTGAAAATGTTTCTAATTAAATGTTGGAAACAACCTAAAAATAAGGCAAAATCTTGTTAAAATATTACAACTACAAACTGTATTTTAATTATGGTAAAAAACTATTTTTATGAAAAAGTAATTTTCTGTTATTTCACAATATTTTTCTGGTGCCCCAGCTGCTGGAAAATTACCGTTTTTTTTACGATTTTTTTTTTTTTTTTACAGTGTGCAGATTTTTTATTTATTTTCATTTTTATAAACAATGCTCCTCATCTCAATATTCAGCATTTGAAATGAAACATTCAAAAGAGGACACAGCAGGATTTGCAAATATACCTCCATTTTTCACGAACTCTCCTTGCCACCATGCAGCGCTGTCTCAGGTGGTGGTAGATGCTGGAGCTGCCCCCCTGCTGGTGTTGTGTCTCCTGGAGCCTGAGTTGTCCCTAAAACGCATAGCAGCCTCTACACTCAGCGACATCTGCAAACACACCCCAGAACTGGCCCAGACGGTGGTGGACACGGGCGCCATCGCACACCTGGTGCAGATGATCATGAGCCGAGACGCCAAGCTCAAGGTAAGGTCCTTAGAGCTGTCCATGCTGGCTGAGATCAGCTCAGGATGGATGAATTTTATCACACTACAGTTGATCTGGATTTTTTTTCCCCCCAGAGAAAATGTTTTAAAAGCCTCAGAATTTTCATCTTGATAAAGGAAAAGATGGGATCATTTCTGTAAATTAAACCAAACATCTTTTCCTCTTCCAATGGGTTACTGTTATCCTATTATACATCAGCTGTGAACTGAAACTATTTTCCTGCTTATAAAAATACTTAACAGAGGCAATGCTCTACATACATGTACATTTTAATTATTTCTTCGGATCTTTGTTTAATAGAATTACAATTTTGTTTATCTGACTTCCATTTAATGTTTCAAAAAAGTCTTGATCTGACTGAAGCCCATAAGACTTCTTTATTTATGAATGAACATATATATATATATTAGGGCTGGGCAAGTTAACGCGTTATTATTGCGTTAACGCATTCATTTATTTAACGCCGACATTTATTTTATCGAGCGTTAAAGCATGTTGCTCACATGCTTTTGTTTTGAAAAGTCAGTTACTGGCTGCTGCGGAGCTGGAAAACAATTGGCAGGTAAACATAAGGAAAAGCTAAAACAGACATGGAGAACTGTAAAAATCTGTGAACTTTACAGTTCGGCTAACAACTCCGGTAGTAATATTAACAATTCTATCTAAAAAATTATTCTAGACTGCAACAAAACTTTGGTGTCATTCCTCCATGTTACATCAGATCTGCTCCATGTGTTCACTGTCCTGCTGTTCTCTTACTGGTTACCTCAGTGCAGCTCCATCTAGTGGCACAGATGTGTAATGACAACAGAAAGTCCAGTCCTCGATTATAAAACAAATTCAGTTCTGTGGTCCGTTTTTTAATTTTGTATTTTTGATCCAAGTCTAAAATTAAAATATAAAAAAAGTAGGCGTTTTTTTCATTTTTTTTGTGTTAGATTAAAAATGAAAAACGTAATAAAATGTCACTTTTTATTTTTTTATTTCTTTGATTGAAAATGGAAAGAATGAATGATACAGGGATTGGTAAAGTTACTGAACTTTAACATGGACATTTTCATTTTAAAGTTCTCCCAGACGGAGGATTCGACAGAAACAAGGTTATTTGTAACAACTGACAAGCTGAACTCCCCGTTAAAAGCTTCTGCTGTTACCTCAGAAATTGCCTGTTTTATTGTTTTGATTGCGCTGACATCATTTTGTTGGATTTTGTTTGTAGACTTTTTTAAAATAAAAACAGGATGACATTAATGCCCTGGCAGTGGCAATAAGCTTTATTTTATTTTACATTTTTTAAGATGAGATTTTCACTAAATATGTGTTACTGACAAGTGCTGATGTTAAAAGTGTTTGAATAACAAATGTTATGGCACTTTAGTTCATATGGCAGCAGAACATTTAAATAAAAGTGACCTTTACACTACTTTTGAATTCATTATTTGAATTTGCTTATACAATGCGATTAATCGTGATTAATCAGGGAAATAATGCGATCAATCACGATTTTAATCGTTGCCCAGCTCTAATTTATATATGCATATATATATATGTATATATACAGTCATGGAAAAAATTATTAGACCACCATTTTTTCTTCACTTTCTTGCTCATTTTAATACCTGGTACCACTAAACGTCATCGTGACTAAAACAGACAGAAAAAAAAAACACTGAATGCATAAAAGCAGTGTTTTTGGCAGTACAACGCCATAGCTATTGATGTAAAAACTTAAGTGATTTAGGTTATAATCAAGAAAACCATGGAAAATGGTAAGATATCAGCTCTTAAATAAAACTCTTATGAGCAATCTTTGTGGTTATCGTTATGTTTGTCCAAACAAATGTACTTTTAGTTGTACCAGGCATTTGAAATGAACAGAAAAGAACAAAACTGAAGAAAACAAGGGTGGTCTTATAATTATTTTTTCCATGACTGTATATATATATATATATATATATATATATATATACACAACCTGATTGTATTCAAAAATACAAAACTGAAGTGTAAAAAATAGACTTTAAATATTCCTTACACTGAGTCATCACTGCTGTATTAAAATAAAATCTTATCATTAGATTTCAAAAATACAGTGATATAAAAGTTAGTATTTTGTTACCCTTAGGGAAAAAAAGCTAAAAAAAAAAAAAAAAAAAAAAAAAAAAAAAAAAAAAAAAAAGGAGTGAAATCTGAACCAAATGTGCAATTTTCCCATGAGGACAGTTTTATTTAAGACTCATTTAAAAACATTTTTCAATCCCACATCTTTTCTGCACTCCTCACCTGACAACTTGAGGAAAAACATAATCTCAACATTTATAACAATAAATAAACTATTCCAACACAGATGTTTCTGTTTCGTGTGGGGAACATGAAGCTGTAAATAAGTTTAATTTTCCAAAATGTGAATCATTTGTCCATCCAGAGGCAGGTGTTCGCCGCCCTCAGCCAGATCAGCAAGCACTCGTTCAGCCTGGCAGAGATGGTGGTGGCGGCGGAGGTCTTCCCTGCAGCGGTGACCTGCCTCAGAGACCCGGATGAGTATGTGAGGAAAAATGTCGCCACCCTGATGAGGGAGGTGGCGAAACACACGCCAGAGGTACTGCACACCCACAGCTGTCAGCACGAGTGCACCAACACACCCTGAGTGACGTTCCAGTGTGTGTGTGTGTGTGTGTGTGTCCAGCTTTCGCAGTTGATTGTGAACTATGGCAGCCTGGCAGCAGTGATTGACTACCTGAGTGATTGCCGTGGAAACCTGCGGTTGCCAGGGATCATGATGCTGGGATATGTGGCAGCTCACAGTGAAAACCTGGCCATGGCTGTCATCCTCTCTAAGGTCTCAGCTAACTGGATTCTCCACTAAAACCCAGCATGACCAGTATATAGGTCACATCAACTGAGCCCACCCTGTTGTGCTGCGTCCTCCTGTCCTGCAGGGGGTGCCCCAGCTGGCACTGTGTCTGTCTGAGGAGACCGAACAGCACATCAAGTCGGCCACAGTGTGGTCGATCGGCCAGATAGGGCGTCCACACCCCCGAACACGCCAACGCAGTGGCCGCGGCCAACCTGCTGCCCAGGCTGCTGCAGCTCTACATGGAGGCCAGCAGCTCAGAGGACCTGCAGGTCAAAGTAAGAAGTGCAGCACGTTTTATTCTACTGGAACGAGTCATCACCACCAAAATCAAATCAACTGCACTATTTAGTTTTATCTGTGATAGAAATGAAAGTGCAGTGAAAAAGCCCATTGTTATATTTCAGAGTAAGAAGGCTCTGAAGAGCGTCCTGCAGAAGTGCACCCACCTGTTGGCTCTGGAGCCGCTCCTCTACGACGCTCCCAGCAACATCCTCAAACATCTTGTCTGCCAGTTCAGCAAGGTTAGGAGCCACTTTACCGTCTCTTCAACACGTGTCCTCGATGATTTCAGCCTATTTATCACATCTGTATTATATCTGACTCCAACTTGCAAAGGTGCTGCCTCACGACAACAAGGCCCGCCGTTTGTTCGTGACCAGCGGGGGACTGAAGAAGGTGCTAGAGATCAAAGCTGAGCCCGGCTCTGCTTTGCAGGAACACATCAACGCCATCAAAAACTGCTTTCCTGAAGATATAGTGAGGTGCTATGTTTCTTCCTTTAACAAGCACAAGCGACAGAAGCGTGCTCTGATCATAATAATCTTCACAGTAGAATATCAGTAAACACATCTGTGTGCTTTGTTTCAGGTACTACTCTCCTGGCTACTCCGAGGTCTTGTTGGAGCGCTTGGATAACTACCAGCCAGCCTGAAACCTCTACAGAACATCTAATTTGAATAAAAACATATACTGAGCATTGAAAATGTGCACAGCTTTACCAAAAGATAATTCTCTCTTTTAGGACGTGATTGTGCTTTCCTCCTTAAAATGCGTGTTGGGAGCTTCAAGTGCAGCTTGCATTTTAAGCTTTAAGAGACTGAGGATTATAATGGGTGACATCTTTCCAAAGTGTCTCTTTCAAATTTTTTTCTACACTTTCTACACTGGAGTGAACTTCTCACCATGCTTTTCTCCTGTGCCAACCAGCTTTGGAAAGGTCAAAGGCCAGGTTCAGCTGCAGAGCAGCAGAGGCTTGGGAACATGAGATTCAGGCTGAATTTGAATCTGACCCCCCCCCCCCCCTCCTTTTTTTTTTTTTTTTAAGTAACAGATTATTTTTTTTTTTTTTTCACATGAAAAAAAAAAAAAAAACGTTCAGGCACGTCTGTGCTGGAAAAGCTACAACGTGACCCACCTGAGAAGCCGAATCCTGTTGCTCTGCTGCGGGTTCAGCGGCCGCTGCGCCCCCTGGCGGCCGCGGCGGCGCGGTGCAGCTCAGCTGCAGGCGTGTGCGTGCAGCAGCTGCGGCGCACATGGCGAACGGCTCTTTGTTTATTGTCTGCTGGGGTGTCTCTGTGTGCTCGCCACATTGTACTCCGAGTACAAATAAGCCTCGGCTCCTCAGCGAGGAACAGAGGAGGAGATGTGAAGCAGCCATGGAGACAGCCGCCACCAGCGTCTCCAGAAAAAGAAAAAAAAAAAAAAATATATATATATACATATACATATACATATATATGAATGAATGAATGAATGAAGGAGTGTCCCCATAACACCAAATTCCTGGCTCGGGAGCCTGCTATGCAGATTGTGTCGGCGGGAATCTGTGGTTTTCATAACTGAACTGCAGCTGCGTGTTCTGCATTAATCTATAAACGAGCTCCTCCGCTCACATCCTCTCACACAGATAAATAGTCCAACTCCATAAATCACCAATAACCTACATGCTCACGAGAAATATGATCAGTCTTATAATGTGATGACAGGAAAACAGACCATCTTCGCACCAGTATTCCAGTCACTGCCTTTGCTTTGTTAATGCCTGTGGGAAACGTACGACATTTTCGTTTAAAAAGGACAAATCAAAAGTACAAGACAGTTAAATTGTTAATTTAAAAAATGGATCGAACCATGAAGATCTTATGTTCCAGGCAATTATCACTTCAGCTGTAATACTCACCACTTATACTTTATTCAGGCTGTTTGTTTTAAATAGTGATAAACCTCATACTAAAATGTAATACTTAAGTCCAAGAACCAGGAGTTTAAACGGATGGTAATCTTTAAATAAAGTTCTACATTTCCGTAAATTTCCTTACGTATGTTTTTATTAATGTCTGACAGTTAAAAACTAACATATTTATTTTCCCCCTTGAGGGATAAATAAAGTATTTTTGAATTAATAGGAGTGTCCACCCACGACACAGTCTAGGTCAAGACAAATCTACAATAAATGAATTTAGTTTATAAAAATAAAATATAAATTAAAATATATATATTTTTTTTCTAAAAGGGAGAGAATATTTCTAAGGAGTCGTAGCTTATTTAGCTCCATTTAAAATCTCAGTGTCAATGGCGGGCGGTGCTTTGATTGAATTCATCACGTTTGGCTTTTAGCCGCTTGATAAAGTTAAACAAATAAATAAATAAAAATATTAAATACAGTAATTTATCATAAGAGGTTCGTTGGAACCTAACATCAAAGTCAATCTTGAGCGTTAAAAGGCGCAGCTTTTATTTTCCGGTCCACGTGCAGTCAGAGCTGCTGGACTTCCATCCGACCTTTAACTCTGCTGCAGAAACACGTTTACAGTCTTCCTTTAATTCACGCGAGGAGCACAGGAAAAATTAAATCTGCTCTAGTAAATCCCCACCCTCACCTTCCTGCTATAAGGAACTGAATTTGCATGAAATATCCCAGACATCATTTATGTATTAAATAAATCAACTGTCCAAAGATCTTAACAAGGATCCTTTTAACAGAATTGTTATTCACGGGTATGCAATAACTGAATAAATATAAATCTGCACAGTTTGAACCACAAAGAAGAAGAAACCATTCAAGGTGGAGTTAAGCAGAACAAGTGCTTTAATTGGTTTGAGTGAACGCTTATGGAATGGAGTGTATTATTATCATCATCATCATTATTATTATTATTAATAAATGTGAAGAACATTAAACATACAAGATCATTTTGGCCTCTGCCACTGAAGGGAAACACTCTCCAATACACAAACGTGCACTCACGCATACACACACAGTAATGCTTTAAGCAACGCTCAAGTCTTGTACTCCAAAAGCACTAGAGGCTGTTTGTAGAGACCGAAGCTCTCTGCAGGTGTGGGCTGGTGTCTCCTGGCAGGACTTTCATTTCTGCACGCCAATTCAACTCATTCAGATATTTTGGAGAACTTTGAAAATCATGTAAACAGAGTGTTAAATTTGAAGCCAAAAAAAAAAAAAAAGATCCATCCCACATTTGCAGATGATGCCTGCTCTTCAGTCGTTTGTAATCTCATTTTTCCCTTTAGTTTGAGAAACCACATCAACACAGGGTTGTTTCCCGGAACTTTGGACACTTCACATAAAAGCACTGCACACCTCACTCCATCTACCACAGAAAAGAAAAAAAAAAATAAAAGAAAAACTGTTTAAAACAGACACATTATACAATACACAGTGTTCTTCAAGCTCGAGTGGGGGGGGGGGGTTCTGACTGCAGAGATGCTTTTGGCAAGTTAAGAGTGGCAGCAGGTTGGCTGGTGGGCTGATGGTGAAGGAGCTGGTTTCAAAAGTTCAGCAGCAGGACAAGTGTGTTATCACCACCCGTCTCCGTCTCCAGAGTTTCTCCGTGGAAAACAGAAACCCACCCAGCATGCACTGCTCTGCTTTCCTGTACTTGCACAAAGAGGTTTTAGAGGCCGACAGAGCAAGGCAGATGAGAAGATGATCGTGTTCCCTCATTCCCCATTTTCTTTAGGACATATTCTATGTACATTTATGAGCTAAAGCGTGTGAAAACAGGAACAAAAACAGGCCCAATGCCGGGAAGGAAGACAGAAATATGAACTAACCGCTGACTAGGGCTGATAACATCTTTGACAAGAAGCGGCAGATCTGAGTAACGGAAAAATAAGAACATAAACCAGTTGCAGAAATGCACAGTACACCAAAGGCCAGTGGACAAACACTTGACAATAAAGAAAAAGAAAACAACAAACTAAAAGCTAATATGACTCCAAGTACGTTCTGCAGATGAAGATAATGAATGTGACAACATGCCGACAGACTCAGCTGGTGGAAGCCATCCGTTAAAGAGGAAGAGCACAAAGCACAGTCACGACACACGCAGCCCACGATGCACTTACACAACACACACACACACACACACACTTTCTTAATAAAGGCAGGACCAGCATGAACCAACCGAGGGTTAATGTGAGCGGACACCAAAGGATGAATAATCATAATGATGATTTACATTTACAGGATCCAAACCAACCCACCATCCTCAAATATCCACCTTTTATCTCCGTTAGAACAGTCCTTGGAATGGTTTTATTGAACTGAGTGAGTGACAAAAAAAAAAACATCTAAACACAGAAGTGCTGAAGTGGAGGAAGGTTGACAGTTTGGGAACAAAAAAAAAAGGTGAAAATTATTAGTCAAAGTAAACACCCTATTATTAAAATAACCTTTTACATTTGCTTTAAAAAAAGATTACAAAATATAAAATTAAATAATTTGAAGTATAAAGGCACACATCTTGCACAGTGTATACAATGAAAAACAGTTATTTAAAGCATGGTAGGGTCTATTAAAGGTGACACATGTGGTTAAGTGGAGGGGCACACAGAGAAAAGCCTGAACAGCCAACAACACGGACTAAAGAGGGGAAAGGAAACTTAGTCCTGCAACATGCATTTTTAATCTTTTAAATGTACATTTATAAATTGTAAAAATTCAAACACCATCATTCTTCATTAGCACAGCACCATCACTCACTCGATGGGTGGCTCTTTTTTTTTACTTTTTTAAATACAACTATATTTCAAGACTAAAATCCAATGTAAAAATATCGATGTGAATATAATCTATGACATCTAAACAAACATTGTTATGGAAGCTTTTTGTATGGATTAGAATAGTCAAGAAGGACGACTTCACTTGTTTTAATAATAGGTTATCCAGAGGTGATGCTTAACGTCACACACAAAACAACTGTTCTCACTTTCACGTAAGTATATTGCATTTCCCTTGTTATGACCGTATCGAAGAATTGGGGTCGTATTTGTAACATTTGGTTCCTTTCCTCTTGTGCAAAATATACAAAAAAAAAAAAAAAAAAAAAGTCAGACAAAAAAAAAAAAAAAAAAAATCTAGCACGACAATTCAGAAAACCACCAAATTCTAACACAGATAATCCACCTTAAAAAAAAAAAAGTTAACAATAATAACACAAAAACAAATAATAGACTCAGAGGTTGAGGAACGATGCTGTTGGTTTTAATGACTTAACACACATCTGTAGCTTCCTCCCTCCTTCCTCCTCCCCTTCTCTTCTTCCCCTTACCAACGTTTGAACACTGACACACACACCCTTCGCCATCGCTGGGTGTGTGCTGGTACGATGCTGGAGGTAAACTGCCTTTTGTATGCCCTGAAAGCACAAACACAGTCTCACTGGTGCCTGCTCCCCGAAACCCACTGCCACAACACCCCAGAGTGCTTCTTAAAGGATCAGAAAGGTTACTTTTACAAAAGCCCTGTTTTACAGGGTGCTCCTCGTGAAATATTGCAGTAAATTCTGGCCAATCGATCCCTGAAAGAAGCAGCAGAAGGTGAGAAGGTGTGAGGGAGACAGGACTTGAGATCAGTCTTCTAAATTCAATTCTAAGTTTCTTTTTTTGTTGCTGCGCATGTAACAGAATAATAGCTCCTGACAACAAATGAAAGTGCAACAGTTTTGATTTTACTTTTAAGGTGCTGCTGGCAACAGAAAGCTGAGGGCTGTTGATGCTTCACCTTGATACCCTACGCCACAATATTAAAACAAAGAGTGACTCACTGTTGAGCAGTGACTCATGACTTCTGGGCCATTCTCTGCAACAGGAACAGAAACCACGACTTTCAACAGCAGCAAATATTTTCAGAGTGAATGACAGTAACGAAGCTGTGCACTCAAATCCCTCTTCTTCTCATTTTAAGGATGCGCGTCCTTCCCTTTATCGTTAATAAGAAAAACCACTGACAGACACTGAGGTGTAAACAAACATAATTTGCAAACCAGAAGTGGTGCGGCGAGAGAATAACCCAGAAGCTCTAAACACACGTAAACAGGAGGGGAAGGGGAAGTGTTTGAGTAATGCAGGATAACCCAAATAGGAAGATCTGTTTGGCTGAGTGCTTGTATAGCTTTTGGGAGTAGGCTCGGCTGGTGGCCTATTGGAAGACTTCTTCCTACTTCCTGAAATGAAGCAATTGCATGAGTAAAGGCTCTGCACCTTCTTCCTCTTTATATAATGCTCAAGCCTTCAGTCTGTGCTGTAATCTGACCTCTGCGTTCAGCTTGTCCTCAGTCTGTAGACACATCACACCCAATCCAACCTCCCAATTTAACATCATGAGGAAAATAGTAAACATCAAAAAAAAAAAAAAAAGATGGTGACATATGTTGTGTTAAGGGCAGTTTTAAAGAAAAGAAGCCAAATCTCCATATCAATAATGATGAACAAAAGCAACTTGTATGAAAAATGTAATGACTCGGACACTTTTAAGAAACCTATCATCCAAAGTAGCACATGAACCGAACTAAAACAGAGGAGAGGTTAAATGTAAACAAACAACGTTTTGTTTAGCTGCAGAGTGTGGCGCCCCACTGAAAGAGAGAATCAAACGGCGAGGGACCAGGAGGATGAATGAGGGAGAGTGATACAAAGCCGTCACAGCACCTTATTAATTCAGCTTCTCTATGGTTTTCCTCGCCGTCACTTCTCTTCTCCACCCTACTCCCCTACGCCCCCCCTCTTTCCTTTGTGCCTCTGTGGCTCCTGGAGGCTATGACAGGATGGTGGTGATGAAATCATAAAACCTCTTGGAGTACTGTTCTGGGTTCACCGTGGAGATCTCTGCTCCGGCCTGCAGAGGTAAACACAAAAGACACTTGACATTCACCGCGGGACTCCAGAGGGCCACCATGTAGCTGCAACCAACGCAACATTTTTCCTCCAACAACTTCTATATTTTTACTGTTTTGGGAGGAAAATAAAAAGGAAAAGAATTACAACCATATATTCCATGAAACGTTTAATTAATTTGCCTTAAGTAATATATGGACCTATGTCGACAAGACTTTCCAAAAAGACATGAAGTAGCCAGCCAGTGAGGGAAAACTGGCAACAAGGAGGAAAACCAATGGTGATATCCAGTAACAGCAACATTTTGGATACAAATTGTGCATTTAAAACATGTGCTGCCTTTTCCCCTCCCATTATAAACCATGTTGAATGCCAAAAGTACTGTGAACTGCTGTGTGAGTACATGTACACGCCTGCGTGGGCATGTGTGAGGATGTAGAGAGTGATCGGCGTTACAGTGAGGCCCTCGTCCTTCCTGCTGTGATATTTGGTGACAATGAAACACAGTATGGATTCATTTTTCAACAGAAAGGATTATTCAGACTCCTCCTGTGCAACTGAAGTCCCAAACTTTTGATGGGTGTTGTTTAACAAGTTAAGAGAATCTACTAATGAAAAAAAGACAAAGATCTATTCTTTCTGAAGGGCTGAAGACTGTTTAAGTGCTGTATGTAAAGCTCCCAGTGTGGACCAAGTCTCCTAACCATAAATTTTAAACCAAAATCGAGTTAAAGCATAACAACAGAATGACAAGTTAAAAACAAAGGATCACATGCATTAATAGAATTGGACTATGTCTGCCAACAACATTTGTGAAGGCAGAAAACTACTGACTGTCTACAAAAGAGGCAGAAATGGCATGAAAATTCTATAAAGAGAGACACAAATAAGGAGCTCCCATTTCAATATTTCAAGTCTCACATTAAATTCTGAAGTCTTACTGAATCAGACATACAGCACATCATGTGAGTAGCATACTGAAGTTGGAGCAGATTCACTGAAAAATAAGCCAACTAAAAATATATTAGGGCTGGGCAATGATTAAAACTTTTAATCGTCATTAAAACCATGACTTCCCTGATAAATCACATTGTAAACGCCAAATCAAATAATGAATTCAAAAGTAGTGTAAAGGTCACTTTTATTTAAATGTTCTGCTGCCATATGAACTAAAGTGTCATAACATTTGTTGTTCAAATACTTTTAACATCAGCACTTGCCAGTATCACATATTAAGTGTAAATCTCATCTTAAAAAATGTAAAATAAAATAAAGCTGATTGCCACTGCCAGGGCATCAATGTCATCCTGTTTTTATGAAAAATAAAAAAAAGTCTACCAACAAAATCCTGAGCCACAATCATAACATGAAAACAGGTCATTTCTGAGGTAACAGCAGAAACCTTTAACGGGGTAGTTCAACTTGGTCAGTTGTTACAAATAACCTTGTTATCTGTTGAATCTTCCGTCTGGGAGAACTTTGAAATAAAAATGTCCATGTTCAAAGTTCAGTAACTTTACTGCTCTCCATGTCCGTTTTTAGCTTTTCCACATTTTATTCCGGACAATGTCTTCCGGCCTCCGCAGCAGCCAGTAACAGACTTTTCAAAACAAAAGCATGTTGAGCAACATGCGTTAATGAGCGATAAAATAAATGTCGGCGTTAATAAATTAATGAGTTAATGCGATAACGCATTATCTTGCCCAGCCCTAAAATATATATGACTGTATCGTCTGTCTTTGAAGATAACTCCAATGTGAAAACCAGTTAACTTCAAATAAAAAAATTAATAAAATGCAACATAAATCATATTTTTCATCTTAACTGTATTACTAATAAATGCTTTGGGAAAGAACCTATTCGATATTAAGTTTGAACTAGTGTTTCTACAAAGTTAGAACAGTTAAACTAAGTCTTGAATGCAGCGACGTACCCCATGCTTGACTGTCTTGGCGGCGTGAGCAGCTTTCTTCTTGGCATCGTAATGCTGCAGGATGTCTATTACAGCCATGAAGTAAACCTCCTTCCTTGGAGCACCTGCAGTTTGAAGCAAATGCACCTTAAGTGACAATATGTGTGTCTAAAAGTAGCATCAGAGAAAAAGATAAAAATAGCTGGATAAGCATGTGCTTTTCTATGCCATGTTGAGACATTTAAACAGCGTCCAGTAGGGGGAGCTCCCAGTACTGTTTTTAATCTTTTTTTTTTTTTTTTTTAATATTACTACTCTAACAGTACAAGGTGTTTTATCTCTCATTGTGTAATAGAACCTAAAATGTCCATGCAAATGGGGACTCACTATCGTTGCTTTTGATGGCATAGACGTCAATGGTGGGATCAAATTCTCCAGGTGACAGTGGCTTGGTGCTGTCCAGGGTGTTGCTGGGACTGTCAGGAGGCTGTCCCAACACCCCCTCCATCGCTCTCACCCTCCTCCTCTGCCTCGTTGTCCTCGCTCTCCACCTCTTCTTGCTCGGCGCGCTCCACGTCGTGGATCCCCACCAAGAGACTGTAGTCCATGAGCTTCAGCTGGGCCAGGAACTGAGGATGATAGGAGGATAGAAAGATAGATGACGTCATGGTGAGTGTGGAGATGGAGAGAACATGAGTATTTAAGGTGAAGGAAGACTGAGGAGGTTTAACAAGAGGATTTTTATAAGACAATGAGCTCTATTGAAAAGAGTGAAGGGGGGAAAATAAGCAAGACCATTTTCATGATCCTCAAGAGTCCGGCTAAATGTGACTCAAAGGTTGAATGATAACATCGAGCACATACCTCCACATCTTTCCTAAGCTTCTCCAGGAACATTTTCTTGTTCTCCCCATCAATGTAGATCTTCTGCCCATCATTAATGAAGTCATTGTCCTTGTAGGTGGGCAGCTCCTTGGCCTGCCCATTATTATCAGAGATTAGCAACCAGATGAAAACAGACACACCACAAGACAATCCTAAAAGGCTGAATACAAGAAGGCTGAAAACAACACCAGAATTCTGGTGCTCAAATCAAATGTCAAACTTCCTTTCGGAAACTGGGAAAGTATAATTATCATTTCTTTCCATAAACCGCAAACATCTGATCCTTAAAAATATCTGAACATTGCTCAGTAAAACCAATATCAGCATAAGCAATCGTACAAGACAAAATGGTACTTTTATTCATTCATCCTAGAAGCTGTAAGCGGTGTTTTAAAAGTCAGGGTAGCACTGATTACAATGAATCAACAATGTGTTTAAACTATCCTGCCTGGGAATCCTGCGTGTTGAAATTCCTCTGTCACATATGAGGATTTGTGCCTGTGGTTTGTTGGATACACCTATCTGACTTACCTAAATACATAAAATGTTACTGGCAAAAAACAGTTGGCTCACAGGACGTCTGTCCAAACCAAGGCTTACTTTATTTGAAGCTGAAGATATTTGACTGTGTACTGGGGTGCATGTTGTATGATCATAAAAGTGCATAATGTAGATCCAAATAATGCATCATTCTTCATGTCTTCATATTTTTCACTTGAAACATTTAATTTTGCTTTTTCTTTCCCCTTGTACACACAAGGTTTGGACACTGCTTTTAATGTATCTCACAGATCCAAACACTTTGTCTTCGTGAGGAAAATAAATAAACAAATGAATTTTGAAAAAAGTCCTCCTTGAAGCTGTGAAAGGCCCCTTTTTGGTACTATTCAATCCTCTGAAAACACAATCTAACTTTAACAGTTTGATAATATGTCTGACTGAGACATAAATACTAACATAGTTGTTCTCAGATGATTTTCAGAAACCAGAATGTGGTCTGCCAAAACATAAACTGTTTTCTACAATTTTATGAACCAGTTTTTGTCCTACTCAGCCTATGAGCAGAATCAAAGAATATCCTATTTGAATGTCGGTCTACTGAGATTTATTCTTCTCTTAACCATGCTGCTGCAAAGGTGCTAGCAGCCTGCAGGAGGAAGATGTGTTATGCGGGGAGGGACGGAGCCCAGTCACTGAGGAAAAAAAGAGAGCAGGGACTGAGGTAACAGGGCAACAGCAGCAGTTTAGCTACTACAATGTTTCTATGGCAGCAGGAGCAGAGCGGCAACACGTAACAGCACTTAGTGGCACTAGAATGAGCTTAGACAGGACACATACAGGACACACGAGATACAAACGGACACAGAAAAGGGACGCTTGAGCAGATATATACATACAGACATAGACCTGCAATTTGCAATAAATATGGGATGTTCAGCTTGTTTGAATATAAACATGGAAACATGTGACATGAAAAAGCAACATGAGACTGACTGCAAAGAGTGAATATAACCTGAAAACCTTATTAAAACCTTACTATTACTTTATCACCTTAAGAAATGCCTCCGATCTAACAGTCATCCATCTTTTCTGTGTATTCATTTCAATTGCCTTATTTTAGTGACAAAAATCCTTCTAAGTCCTTCATGATGCTCCTCAAACCCATACTTATAGGTTCAGTATGTTGGACTGGAACTAATTGCTTTTGTAAAACAACCAATAACAACATGTCTTGGAATGGTGCACTTCACTGAAGTAAAAAGTCCAAAAAGTGATACACTGTCTATATATATATATATACTGTATATATATATGTCAGTAGTAGGAAGAATGGGTGGGCTGTGGAAGAGCCTTCGATGAGCTGTGTGGTAGGTGAATTCTCCATGACCTAAAAAAATGGAATCTTATTCTTCCCAGCTGGCTAGAAAACCCATCTTGACGTCTTTGCTGACCAAGCTATGGCTCTCTCTGGAATTTGTGATAAGCTAAAACTGGGATGTTCTTAAAGCTTTATAGCAAGGTAAGTGATTAATATCCACTGCCTGACTGCAGAAGACAGTAACCGTGCTTGCTGTCATGATTCAAACAACCACTGTCATAATTCTTTTCCTCCACGTTTTGAATGATCTTTTTAGCAAACCAGCTTGTATTTATCACACTGACAGACAAAGCAACCCATACCATGCATTCATGTGTTAATTCAGCACTGTAACATTAGAAGACACAGTGTAAGATGTGTATATCACTGTGTATGTATTAATTTAACGCGTGAGAATGAAAAACTACTTCAGACAGAACTGTCAGGGGCTGTTCTCAACCGTCCACTGAATAGTTCCCTGTAATTACTGAACAATCACTGAGTGTGAGAGCTCTAAAATCTCTATCACGACTGTCACTTTTTGTAAGCCATATTAGACCTACAAATATTTATCACCTGAGCACTGCTAAGAGGCTTGTCTAACGAACCCATCTTCTAGATGACAATTTACACTCCATTTTTAATCTACTGGGTTAATGAGAACAGGACTATTAGAATGAATTTTACTTTTAGACTGCAACTCTAGAAGAGCTACTCTGGACTATAAATAATAAAAATATACACTATATTTTTGAACAGATTATGTCAAAAATACATGGTTATGGTTAACTTCCATCACAGGTCAGTTTCAGTTGTAATTGTATCAAAAAGGCAAGAAAGTTTTCCCTCTGAGACAAAAAGAAAAAAACTATTTGCTACTCTCCAGTGTTTCAGACACAGGTAGATGCTACTGAGTGACTGTAGGAAACACAAAAAGTGTTTGGCAAAATGAAAACTGAATTTACTGACAAGCTGAGCAAAATGTGATTGAAAATGGGATGAAATGTGCAAAATATGGCCTTTAAAATGACAGTGTATCAGCTTGGAGAATACAAGGAAATGACAGTATTCAGCTGCCAAAAACAAAAGAAAGAAAAATATGACAAAACAATAAAATGAGATTGCAATAAAATAAAAATAGTTTCAATAGATCATGCCTGATATATGAGCCCTGGTTCTCTTACATCTCTTACGTGTTTCATGGCGCAGTAAAAGCGCGTGGCAATCCGCAGTGTTTGCAGCCTTTGCTGAACATTACCAGATTTGGGCCTTGGGGGCACATCCTCTGGTGGGGGTGGCTGCTAGAGAAGGGGGAGTGAGGGAGGGACGGTAGGGGTGGAGGAAAGGAGAGAAGAAAGAAGAAAGGAGGGGAGGAAGGAAGTTGGAAGTAAAGGCAAAGTGTTTAAAATGTAACAGAGCACAAAAGTTGTTTTTTTTTTTTTTTTTTTTTTAAAGTTGGTGGAAGGTTGGAAAGGGCACCGGGCGAAAGAGCTGTTCGACCATTGTAGAGTTTTAGAAGTCTTACATGCCTGTACTATCTCTGAGTCAAGAAAGAGTATGTCTCCAAGATGTATGTTTGCTGAGTTTCTATATTCAATGACACTTTAGACTCTGAAAACATTCCTCAATGTCCAAATTCTAAAAAAAAAAAAAACCAAAACAAACAAAAAAGACTTTAGTGTTTTTCCTGCCATAGATAGTATTCACTGACATCACACACCTGGGTTTTTGACTCAACGTCACCATGTTGTGCGCCCAGCTTGCTCGTACAGCACCGGTTGTTCATTTATTCTATTGCAGTCGTGTGTTCACAAGTTACGAATGTTAGTCATAAGAAATGGACGAAAATCATCAGATAACGACACCCAAATGACATCAGAAGGCAAAATGAAAAAGTGGAAGTACATGGAAATGCTTGATGTCCAATCGAAATCTCATTATGTGAGAAAACAGCAGCAACGGTGGAATCGACCAGTACAGACAGCTAAAATGATATTTTCATGATAAAAGAGCCTAAACTTTGGAGGAACTAAAGACCTATAAGTCCCTGGAGGCTTACGGTTAGTGTGTGTGTTGCTGGGTGGAGGACGGGAGCTCCCTTTGATCAGCAAGACGCATTGGCGCTGCAGGGAAGGTTTGCTGAAATTAATTTTACGATCAGAGCATGCCAATTGTTTCTAAACTCCCCCCAAAATGTTTCCTCAATACATTTAACCCAGACCTACATATTTAATCGAGTCTAGAGTCAATATCATCAACAATATCAGGAAAAATTAGTGAAGTCCGTCTATGGGAGTCATGCTAATATTACCAGACTATGTCTTCAGGTTTATGAAAGGGATCCTTTTACTGTCAAATGAAACGTTACATCAAGAACCTAAAATTATAGGCAGAGAATTTATTAGTCCTACCTTCAACAGATGGTCAGAACACACTAGAATAATCTGTAGAAACAAGGTCTTTGTGGTTCACTCACATGATCCATGTTTCTCACTGCCGAGTTCTTCAGTCTTCGATCTTTCATGTACTCCAATTTTAGAGGTCCGATCTGCTCTTTCAACCATGAACAACACTGTCTGTGGCATTTTAGTGATTTTAATGGTTGAGTTCAGCCTCAAAAGGCTCGATTTACTGCAGAATGTATGTAACACTCATGACACACTGCTGCTTCTAAATCACCCGCTAGACACACATCATGGCAGAAGGCTTGTTGTGACGTTACGTGAATACTATCTTTAAAGGCCTCAAAGAGAAAGGAAGCAACCTGACAGTGCTACTTTAAGGAGCAAGGATCTGAGCCAAAGCAAAGCAAGGGAACAAATAAATCTGTTGCTAGGCATCTGATCAGGTGTGGCACTACATCTACGGGCTTACAATTTCTATGCAATGGGAGATTAAATATTAAGTCTGCTCACACTCACTAATTTACCCACGTTAAAGCCCTGTGGCCTGAACAGAGACACCAGTTGGTGCTGAAGTGAGGAGAGAGAGGACAATATACAAAACTGCTGTTGCAAAGGGCCTCTGAGGACAGACTTGGAGCAGTGAGGTTCTCCTCCAAAACCAAGGGCCAGCAGCTCTTTTGTGGCATACGAACACAACCTGTACAATTTCCAGGTTAGGAAATAAATATTGTAATTAGTAAGAATAGAAAATTACTGTTCAAAGAATTGTGGATCAGTCCACAATATGTCAAGGAGAAGATTTCTGTTGTTAACTACAAAATAAGTGACAAAAAACAGGTATGACTTACAGGGCCTATCAAAGACAAATAAGACCTACTTATGCTCTTGTTAAGATCGGTTAAGAGCAAAAAGCTGCCCAACATCTGACTGTTTACTCTACTAATCTTATACATGAAATGTGTGAGGAAAACCAGCTGTTGTTTGACAACCAAGATGAGAGACAGCAGCTAAAAGAACCAAAACATTTATTTTCTCAAAGGAAAAAATACATTTAATTCTGTATGTGCGTAACATAAAACATATCGACTAAGTGCAAAAGTAGGATGCTGGTGTTCATACACATCGGAATGTGTTGGAAATAATGCAACTTTCTAAGGATGCAGAAAAACATTATATACCATGCAGCATGCACAAAAGGGAGAGGGCCATGCAGTCAGTAGAGTACCCTGCTGTTCTTGTTGCTTGCGCACATTGTTTCAAAACCAAAAAAAGACTCACAAACACAAACTGTACCATTTGAACAAAACACAATTTTCCTTTTCATGTAGCATGATGCACCAACGGCATCTCATTGACTGTGTGCAGTGTGTGAGCTATACTAGTGTAAGCTGCTGAGTGTAGGGCTACAAGTATGGCTTGAATGACAGGGAAACTATTTGAAAGACACGTATTCATTCAAGGCAACCAAGCACTTGCAGAGCTTACTTTTAATATAACATAAGAATATCTGTGCACTCACTTTATTAGCCTCACCTAATAAAGTGTTCAACTGCTCATCAATGTAAATATCTAGTCAGCCAGTCACATGGAAGCAGCTCAGTGAGTTTAGACATATAGACATGGTCAAGGTAACCTCCTGACCTTCAAACCCAGCGCCGGAATGGGGAAGAAAAGGGATTTAAGTCTGTACGTAGCATAACTGTAAGTACTAGACAGGCTGGTCTGAATGTTCTGAATGAATTTCAAAAAGTGCTGATCAACAGAGATTTTTATTCACAGCCACCTCTATAGAAAAATCACAAAGTGGCACTTCTAGTGAGCAAAAATGCCTTTTTGATGTCCGAGGTCAGAGGAGAATGGCCAGACTGTTTCAGACTGTCTTGAGATCAGAGGAAGACAACAGAAACTCAGATAACCACTTGTTACAACTGAGCAAAAAAAAAAAAAAAAAAATCTTTAAAAATGCTAAATCTTGAAGAAGCTATAGCTGACACATCCATCTCTTTACAACCACAGTTTAGCCATCTTTTGATGGCTTCTTTCAGATAACATGTCACGTCAGAAAGCTCAAATCGTGTCAAACTTGTTTTATCGAACATGACAATGAGGTCACTGTACTGAAATGCCTTCAGTGTCATCGGATCTCAGTTCAGCACCTTTGGGATGTGGTGGAAAGGGAGATTTGCATCATAGACACGAAGCCAACAAATCTACAGCAACTGTGTGATGCCATCACGTCATAATGAACCACAATTTCTGATCAGTGTTTCCAGCTCCCTGTCAAGTCCATTCCACAAATTCTTAAGGCAGTTTTAAAGGAAAAATGGGTACCAACCTAGAATTACCAAGAATGTACCATAATAAATTGTCCAGTGAGCAAAGATTAAGAGTGTACATATAAGGAAACAAGTGTTTCCTGTTGAGAAACCAGCATTATCTGCAGGTCCATATTTCTGATGTTTTACTAGCTGAGGTATGTTGTAAGCTGGGTGTGAACATGTGTAGGGTGTGACCACATGCTGATATAACATTCATCAAGTACTAGTAATCCAAGAGCGATTATCTTCATCTTTTATCTAGCTACATACTCAAGGAACATCAACCAAAGAGATCAACAAAGGCTACAGCCACAACTTGTGACAGTTGTTAAAAATCTGTGGCAGTCAATGGTAGAGAATAATATCCTTCATGTTTTGAGCAGAAGAGTATCCTGTTGCTTCCTAATCTCTACTGCACGACAGTAAGTGGTATTTCATGGACAGCTGTGCTGCAGACAAAAGGAGGTCACACAGTGGGCTCACATGTGTGTTAAATCCTCAGCTGTGTTGTTTTTCCACCCATCTGTATTAAAACCCCAACAACGTTTTGTTTCTTCGTCCATCTGCAGCGTGCTAAAATTAGTTCAGGGATTCCCTGATGTCTGCTATGCTTCACTGCCCGGTGACCTACAACTCAGCCTCAGTAAACATAGTGGAAAGTGCATACCACTCAGGGTTGAAACTATGGCAGCCTCCTCACAGTCAGACAAACATTTGCAAAGCAAAGTTTCCAGACATACAAGGGAAGTAAAAAATAAAAAATTAAAAATAGAAAGTCTCACATCAAATAGCAACATTTCCACTTGACTTTTATAAATATTATGTGGAGGGACATTCTTGCACACACAGACCACCCACTTAGGTACACAAATTAATCTTAACAACTGTCTGCATATGCACTACTCACAAAAAGTTAGTTATACTTGGCTTTCACATTAAATTTCATAATGCACCAAAAATGCATGAAAACCTTTACAGGTCAACCTAATTTGACCTTCTCTAAACTTTTGAATGCACATGTCCAACAGTTCAATGTTTCAGCACTTATTGCATAACAGGCTTTTTGTGGAATAAGGTAATTAACCACAAAAATCACAACAAATATCTGATCTAAGGGTCGACCTCAAAATGTTCTGGTTCAATGACAATTTGTATTTAAACATTTTGACATCATGAGACCAAGACGGCACCTAACAAAAGTACCTGCAATGATTTCAAACCGGATGTTTTCAGAGGGAAGTTCCCACTGAGCTTAGAGAGTCACAGGGTGTCATCAGCAGATTACAAAAGAGACACAGAGTGACTGGAAGAGTCACAGAAATAAAAGTGGACATCCTTTGGCCACGTCTTATGATGATGACTGCGTCATTGTAAACAGTGTCCTGTAGACATTTTTTGTTGTGGTATACCCACCACTGCTGTTAGCTTTGGATTCAAAAAAAATGTTTGCGATGAACAAATAACTTTGGACGCTTCTATTTAAATACCTAATTTTCATGATATAAAATCACTGGAGCATGAACTTTCCACATTTTCCACAGAATTTCCCCTGAGAGTTGAATATTTCTTACTTTTTGTGGTTAGTGTATATTAATGATTACTGCCATGTTCTTCTGTTAAATATGCAATTTGATATTGCAGCAGATGTTAGTTTTTTTGTGCGTATGTGTAAGTGAGAGTGAATGTGTCCTTCACCAGCCTTCTTTGGCAGTCTGATCTAACCTACTTCAGTATACCTGAAAGCTTGATTGTCTTCAGAGAGGACTAAATTCCCTGACAGTGAACCACAAAAGGATAGAAAAGACAAAGACACAAGACAGGCAGTGATGGGTGTGGTGTGTATAGTGGTGTGTATTGGATGGTGGTGTGCTGTAGTTTGTAAATGATTGCGTATGTTCGTGTTGTGATAGTTGATGCAACCTCCCCATCCACACCAGAGGAACCCCCCCCAGCAGCCAGACATAAAGCAGTGATGCTGACCTCTAACACTTGCTCAGCATCAACCAGTGACTGCAATCAGTACTGCAGGGTGGATCACAGGTGGCGCTGGTGTGTTGAGCCAGTGTCATGCAGCAGACCTCCCCAGTCCACTGAACCCCCCCCCCAGACCTAATGGGAACCATCCAGCCTGGCCAGACCCTCCCAGCAGCCACAAGTCCGACCAAGGTGATGAGCCCACCATACCCCAGAGTCGATGGAAAGTAGATCAGCCCAGAATTGAAAGAGGGCACCAACCAGCACAACTAGACCACACCGGTAGCGCTGGCATGAGGGCGGGGGAAGGGCACATATCATATAGCTGCACTTCATCATTATATAACATAATACAAAATGACTGCTTGTTCAAGACCAACAGCTGACTGAATGAAACTCTCAAACCAACATATACTCAAACATTCACGCTTTACAGACAACCATCAATCTAACAAACACACAGATAGCAAGCAGGGAAACTAATGCAACTGCAGGAGCAAGGTTAGAAGGGATGAAGCAAATTAAGACACAAATAGCATGCGATGGGAAGAAAGGAGATGGGGGAGGGATGAGGTGGGTGCTAGCTGACGATGGATATTTGCTACTGTCATTTTCACCCAAAAGGAAACTAAAGCTTGAGTTGGTCCACTTGAGTGATGACAGTGAGCTTGGAACTGTTTAAAATTGTGTTGGTTTTTTAAACTACTGGAAACGCAGGTTGTTTTCTCTCTCATTATTCAGTTGTCATTATTGGTAAATGTGAGAAATTAGACTATTTGGAGGACATGAGATTAATCTATTTGAAAGATAGACACTTTTCATGTTTGGTGACTCATGTAAAATGTCACTTGAAATTCTCAGCAGCTATAACATTCTGTTTACCAAACTAGGTTGAAACTAGAACTGAGACATGAGTGATTTGCAGATGCTAAATTTTCACATTGACTCTTTCCTCCATTAAGAACAAGATGCTTGTTGAGCAACACATCTCATATTCCTGATACACAAAACAAGGTCACCTCAAAAATATGTTATACTTATATTTTCCCCCAGTATGGAAAACTGGGGAACGCATCAGTGTCCTAAGAAACCAAAAAAGGAAAAAATAACATGGCATTTCATGGTTTGTGTTAAAGATCAATAAGTTGACAATGGCATGGATTAAAACATTTTTAGTGTATTAGTGCTGAAAGGGAGATGAGTTGTGAACAACTAAAAATGCTCAGTAAACACTTTTAAAACGAGCTGGTTGTGTGAAATTTTTCTCTTTATCAGCTACTTCTTAAATGGTAGAGCTTTGTTCTTATAATAAAAAGCATTTATTTTGTTCTTATAATAAAAAGCATTTATGTGAATACTATTATTAATTACGTATTTAAAGCACACATTGTATGTTAACTGGCTCAGTGAAGAACTGTAAATATGTGCGGGCATCTACAACTGGATCCTGGCTACTGACAGGTGACTGTACCTTCTCCTTGTCGCTGGCCTCTCTTGCCACAGTGGAACCCTGAAAAAGTGAGAAACTGATTTTTAACACAAATTACCAAATGAATGAAACGCAAAACAATAAGGTTTGAATTATGTATGAGTTTTCGATGAAACATGTGACCACACAGGTCTTTCCTTGAGAGGAAAAAAACAAAACAAATTTACATGAGTAATTCTTGTACCACAATATACAAATAAAGGAAACAATGGATTGGTAATAATTTGGGAGTGATATGTTTTTTTGATAAAAAAACAAAACAAAACAAAAAAACATCTGTGCTCTTGTGTCTCCCCTCCTACCTTGAGGTCATATTTTTTGTAGACAGAAAGGCGGTGGGAGAAGACATTGCGTGTAACAATCATGTAGGTCTCGTCTCCATCCACCGTGAGCCGGTACATCCCAAGAAACTGAGGCAGCAGCGTGTTGCCATGGCACTCCACAATGAACTACCAAAGGATAGTGAGGAATACAAATTTAAGGACCTTTTTTTTTGTTTCAATGGATGTTCTCAGCCTGCACAAGCACGTTAGTAATGTAGAGGGAGACACAGAATGATCCCTTTGTGGGTTCTGTTCCGTGGACATACTGGTTAATTACGAACCCAAAATAAATATGTGCAAGTGTTGCTAAATCTATTTTTGAAATTTATATTTCAAATAAGACTAAACAATGTGGCAAAAAATGCTGAAAAAAACTTCTCTCAGCAGAATAAACCTGTAAGTTATGATAAAAACCATGCAACAGTCAATATGCTTATAAAGTAATTTTGTAGATGCACCTCCAAACTATAAAAATGAAATAAATGTTAGTATCAAATCTTGCATATCATATTGTAAGATATCCTGTTTTCACCTGATGGTACTTCTTTAGAATGTTATGCATCTCAGCTACATCCTCGCTGCTGATAGTCTTGATGATGTAGCGCTTGTCGTAAGAGGTATGGAAGCGGGCCCCACTTCGTCCCTGGGCCTCGCTGTTCAAGGGAGCGCTGCGCGTCAGAGAGTTCTGCAAACACAGAGCAAAGACTAGTTAGATAGATAAATAAAATAAAATGAAAGCCTTTATCTGCATTATTTGCAGAAGGAATATAATGCATCAGCAGTTCTTCTTATTCAATTAAATGATACTTTATTAATACCCGAAGGGAGAGTACGTGTTGCAGTAACGTTCAATATTAACTGTTTTTTCAAAGAGTCATTATAAATGGTTATAGCTGTGGGCAGGAAGGATCTCCTGCACATTTTTTCCTTTTAAATAGAGTGCTTTTTAGAAAACAGCTCTAAAAATTGTCAGAACCCATTCTGATGTCACTTGACTGAATGAATGATGTATAATAACATTTCCACAGTACTGAAGTCTTAAAGGAGCAGGTCCTCTGGTGTATTTGAATGACGCTCATAGTATAGGACGTCCTTGATCTACCTCTTTTATGTCTCATCACCTCCTACACTGCAGTCTAAACATTAGGTTCTGACTCTTGCTCTTGCTGCCTGCTGTCTAAAGCTACGCAGAGACACAAACAGCTGCTCCACAGACTTCGAAACACCCAAAGTAACTTGATCCAGCATACTCTGGCTCAGTGCCTCATTCTTTAAGAATTCTTCACCCATCGGCTCCTTACGCTTTCTTACATTCTTAACATCTATTGCTTGTGTTGCAAAGTGAGAACTAAGGACATATGTAACAATTTTCTAGCAGCTTTTCGGTGTTCAGGAGTAAAATTTGTTGAAGACTTATTTGACTGACACTGTCGAAGTTGTCCTTTGCCTGAGAGCATGATAGATGCAAAGATATCAAGGTAAAATTGTTTGGTTTCTAGATTTTGTAGTTTATTTAAGATTAGCATGTTTATACTTCAGTTATTCACCCAAAACTTTTAACAGTTCGGTACTGCTAGCAATGGTGATTACAACTGATAACTACTGCTGCATATGGATATTTCTAATGTCATTAAAAATAAAAATGTCAATACACTGGAACAGAAACAAGAAATAAAGTTAATAATGTGATTAATGCCTCATGTAGGAAAATGGTTTCATCCAGGAAATCTTTCACTTCAGTTTCTTAACATCCCAACTACCCACCCACGACAACCAACTGAAGCTAATGTAAACACGTAAAGGACAGCTGCACTGGGTTGGGACACAATGACCTCCAAATACTGCCAACTCACTGACGGCACTGGGAAACAGGGATTTACTCGGAAAGAGAGGAGGGGGGAAAAGGAAGAAAAGGAATGGGCTCAAACAAAGATGGGAAAAAAAGCATGTTAAACCAGTAAATACTGCTCAATTTTGTTTTGGAAAGGTCACATGTAATAGTTTTTAAAATTCACAAAGACTGCAACACTGCATGCCTTAGGTTTGAAGAAAGATTTGATTCAAATGCGGTGTGCACTGACAATGAAATCATGCAAATGTCTTTTTAAATTTGCACCCTTGCGTACCAACTCACACTAATCTAGAGGTGCAAAGACATTTGACTGCGTCAAAGAACTGTCATATGTTTGTGAAAATTACCGAGAAATCCTGATCATCAATGCCAAACCTCTCCCTGAGGTTTCGAAACACCAGAGGACAGTACTCCTTGAACTTGAAATGGCTGGGCATGTTCTCCCTGTGTGTATACAAAAGCCAAACATCAAGTTTATTCTTTATGAAACTGTGTCTTTAAGAATCCAAGGGACAACACACATTACGAATATGACGACATTAGGATTTTTGTGACGTGTAAAAGATATTACTTGTTGAAGAGATGGTTGTCCACTTTAATCTTAGAATAGGCCTTGAAGTCATCTGGCATGAGCATGATGGGGATCTGAACATGGCTTAGCTCATTTATCTGTACAGAGAGAGGGAAAAAAAAGAAGAGGCATCAATTACAGATAAAGGAACACTTGGCTGGGAAAAATATGTTAGCAGAGTCAAAATGCATGTCAGAGGTGGGCGGCAATGTGATAATTACTGTTTATGAATAAACAATATGTACATAAAGTACAACAGGTGAAATAAGAAAATGTTCTATGAAATCATTCATGTAAGCTATTGTTTGCGTTTGCCTTGGTGTTTAAAAAAAAACACAACAAAGGAAAAGACAGTCACTTCAATAATATGACATATACAATATATTCTTATATTAGATAGAAGTTCTGAGTTGGATATTGTAGGTCCAATACTTGATAATACTGCCCAGGGCTTTGGGTCAGTTTATTCTAATTTAACAAATAACGCATAGTAGTACCTTGGGAAATGCTGCCTTTTTGTTATACAGCTGTTTTTACTATTTTTCTTTACATTTGATTTCCCCCAATATGTAAAAGGGTAGCTGCCTTGCTGGTGGTGTTTTTGACTCTTTGGCCTATGTTACTGGAGGAAGATGTATAGTTTAACCACTCCACTGCCAAAAAAACGAAAACAGTAGTTGGGTTTCCAAGTTGTCCGTCACAATTCGTCACAAGAATGATTATCTTTTTCCAGACTACATGAAGATGTAGTAAACATGAAATCTATATTCACCATTAGAAATGCAGAATGTTGTTAAAGAAAATCTGCATTATCAGGGATCAAAAACATCTCTTCCATGTAACCAGATGGATTTACCAGATGGATCTCCAAAACATCTAATATGCGCTGTCCCTCTGATGTCCTAATTCCTGATCCAATCCTTCCTCGACACTCCCAAGGAGAACCCCAAGATCTTCAGCTCTGCTACCTCCAACTCTGCCTCCTGTTTTTTCCTCTGTGTTCCAGTCTCTAAACCAGACAACATGGCAGGTCTCACCACCATCCTGTACACCTTTCCTTTCATTCTTGCTTTTATATACAGTGCCTTCGCAAAAGTATTCGGCCCCCTTGAACTTTTCAACCTTTTGCCACATTTCAGGCTTCAGACATAAAGATATAAATTTAAATTTTTTGTCAAGAATCAACAAGTGGGACACAATCGTGAAGTGAAATGAAATTTATTGGATATTTTAAACTTTATCAAATAAATAAATAAATCTATAGAAAAGTGGGGCGTGCAATATTATTCGGCCCCCTTGCATTAATACTTTGTAGTGCCACCTTTTGCTGCAATTACAGCTGCAAGTTGCTTGGGGTATGTCTCCATCAGTTTTGCACATCTACACACACACACACACACACACATTTATTTAATTTATCACACATAGAGCTGCAAGTTATGTGTTTAATTTCATCCAATATTTTTCTTGCAACACTATGAAGCCCATTCAAGTAACTCATAGATTCATATGACATCTCACCTGACTATGTATTCATTACACACTGTAATACTAAAAAGACAGAAAAAAGAAATCAGTGTGACAGTGTGATCTGGTAAAAGAGCTGTCCACATTTTCTATAATTACAAGCAGTACTGCAGAAAAATCTTTTGCAGTGCTGCAGAACAATTTTAAAACAGCAAGTCTAATATTCACAAGGATGAACATTTATATTAATTTACATCTGTTTATTTTATTATTTCCTCAAATCAAAGGAAAAAAGATACCTCAGTATAGGGTGTTTATTATAAGATTAGATACAAGTGAATTTTTTCTCTGTCTTTTATCACTGATAAGATTTGGAAAGATTTAAATGAAAAGCTATGCTGTTGTTTAAATAAACTGATAAATATAGAGTGAAGGTAAATGGAAATGTTTTTAGACCTTTAGTAATATCAGTATTTTACATGTGTATTTAAGTGTTTTAAATGCACAGAGAAAGAAAAGGAGACCTGGAGGTGAGTCAAGAGTGACCCAGAGATTATGTCCCCAAGTCCAGATGACATGTGTACATGTACAGAACTTTATTTTATGTCAATAAGGGTTGTGCAAATGAAGGAAAACTATAAATAAATAACCAAGTAAGAAAGGCAGATCAAGACAACCACCTAAGGTTTTTATTTTTTTTAAATGTCCTACGGCAGATTTAAGTCTTGTGTAAGACCATGAGACTTAATGTTGTTAAATCTAACTCACTCTAATAGTTAACACTCAATGACTGTGATGAATTGTGCATTTATAATTATAGTTCAACAGATTGCAACGCCACAAGACACTTCAAAGCCTTGCTCAGAATAGCAGGGTTTCATGCACCTGAGGTACATTAGAGGAATTTCCACTTGGAGCTGGCCATGCTTTCCATTGCTGCGTTGCGTATGCCTGACATTTGTTATGGCTCCAGCACAGCTTGATAAGCATATGATATATGTATGTGTGTGCGTGTGTGTGTATACACACATGCATAATTATTTGCCATTTCCTGCAGGCAAGGGTGCTGGCAGGTTGCTCTATTTCTGCTCTATTAATAACCTAACATTTCACTAAGCACATTTTTAACATAATTGCAATGGATAAAGTCTAATTATCTGGATTTTACTGATGAAAGCATTAATGACAGAAGTTTGTTAATCTACAGCACAGTCACAAATATAATTTAAGATTTAAATGCTGGTCAACCTGAGCTGTGACCCCAGACACAACATACATATCACAAGATTTAGAGGGCAATCCCTGAATGGGACTTAAACTAACCTAATGATTACTATTAACACAACTGAGACTAATCATAGATGTGGGACAGCTCACCAAACATCGTTATCCAATCCTCATTAATCTTATTTATGAGCCTATGTTTTATCATAGACTGGGTAATTTGGACCACAAACTATACCCCTACATTTTATACTGAATGGCAAAACACTTTTTTTTTAATTCATATTTAAAAATTCTAGTAATTGCTGGCTGAGAACTGTCAACCATGGTCAGCCCTTCACATCTGGATTATTGTAGGCTGCTCTCTTAATTAAATCTCTTTATTGCCTTCTATCTTGCAGTTAACTGTAGTAGGCTACCTGTCAGAAGCTTGCAAAAAAAATGCCATCACAGTAAGGATGTCACTATTAGGGAATTAAAAGGAAATTTAGGAAATTAAAAAATATAGCTTTAATAGTTGACCATATTTCCAGTAAAAACTGTTCATGATCTATGAAGGCAAAAAGTAAAACAAAACTAAAATACTCACATTCATCACAACTGACTATAATGTTCAGTTAATCGTGATGTTGATTTAAGGTCACATCGCCAAGTTCTTGCTTGTCATACATTTCCATCAAACCTCATTTTGATGGCTCAAAACACAGTCTGTTGCACAAACATGCAAATCATTTCAACACCTGTTTGTTCATATGCAAGTCACTTGGAAGCCCATTCATTCCTAAAATAATCCCTGTAAGCTCCGACAGATGTGCAAAACTCCCTGTGTTAAGCAAGTCGAGCATGTCAAAAAGCTTTAACTTTAACGGTGGTTTTCATAGAGAGAATGGACTGTGTACCAGGAAGCTGGATAAACAAAACAGTGAACAGGAGAACAAAAATACTGTTACTGAACACAACACTTCCTACACTCTGTGCGTTTACATGGGAAGTTTAATTCCTCTTTAATTCAGAATTAAAGTTAAATCCGATTTAAAATGATTAAAAATTACCATGTAAACATCTAATTCCGAACGAAAATGTCCATTCCGAATTAAACTTAATTCCGAAGTAAGTGGCTGGTTTATTCTGATTTTAATTCCGAATAGAATAATTCCGCGGTCATGTATACACTCATTCCGCTTTAAATTAATTCCCGTTCTTTCTGCGCATGCTCGTTCCCTTGCCCGTCTGTCTGGATGACGTTTATATTCCGCGCTGGGCTTGTTTTCAAAACAAAGTTTTAAGATGGCAGCACGCAGTAAATGGTGGTCAAGAGCAGAGATGATTTATTTAGGAACTGGAAATAATTAAAAGAACAGATGGCAGGAAACATAAAAATTGTGAGCTTTTCAAAGCGGCCAGGTTAAATGAAGGAGGTTTTGCAGATAGAGACGCCACCCAGGTCAAAAATAAGTGGAATGTTGTTGCTAATCGAGTAAGTTTGTTTTCTTCCGGTAGACGTAAAGATGTCTGCCCCCCTATCCAATCAGAACCCTTCCCAACCCCCAGACCTTAAACGGAATTGGATAAAGCCGAACAAACGTGTTTTCCATGTAAACTCGAAGGAAAATAGTTTAATTCGGAATTATTTCATTCGGAATAATTAATTCGGAATTAAAAAACATGATGTAACCGTGGCCACTCTACTAAATTATGCTACATTTGACTACAACTAGAGTAATTAAGTTAACCTATTCTTACTTAAAATGCTTTTTTGTCACCGTCCAACTTTGGGGATTCCCTGAAACAAATACAGCGATTTAATTATCTGTCACTGTCATAGTTTTCATCTCTTTGACCTAGAACAATGACTATGTTTACATACAATTAACCCAGTTAAGGCATGACTCTAAAAAAAAAAAGAATTGTCATGTAAACAACATTATTTGATCACCTTAACCTGAATAAGGTTATATTCAAAGACAGCAATAACCTCATTTAGCTGTACGGAGTAGAGCTACAGAGCAGCATAAGACTTGTGCTTTCACACTGTAGTTCAAATGCTGGCTTCCCAACGTGTCAAAATTTGTTACTTCAAACCATGCAAGAACATCCTCACTTCTCTGCTTATTGGTCAGATCTGTCCACGGTGGGATCAAACAATGCAAATACAAAAAGACCCTGTCTTGTGGTAGACACTGGTGCGCTGCTTGTCCCATCTGTTAGGAATTCTACACTAGTTGCCATACTACTGACTCTGTTATTTGTATTGAATCACTCTTGCTAAACATGCCAGTTGAAAATGAAGCATGACAGTGGCTGTGGTAAGCTTCAATGTGCTAAAGTTGCCTAAGGCGTAATAACAAAACTATACAGAATTTTTGGGCATTATGGATTAAACCAATAGAGACAAAAATCTATGAACTCAACGCTCCAAGTAAGACATTTATAGGCTTTTGGTGTTTGGTTTCGTAATAATTCTGATCAGGAGGCTTGCACAAAACCTTCATCATTTGATTTGAATTAAGACCAACTCTTCTGTGTACTACTATATTCACACCAGAGAAAATGAACTCCAACAAGTGAGAATGTAAACTTGAGTTCATTTTAAATCAGCACCATGGAAATTCTTAGTTCAGAGGTTTCACCATAGGTGTTGAGGTTAAGTCATTTTTATGACATGCCTAAAATGTACTCCTTTTCATCTCTTGCTCAATCACTTACTTGTTTTCTCTTCCATCATCACTTTCTTGAGTCTCTTGGTTGTCTTTGCCATAATATCCACTAGGGGTTAGGGATAAGGGTTAGTCCAAAGGTACTTTGGATGGCTTTTGCTGACAGTGATGGGGGACCATGAGAGCTAGCTGGCGCTTCCTAAAAGTAATCAAATATTCCTTGAAATGAAATAGATATTGATATTTTAACAAGGAAACTAAATAAATAAATAAATAATCCTTTGACAGCATCCTCAGATGCATATATAAACATGCACACAGCTTAGTTACTCTATAATATCCCACAAATTGCTCCTTTACAAGCCATGCCCTGGACACCAGCTGAATATTGCTGAGTAGAATGGATCCAGCATTAAAAAAAAAAAGAAAAATTAATAATGATAATGACAGCAAGGCTTCGAATGCCCATGAATATTGCAATGATGAAGGGAAATGTAATGTGATTAATTATCTAAATCAGACTATCTTCTGCAACATGCAAATGAAAATATGATAGGAATGTTGTCTATGCAACTCATGCAAACACCATATTCAGAATATAGTCTAATCTATAATAAGGTGGACAATCATAATATTACTGTACATGTAAACAACGGAGGTGTGTTAATCTTTGTTTTATCTGCTCGTTTCTCTCTCTTTTTTATACCATGGCACATTTAGTCATTCATTTGTACTCAACAACAATAAGTATTTTGAAATAAATATTATTTTTCACAGTTTCTGCAGTTCAACAGATGTTGAACTACAATCTCTACCACTTAGCCATTCTATTTTTATTAAACTATACATTTTTTTCTTGTCAACTGTTTACATAAAAAATTCAGCGGCTATAACAAGAACTGCACAATTTGAAGAAAAAAAGAGGCCAATCCTGCACTCTAAAATACTTGTTTTACAAAATAGTGGCCATTATGCCATTAAAACAATTTTTTTTTTTTTTTTTAAACAAATGACATAGCTAGATATGCTGGCTAAGAATAGTTCTCCCCTTTACCCAATGTAAACTTGTGGCTTGAAGAAGCAGCTCTTTCATGTCTCAATCTGCTGCTCCAGCAATGGAAGACAACTTGTCCTCCACCTCATCAAGGCTACCTTACACTTGTGCTCTCTGTCCTTTAGTTGCAGTGTGCATGCATGTGCAAACTATGCATGAGTCAGCTATATGTCTATGTTAGCAGGTGGTGAAAAGTATGCATCATTTAACAAATGCAAAGAATAAAAACGTAGCCTGCTTGCTACGTGGCTGCAACTCTGGATTCCCAACTCAATACCTCCAAGTTAATATCTACCAAACCTGCATGTAGTAAATGTTACTGAGATGTTGTAACAGCAATTTCACAACCCTGAACACAAACATAAAAGGTAAACGGACTTTATTTATAAAGCACTTTTCTAGTGTTTGACCGCTCAAATTGGTTTACACCACAAGTCACATTCACTCATCAACACAGACATACATATAGCACTTTCATCCCACACAGATTTATTATTTATTATTTGCAATTTTGCTCTAAAATTCAAGCCTGTATTTTTGGAGTTTAGCCGTATTTTAAAAGAAGCATACTGGAGTTAAAAAAAAAACAATACAAAACAAACAACAATAAAAAAAAACACAACAACTAATTCTAATATTATATGGCAAACTTTAATTAGAGTCAATGTGAACTGAAGCATTTGTCAGTTAGAATGAAATATATGCAAAATGGCAATGAATGTTAGCACAGGGTGCAATGAAGCTATTTAAAAAATAAATAAGCCTCTGAGAGGGCTAAAAAAGTCACTGTACTTGAGTTATAGTGTAGACATGGTGGAATGATCACCCTTCTGAGCATGTCTACAGCTATGATGTTAACAAAGGGTAGCTGTGGCTGTAGCCACCCGGGTGCTACAGCCACCCGGGTGGCTGGGTGGCTCTAGCACAGTTGGCAGAGTGGGTCGTCCAGTCACTGGAAGATTGGCAGTTTGATCCCAGCTCCAACTGTCCACATGCCAAAGTGTCCTTGGGCAAGACACTGAACCCTAAACTTGCCCCTCAGTGGGTCTGTGGGTCTGGCAGCACCTTGCATGGCAGCTGCCACCCACTGGTGTGTGAATGGGTGAATGAGAGGCCATTGTAAACCGCTTTGAGGGCGCCTTGGTGTGGATAAAGTGGTATATAAGTGCAGTCCATTTAAGAGTTTCTCGGTTTGACTAATTTATTGTACGTGGCTAAATATAGTTGGAATCAGCCAAAACTGCCAGGTTAGATCTTTGTAAAATTAACCAATTGTAAAATTCTTGGTTGAGTCGCAGTTTTCTCAAAGTGCTTCATACAAATAACAAATTAAAAAAAATATAATAATAATCAGGAAAGACCAATAAATTGAAAAAATAAATACAGTGATACAATATAAAATAGTAGGGCAGTGTTCCAGTCATTCAATGGCAGAGAAAAAAATAGAAAAAAAGAAGGAAAGGCTCTCCAACGTATACATTTTAAAAAGATACTTTAAAGAGGTCACTGACTCTGCTGACCTGATTTCCTCAGGCAGCTCATTCCACAGTTTACAAGCTTTGACCGTAAATGCTCAGTCACCTCTGGTCTAGAGCCATGCCTCTGGAAAAAATACAAGTCCTCTGCCTGAGAACCTCAGTTTATGTACAGGCTCAAATAGGACTAAAAGGTCAGATAAAAAGAAAAAAAAAGAAGAAGGTGGGAGGCCTCAAAGAGCTTTAAAAGTCACTCGTGAGATCTTCAAATCAACTCTAAAACAAATGTGAAGCCATCTGTCCGTCAACTAAAGCTAGGCAGAAATTGGGTCATGCAACAGGAAAATGATACTAGCACACGAGCAAATCTACAACTGAATGTCTAATGCCATTCAACCATTATAGTCATACAGGAAAAGACTACATCAAATGCTTCTTGTTAAAATTCCTAACTTTGTAGGAGAAAAAGACATATACATTGCTTAGTACAAAAATTTAGCTTTTGTCTCTATAGGTAGATTTTAAATACAAGACAACTGTACAGGGGGTGAATTTTTTTGTACCACATTAGGGAAAATTAAATAAAGCAACAAATTATACATTTAAATTTGACTGGCAGCCAGCACAGCCAGTGGCTAGCTATCAACATTTTATCTTCTTAGCGCTAAGCCTAATATTAATTTCTGAGCTGTGAATAAAAACCTAGCAGAGCATACTCATATTTTAAAGAGAATATATTTTGCTGTGATTATGTGTTGTGTTACTGCATTCACTGTACTAACAGGCTTGCCCAACTGTAACATGTGAATGCATGGAGGTAGACAGCTGGCCTCCGATGGGTCTCAGCAGAGCTCTGCTAGTCCTGGTTTCAGCCCTGGAAGCACTCATTTCGGATGTTGTTTCAGTCACAAATGAATGTAAAGTAATATCAATTATAATCCTGGGTTAACATAAACTAACTTTGACCTTTTGCATTGCAACACAGTATGAGAAAAAAAAAAAAAGAGGCTTCAAAAATCCAATTCAAAACAATGGGTGACATCACCGAGGGTTTGTCTTGTAGTTACCTAATTTCAAGACCTGGTGAGGGCTGGATGATTTAAAAAAAAAAAATAGTACTTTGACCTTTTTTTTGCGCAAAACTATATTAGATAAAGGGATGACAGGATCCTCGAGCTAAGAAGCCTTTCCTTAATTCCAATCCCCTTTACATTTTTAAACAATTATTGATTTTAGCAACATGTTTTTTGTTCCTACCATTACATTTTCCTTCAATAAAATGTTATTATCCCAAAAACCTTAGAAGACAGCCTGAGTGAGTGACTAAGTCAGGACTACAATTCAGGCTTTTCAATTAAATCATGCTTTTGAAGGTCATAATATAATAGTTTTGGTTTGGATAGTGGGCTATTTTTTTTTCCTAATATAACAAGCCTTTTAGAGAAACATTTAATGCAAGTTCTGCCATGGACACATGGCTTATCTATTATATGAGTTGATGCTCTGAGTACCTGGTCAAATACTGTGGAATACACTTTACTCTTTATATTAAAGGCTCTTGTCATAATTTAGCGGGGTAAGTATTTTTGCTTTATCAACACATGTAGCATGTACAAATTTTCCTGCAGCTATCAAACCTGCAGAAAAATTTCACACCACCACTTCCTTTTTTGTTTCCATAGTGATGACGACTGGTTTTCCGGCCCAGAGTGAGTGCAAGTGTGTGCTGTTGCTCCATTGGACAGGAAGTTGGTTAGAAAGCTTGCTCTGTCAGCAGCACTGCGTAGCCTTATCTTTGAACAATGACTTGACTTGCTCTTTAAAAAATGATAGTACACTTACACTTTAGAATGGTAAATGGTAAAATACTTGAGGGGAGAGATATCTATCCTAGAGTTATAAACAAAAGACTAATGATAATTGATAGTTGGTTTTGTAACCTAGGGACCAATGACTGACAAACAGAAAAGGTATTGCAATGACTCTTCTCTTTTTAGTTTGGATAATCTGTAACTGATTTGCAAACCAAATACAATGTGCTATTAAAGCAAAACATTATGTAATGTGGCAATTCTGCCTGAACTGTACTTTTGTGAGGGAAAGGATAAGAAAAAAATCTCATTAAATTAAATATGCATTAACTAGTTCCATCAAATATGGCCTTGTTCAACAGGGTTTATATAACTTCTCTTTGGGGACTAATAAAGTATTATTTAATTAAATTAAACTGAATTGGTAATGTTTATAGCCATTTTTCACCCACAAACTGCCATCTTATTTGCTCGGGGGTCATGCCCTGGGTCTCTGTAAAGTGACTAGAGACAATTGACATTGTAACAGATGCTATACAAATAAAATTGAATTGAATCTTGGAAATGCTCTACAAATGTTCCAAGGGGGTCGGCATGCGGGAGAGATTTCTTACTGAGATCATTCTAGCCCTCTGGTAAAATGACTGAAAAAGGAGAAGAAAAAAAAATCAGCAAATGAGAAAATC
The DNA here is from genome assembly GCA_018398805.1 of Hirundichthys speculiger. Classification (NCBI taxonomy): domain Eukaryota; kingdom Metazoa; phylum Chordata; class Actinopteri; order Beloniformes; family Exocoetidae; genus Hirundichthys; species Hirundichthys speculiger. Next base: position 1,826,469 of record JAGFBZ010002532.1, on the reverse strand, counting down.
TGTCAACACAACTTCCTGAATACTTAGTGTGACTGAATGAATGTACGTGCTATAAGGCTGCTTCATAATTATTTATTCTGACCAGTGAGTTGCTTTCCACTTCCTAATCAGTGTTGTGGATATATTAAAACATTGCAAAATGTGCAATTGATTACATCACAGAAGCTCCACCCACTACTCTTAATAAGCTGAAAAGAAAACTGCAATTTCCACATTATCCTCTTGCATTATTGTCCATCCTCCTGGGTCCTGTACATTAGCACTCCCCAAATACAATCCCTTGATTTTCAAGCAGTGTGAGCACATCTTCAGAGAGAGAGAGAGAAAAAAAACACACTTCAAATGTGAAATATGCATGCAGGACAAAGTCAAGACTAAACTCAATCACTTCTGTTTTTAAATTCTTGTAAGAAAACATCTTATTTCTCCAATTATACTTGCTCTTTTGACTGCTTGCGTATTTCTTTCTCCACCCCTTACTTTGGCCTTAAAGTTACTATATAATGTTGTTGTAGGACTTCTCATGTTTCACAGCACGCTGTGCAAAGAGAGGGGCCATCGCTTGTTAGTCCATTGGTAGCATGGTTTACTAGCAGAAAATTGATGATTCAAAATAAATGATCAAAAAATGCTAAATCAAATAATGAAAAATGATAAAAGATGAAAAATTAAGACAACGGGACATTAATGCAAAATTCTACTGTTTCTTTTTTTCCTGGCTCATTAGAACATTTCTGATATAACCACTGACATTGAGACCAGTGGTCATGGTCAATGGGGACCAAAGCTCAGTCTTACTGAGGCAGAGGCTGACTTATGGGGGCTTAGGTATTGTTCTGGCAAAGAATCAGAAACGGAACCAACTGGGAATACTATTTAACTGACTGGCTCTGTTTTGGTGCATAGTGCTCTGCAGCATTGACCAGAGTGGAGGAGTTTAGACAAGTTTGTGTCCAGGATGAACTGGTACAGTACCTGATAAAGTACAGGTACAGGATAGAGATCAGGTCAGTCCTGATTATTTTTTTTAAATACCTTACTATTTGTTGCAGTCTTTTCGTGTCTTGTTTGGTGCCAGATCCAAAGCAAACAGTGATAGATGTGACAGGGATTTCTGAGTCTTTTGCTCTATGTGTGATATGAGCAATCCATTTAGTTAAGACAATAAGGTAAAGAGCATCCAAGGCAAAGTGAATTTGGACTCTCCTACCTGCAGTCCAGATCTATCTCTTAGTGAAAATATATGGTACATCATGAACAAGAGAATGAGACACAAGGCAATCATAAACAATTGAGCTGCTGGCATTGTGCATTCAGCTGGGACTGGCAAGCTCATAGAGAGCAGGAAAGCCTGAACAGGTGAGTTATAATGTTAATAGGTGTTGCAGTCTGACTCTGGAAAACACTAATCATTAATGAAAAAGTAAAACCATTAGGAGAAAATCAGGAAATTCCAGGAACTGAATGATGAGTCAATTTCTGTAATCAAAAATAGAAATTTCAGGAATTTGATACATCGAATGATCCTGAATAGCCAGTGCTTAGCACGAGATGATTCTCAGGCTGAGATACCAGAGGTTTTTTTTATCTTATATGATATGATACTCCACATATACACATTAATTTGGACATCTGATGTCAGTTTTTAATTTATCTAATGCACCCGTTTTTATTTGCCAACGTATGATGAAAACAGTGTGACAGAAAAGGAAGGCCTTGTAACCTGATCCAGTTTTGAATGGCCAGTGTCACAGATGAATGTTTTCACAGATGAATGTTCAATTAAAATTAAAATTCAAGATTTTGTATGCTGCTGATTATCTTGGAAAGAAAACTCAAATCTACAGATCAGATCTTTCAATAAGAAAACAAAGAAAATTGCAACTGGAACTTGAAATAGGTGCATTTCTACTGAAGGTTAAAAGCCAAAACACATAGACAGTATTCACATAACATCACAACAAGCCTTCTGCCATTTTATAGGTCAAGCGATTCATTTCATAAACACTGTGTGCATGCATTTTCATGTTGCCTCTGTAATCTGGTTGCATTCTCAGGCTTCTACTTGTTCCGTCGTAGCGTCCTGTTATTTACAGGCAGAGGGTTCTTTTGCAATCTCTTACTTGTAGTAACCTCATTTAAACGTGTTCAAACTTTGGTATTCAAATCCTCTGGCAGCAACTATGATTCAATCTGGTGTCATGACACAGAATGTCATTTTTATGCAGCCTTTAGCATCAGAGAAAGAGAGTACCTTCAATGAGGAAAAGTAATGAGCAATGAGGAAAATACAGCAGAAAAGCTATCCTAAGGCATAAGAAGGGAATGTGCTGGCAGAGCCCCTCCTCTGTGATATGCAATCCAAGAGAACCGTTTGAACATGTAGACTGTCAAAATTTAGATCTCTTTAACAAAGAATTCTTAGAAGCCACAGTAAAATGGTGAACTCTCGATATCATCTTTTATCGATACATCTTCATTACTGGACACACGTGGGTTAAAAACATAAAAATAGAGTAGACGTATTTACTTCGTGAAGTCAAGGTAAACATGCTGAGAGTCCTGACTAGCACAACGCAGTGACACAGTTTCATGGAAGTATTGTGTAAATTTGCTAATGTGCTGGTGTAGCTAAACAGCTTTATATCACCTGATAAAGAAAAACAAAAAAGCAGTAGCACAACTTTCAATCAATCTTCAAATTTCTTAAGAATTTCAAGGTTTAAAGAGTGAATTATTAGTGAGTAAGACAAAGGTGTTTGGAAGTAAAGCTCTTCTTTATCTTAGTTTGGCAGGGCCTACAGCTTAACACACCAACCAGCTCACTGTAATCCAGCTACAGACAACAGCTTGGATAAAGAATTACACCTTTGGATCTTTAGCACTCTTAGATTTACATACACCAGGCTATTTTCAGGTTGTCTAATCCAAACTTAACTGCCACCTCTAACCCAATCAGACCTAAGGCCTTAACAAAAAATACTTTTCTGGAAAACTTAAAAGTTGTCATCTAATACCTTTATCTCCCAGTCTTGAAGAAACAGAAAACAATGACATAAAAACATCTTCGAGGTTAAACCACACACTTTTAACATAAATGACTGATTTTGGCATGATCCTTATCGGTTTAATAATAGTCAATGTGTATTGACAATGATGACGTAACGAGTATATTGTTGCTGACGTGAAAGATTTCATTGAAAAAAGAAAAATTATTTCATTATGAATCGTAAGATTTAAAGATGTATATGATAAAACAATCTACCACAAGATGTTAGTAAATTTACTTTGACTAACGTCACATAATTAAACAATAAACCTGATTGGAAAACAGCAGAAATATTCTCCAAAATAATAATGTATGAAGTTAAAACAACTAAAAATGATTGTCAACCAGAGTAATTGTGTAAACACTGGAGAAAATCCATGTTGCCTCTGACTTCTGCACCGGCAACTGACTTGTAACAAATCAATTAGTGGATTAATTAGGCACAGAAGTCATGTAACTGACCTATACAACTAACATAAACAATAATTATTTCCACTCATAGTCTGCACAATACCTTATGTGCAAAAACAAAAGCTCTTTCTGCTAACCTAAACATTAAAATTATGTCATTATCTTATTTTGTCAATCCATAATGTCATGGATTGACAATTAAGTCCAGGTCTTATCGAGTCTATATGTACTGGAGAAAAATCTATCTATCCATCTATCAACCAACAGGGAGCCATTACATCCCTTTTGCTATGCTGCTGAGATGCAAACAGACAAAAAATCCTTGGAGGTATGTATATTTTAAGGAAACTCCCCAGTGCCCAGAACTGGCTGTCATGAAAGCACCCATTTATAATGTGTAACGATGAGAATGTTAAGTTAAAGTTTAATTAAATGTCAATTGGATATGTCCCATTAACTTTATACTAAATCAGCATCATTGGTACAACATCTATGATGTAACCTATTGAATGTAATATTTCTCCAGAGATAAGGGATTCTAACATTTATAATAAGCGACTACAGGTAAAAAAGGAGCAAGTAAGCAGACCAGCAGTCTGTACAGGGGTCTGAACTACCTTTTTCATACCAAACTTTTAGAGACAGACCATATCATTTACATCAATGTCTTTCTGATGTGAATTATTTCTTATTAACAGAGTTATGTGTGCATGTAGTTAATAATAAATTAGTTTTAAAGTTCACTTACTGGTCAGCTCTTTTTGTTACATGTTGGAAAGCAGTGGTCCTTATTCTAAAGCACTAGATATAAAAGTTCAGTTCCAATAGACTGGTTTGATGACTATTGTGACTATGAGATACAAACTCTGCAAACAATGCAAGAGGGGGGTACTTAAAGATATTTAGACAGAAAGAACAAAGGAAGTGAAAGAACTTAACAGTTGACTAATCACCATGTCTTAGTGTAGAGCAATACTTTGTGGGAAAACTTAGGTTAGGCATTTAAAACTTATGGTTGGATACCAGAAATATTTGTAGGTCCTCTATTTGCCAAGTCTGCATTCTCTCCAGCATATAAAAAATGGCCCAGGACATATATTAAGTAAAGGAAAAGAAGGAGAACAGAGATAAGCTGAGTTGCATGGGAAGATCTGCTCTCTCAAGACACAGAGGAGCTTATCCTTCATGTGCACAACAGGAAGCCAAAGAGGAGCAGCAACTGGCACGCACGCGCATAGACTTACTCCAAGTCAAACATCAAAAATGATGGATGAACATCATCCATGGTATTACAGTGGTGACGACAAAAACAGCAAACGTTACGACTGATTTCCTCTGAGATGTGACAGCACAGTTAGAATCACAGTGTACCTAACTGCCTGACAGATGTCATTTCCTATTTGTCAATCACCGGTAACAACTCAAAGGACGATCGTTATGATAGCACATACAGCATAACACGGAACATGGGAAGGTCAAAGGACACAGGCGTATCACCATAAAGACATTAGACAGTCTGACTCACCGAGTGGTTGACTCCCCACATAAGCACGCTGAGCAAAGGGTCGCTGGCGCGGAAGAGCTTCACTTTCTGAGCAACGAAGTGTTTCTTCTTGGTCTTCGTTTTGCTCGCAATATTTGCGGCAATGCTGCTCGCCGAAGCCATATTTAAGCACACTGGGCTGGTTAGTGCAGTCTGTGTGTGATGATCCTGACGAGCGTGTCTTCTCTTGAAGCTGGCGCGGTGGCCAGAGCAGCTCACGATTCAGTGATATCAATACAGTTCATTTAGTCGGCTCGCAAACCAAACCGGCCGAGCCCCTTTTTCTCAGTTTCACTGAAGCCACGGCCCAAGCTGGAGAAGTACTAATATGAGAACGCTAACAATGCCGTTCTCATTCAGCTGAACGTCCTCCGCTTCCCCCTGCCCACATCACCACTCTTCCTTCCTCGACTCTCCGCAGCCCTGCGACGTGAGCTCTCACTGAGCTGGCGCTAGCATAGCCGACTAGCTCGCTAAGCTAGCGAACACCAACGATAAATTTCCTCTTTTTAAAAAATAAACGAACGCTGACGTGAGAAAAAAAATGCGTTAAAACAAGTGGCGAATAAGAAATAAATTATGATGCAATGTTAAATGAAAATGTTAAAAAAGACACGAAATGTTGAATGGATAACACGATTACCCTACACTGCCAGCTAACGTGAATCCCTCCGACCTTCGCTGGCCGAGCGACGGCACAAAGCAGATCCGGACTCCGACGGCTAGCCTCCGAGCTAACTATTGCCATCAGCTAGCAGCGGCTCAGTCAGTCCCCCTCCCACGCGCCTGTCGTTATTCTGTAGATATGACAGGGGTGTGTCCCGTCATGTCCCCCACGACGTCTGACAATAAAACGCCGACGAGAAGATAATAACGACGTGATGTCAACGGGTGGTCAGCTCCGACTCAGCGGCGCTGATGCTCGTGTGCGCTGCTGTCAACTGACAGCTCGGTGGATGGGAAGTGACAGTCCGAGCTTTGCGGCGTCTGCTGCGCTGATTCGCTGCTGCTCCCTCCCTCCACCGGGCCTCTGCTACCGCTGCTCTATGATACCACACACGAGGCTTTTACAAATATCTCTCTAACATGTGTATGTAGTTCTAACGTCATGCCAACCTTATGTGTGCACGAGTGTGTGTTTAATGCAGAAACTGTAACACTACCAAGCATCCTCCATTCAAGTCTTGATTTAGATGAAAATAATCTGTGGCTCATTTCAGAATAAAGCAGAATGATAATGTCCCCGAACCGCCAGAGCTAATGTCTTTAGAGGTCATTTGGTCTTCTGGTGCATACTGTGCTGTTTTTCACTGGCGCATTGCTGTGTCAGTACCTCTAAAAGCAGGAGGCCTCAAAGTGCTGATGCTGTATGGACCTCATTTGTTTTATGAGTCACTCTTCACAACAGCACATTTATGCCTCTATAGTGTCGGCCAGGTCAAGGGCTCCACTCGTTCAGCCAGCACAAATTCAAGTACAATTTTTTATAAAATGTTACCTCTTCGTTTTTATGCAGGATTTGACATATGATGATTATTTTTTTCTATTTACTATTCGCAATGTTATGTTATTGAATATCTCATTTTACTCTGGTTTCAAATAAAGAAAGAATTTAATATAGTTTCAGCTTTGCCTAAAAATGCATGGCAGCAATTATTGACTGTAACATCTCATTTCGGCTCAATATCGGGTTAAAGGAAATAATAGTCAACGAAGCACCCGTTGCCTAGCAACATAGTGTCAATAATCTTTTCCCAAAACACTGAACGCTACACTCTGCTTCTTGTGACGGAATTGAGTTGTAATTATCAATTTTGAAGTCCTCATCTGGTGAGAAAAGGTGAGTCATCGTTAACATGCGAGAAAGTGATATATAATTTATGTTTCTTTGTGAGCGCCGCAACAGTGCTAGTAATTGGCCAAGGTGTCACGTTAGCTTCTGCGTTTAGCTGGCTTTATAAACTCAGTCCAACAGTCCAATAGTCCAGAATTTCGTGCATAATTATATAAACCCCGTTTAGACACACAATAGTTTCTTTCTGGACCGCAGGATGAGAAGGAAAACGAAGAAGGATTCTGAAACTCCATGCAAAGAAACGGTAAGAGATAAAGTCATCTTGTACATCTTTAATGAACTTTAACTGTTCCTCAGTGTGCCACCTGAAACTCATGAGAATGTATGTTTTATGTCAGTTGAAACAAATGGCTGTCGTTTAGACACATAATCCATGATAAGCCCTTGTTATAATCACTTTCCTTGTCTCCCCTGATCTCCAGTTTGAGCCTCTACCTGTTCGAGAGTAAAAACCCAGCAACAGTAGTTCTGCTGTTAAAATCCCCAGAGGAGGACATAGTTGGAAAAGCATGTGAAGCAATCTACACATATGCAGAGAAAGGTACAACTACCCACAAACATCCCAGTAAATTGTTGTATTAGTTCTTTTTTTTTGTGAGCAACTTTACCCAAAATTAAAGAGAGATTGTCTTAATGCTAAACTCAATCTCTAATTTATTTAATACATTCAATAGATATTCTTTTCAAAGCGTTTATCACTGTGATGAATTTATCTGTCCACTGTCTCCCCCTGTTCGTTAGGAGATGAGAACAGGATTTCCCTGCTGGGACTTGGGGCATTGGAGCCTCTCTGCAAGCTCATCACTCACAGCAACAGACTTGTCAGACGCAATGCATTAATGGCCCTGGGCATCATGGCCACCAACGGTGGGTCATAAAACATACGTCACCATTGCTGACTCAACTGCCGTGGACTTAGCGGTTTGCAGTACAACCTTTGCAGTATGTAGTGGTGCAGTTGACAGAAACATTTCACAAACTTCTATTCAGCTGTCTGGATTGTCAAATTGCGAGTGTTAATTCATAGGTTTACTGGGTCAACACAATTAATGGGCTGATGGAAAGCATCACTAAATAATTTGAATGTGATCTTCTTTTATTTTTCACTGAAAGGTGAAGTAAAGGCTTCTTTGAAGGAATTGAATGTCATTCCATCAGTTTTAGAGAAACTTTCATTTGAAGGTGAGTCATTTTCATTTCAAGAATATAGTTACTGAGAGTGACTGACTGTCACTTTGTTGTAGGAATTCTAATATTTGTTCAATGCGTCTTTGAAAGAGGAAATGTTTTTACATTTAGCACTATGTTTCTCTTCATTTCTCTTCTGTTCAAGAGGATACAGTTGTGCATGAATTTGCAACACTGTGTCTCAACTCCCTGTCAGTGGATTCAGTCTGCAAGAGCCAGATCTTTGATAACAATGGCCTGGCACCTCTAATCCTGCTCCTCTCCAGCCCTGATCCAGATGTCAAGAAAAACTCCCTGGAGATTATCTTCAGCCTTGTTCAGGTGGCTAAGAGTCATTCGTTTTTTTCACTTTCACTTTTCACTTTTTTTTTAAATTTTACTTTTTAACTATTTACACTGACTTATGGCATTTTAATTTCATTGTACATGTCATTTTCATGTTACATAAAGAGATTCAATTCAATTTAATTTAGTTAAATTCAACAACTGTAATTTATATTTATCAGCATCTCAAACACAATTAAGTGCTTTTTTTTTTAAGTCTCAGGATTGGTGAAAAGAAATAGTTCCAATATTCTTGTAGTCCTTTTACAATCTCTGTTGTTTTGAAGGACTACCAAAGTCATCAGGCGATAAATGAATTAGGGGGTATCCCACCACTTCTGGAGCTGCTGAAGTCTGACTTCCCTGTTCTTCAGCATCTGGCTTTAAAAACACTGGAATGTGTCACAACTGATAAAGACACACGCATGACGTTTCAGGAGGAGAAAGGATTTGAGAAGCTAATGGAAGTTCTCAATAACATGGTAGGTGTGTGTGTGTGGTAGAAAGGTGCTTCTTGCACAAATATCTTCACTGCTATTTTATGGTAATAAAACAGGAAAGAATATGGAGATATGGATAGCTACTTTTGTATGGTTTTGTTTATGATGCCGCATTTTTATACCATTAAAGGTCTATTCAAGTTTTGTACATCCTCCATCCCAATTGTTTTTATTTTTTGTAGGATTTCTGTGACTTACATGTCGAGGTCTTAAAAGTAATGGCAAACTGTTTATGTGAGGATGAGACTGTGCAGCTGATCCACAATACTGGAGGACTGACGAAGTTGATGGAATTTTTGCCGACTCCCTAACATGCCCGAAGTCCAGTCCACTGCAGTTAAATGCCTCAGCAGAGTGGCTCAGAGTTGTAAGCACACAAAAAGATGAAAATTATATTTGTAGTAACACAATGATTATGGCTTTGTGTTTTCTTGATTATGCTGATGTTTATATGTATATTCATGCATGCATATGTAGCTGTGTGCCGCAAACTGCTGCATGAGCAGGACGTGGAGAAAATTCTTGTGGAGTTTCTGTCTGTGGCGGATGTCAGCGTGAAAACATCTACCTGTCAGGCTGTGGCTGCCATGAGCTTCCACCCTCCCAGCAAAGACAGTTTCAGAGAATTGGGTACATATGCAGTCATCTAACCATCACAAGATTGGCACACACAGTTCAATTAAATGTTGATGAATTTGAGCTCTCTGTGTTTCAGGTGGCATTCCTGCAGTAGTTCAATTGCTAAACAGTGAGAGCCTGGTGCTGAAAGAGGCAGCAACCCAAGCCCTCTACAGTCTCTCACATAGCAACCAGCTTAATTCCATGTGAGTGACAGATAATCTGACATAAACAGTTAAAAAAAATAGGAATCATGCTTCATCATTTCCAGTACATTATATAATTACAACTATGATGTATATGTGAAGTCTCTGTACAGATTGAGATAAGGCTAAAAAACAACTTGAATGATCTTTTCCACCTCACTCCAATTGTCCATTGAAAATATAATCTATTGTGGAAATCAGTACTTAGGCTCTGGGACACTCTTTTGTACAGTTGCCAGTGAAATGTGATGTTTAAGGAATGGGTGTCACCGCACAGTGGAACAGCAGTTCTCTCTGATTGAGTCCTGTGTCCTCTCTTTTCTTTCTGTCTCATCATGTCTTCCAAATATTTCTTCTACAGGCAAGTGTTTCTGAAATGTATAAGTGCATTTCTGTTTCCCTCTATTCCTCTATTAATTATTACACAGCTACTATGTTAGATTCAGATATTAATGCATGTTTCAATTTTTATATTATTATTTTATTATTAAGGAGTGTAGTCCATCTCTCATTCACTTTTATGGTGTCTTCCAGGGCAGTGTATGAGGCAGGGGGGCACAAGATCCTTGTCCAGCTGCTGCATGGAAGCTGTCTGAGAACAGTGGCCAATTCTGCTGCCACACTGTGCAACATGGCAGGACAGGAGATCATCCGATCTAGCATCTTGTCCCATGGAGCCATACAGGCTCTGGTTGAGCCCTTAAAATCCAAAGATACACAAGTTCTAGTCAGCGCAACTCTGTGTGTGGCCCTACTGGGCTGTGATAAAGAAGCAAGGGCGGAGGTGTGTGCTTGTCTAACGACCGCCCAAAATGCTGTCTACTTCTCATGTTTGTTTGTGAAAAGAGCATTATGAAATTTGGTGTTTTGTATGAAGGAAATGTTGGTTAACTTTACTCGTATTAACTATAATAAAGTTGCCAAATATATCTTTTATGCCGTCCCAGTGTACCTAAAACTCACTCCATGTCCTTCATAGTTACGTAGAGCTGGAGGACTCGAACCCCTGGTCAATCTCCTCCAGTCCAATTACAAGGAGGTGCTGCAGAATGCAAGCTTTGCTGTGAATGTTTGCGCCAGCGATGAACCCACCGCTGTGGAGATGTGCAAATTTGGGTATAACACAGAAACAACATACAATATCAATAAATGGGCTACTTCATTAGTGATGAAATGTTGTGCTAGAGGAACTTTGTTGAGTAAAAGCACCACAGAGGCTGTTTGCAATAATCATGAGTGTAGTCTCCAAAATAGCCAGCAGATAGCAGTATAGAACAATTCTAAAGGTGTTTTAGATGAGATGCAGTGAGAAGTTCTCATATGTGTGTATGTTACTATCATCAGTGTCAGTTTTTGTGCTTTCATATTTCTCTTGTTTATTTGTGTCTCAGGGCCCTGGAAAAACTTCAGGAAATCAGCCAGTCAGTGAATCGTAGGAACCGTTTCAGTGAGTCAGCTATGACCACCCTGCTTAGCTCCAACCTTTCTGTTAAATACAGCCTGACAGGACAGTTGGCCTTCACTGACATAATGACTAGTGGCTTCTACGATGCTGGAAAGGTTTGTCATCCATTATCTATTCACTACTATAGATCATGCAGAAACCTTGAGAAAGAGTTAGGATTATTTTCTCTGAGTACTTGTCACACCAGAGCTAAATAAAAACAAAAAACACCCAGCTTTTTTAAAATGCCTGATCCTGAAAAACAAACTATATCTGTCTGTACATATGTATATACACTGTTTATCAGACTAAGTAGACCATTGTACTTGGTCATTCCTGTTGTTGTTATCTCTACTGGTGAACACGTCCTTGCAGGGTCAAGATGGCAGAGGAATTTGCTGAACTCATTAATTTAATTTGAAAGGCTGTTAGATATTCAGTTCATGCAGACTTCAAAAATGAAAATATTCAGCAGATCCCCATGAGCCTGCACAGGACTGAGCGGGAATAGATAATAGATGGATAGATGGATGGTGAGATGTAGAAATTGATAAGGAAATTGTTTAATATTAATAATGAAAAGGCATTTATTTATATGCGATATAGTGAAAATAGACCAATGCTAGTAATGTCTGATGATTTGGGTATAAGCATACACACATACATTTTACCACAGTAAACCTATTGTACATGCTTATTCTACAGCAACACGTTTGTCAAATGATGATCATGACCTCAATGCTACTGTTAATGCTATAATTGTCAGATAAAGTTATGATGATTTGAGGAAAGTAAATTGTAGGTTAACTCACAAACAGTGGCAAGTGGCTTTTATTACTGAGGAGCATAAAAATTTAAAAGGAATGTGACTAACTGTAATCATCATTATGGGATTGTATGTGCACACACATACACATCTACTCCAACATAAGTCCTTTGCGTTTCCTCTATGCCAGTTGTTCCTTACTGATTCACTTTCCTGTTTCTCCTCCTCCTTTCTGTTTTTCTGTCCCTCATCAGTGCACCTGCTGCTCATGTCCTTCCAGCTGCATTTCAGCATCTGATGCACGTTGCTGCAGAACCATAGACACTGCTGATAATGGGGAGACTTCAGCAGCACCCCCTATTACAAATGTGATTTTTGCACATTTCCCTGTATCCAGAATTTTTTACTTTCTTCCCCTGCATCTTTTTCGCTCACCATTATGTTTGGGTCCATTTAGATATAAGAAAAAAAAAATAACAAGGCATTCTGCCTATGGTGCCATATGATTGTTCTTAGTATAAATGATAAACCAGTGGACCACTGATCTTGCATGATGGGCTGCAAATAAAAGAATTTAAAAATCAGTCCCTGATTTTTGGTAAGACAATATTTAGTTAACACATTTTGCTGGTTTGATTTAGGAACCAAAAATCAGTTAGGTTTACTTTGTGATATTTTTATATGACCCCATCAAATTGAGAAAGAGCTTTGAACCCATTCATCCGCAACAACTTCTACCCCACCAGGACTGATTTTCAAATCTCATAAATCCGTATTTTATTCAGAATTGGAGCACAGAAAATATAGAACTCGTTTAAAGTAAGGAAATGTGCCGTCTCTGGAAAAAATAAGGTAATTTTGAAATTGATGCCAGCAGCATGTCTCAAAAAAGATGAGCGTGAATGATGTTTACAACTGCGTAGCATCTCCCTCTTGTTTTTACAACAATCCATACACGTCTGAGAGCTGAGGAGACCAGTTGCTGGGGTTTTGGGAGAGGAATGTTGTTCTTTTCTTGTCTGATGAAGGATTCAAGCTATTCAGCAGTCCTGGCTTTTCTTTGTTGAAAAAAAAAAAAACATCTGGCGCATTCACGGTGCACCAAATGTTTTCAGGTTGGTAAAAGATTTGGACTAAAGGCAGGGCATTTCACTACCCAGACACTTCCAAAACAAAGCCATGCTTTTGTCATTGATGCAGTTTAGCATTGTCTTGCTGAAAGATGAAACCCTCCTGGAGAAAGATGTTGGATGGGACCATATGATGCTCTGAAATCTGTATATACATCAGACATTGGTGTTTCCGTTTAATATGTGGAAGGTGTCCATTCTGATGTCACTATTGCACCTCCATACTATCAGAGATGCAGGTGATTGAACTGAGTGCTGATAACAAGCCAGATGGTCCGTCTCCTCTTTGACTCTGGAGGTTGCAGAATTCATGGTTTTCAAAAAGAATCTCAGATTTTTAATTATCTGGCAACAGGACAGTTTTCCACTTTGCCTCAGTATATTTTTTAATGAGCTTGGCCTTGAAAATGTTGTGGTCATTTCTGGATCGCATTAACATGTGGCTTCTGTGTTGTTTCAACATTTGATGTTTTTTGTGTTCTTTGTGCTTCAAATATGGGTGAAGGAAGTTTGAAAATCATTCCATTCAGCTTTAATTTACATTTACACCCAAGTGTTTTAGAACTGGGAATTCAGGCTACATGTATTTGAGAATGAATATAACAAAACACTCAAAAATCTGGGTAAAAAATACTTAACATTTGACTTAGGAAATATTTCACCAGGCTTGTTAATTTCTCACTTGTCTTTCAGGGTTTCCATAATTGTATATCAAACAAAAATGTTCATCAAAGCAATTACAACAGTGCATTTGGTTTTTTTTTTCACTTTCCTCTGCCTTTCACAAAGAACAAACAAGTGATTAAACGGAATATATTGCACATTTTAAATGAACTTTTATTCTCTTCAGACCTCTCCCTGTCTCTGTTTAATAGGCTCGTCCAGGACAGAGGATTCTGACTTTAGAGGAGCTGTCCAAGCAGCCAGTCAACCAGAACCGACCCATAATTCTTCTCAACACCACAACAGAGTATGAATTCATTTCAACATCAAAACATGTTTTCATGGATTAAAAGCAAAAGTTTGTTTTTAAAAGAATTACATAGGAGATACATTACATTTACAATTTATTTATTGTGGCTTAATAGAATTCCTAATGGAATTTCAAGGAGAAACATCCGTTTGTTTAGGCGCTTAACAAAATACCATTAGTACATCTTTTAGTCTTTCCAAAGTGGTATTTGATCAGGAAAATTAAAAGTACAGCCTGTAAAAAAGTTTGGAATGTTAAAATATTCAAATCAGTTTTGTTGAAACTGTATGAAACTGAATCAATCCACTTATAGGTGATTACTTTACGGTGTATCCACTCAAAAATCCCATAGAAAATTGTCTGAAGTCAGTAACATGAAAGATTTTTTTGTGGGTGTACAATTATTATCACCCTCCCCCTGTCTGCTCCAATCCAGTGCTTTACGTTCCCCTGCTTGGCTCTCCTTTCCCCCCTCTACCCTGCTGCCTTGAGTGTGCCCCATTAGTGTGGCGTCAATAGGCAAACAATCCCTTCTTTATAATGGCAGTACACTCAGATGCTTTGTGTTTAAAATTCAGGCCTCAAATCTATTCCCACAGTAAGATATATGCACAAAAGCACAGACAGACGTGCATGCACACCCATGAACAAGCACTGAGGATACCAGCATGTAAAAAAAAAAAAAAAAAAAAAAAGCAGCATGTCCAATGAAATACACACACACACTAACCTCCTTGTTTAATAAAAGGCTGTGCAACATGCACTCACTAATGTTTTCATGCCAAAAGAGAGCAGCACCCCCTCAGGGTACCTCAGATCCACTCATTTCATCTATGAGGATGCATGTACACACAGCTACTTGTGCTTTCCTAAGAAACATGTTACGTAAACCATCTGTGGTCTCTTCCCTTTTTTTTTTTTTGTGACTCGGGTTTAACTTCTGAAAAGCAAAATGCCTCCTACCTCAGTTCAATTAAGGTTTTCATTTTATGCTCCTGGTTCTGCAGCAAGCTCCAAAAGAGTTTTGAAAACCAAAACTCTTAACAGACATGAGTGTTTTAGAGACAGTAGACAGGGCACTCTGACACATTCCTAGAAGAAGCATATTTAGTTGCTGAAAAAACACTTTGCTTTACAATGAAAATAAAGTAAATTTAAGACATACAAAGGAGTTATTTCCTATAAGCAATTTAATTTGTAGTTATAAGCTGATTATGAATATCTTATTTCTTTTAATGTATTATGCATAAAGCAGATTTGCATATAGAAATCGGCAGGCTTACTTTAGTCTACATGCGGTATTGAAGGTAGTTTAAGGGGTCAGGGAGTACAATAACAATGCTGATATCAGTGAAAAACAAAACCTTTCATTTTTGTCCTTTTTTGGGAGAGAGAGAGAAGATGAGGCCAGAAGAGACTCAAAGAAACCAATCAGAAACAGACACCAGCAGCAGCAGAAAAAAACAAAGTTTACTGAGGTAATGGGACTGTATATATGAAGAATAAATCCCATCATCACCATATAACACAACCTGCAGAACAGGGAATGGAAGAAAAACACAATTTGACTTTATTGTATAGGCTGTACATTTAGCTTTACTTTACCATGGCATTTAAGGTACTGATATTATTCCATGTTTTTAAAAAAAATATTTATTAATCCACAAAGGAAAAGATGCAATTTGCTTTTAAATGGCTGTCTTTTTGTACATAATTAGGAAGAAACAGGATGAAAAACAAAGAGATGAGACCCAGTTTGATGCTCCAAAAGGAAAGGCACAACACGTGATTGAAGATGTCTCACTGCAGATGCTAGCTGAAGAGGCAAAAGAATCCATCCTTCCTCTGAACGTTGAGCCAGAGCAGTATGCCGCCTTGGCCAGGTGACAAATGAATGCAGCCGACACATAAGGGTGTTTTGTGTTTTGTGTTGTGTGGTGGGTCACTCATTTCTAAATCTCCAAATTCATGAAAACCAACTGAAGCTTGAAAATGATAAGCAGATAGACGCAGCATAAAACCACTTTTCAGTTTTTGTCATGGATTGCATTGTGATTGCCAGGCTGGTGAGTGAAGCCATGGGTGGAGCGGTGGCAGAGGAAAACTTGCATGAGTTTCCGTGGATGCTGCACCTCAGTGAGCTCAAGTTTCAGCTCCAGTCTAATGTCGTTCCAGTTGGTTTGATCAGAAAGGGAATCTACTGCCACAGAGCACTTCTGTTCAAGGTATCACTGAACTAGTCGACACATAATATCCTTAGCTCTTTTCTCTCTCTGATTATTTGACTCCTTTTCATTGATCTATTTTATCCTTGCCTTCCTCTGTAGTCACCACCATTTTTTCTATGTAAAATTAGGCCCCATGAGTTTGTATTTTTCTGTTCATACCATCTCTTTTAAGTTTTCACATACAGAAACTTCATTCAACAGATCTTGCTTCCAGATTATCTCATCCCACGCTCTCTTCTTAATCTTCCCAGTGTCTCGCTGACTGTATTGGATTGAGCTGCACTCTTGTCAGGGGTGAGTACAACAGGGCTTGGAATGAGGTTCTCCTCTTCAGTGAGAACCCCTCCAGCACTCAGAGCCCTTCACAGCCCTGCCGCTACATAGTTGACCTAATGCACCAGCCTGGACGCTTACTGCCAGTCAATACCCTCGCTGCTGTGAAGTATCAGACCATATGAACATTTTTAGTTAAATGAATCACAGAGGTTTTGATTCATCTTATGTTTGTAATATCTACGATAGAGCATCAAAACATAAAATAAATGATCATTTGTATCAAAGCCAAATGGAAAAATTATGTGTGTGTGTGTGTTTATTTTTACACATTTCTCATGATTAATGTAGAAAGAAGTCTGATGTTCCCCTGAGTTGTTTTTTAGGGATAAAAACCTCAACCAAGAGTCTTAAATCGAATCAATTCACGCCTTATTCACCTGATCTCTCAATCCCAAATCAGCCGCTCTATGGTGAAAGACTGCTCTTTGCACATTTCTAGCAATAAAAAAAAAAAAAGCCATGCAAGTCCACTTTGACCCGTTTAGCTGGAAGTGTGATTTTTGACCCGGAGGACCAGCGCGAGCTCGCCGCAGCTCGCGCCAACCCGCCGCAGCGGCAGCTGCACTGCTATCAGTGCTGCACTTCACTCCGGTCACACTTGACACCGCGGGAGCAAACATGTCTCGTTTCGTCGGCCGTCTCCTCCGCGTGGGTTCTCAGCCTGCAGCGGTCAGATGTGCGGGGATGCCGAGGAGGATCCCCCAGTTCATCCGACCTCTGTCCACTTCTCAAGGTACTGCTGTGGGAACTTGAGATTTTTCTGTAATATTCCGCTTTTTATGGATGTGCAGCCTCGACCTGTGGCTGGAAATCGATTCATCTGCACCACGCTGAACTTTTCTCCTGGAAGTGAAGTGTTGGGGCTTTGAAATTAGTCTGAAGTTAACATTTAATGCTGGTGTTGAAGTCCTGTGAGGGACTGGGGGAGGGGCGACAGTGGCTTGGCAGAGGTCAGACATAGTTTGCCTTTTAATAGCAGAACCTGAATAGAAAACATTTAGAAGTTTTTTACAAATGTTATTTTCTGCTATTGTAGACCTCCATTTGTAAAATAGATCCAATCTAAAGTCATGTGAAAAGAGCATTTTCTCAGTGATTGAAGTTTGCTGTTCTGTATTACACAATTACATGGTCTTAATGATTTACTAATGGAAAGTTAGATTTTTGTTCTCACTATTGTATACCTTTCATATGGCATAATGAACATAAACAATCTGTGACCTCTGATTTTTTTGCAGGCCTGCAGTCTCTCACACGTTATAATAAGACCACAGACTGGCAAAAGAAGCTGAGCCCAGAACAGTATGTGGTCACCAGAGAGAAAGGAACTGAAGAGGTAAGTCTCATAAATGAAGGAAATAAAATATAATTTTCCATAATGCTTGTGAAATGCTAGTACTTCAATTTTATTAACTAAGCATGAACCATTTTTCAGTGTCACTGACTGACATACATTGTACCAGCACAGCACAGTTCCTGGTGGACTTTGATCGAGACTGTTGCTGACCTGTGTTATCCTCAGTCAGCTCAGATACGCTCTTCTCAGATGTTATAATTTAAGTGCAGCTTAAGAAACATCAGTAATAAAGAGAAATTTCCACCTGTACTAATAGCAGTAAGCAGAGGTTATCCGGGACCCTATTTTCTCTGACAATCAATCAACCCAACGTTCAGCTGAGTTCTGCTTCTGACATTGTGTTCCCACCTGTGTTCGTCTGTATCCCAGCCCTTTAGTGGGATCTACCTGAACCATTTTGAAGTGGGGATGTACCACTGCATCTGCTGTGATGTTCCACTTTTCAGGTAACAGTTTCAGTCCAACCGTTACTGGGGTATTTCCCGTAATCGGATTGGACTGCAGTCCATCAAAATCATACAGGAGAAGTTCTGCCATGAGGATGTTGAATGGATTCGAATGGTGGGGATTTAAATTCCTCTCTTCCTCCTGTAGTTCAGAGGCTAAGTATGACTCTGGGACGGGCTGGCCAGCATTCAAGGAAGCTCATGGGACATGGGAGCGCGATGAAAGCCACGCCTCTATCATTCGCCGCCCTGACAACAGCCTGGGAAGTGCTGGGACAGAGGTCCTTTGTAAAAATGTGAGTTGTGTTTTGAGCTTATGGAATCAAAGTTACATTTGTGCAGTATTAGTTTGCTTAACATTACATATTTGTGTATATTTGATAGAAAATGTAGGTTAGAATTGTCCTCTTTACAGTTGTCATTTTTTCATGCTGTCATTTCTACAAATACAGGTATAAACTATTATAGACTTTGGATGGCTGATGTGTGTTTGTCCTACAGTGTGATGCCCACCTTGGCCACGTGTTTGATGATGGACCGGACCCCACAGGTCAGCGGTTCTGCATTAACAGTGTAGCCCTCAAGTTTAAACCCAGAGAAAGCAGCGTACCTGACGAGGACGGGCAGAAGTGATGGACTCGCTTCAGCGATGGGTTTTTACAACTGGTATACCATTTAATCAGAGCAATTGTTTCATTCTTTTGACCTAAACATGCTTTAATGTGAGAAACCTTGTGCAGCACAAAGAGTCCTGCTGTTTGGATTTGTTTTAAAAAGGGGACTTCACATTATACTGGAAGTGATTTGATCACACATTCTGGACCAAAACACCACAGAAAAATCTAGATGCTACTCTCTGTTAATGAAGGACATACATGTGCCTTTTTAGCCAATGTATTGATGTTTTTACTAATGTTTGTTGTTGAGCACAAAGGTCTTTTTTCTCATAAAAAATAAAATAATCTGAAAGAAATGCATCTTTGTGTGAGATACTGCATAGACATTTACTGTATCCGTTAATTCTATAAAGATTGTGTTCAGTAACACCTTATTGTGTGACTTTTTCATTTTGTCTGAAAAAAAAAAAAATGTTTTTCTGGGGAAAGATTAGTGCTTAAAGAATCCTGCACACATGGCTGATCATTTTCTCATTAAATGGTTATTTTGTCGATCACAATCTAAAGTGATAATTAAGGAGACGTTATTGCTGAAGTTAGTACTGTGTAGCTTAGAAAAACAGCACAGCATTTCAAAAAGGCCTCATCTTTGCAAGTAAACCACATTAATGTTTAACCGAACAGAGCGTCCGCTGATTCACAGTGTTTGTCTCCTCCTGCCCTCAGTCTGCATATCAGGGACTGTTGGAAGTTGAGTAGATCAGATAAGAAACAGCAGATAGAGACAGAGGTGGACACAAAACCCAAAGCTGGGGTAAAGGGATTAATAACAAGAAAAGACGGATTAAGGCAGGCAGAGGATCTGACAAGAAGATAGTTTCTGTATTATTGCCCGTGCTAGGATGACTGGAGCATGTTGTTACACGCTGGCGGTGGTGGTGTTGATGTGTGCGTGTCTCCTGGGACCCTCTGAGGCTGTAGGGGGGGCAGTGAGTCGACCCCGGACCTCAAAGACGTCCTCCTAAGAAGCCGAAGGTCAACCCTGTTGACCTGACCCCTCCTGCTCAGAACATAGATATACAGCAGGTAAGAAACTGGAAAATTCCACAGTGTACAACAGTTTCCAGAAAAACTTGGAACATGATGTAAAACATTAAAAAAAAAAAAAAAAGAGTATAATTATTTGTAACTGATTTAACATCTAAATTGCACTGTAAGCTTTTAAAAACAGACAAAACTGAGTTGTTGAGTTTTCAGAGTGAAATGTTTTCTTCTGCGCACTTTATGTATAGTTTTCATTATTGTGCTTTGTTTCATAAATTTAGGACTGGGCAATATTTGCAAAAAATAAAATCTAAGATTTTTTAACAGACCTGATTTGCAATTTTAACTGATTTATTTTCTCCTAAAAAATACATCAATAAAATAAAATAACTATAACTATTAACAATAAAATGATTGGATAAAACTGACTTTAAATATTGGAATGAAGTACATTCCTAACTTTAAGACTTAATTCATTTTAAATAAGCGCATATGGATATGCAATAAAGCATAATAATATGCACGACACACTTCTCCCACTCACCTCCATTTTAGATCCTAAAATGAATTAGCCGTGCTGCTACCTTTAGTTGCTACAGACTATAGACTATAAGAAAACTTTATAGCAGACAGCGACTGGCGCTAAGTTTGACTTCAAAAACACAAATCACTTCCAGGTGACTGAAGAAACTATGCCTGTTATAGGTACATTTTTGAGAAAACTTTTCACTTTTAATAGCACATGCTTGCTATGTTGCTGTATGTTGCAGTTAAAACATCATTAACTATAAATTCAAATGAATCAATAAAATCAATATAGAATTGCCCAGCCTACATTTGTTTTCAGTGTTTTAGGGGTGACATGTCTGGACTGAGGGCAGGTCAGTGTAGCACCTGAATTCTCACTGTGGAAACATACTTTCATTATTTGCAGTGTGGGTTTGCATTGCCTTGCTGAAATAAGCAGAACCTTTCATGAAAAAATAAAACAAAACCTTGATTTCAGTTTATATTGCTCCAAAACATGTATTTAACACTCAGCATGAATGGTGGCTTCACAGATGTTGAGGTTATCATAGCATGTGGACCAATGTACATCCAGACCATCATGGATAACTGCTTTTCAACACTGTACCGATAATAAGCCAAAAGGTACGCTTCTTTCTTAAGCTCAGAAAATGCTGCATCTGTGATTTTGAAGATGTATTTAAAATTTTGATTTTCAGATCACCGGACAGTTTACCGCTCACTCTAAATAAAGTTAAATAAGTTCACTACCACATAAGATAGCAGTGTTTCTGGATCTTTGTTTTTTTTTGTGTGTGGTTTTACTTGCATTTCAAGATGTGGTGACGAACCCTCCCCGAGACCATAAAGTGATTTGCATCAGTGTTTAATTTTCAATGCTTGGGAGACCAACAACTGGAGAAACATCTACTGCCTTTTCCCTTGCATACAGTGATTTCTCCAGATTTTCAATATTGTTTAATGGAACAACAATCAATTAGTCTTCGGTGAAACCACCAAACTAACTATTTTAACCTTGATAAAATTACTCTGTTTACGATTCAGGATACATCTGAGTAATGTGAAGGATTCAGTGACATCTTATGGGAAGGTTTCAGATTGCAGCTAACTGGATACACCTTGCCTGGCAACAGAGTCTTTAGTCTCAAATTTCATCTTATTTTTGTAACAATTTTAAGTGTACTTTGCATTATATTTTATTTACAGCTAACAACTTTTCTTCTTTTTTTCTACATTGCATTGTGCTATGCATGAGTCTACTTGAAGTTTAACTTGTGTTTGACCATTTACTTGATTTCAAAGTTACTGATAATGCAGGAGGAAGATGCATGAAATGGCTGCGTTGGAAGAAAAAGAGCTGACTTTTTGTGAGCGTCACCTCGGAAAATAGTTCAAAGTACTACTATTTGAACTTTGCACACTAACCCTGATTGTATTTTTCACTTTCTGGACCACAATCTATCAAAAATCATTCACAAATAAGATTACAAGAGAAATCATTGGAAAACATAGAGTAAGTGAATAACTTGAATAAAACAACAGAACAGCAAAAAGAGCTTTCATTGATATGAAGCAACAAACCCTTTGTTCCACTGAGCTTTAAGAGGGCTGCAGGTTTTTATTTGAAAGCATCTCAGATTAAGGTGTTCTGAACTTGAAAAATTCCATTCAGATTCAACTTTTGAAGGAAACATGTGATATGGAGTTCCTAACATATAATAACACATAACACTCTTGTTATGGATTAGTGTGGGGGCTGTTACTGTGGACGGGCTTGTGTAATTATGTCAATATTGTGTTGAGGCAACACAGGACTTTTTCAGCAAAATTGCAAAGGAACATGAGGCAAGATGAAAGAACGCAATATTTAAAATAGAGTGTGTTTTTTGTTTGTGTAGCGGCGAGATGTTACACATCTGAAATGCCTTTAAGTGTACCTTGGGATGGATCATAGTTGGAGAGGGTTACAGGTTACTTTTGATAATTCTTGGGACTTTAGCAGGGATAATAATATACCTGACACTGCTATACATTCCTGTACGCATTTTAAAGATACATATCACTCACCCTTTGGGCCACTAAGCTCTTCTTAACTCATCCATTTGGGACTAAAATGTGCTCAGCCCGAGGTCAAAATAGTGAAGGAACAGAGGAGGCCTGGAATGTTAAAAAGCCAATGTTCATCCATCAATGCAAAGAGGCCTGCAAGATATCCCAAACTGCAGGAGACCACCAACCCCCGCTTATTGGTGTTAAAGGCCTCCATCTCCCACCTGTCTCCAGGTGTAGATGGCATTGATGGGTACAGATCAGCATTACAAGGGGGAGCTTGAATGGTTGATGGTCTTGTGTGGTCAGAACAACATGTGGGGATGACTTCAAGAAGCTACCCCCAACGTTCCTGTTTTCAAAGCACCAGAGGCCTCTTCACGATCATTTACATTCTCATACTTGCTTATACATCACAATGCCGCTCCGGTACGAGATCATTGCTGCCTGCAGTCTGTTTGTAGCATTCACAAGTACTTGCAGTGCATCAGGATGCAGTTCACATCAAAAAAAGACTGTGATTGTGTTATGTGAACCTCATGTTTTCCCTCCTTATCTGTAAAACCAATGTTTAATTTATATGTTACAGATGACAGGAACATGGTACCTCCTTAACATTGGTTCCAAATGCTCCTACCTGATAACTCATGGGACCAAAGTGGAGCCAAC
Organism: Hirundichthys speculiger; assembly: GCA_018398805.1. Classification (NCBI taxonomy): domain Eukaryota; kingdom Metazoa; phylum Chordata; class Actinopteri; order Beloniformes; family Exocoetidae; genus Hirundichthys; species Hirundichthys speculiger. The sequence goes on along the minus strand of JAGFBZ010002532.1, from coordinate 1,803,188 downwards.
GGTCATGACACGCTCACGCGTCCCTCTGCCTCAGACCAGACGCTCTCTGTTAGCACTAAAACTCGACAGTAAGTAATTCTGCAGTGACGCGTGAGGACTCTTCAGTGGTTTGAGTTTTCAGCAGAGGGAGCAAATCTCACAGTGCAGATTTCTCAGTTGGCTTTGTTTCTGTATTCTGGAAACAGAAAAATGCAGAGAGAATAGTAAAACCCACAACTTTCTCTTGATTTCTTAAAGTAAGTAGAGTAAAATATTTGTTTTCTCATGTAGCATTAAAAAAAAAAAAGCACCACCCTTTCTTTTCTCAGTAACCATCAGTGTTGGGAGATATTGCAGGTGTATCATCTCACATCAACCCCAGGAAAATTAATACTTAAAGGTCAGTTCATCTCTTTTGGCATCCTGTTACATAATGCTGCATGCATACAGTGTAGAGCAGCTTTGTAAAATCAGGTCTTTGTTTTTTTTTTTTTCCTCCAGGAGCCCGTCCTGAACTGAATACTGACATTGTGATCGGGGAGACAGACTACACCTCCTACGCTGTCATTTACTACCAGAAAAAGGGAAAGGTTTCAGTGAAGCTCTATAGTAGGTTTCACAATCATGTGATCCTCCTCATGCTTCTTGTTTTTTTACTTAATAATTAATCTATATGTTATTGGGTTTTGCTTTCAATATCGTGTGATTTCAGCTCACAAGTCTGTTTTTTTTTCTCTCTGTATGCAGGCAGGATTGTAGATAATCTCTCAGAGCCAATGTTGACCAAGTTTGAGCAGCTTGCTGAAAAACATGGCTTTGGGCTGGCCTACCTCTTCCCCTTTCCCACCTACAGTAGGTTTATAGAAAAAGCCAAACAGAACATACTGGATATACACATTCATTCATTTCCTGCTTAGCCCTGTTTAGGTACCAACAAGATAATAAGAAAAACACACACTATCACTCATGTTGCCACGTAGTAATACAACAGTCCCTGTGCCTTCTTCCCCCTCCAGGTCATTGTGGTGCCGTGGACCAGGACCATACAATCAGTAAGCTCATCGCGCTTTTTAATAAAATCTCATCTCATAAACTGTCAAATCACAAGTATGTTTGTTTGACTAGAAGAAAGATTTATAGGACTGACAAGAAAACAAACGCTAGATGTAAATGTTAGATTGATTAAAATGAAATAGTGTTTTTCAAAAGGAAACATAGAGTCCTGGACTTATTTAAACTGAGTCCAGAGTCTGCTGCTGTGTTAAGTTAACTGGTATTCTGGAAAACTGAGCTTTCTGACTCACTACAGAGTCTGAGCCTGAATGGGTGGGAACAACATTCGTACACACGATCAGAACACATTTAAGGGTATAATTTAAATACAGCATTGATCGGTGGTTGAGATATCGCATCTGTGTGAATCCAATAGTCTGGCTGATTGTTTTAAAACAACAAAGGGTGATAAGATTAAAGGCTGTGGTGGAGTCAGTCTCAGTGGGAAGCAGACTGTCTCCAGTCTTGATTAGTTCATCTGACAATAGTCACACAAAGATTCGCACATCATGTTTGGCAGCCAAGTAAATCAATTACAAGGTAAAGACAAACAATGTGTCTCATAACACCGTCTTTATACGGTGTTTTAAAGAGTATCAGCTAATTTCATTGGCTCAGATGCAAGTATTCTGATATTTCATATAGCCATCTATTTGTGCCATATTAATTTACAGTTGACGTTCTTAGCTGGAAAGCAATGCAAAAGGTTTTGAAGGTCTTTTGTAGGAGAAGCAGGGTATTTATTAGTCTTTCTACCAGTCCCATAAGCAGATTTTAATGACACTCACCTGGTCTTACTGGCCTCAACTTGACATCCTCTGTTTCGGTTAACTGCTATATTTTTCTTAATCACATTAAAGGCTGGAGAAACAGTTACATGGAAACTTTTGCTTCTCAATTACCTGCCAAAATAAATGGCAATAAATAAATATGGGCCTCGACTAACAGAAATTTTACCGGGGCTTTTCATGCCACCGTTTATCACCACTGAATGTAGACAGCTTCCCAAAACAGCCTTCACATTTGCTCCTGCACACTCTGCACGTGTTCTTCTGGATTATGAAACAATGAAACTTGAAACAGCAGCATATTATCTAACTTTGAAACCTCTGGATGGCTCCTGCATAATTTGCCGTGTCCTTCCTTGTTTCACAGACTGTGTCCCCACATGCTGAAGAGGCAGAGCTCCACCACCCATCCAAGAAAAAAAAAAACTGTGAAGCTTCTTGAAATGTTACTGGCAGATAAATAAAGTGGCATGAACTGAAGTCAAGTTAATGTCATTAAAAAAAACTAAACCAAAGCTTGTGTTTGTGGTATCAGCCAGTTCTGTGGTATTCATTATCTGTTTGCTGCAGATTGTTGTTTTTCTTTTTTAATTCTGAGGGTTTACTTTTTGAGTGAAGACTGTACGCGTGACTGTTGTGTGTGTGGACACAAAAAGGTGTGGCGCTGGAGATAAGGCCCAGGTGTGAATCCCCAAAGGGGTTCAGAGAATTTAGTTATAAAATGTGTTTACCAAATGTTTTTTTCAGTTACTCCTCACACCCCTCTGCACATCTGTGTGTGTGTGTGTGTGTGTTATGTAACCAGCTGATTGCACGTTGGTGCCTGTCTGCTCTCGATACAAAGGGACCTCTGATTCAGCAAAATAAGACTTCATAGGAAATCTACATTTTTATGTGCAACGCCAGGTAGATTCTGGAGGTTTGCATGCACAGTAATAGTTTAACCGACACCGCTCTCCAATTGATTAATTCAACTTTTGGTTTCAAATAACATGATACCGTTGGTTAAACTCTCCCTGAAGTGCCAGATGTGACAAAACTGAGAAGAGTGACATATCTCCATTTCAATTCCTCATGTTTCAAAACTTTTAAAATTCAACGTGGTCACAGAGGTAAAACCATTGCACATAACTCTGGCCAAGCTCTGGATGATGAATGACGAAGCTCCTGGCTGAGGAAAATTAGCCCTAAAGTGGATCCTTATGTCCAAGTTGATCTCTTATTCGTGTGGAATTTACTGGCCCAAGAGATTTTGTGTTTTCGCCAGGGAACAAAAACATTTGCAGAAGTCCATTTCGTCTCCTCATTTGGGATGTTTTGTGGAGAGTTTTGCACGCTTCTGCACCACAGAGATGTTCTGATAGGTCGGTCGTCCTTGAGGTTTTGTGGTGAGTGTGGGTAGAGTGAGTGGGGGTGTTAAGAGCTGCATTTTTTCCTCACCATCTCCCCCTTCTCTCCCCCCCACACACGTGCCGGTTGTGTAACAGCAGTGATTTGCATTCAATTGGGAAAGATCCAACAGCTTTTGTAACGCTCAGGCCAGCACCATTACCATGGTGGGAGGGAGGAGACAGAATGAGGAGGAGGTTACTGCAGCAAGCTATAAGAGGCCTGCGCTGGCTGCACCCTGTTACTTTTCCTCGGACACTCCTGATCTTTTTCTGCAATACAAGCCCTGAACAACAGAAGCCATGAGGAGCACACTGCTGAGGATGCTGGCCGCCCTGACCTGCCTGCTGGCTGCATGTGCAGATGTCATGCCTGTAAAGGACTTCAGCCTGGAAAAAGTAAGAGAAAAACCCTTTTTGCAGCGCAATGGGCAAAGCTTACTTTAAATACATAGAAAAAAGGAATGAAGTTGTGCACATGCTTTCTAGATAACTTGTAAGAGAATCTTCATCACCCCCCCTTCATTTGTTTTGTCCTTTTAGATTGCGGGCAAGTGGTACATGGTTGGCTTTGCTTCCAACGCTCAGTGGTTTGTGAATCACAAAGAGTCCATGAAGATGGGCACCGCCGTTTTGGTGCCAACTGAAGGAGGAGACCTGGACGTGTCTTATGCCAACCTGAAGTAAGAAACTAATGTGTATTATGCTCTGAAACAAACACGTCTGTATGATTCCTTTAAAGAGATAAACGTGGTCTCTTCCTCTTGACCTTTTGCACAGTACTGATGGGTCCTGCTGGAGGATGACCCACCTGGCGAAGAAAACTGAGACTCCCGGACGGTTCACCTTCCACAGCCAGGGTGAGTGAGGGCAGACCGCTCAAACGCTAACACACACAACAGAGATGAAACCACAGGGATTTAAGAATGTAACTCTCTCTTCATTCCTCAGCTTGGAACAATGACAACGACATGCGCATTGTTGATGTCGTGTACGATGACTTTGCTGTGGTCCACACCATCAAAACAAAGGACGGAGTGTCTGAGGCTCTCAACAAGCTTTACAGTAAGTTCTGCTTATTTGCATCGTGTCAGCCCTCTGGGAAAGCATCGCATCTTTAATGAGTGTTTGAGGGAGGCTAAAGAAAGCCGTGTTGTGCTTGCAGGCCGCTCTCCTGACAGCAGCGTTGTCCTGCAGCAGAAGTTCACTCAGTTCTCTCTGGACACCGGCATCCTTGCTGAAAACATTGTAATCCTGCCAAAGAATGGTACGTTTTCATCCACTCGCTTGTCATTAATTTACATAAATGCATTGTAATTTATTAGTAGCGTTAGCCTTTGGTTCACTGATGTCCCTGTATGCTTTTTTTTTTTATTACAGCTGAGTGTCCTGAGGCCTAATATCCACACTGAACCCTCCATTCCTCACCTCTTCACCCTTGAAGGCTTTCGTCTCAGACCCCTCGTTGTGATGTCTGCTGCATCACAAAGCTACACCTCAGACAATAAATCCCAAACCCTAAGCAATGCTGCATACCAAAGAGCACCTTGTTCAGACTTCACTTTCTTCAAGTTGCGTATTAACAGTGGCATGAGAGTAAAGCAACAGAGTGAAAAGGGAAAGAATACATGGCTGTGATAGTGTCTTTTGTAACTGCTGAATTCTTTTGTAGTGTTTTTTCTTTGTTAAAATGAACTAAAAACCAATAAAATCTTAAAACAACGTTTCTGAGTAGAGTGATTTAATTTGTCAGACCTCTACATCTGTAAACTTCTGCTCACGCATTGCCATCTAGTGGCAGCTAGGTGTAAAAACACCATGTTACATACAATGCTGCAGTATGTTTGTATGAAGATGTTCTGCTGAATGGGACAATAAGGACTTAACATTAACAAACATTAGTTACATTCACCTTTTATTCCTACAAACCAGGCTGAGAGCTTTGTCAATCCTGAAATACTTCTTAAAAGATTGTCACCTTTTAAAGTTAAACTGTGTGTCATTGTACTGACAAAGGGCCTGAGCATACTTTGCTTCAAGAATCTGATAAACCCTGGTATAATCTAATATAATCAGGCTTATTATCAAGACAAAGACATGATTTCAAATGCAGAAACATGATTTTTTTCTTTCAAACTATACCAATACATTTCATAGAACCTCTCGTTATTTCCTTCCTTCCTTCCTGATGGTAGTCAAAGACAGTGGATAACAAATCCTAGTCTCAGTATTTTGGAAATGTGTTGCCAGCATCATTTTTTTGGAACATATATTTTAAGAATAAACAAATAAATGAAGTAATAATAAAAAGAAATTTCAGCTTTTATGATATTTTTTATGTAAAATATGAATATTTAATTTGATGCATTTTATTTAAACAACTTTTTTCTATTGTTTTACATTGATTTAAAAAAGAAAATACAGTTTATAGTTTTTCTACACTTACTTCATCACAGTTTTAAAAGTTTTCATTGCCTTTATTGTGACGACCACCAGCCATTTTTTTTTGTTTTCCCTGTCTAATGCATAATGTGCATGTGTATCTTATTTTAATCTGGTTAGTGAATGAAAACATACTGTTGTCCTTGCAGGAAGATGTACAGATGTGTTACATTTAAATGAAAGCCACTGCTTTTCATTCACAATGTCTGACAGCAGAAGCACCTTATGTCCACTAGAGGGCAGTAGACAGAGATAATGAAGCACTGTTGAGTTTTCAGTATGCAACTCAAATAGCAAGGGTTGACATTAAATCAAACCATTCAAATAAATAACACTGTTAACAATCAGTGTATTTGTGATGAATTCCCACTGACTGCTCATTTTTTATGTCGCCACGTTCCTTCTCCTCTTATGTATCTTTTATGTATAATTTTTTGAATCAGGACATGTGAAAATGGAAGAGGGGGCATGGCACTTTCAGGAGTCAGAGTCACACATGATTGCATGACAGAGTTGCTCTTTTCTTTAAAGTACATCATCATGCTGCATATGAATATGTCGTTCATAAATATCAAAGTAATGGATTGAAGAAGACCGATTTTATTGATCAAACACTTTTTATTGAACTCCGTAGGACTGATAGCAAAACATACGGGTTATGGTTTAGTCTGTCAGTGCTGATTTCATGAAGGTGTGTTAATATGAAGTATGAGTATTTTAACCAAGAGAAAAGGAAAATAGAGTCACTTATTTTCCCTCAAAGAGCATGACATGAGAACAGAGAAAGCTTTCTTTGAGGCCTCAGTAGAAGGCAGCTGTCCTCAGCTGTCCTCTGATAAAGTGATCCATGGTTAGCACTCAACCCTGAGGCAACGATGATCATGGTGATGTACAAAATCATCTCATATGAGAAACAGTTGTTTGACCAAGACGTACAAAAACAAAAAAGCAAATTCACAACAAAACAATATAATTGGCAGCTGGTTTCATGTGTAACACAGGTAACAGGTAAACAAGCATGGTTTGAAAACAGAACTTGCGTGTTATTTGAATACACGTCAGACAACAATGCCGCTGCAGAGTCAAAGTCTATTCCTTGCCTCCTCAGTCTTGACCTGTGCTTAATGAAACATGCATTTTTGTTTCTGTGTGTGTGTCACAGAGGCCAGCCGTAAACTTCTTCAGACGAGAGGAATTCTTTGGATTTTTTTTTTTTTTTTTTTTTTAACACAAGGATTCTGAATTCAAAGTCAAGTTTTGACGGGGACTCATTAGAAACTGAACAGCACCATTTAACACAGGAAGCAAAAGAACACCTGAAAAGATTTCATGCAGCAGCAGCGGAGTTTTTGTGATGGGTTTGAGCTCAGTGGAGCGGGGGCAAGGCGACACGGCTCAACACCTGGAAGGCACAGCGGATTCATGAGCCAATTATCATTTCAACCTCGTTGCAGGTGTTGTGCAGATATTAACAGACTTTTTTTTTTTTTGTTTTCATGCTGCTTTGTGAGACTTTCGATCTTTTCTGTATGACTGTCCCTGCTGCCTCCTCTGGCACTTGTTTTGTACTGGAATTGACCAACAGACACTGATGCACGCTCTGGAAATGTCTAAGATGTAAAATGCAAAAGAATGCAAAAAAACTCCATAAAAATCAAAGCCAAACATTGAATGCAAAATAAGGTCTTAAGACTTCAGTGTTTGGCAAAGGAACAAACTCATGTTTGAATCAGAAATAATTCTTGGTCTCACCCATTCTAAATTCAAAGACAGCTGCCGTGATGATGAGCTAAACCAGCCATGGAGTGTCATGATTTAACATCATGCTCTGATAAATTCCTCCCTGCTCTGTCACAGGGAGGAACGTCCCATACAATCGAATGTCATGAGATTTAAACATAAAACTCTGTATTTCACAGACACATATATAATGAAATGAACATATATCACTGTAATATAGATATGACATTTTTCATTGATGTTTAGACTCTGAATAAACCCTTTGATGAAGAAGACAAGGTAACATAAAATATTGTATTTACAAAAAAAAACAAAAAAAAAAAACAAAACAAACAAAACAAAAACCAACATTTGGCATCCATAGTCACCTCTATGTTACCACTATATCAGTGGGATATCATATGATGAATATGAGGGTTGACAGACTGATGCAACCACACTCTGAAAAAAATGGGTTTGGCATGTTGAGTTGATCATTTTTGCTGTAAGATTTCTGTTAAAATATAAAATCAAAATGCAAACGGGACTGGCATTAAGTTTTTGCTATCACACCACCCAGTAAGTGTAATTATTTGCCATTTACAGTATTCAAAGGACTCCCGAAAACTCCCAAGCACGATACAAAGAAGGACAATCCGGTTAGTATATACACATAAAGTCTCTTACAGCTGCGCTCCACTAAATAAGCGTCCCTCTCTTCTTTTTCTAATACTCTAGATATATACGTATATATATATAAAAAAAACAAAAGAAAAGAAAAATATTTCTGTACACGTCTTTTCCACATCTCGCCTTCTCTGGGAGTTTATTGTGCTACTGAATAGCCAAGCCTCTCTCTCTCCAGTGATTAGTCTCTTGATTAACCCCACTCATCCGTGACAACTGATGGTCTCACAGACGGTTTCCTCTCTGAGTTCCACCAGTAGCTGTTAGATGAACCACTCCTTCTTTGATTCGTCGATGGTTTCTGGGTTGTCGGTGCCGATGATGGCCGTGTCCGCTGACTCTGTGGCAGACTCCCCGCTGCCCTTTGCCTCGTTGGTGTGGTACGTGCCTTTGTGACGGAACATGTAGCGGATCAGGAACACCAGAGTACACAGGATGGTGAAAATCACCACCGCAATAATACCTGCAGCAGAAACACACGCCATGTCATGCTTGTTATTAGGCATTTTCAACTCCTACAGCTGTCTTTCTGGTAACCTGGAAGATCTAGTCCCTATCCCAGTCCTCTGTCCCACCCTGCCTAAGACCCTCGACCGTTGTCCCACTTGCAAATAGGTCCACAATCAGCAGGCTGGTTTGTAAAACCAGTTTGCATGCAGAGAGGAGTCTACATACTGTGATGAGGTGGAGCCGTCTGGGTGGTGCAATAACATGGCCTTATATAAAACCAAGACCAAAGAGCTCACCGCAGACTGGAGAGAAAAAAGATGAACATTCAGCTCCTGTATGCTGACCGGGACTGTCTGGAGAGGGTCTTACACTTCCTCTGCACTTTTTTATCAGCTCAACTGTTTGTTGTTTGCACTTAAAGATTTGTATTTTAATATCGCAGTGCATGTAGAATACCTGAACTAATATTAAAATGACAATACTAAAATCTCCAAACCAACAACTATTTTAAGATTGGCAGATAAGATTAGTGTTAATCTTACATACAGAACTAATGTGACAATGGTATTTAGTACCTCCAATGATGGCCGAGTCCCTGTTGACTCCATCAGGAATGACTCTTTCCTCATTGAAGGGGAACTCTGCATCTGAGGGACAGGCAGAAAGAAAGACACATTCAATGTCAAAAACCATTGTGATGACAATGGCTACTTTAGAACAATAAATCCACATAAAAACAAACAAAGAAAAAAAATGGTAAAGTGCATTTTAAGGTTAGCACAGTAGAAAATAGGAGATTTTTTTCTATTTTTTTAGTGATAAAAAAATCACGAGCAACAATTTCATGCATGGCTTGTGGTGACGACGACAACAACATTTTGAAGAAAAATCAAGAAGCTGCGTGGTTCTCTAATAAAAGAGGACTAAACAGCTCTTGGATCCCTCAGCACTGGCTCCAATGTCTCTGCAAACACGAGAGCTGCATAAAATCACATCTCTACAAACACATTCTCTCATATCTTTCACAAAAAAAACCCCTCTGAGGTAAATGGTTAACATGGCTGCTTCTGTTCTGTGTGTCCACTGCAGCTGTCTGGTAGAAATCACCTTCTAACTTCCCTGGTTGAAACGCTGGAGCAGATAAATGTGTGAGGAGAAAAATAAGGGTTAGAGTTAGAGAATACTCTCTTAACCTGTTCTTATCCTCTATGTCTTTGCCTAACAAATAAAAAACTGTGGAATGTTGTCACATTCTTGTCTGATATAGGAATCAAGCTGCTCAACGGTCCAGGGTCGTCTTTTTTGTACCTTTATGTCATGATGAGCCAAATCTTTTCAGTTGGTGAAAGGTGTGGACCGAAGGCGGGCCAGTTCAGCATCTGCACTCATCTAAAACAAATCAATGCTTTTGCAATGGATGCGGGATGTGGTTTAGAATAGTCTTGCTAAAAGATGTCAGGCTTTCCCTGGAAAATACATCTTCTGGATGAGAGTGTATGTTACGCTAAAACTTGCATAAATGTTTCACTACTTATGTTTCCTTTCCGGATGTGCAAACTGCCCATTCCATGACAAATGGCTATAAAAGATGTTCTTTTTATACCCAATCGGGCCGCTAACCTGCTGCCAATCTGATGTTCCTCTAGGTGTTTCTTTTTAATTCCATTTACTTAGCCATTTTTGTCGCTCACGTTCCAACTTTTTAAAAAATGTGCCGCAGTCGTGAAAATGAAATGCACAAATATTTTTTCTCGAAACGGTAAAATGTCTCACATTCATGTTCTTTTGTGAATAAAATATGCATCTGTGAGATCTGCAGATCTTTTGCGTTCTGTTTTCTCTGTGTATATTCATGTGGGTCACATAAAGCAGTGTTTTATACAGCTGCATCACCCAAACCTGTTCCAGGATATCACAAACACTCACAACTGATTTTGCAAAGATAACAGGCTTCTTATAAACATATTTGTGTATAAACAATGAGGGAGAAAGAGGGACTGACTGGAACATCTTGAGGATGTTTGGCGCCGTACCAACCTGTGTTGTCCACATGCCAGGGATCTGTTGCAGCAGACATTGGTGGGATGGTGAGAGGTGATGCCCCACAGTTGGACTCCACCAGTTTGCCCTGGTAAGACACAGGTGAGGCGGCTGCAGGCTGTTTGTTGGGATGAGCAGCTGTCGCTGTGGCCTGAGACTGTGTAGATGTTCTCAGGGCTGATTTGAGAGGAGCGAGTCCGTTGAACTGCACTCGTGACAGACACCCGATGAAACCTGGGGTGTTGTAACGCTCGATGAGGACTGGATCTATGTGACCAGTTTCTGTGTGGGGACAAGGAATTGGAGAGAAGTTTATTACATTGTTTAATGGATTCACCTTGTTAGTGTTTAATAAAACTATAAAAGCCCCACTGATGCTAACTTGTGTGGAACCATGCCCGTTAGTTTATTTGCTACTGATAAAGGGTAAGCAGGCAGAAAGATAGCAAAGAGAAACCAGTTATCTGAACTGAATACAGCTGTATTTAAAGTTAGAAATACACTCAACAATATTTCTTAGGGTTATGGTTAGGGTTAGGGTTAGCACCAAACCATGTGTTCAGTGAAAACCGCACCCTCACAAACAAGGCTGTCACTCATACACTGACAGACACGCATTTTGCTGATGCATAGACACAGTGAATGATATTCTACAAACTCAAGACACCCAGTGAGCATACGAATCCACAGAAATTCAGCCAGATGGTGAAAGCGAGCAGAGGGAGGAGGCAGAAAGCATAGGAGGAAAATACACCTACTCTCAAGTTCTAGGATAAATAATAAATCAACACTTCCATCTCTTCTGTCTCTCACCGTCCCTGCTTTCCTGCAGTCAGTCTGTTTGTTCTGCAGAGCAGTATTCCTCTTCTAAAACATATGCCGCTACCGCAGAAATTCAAGATTAAGCTCCTTTGGCTCCAATATGGTTATTTGAGACTTAGCTGCTGTGGTTTGAATCAATCTCCTCTTTTTAGTTCAAGATATACACTTGAGACAAGCCTTCATGCCTTTGGGTATACATAAACTTAATTGAAGTCAACATGAGTTTCTTTTTTAAAGTCACTTTGTTAGACTGAAGGCTATAGTACTCTAATCATAACCACTATGTGCCTAATTCTAACTATTATCTTTTGCTCAGCCTAAAACCGACTAACCCTCAACCCTCAAGCAATGTCTTTCCACCAAAATGGAATAATTTATTGGGTCCGGTTTAATGCCCACAAAGGATTTTGAATCCCCTTAGTCAGACTGATTAAGAGTATTTATGTCTCTACAACATACACAGAAGCTTAGAGAAGAAGTGACATAAACTGCAGGCAGCAAACACACGAGTTCAAGAAGACTCTTTAACACCTACGGTGTAGTACACCAACAGTTGGTTGACAACACACTCCTCACTCTGTCTTTGACACTTAGGCAGAGCTGCAAAACATGGTAGTCCTTCAGATGAACTCCGGCTGTGCGCGCGGACACAGCAAGGTTTTAATTTTCATGTTTGTGGTTGTGTTGGCTGCCCCACACCCAGAAAGAAGCATCTGGACGACCCCGCAGAACAATATAAACAAGGGATAAACAAACAAAGGGTTCTCTCTGCGTGCTTGTGTGCGTGGTCATTTAATGAATCCTGTTATCTTGCATGATGGGATTCTGAGTATCTGGACATGGTTTATAATGCAATTCTCTCTCTTTATTCCATTTTGATGCATCCAGTCCAGCGTGTGTGTTGGTACACCATCGATTTTGCTGCCAGGAATAGAGCCTTTATATTCATCTTCTGACTAGACCGACACACTCTACATGAAATGCTAAGAAATGGTATCTCTTTTATCCTTTATCAGTCACTTCACACCTTGACAATAGTGTGGATGGTGTTGATGAGCAACTGTGTGTGTGTGGGGGGGTGCGCGACACAGGTGGAGAGACAGATATGCATACAGAGGATGGAAACAAGCAGCTAACAGCGTTACAGTAAACACAGGGAGCAGATTACTGATAACAGCAGTTTTGTGAGTGCACAATATGCACGTCTGTGTGTCTCTCCTGCGCCTGAACATGTGTTGATCACTGCAGAGGCCTGTGTGTGAATACTAATAGGCCCGCTGCTGGGAGCATAACAGGCTGCTTTGCATACAACGCCATAGTCAAAGCACAAAGCAAATGGAAAAGGCTCCAGGTTTAAAAACAACAATAATCAGGCCACGTTGCTAAAAATGCACAGCTAAGAAGCTACATTGATTTCAAAGAATCACATTAATTTAGTACAGAAAGAAGAACTGGGCACAAATGGGCGACACAACATATCTGCACAGAAAAAAAAGCCAATGAAATCAACTTTCTTGTCAACAATGTAATAATTCTGAGACTGTGAGGTTAGGTTCCATGCATCTTGTTAAATCACAGTACTTAACAGCACACTAATGCATAAACGTCAACAAATCATTCAACCTTGTCAGTGCCAGCAACCACAAAAGCACCCGCTGGCTTGTAATTTCTTTTATTAGTCGCCCTGGTGGCATCTTAAGAGGTCTCCAGGCTAATCAATAAAACATTGGCAAACACACAAACCAACAGCTCTTTAGCACACTAATCGCAATCATAAAAGCTGGAAGCCTATTCCAAGTGGACTGCGATTGCAGCAATAAAATGTGTTCTTTGCAGCAGACGGTATGCATCTCTTCGCTTATCCAAATATGTATTCACGCATATACAAATACACACACACATGTCACAACAGGAAAAAAAGGACTGCATGTTGTTCAGAGGATTGCATCCTCTGGCAGAGCGTCACAAACGTGGAGACGACACATGAATAATTCAAAAAGGCAGAGCAGAAATAAAGAGAATGAGTAGTTGTGGGTTTTCTTTTTTGGAGTGGGGGAGGCAGAGTGGAGGTAACTGCAGGACTGGCTGAGAGGGAGGGTGTGGCTGCCCGGTGGTGAGAGGACGGAAAGGGGGAGAGAAAGATAAGAAAAGGATAGAGCAAAAATGACAAAAAGGGTTGGAAAGAAGCGGGGTGACGTGAAGAGATCAAGCACAGTTTCCATGGCAACAAATGGAAACTGATTGAGGGGTGAGAGAAGGAGAAAATAAGGTAGCGGTGGCCGGGAATTAATGAAAGTATGATGCGTTTGAGACGCGTGAAAGGAATATCAATGCGAGTCCAACCACCACACGCTGTGTGAAAGCAAACGACGTACGGCCACGTGTGTGGAATCCAGCTGCTGGTCATGGGAGATGTAGTCCAGACGGGCCAGACAGGGAGAGACAGGGAAAATGCTGCAGGACATGACTTTAAAAAGGAAGGAAAAAGGCAAAGAAGTGCTTTTGATATTCATGATATTACTTCTTGCTTTATAATTTTCATTCTCCAATGAAAAGTTTGAGTGTATCAGAAATTAAACATGGATTGAAGCAACTTCCCCTTCACGCACTACAGCATTTATGGATGTGGTGCTCTGCTTTCAGCATTAACAAAAATGCTTCAAAAACAGCACTGAACTGAACAGGAGTGAAAAAGGTGTGAGGTGAACAGAGTGATGAGTTAAGAAATCAACTGAGGAGGATGTAAGACTGAGTTGCAGCCATGGGAAACACACCTGCGGTGTAACACCCACCTATACCCAGCACACACATGCACACATCCACACAAGTGTATTCACGAGCGCCACCTCTAACTTCCTGCTTGATCAGGATGTTTGGTCGTACAGGCGCAAAGCTGAGAAACACTGACACCAGTAACGCAGACATAAACATAAACAGACGGAGCAGGAAAATAATGACTCTCACAGTCTGCACACATGAAGCATCCCTCCATTACAGCTGATCCAGCAGGTTAATCACCCTGAAGAATTTAAAAATACGGTTTACAGCATGCAGTTAATGATGACTTACAGAAACCTTGGCATACACGTGTAGACACTCAAGGACAAATGAGGACACACTCAGAGATAAATCTAGTTACCTACAGAGTTTTTTTTTCTGAAAACAGTTTTTGAGACAAATCTTCCTGTCCTCTTCTCTCCCACGTTCCCTCTCTCTGTAATGCGGATCTCTTAACACAGCACCACACTGACAAGCATCTCTCCTCCTGTGTTTTTCTACCTCCCTCTATCCCTCCCTCTTTTTCTGCAGTGCAGTCCCACCCCCACTCTGTCACAGCATCAGGAGAAAACCTGGATCCTGGACCTCAGCTGGCCCGGATTAGGAGCGTCTGAAGTCCAGATAACGGCCATGGAGGGCGGCATGATGTCATTCTTGTCACACGCACAAAAAACTTACACGCACATAAAACCACCAACGTACCCGTCCATCTGGATTTAGATCACAGAGGTGATAGAACGGCCAATCAGAGATAGTGTGTTTGTAGAGAGAGTTAAGAGAGCAAAGCTAGTGTGTGGTATCAACCTGATCTAACACTGGGGTTCATCAGAGCTTTAATCAGGGAGGATGTCTTACAGCTCGCAATGCAAAGGTCACACCGCAAAGGACGGGCATGGACAGACTGTCTAGGAGAAATATAATTGATTTTAGATTTACTATTTTTGTTTTAGACAGTGGCCTCCCGAATATCTGATTTGGATCTTCAGAAATAACTCAAAACTGACAATAAATAGGACAGCAGTCTAATGAAATGATTTATGAAGCACTTATGTTTCAAGAAAATGCCTTCAGGCAAGCACCTTGTACGGTTCTTCTTTCCTTGCTGTTTTCAACATCTTTTATAACTATATTCTTCAATTTAAAGACATTCACTTTCAAATTAATGGAAAACTTAAGGCAGAGTATCTCTTCAATATGGAGAGTGATTTCTTCAGGGGAAATAGTTTGGGAAAATAGTTGGAAATTTGATATAAAGCCAGATTTAGGTGGGAGAAAGTGTATGTTGGAAATAAATATTGGTTAAAAAAAAACATCCCTCTTTCAATTCTAAGGTTTTATGGATTTGCACATGATAAAGTGTACCTAGTCCTTGTCAGGTTTTTAAATTAGATTTCTTAAAATTAGGTAAAAACACCAACACAGAGCAGATATTACATACAGTGTTACTGAGCCAAAATTCAGAAGCATTGTGTGGAAACACTAAACACACCCCGTGATTGGATTATTGTACTTTGACCGGACTATTGTAAGACCTTGGTTCTTTTATTTTTTTAGTCATTCTGTTGTAGATTTGCTGATGTGCTATTGCATGACTCTATTTTGGCCAAGCTTTAGAGCTGGAGATCTGACCTCACATGATGATACAAGCACAGCAGGGTGAACAGTGTAGCTTGCAAAAAAAACAAAACAAAACAAAATAAATAAAAACAGTCACTGTAAATGTCCATGTAAAAACTTATTTATCTATTTACCTACCGTTGTCCACCTAAACTACTGCCATATTCTTTTCAGTAGGAGACTTTGTCTGAGTAACGCTACCAATCAAGCCATGTTTGTTCTAATTGTACTTTCATGAATATTAACATTTACAGTAACTTGTCACCCATCCACCCGCCATCTAATCAAGAGAAGATTTTTATGATTTTCATGAATAATCTTTTTCATAGTGGAATGATAAAAATTGTCTGGAATTGGCCTGATAACCCTTCCCAGACTGATAGATAGTGAAAAACTGTTTCTGTAAGATCAGTGCTGATGTCTTTTCCCCTTTGGTATTATGTTGACACAGAACCTTAGAAATAAAAAAGTTGCTACTTTAAACAGGCATTTTAGGTAATAATAACAACAATATCATATATTTAGTTGAATTTACCTTTCTGGGATTAATAAAGTATTTTTCATTTCATTCATTTATTTTTCGGGTCATTTTATTTATATTTAAAGAACATGTCAGGGAAAAGACAGCTGCTTTGCATCATGTCTTCCTAAAACTGTCTCCTTAATATTTGACAGGTAAAAGAGTTTGACGGTGAAAGAAAAAGCCCAATTAAACATAAAAGGATGTGAAAAACCAAAACCTGAGAAAATCTGTGTGACTGAAGATAAAGCCTCCTTAAATCTCAGAGTTAAGCCCAAACACCTTGAAAATGCACTCGAAATAGCTGAAAGCGTGTGTAAAATAACTGGCAGCACGATCTGGGAGAGACACGCAAATATGTCTGGACAAAGTTAAAGGAGGAAGAATGGCACTGGGGAATAAAAAAAAGTGGGAGAGAAATTAGGATTTCACTGTGGCACTGATCCGCATGTCATTTACAACTAGCCCTCATAGCTACAGTCACTTTTGTTTCTAATAGCACTTTCACAGTGGCACTATTTCTGTCATTCTGTCTTTGCCTTTGGCTCTGAATATATTCCCTTTGACACACACACACACACTCTCATACACATACATACACACACACACACACACAGCAGATTTATGGCGCGGCGGAGGGGGCTGAGAGCGTGCTGCTCAGACTGATGTGCGACTCCTCCCCATCTATTCCACTGGGATGCAGAGATCTAAGCTCACACCCAATACATCAACCAGTATACCAACCATGCTCCCACACAAACACACCCACTGGTGTGTCACTATCAACTTAGAGGACATTAAATCTGCTTAGTTTCCTAGAGATTTTCTCTGATTTTAATCACCACTTCCCAAACTCTGACGTTAGCCTACATCTCAAGTTAAACCAAATGCTTAAAGAAAACTATTAATTATGTTATCGGGACTGCGTTTTTACCCACAAATCCATGTTAAAGTTACACAACGTGATTTAAGTCCCATCAAGTTGAACAAGAAAACAGAATCACAGATGTGAGCAAAGCAATACACGCACACACTTGCATCCTCACTGTGTGAGCCTAAATATACTCTTGTTAAACACTGATGTGAGGATCCAGTTGCATGCATGCTTATATTTATACAGAGCTTACTGTTACACGATACATAGAGCTACAACAACTACAGAATCTGCCTGCTGAATCATCTCTGCTCTTTAAGATCAATAACCCTTTAACAAAATACGCCCCAGCAGCAAACTCTGCACGTCAGCAGCCTGAACCTGAAGCATAAATGCTGCACTTAAGAAGTAAATTGATGGTAATTACAGAAACACATTCAAAGAGTTACTGCTTTTACAACCCAAATCACAGGTACCTGTATATCCTACTATAAGTCACATCAGATGTTTGCTAATACACGAACAAGACAGAAAATTCTGAACTTGAGTTTTCAGTCAGTCACAGCACTCTCACATGGTGAGTTACCGAAACAATGCATAATTTCATAGTCAAGATCCAGGAAGATGGTTAAGCACTAGGTGAAATCTGTTGAGAACATGTAATGTAAGGGGATTGAATGTAACTGAAATAATTTTGATCTTCTTTTTTTTCTGTTTAAGTAAATTTAGAGAGCAGATACCTTGCACTTGTTGTCGTGGGGCAGGTATTCTGATATAATAGATACAGAAAGGAATTTGCAGCGGGGCAGACCATCTGAATGGTTGAGTTTAAAACCGTCTCTTAATGAACACCCCTGGTGCCAGAGGAGAGATGACACACAGATTATTCAAGCCAGTTTTAATCATAAGCATGACTCAATATACACATGTAGCACACCAAAGAAGGAGAAAAAGTCCAGTTTTAAGCCGATAAAGGTCATAAAAAAAAAAAAACAAAACACAATTCCACCAACAAGTGATTAAATGAACTCATTGCAAGGTACAGGGGTTGAACAATGAAACTGAAACACCTGCCATTTTAGTGTGGGAGGTTTCATGGCTAGATTGAACCAGCCTGGTGCCAGTCTTCATTAATTCCACACAGCACCAGTAAGAGCAGAGTGTGAAGGTTCAGTTATCAGGATAAGAGCACAGTTTTGCTCAAAATATTGCAATGCACACAACATCATAGGTGACATATCAGAGTTCAAAAGAGGACAAATTGTTGGTGCACGTCTTGCTGGAGCATCTGTGATCAAGACAGCAAGTCTTTGTGATGTTACAAGAGCCACGGTATCCAGGGTAATGTCAGCATACCACCAAGAAGGACAAACCACATCCAACAGGATTAACTGTGGACCCAAGAGGAAGGATTATATAAAAAAAAAAAAAAAAAAAAAAACTACAGCTGCCTAAATCACAGCAGAATTAAATGTGCACCTCAGCTCTCCTGTTTCCACCAGAACTGTCCGTCAGGAGCTCCACAGGGTCAATATACACGGCTGGGCTGCTATAGTCAAACCTTTGGTCACCCGTTCCAGTGCCAAACGTCAGTTTCAATGCTGCAAGGAGTGAAAATCTCGGGCTGTGGACAAGGTGAAACATGTATTGTTCTCTGATGAGTCCAGCTTTACTGTTTTCCCCACATCCGGGAGAGTTAGAAGCCCCAAAGAAGCGGACCACCCAGACTGATGCATGTCCAGAGTGCAGCATGGGGGTGGATCAGTGATGGTTTGGGCTGCCATATAATGCCATTCCCTTGGCCCAATACTTGTGCTGGATGGGCGCTTCACTGTCAGAGACTACCGAACCATTCTGGAGGACCATGTGCATCCAGAGGTTCAAACATTGTATCCTGAAGGCGGTGCCGTGTATCAGGATGACAATGCACCAATACACCCAGCCAGACTGGTGAAAGATTGGTTTGATGAACATGAAAGTGAAGTTGAACATCTCCCTTGGCCTGCAGTCACCAGATCGGAATATTACTGAGCCACTTTGGGGTGTTTTGGAGGAGCGAGTCAGGAAATGTTTTCCTCCATCAGCATCACGTAGTGACCTGACCACTGTCCTGCAGGAAGATTGGCCTAAAATCCCTCTGACCACTATACAGGACTTGTATATGTCGTTCCCAAGACAAAATGACGCTGTATTGGCTGCAAAAGGAGGCTCTATACTAATAAATGATTGTGCTCTAAAACCAGGTGTTTCAGTTTCATTGTCCAACCCCTGTAGTTCAGTTGTGAGGTATGAGAGCCAAGACTCTGGATCATTTCTGTTACCAGCAGAACCACAAAAGCCTGACGACTGAGGACTATCTTGAGGAAACCTATTAGCACCCTAAATCTTGACATTGTAAGATATCATTGTCAAATGCTGCTTGTTGGAAACATTTCATCCACAGTTGTTCATTTGAAATATACTATTAATATGAATTATGATCCTGTTGTTTGGCTATCCATGTACATCTGCCTCTCTGTTCTTTAAAGTCTATTTAATTGATGTGTTCCATTGTTAGCCAAACCAACTAATCCCGTGGCACAATCAGATTGAGGAGACAAAGGAGATGTCACTTTGATCAATGTGTGCGTGTGTGTGCTGTATCAAACACAGGGCGTCATTCTCTCAGAAAAAGGGAATAGGATAGCTGAGCTTTCTGACAGCCTCTCTTGTCTTTGTGCTTCAAACACAGAAACAGAACAGATGTCATGAGACAGATCTCTGTCTCCATCTTTCCCATCACCACATTTCAATCCCCAGTCTCTTCTTTCTCATTTTGTTTCATGTCTTTTACGTTTATTGTATATATTACTGGACTTGAGTAAGTCATGGACATACACACAGCGTCCTCACAGCGTATGTGCTGCGTTACAGGAGCTGGGTAAAGATGGATGGCTGGATTTGTCCGTCTGTGTGCTTTTTCATGTGGCTGCGTGTGCAAGGCATATTCCCTCTGCTTCCAGAGGTGTGCGTTGCAGTCGATAGTTCTGACTGGTGAGAGAGGTGAGCCATTGCTTCAACCTCACTGATTTTCCTGGCATTTGAGGTGGAGGGCAAAAAGAGATGAGGAAAGGGACGAAAGGGGAAGAACGGGAAGGATTACCAATCATTACAGATGAAAAAAGAAAATATTTAATCTGAACAGTTACCATTAGGAGGCTCTGAATAGATTGTGACTGGTACTAAAAATGTATTGTGCCCTTCCTTTTTCTATGATCAAACTGTTCAGTAGGTTTTATGAAATTTACTTGGTACTTTTCCTGTTATTTTGCTGACAAAAAAAAAACAACAAAACAAATGATAACAATCATATCCCTCCACACAGACGAGAACCAAATTATTTGTCATGGCAATGCGGGAGGACTGATATTAACCACACATCAGCCTGTGCACTGCTGGGTGGTTTTCTCCAAATGTGTCTGGAGAGTGGTTGGTTGAGCTAAGTAGGAAGATCAGAGGAATAAAAACCTACCTTTCATTCATTCTGATCTCTGTTCTAATCCCCATGGATGAAAGAAACCTGGATGAAAAACCTTTGCAGATGTTTTGGTGATCTACATCGCTGACACAAGTAACTACACCAAAGAATCTCGCATGTTTTCACCAGATAACAAGAATTCATACGAGAAGCTGCACAAACAATAACGCAGTTGTTTTCATCTGCTTTTGTGATAGTATCAGCTATAGGCCTATGTATATAAACCTAAAGACAGGGAGAAAGATGGATCTTTTTTTTTTTTAAATCATGCATTGCACCAAAACCCTTCTGCAGGCCGCTGCTGCTCTCTAGTGGACAAAAATATAATATGCTTTCTTTTCTAAAAGAGAGAATATTCAATTACTTATTTGCATTTTTTAAACTTTGATATATATTTTTTCACACATATACATTTGTATTGTTTAAGTGCTTTCATAGTTTATAAAACCCTCTTTATGTGTCTCTGAGGGACTTATAAAACCAGTAGATGGTGTCTCTTTAAGGGGGTTTCTTTATTTTAAACAAATACGGACAAATATGCAGTAGAATAGATACACAAGTATCATGGCCAGAATATTTACAATAAGTTTGGTTTAAAGTTTTTTAAAGCCCCAGATGAAAGGATGGACTTCAATATTCTGAATATGAAAGAAAGAGAAATATCTACTAAGCAAACTTGGGCCTTGAAAGGGCACATAATGATCTGTATCTAAACACAGCGTGTGTCCTATACAACCTTTTGCACAGTGCAAACTGGAAAAAAAGTAAAACATTGAAGAAAGCGCTGTGAGACACTCACCAAAGACTTTGCCCAAGAAAAGTGACTTGACCAGGTTGAACTGTGTGTCTGAAGCATCTGGGAGGTTGTAGGTGACAGGAGGATAGTGATCCAACTAGAGTAAGAGACACGGAGACAGAGAGATAAGATAATATATCAGAGATCTGCATTAAAAAAAAAAACAGTCTTAAAGAACTTAAAACTGCTGCACATATCATTTTGAAAAGTCCCAGGACTAAGACCTGCATCAGCACATTAAGAGGAGTATACAAGTAGACCATTAAAAGATAACTGATTGCTGTTAGGCAATGGAAAGCTAAAGACCAGCAATCCACAGCTCAACAGCTCCCCCCTGTGGTTGCTTCTGGGAAAATCCATCTTAACCCCCAGGCTTTCTTGTTCAAAAAGAAATGCTATTCCTGCAGCTCTGTGGTTTATTGATGATTTGTTAGAACAATGCCATCATTTGGCATGTGAGTCAAGCTTCATATGATTTGGGATGCTCATGGACCAACAAGGGACTAATTAAAGGAAGAACCTGCTGTTGTATCAAAACCCCCTCTCTGAGATATGCAAAAAGCGGCAGTATTACACACAGAGCATGTTGCTGCAGAGCGTATAGGTCACTTGTCAAGAAACATGAAGAAAGACTGAAGGCTTCTGCCTGTGTTCATTAGAAATACAGAAAACTCTGTATTTCCTGAGAAAACAGAGGAGGGCAGGGCTGAACAGACTTCCTCTTACATGTCTACAGGTGTGTGGTGGGGTGCACTCTGACCTCCGACCTCTTGCATCCCCGTGTGGTACGATCTCTACACAGCACCAGAAAAACACGCAGTGCATGTGGAAGTTCTGCAGAGAGGACCATCTATGTGCAGTTTGTCATTTTTCTGTAATTATTACTTTGACCGCCAATAGGAGGCTACTTCTTTTTAATAATTTTTTGCATGTTTTACATGGCTAGACTGACAAGTATGTGACAGAATCCGACTGAGAATGAGCTGGAAAAGCAAAGCTGTCTTACTGAAGAGGTCAAAAGGTCGTGAAAATACCTCCCATACAACGAATAGAGAAGACTTGACTTTTAAAAATGTATCTGAGCAGAAAATGTTTCTTGATCTCCTTCATTATCCTTTGTTTTTATTTTTTTCCTGCAGAGGGTGCTCTTAGTCTTTATTCCTGTCAAAAAAACCCAACATGAACACGTCTATCATAACTGGCAAATGAATAAGATCTGTTCAAAGACCTGTTTACGGATTTTAACATCTTTAACCCTAAGTGATTTAAG
Organism: Hirundichthys speculiger; assembly: GCA_018398805.1. Lineage (NCBI taxonomy): Eukaryota > Metazoa > Chordata > Actinopteri > Beloniformes > Exocoetidae > Hirundichthys > Hirundichthys speculiger. The sequence continues at coordinate 1,780,448 of JAGFBZ010002532.1, read as the reverse complement.
TTGTTTTCCCTCTTATGTTTAGTGAAGCTTGTCACAGCTGAAAGAAATGATTTTCCACCATGATCCCACAAACAAGCACATGACTGCACTTTAATTAACAATAAGACATTTCTTAAGCTGTTGGTGGGTTCAACACGCCTTTTTTGAGGGCTTAGAGCAGAGAGCGAAAAAGCAGCATGTTTAAGTAGTTGACCATCAAGATGTGTGGAGATGTGAAAGCAGAAAGGCTGATGGAGAGAGGGAATACACGACTTTAATATCCCCGCAACATAATTAAGTAGTTATTGCTGTTGGAATGAAGTTTCTAATTAGCTTGAAGGCTGCAGCCGGTGCTATTGACGGGAATAATTTCAGCCCCACAAATTAGCTTCTCTGCCTTCCAGAAATACAAAAAAAGATTGTCCTTTTTTCCCTCTCCCTGCCCACAGGAGAACTGGAGCTCCGTATACGCCAGTTTGCAGAAAGCAAAGCAACAAGTTAAACCAGGTGAAGAGACCGTCGCTGAAAACAGTTTCTTTTGTTACGCTGTGTTTTACTGGAAATTTGCTCTATTGATGAGCTGAACGGCTGGCTGGGAACGAACTGGAACGTCTCTCTTGAAATGGCTGAGATTTATGTTAGTGTGGTGCAGTTTGTTTTTACAAGTGGAGTCCTACCATACAGAAGTACCCACAACCCCTTCAGACCATTTTTCTCCCTCTTTCTCTCAACTGAGACACGCACACACACAAAACACACACACACAGCATAACCTAATTTGATTCCTTGCAACAGCCTGGTCTCAGCGGAGCATTGTGTGGGTTTTGTTTTCCACAGTGACTGGAGGGTGGGATAATGGGGCACAATTAAATTGCGCTCAGCTTATTTACTTTTATCTGAGAAAACAAATTGGCTTCACAACTGGGGAGGGCGCTTTGAACCTTGAATCCTCACGTTTAGGCCCACAGAGGAAGACTGCCAGAAGAAACCTTATTTTACAGAATTCTGTCAATTACAACCACAATTATTGGGATTCTTCCCCTTTACGCAGCATCATTTAAACAACACACCTCTCTCCTTTAATGCCTCTTAGGTTGCATAAAGCCTGCATAAGCAAAGGAATCAGGGGTTAAACAAAGCAAAAATTAACAATGGGGGATGTGCATTTCCTCAAATATGTGCTTAAAAATAATTAAATTTAGCCAGAGTGTATATATTCACAGTAATTTACAGTACACTGGCACTACTTTGTCGAGGTTTATGGGTTTTCTTTGTTTTACTATTACTCTTTTTTTGATGTTCTGCATACTAGTCATCTTTATTCCTGCTTTTGAAATCAGGTTTTCCTTTTGCAGGTTAGTTTTACATCTTGTTTTCTGGAGCTTGTGTATGGTCAAGCATGCATTTGAGAATGTCATGAGGCAAAGACGACAGCGCTGCGACGAGAATGCAACCACAGCTCCACAATGCTTTGATGAAGGGTTTAAGGAGTAAACTAATGCTTTGAAAGAACTGAAGCTCCTTTCCTGAACATTTCAGTGAACTTGACAAGCTTTTAAATACTCGAGTCATTTCACTCCTTCCTGAGCAACAAAAGACTATTCGACTCAGTCCCAGGCCTCCTTAAGCATTCTGTTTAGTTTCTTCCCATCTTTGCGTCACACCTGGGTTCTATTGCTAACACCTGTCGTTCATTTGTTCGGTACCTTAGTGTATATACACCATCAGGGTTCATCTGTTTAATGCCAGATTGTCGCTGTTGTTTCTTCCCGTGTTAGTTCAGGCCTGATCTGGCTCTCCTTTCATCACGTTTTTGGATTTTAATTTTGAGTGCCCTGCATCTGCAGCGCCTTTGGTCTTTGATTTATTTGAATAAAACAAATAAAATCAGACTTGACTTTATGCCTGCCTTTCCACTGCTACACAAAGATGATGCTTTCTCAATGACATCAGAGAAATGCTTAACAGACATACTTTCAGACACTTAGGTGCAATTTTAATTTCTCATCTTGAAAAAGTAGCCTCACAACATTATCAAGTAAACAGCTGAATTACTGTCTTGCCCCATCACAGTTCACGCCACAGTAGTAACCACAGTAGTAACCGGTGGAGACGAGCGCACGCAGATGAAATGTCTGCCGCCTGAAGCGAGTCCTCACTTTCATCTCGGAGACTGTGAGATGGGAATCCTTAATCTCGCCTTGGTGTGCCTTTGATAGTGAGATAACCTAATGAGACCTCGCAGGCTGCTTCAAAACCAAACACTTGCTTTCATTCTCTGCACTCTTCATGTGTGTGTCTGCATTTCAGTAGGTATTTGTGCTCACGTGCAAATCAATGTCTAGGCCGAGGCTTTCACTGTTTTAAGCGGATTAGAGCGGCTGGATTAGCCTGGCTGGCCACACCTGTTCACTTCGAGTAAGTGAAACGGGATTGGTACCGCTCCTGTTTACAGCCGTTTCCACCAGTACATAAAGTACTAAAGCAATTGCAGCAGAATTGAAATGGGCTTTATGTCACGACTCATACAGGAGTGTCCAAGAGGCACCATCCAGAACAGCCAGGATGGCCACAGAACTGCTACTAACACCTTGGATTAACAGGTTTTTACTGCAAGACCAACAACAGTCATTCACCAGTGTTGCCACGCCACTGCACACTATTTTGCTGATACAGTTCTTGGTGTTCCTCCCCTGTGTCACATTTATTTCCTTGCCTAATCCAATGGCATCCAGAGTTTCTTCAGTTTCTTCTGTCTCCGTTGGTGTGGCCCTCTGGAAATAGAATTAGGATGGCTGGCCAGGTCTAGGGCTACATAACCTTAATACATGCATAAGTTATCTATCATCATATTTTTATGGCTTCATGCATTTATTTAAACTCTCCAACTATTCCCTTACTCATTTTCTTTTCTTATCTATAAAGAACACTGAGCAAAAGTCTTTTTTATCAAAGTTTAAATGACCACCCATATTTGTTTTACCATCTCTTTGCTAAGATACAAACAAGGATAAAATTAGATGTAGCTCAAAAAACTGGTTGGGCAATTATTGGTCATTTTTTAATAGTCAACATCAACCATAGAAAAGAACTCATGTTTTTCGACCACAAGATAATAAAGACACAAAATAAAATCAAACAATGTTCAGAACAAAAAGAGATGACAAGCAAAAGTCAGTGATTAGAGTCACAGATTCAAATTAGGCACACTGTTTTTGTTCTCTGCCTGCACACTTCGACAGAAATATTACTCGTCTAAATATCGTCAAGGCTTTGCAGAGAAAGAAGATCTCTGCAGCCTGAGGTAAACAGTCCAGTATTTCTTTCACTCAGGAAATTGAGTTTGATCCCCTGGCACACCCTCCAGCATAACTCTTCTATATTACATCTGACTCGCATCTCTGCTTCACACTCATTGCGTTATCTCACACTGGAACATCTGCCACCAGCGCTCAAATGTAGCATAGTAAAAACGCCCTCCCTCGTTTTGAATGACAGATCAAACAGAGACAAGATATGAGCCTGTGGCAATGATGTTTGCTTTGCACATGGATGGTCCTCATGTCAGCTGTCACGTGCTCCTCTCTGACATGGACTGGACACACAAGTTGGCACACCTGCATTAAAACAACAACAACAAAAAAAAACCTGACAAAACACCCTCAAACTCATACTGCAGTGTTGGCAACTCGCTCGTAAAAAAAAAATGTAATTTTGGTCCAAGTTGCTGAGGAGGTCTGAGAGGTCACTTACAAAGTCACTAAACTGCCAACAACCGCTGCACTTAACGTTACGGTCAATGAACAGTCGCTCAAAGACTAATTCACCGACAGGGAGAAACCCCAGCTGTTTACGTCAGAGCTGCATGCCGTGTAAGTCAAAGAACACAAAGCCAACGGCTTCTGTGTTTCCAGGCAACTGTTAAACTAATTTGAAGTGGACTTCAAAGCTCCTGGAAAAACTAATGCTTGTATTACTTTATCAAAAGGATTATTAATGCTGGAATAAAATCAGTAAACTCGTAATGGATCTTATTTACGAGAGGAAACAGGGAGGGGTTTCAAAGACTTCTTTAAATCTCTGCCGCTCCAGTTCTCCCACACGTCATCATGGTGAAGATGGTACTGTTGTCTCATTTCACACCCTTGGACAGCTGGTCTAACACACCTAAAATAATTCTGAGATCTCATCTCTATTTCTTCATTTTTTTTTCTGTTTTCAATTTGAACATAGTTTATTGGGAATCTCAGCAATGCACTAGACTGGCATTGATATCTCAGATTTACAGGTGTACTCTGCTTTCCTTCTCATCCAAATATGCTCAATGTCTAGACAAAGAAGAAAATGTTAAACTCGAGTGTTTAAAATGGTCATGTCACAGTGTCTACGTTCACTTCATATATAGTTTATATCAGTGGTGCGCAAACTGTGGCACGCGTACCACTGGTGGTACACGGGGGAACATCAGGACTTTCCACATTTTCACTTATTTATTTATTTTTATTAAATCGGAAACATACAATGCATTATAAATACATTTCAAACGAAATTCAGCTAAACAATAAATAATTACAATAGGGAATAAACATCTCTCCTGTGAATTTAAAGCTAATTGGGAAGGCATATATGGCTATATTTTAAAATTGGTCATCATGGTGGTACTCAGAGAGCTGAACAGTTTCTCAGGTGGTACGCTGCATTAAACGTTTGAGAACCACTGGTTTATATCATGGTTACAGAAGGAGTGTTGAATCAGTCAACTAAACACAATGACATGATTCAGATCAGAGAGTTCAGAGACTTGTTTTTCACCTGTTGTAAAAGATCCCTTGTTCTTCTGAATCTAGACATGATTCCAGAGAACTAAAAGTACTTTTTATGACAGTTTATTTAGCTGTATCATACTGCTTTACTGTCATTTGTACTGACATAAAATGGTATTTGACTATTAACATTATTGTGTATGGAGTACTTGAGAATTAGTCAAAGGCAGACTGCAAATGCGTGTCAGTGCTGCCTACTTATCGCCTGGTGATGCTCACAGTTTCTCGACTTCCTTGCATTTCATTAGTCTGTGTGTGTGACTCAGTCTTGCAGCGTTTAACCTCTGTTGATCACACAGGATCTCATTTGTGCATAAATGTCTGTTGGTGTCTGCTGGTGTCTGTTTATGCGATGATATTACGCTCATGTTTGTACCTTTAAAAAGCTCCCCGAGGCAGTAAGGAAACATGAAAAAGTTTTACTCATCAAAGTTATCTTTTCCAGCAAACCTTCTGGCTCTACTTTTCATGCCCTATCTATAAGCTGAATCTTCTTCTCTCTGTATCTCTCCTCCACAGTTCCTCTGCTAATGTCTCTCTCTTTTTTTTTTTTTTAAACCAAATTACCACATCATGCCCACCAGGGTGAGTTAATTTTTAACACCCTTTAATGTGTGAGTGTCACTGGATTGTTATTTAGGATACAGCTTAACTGTGAATTTCCACTTTAAAATTGATAGTTCAGTCGTGAACATCTGTAGTACCAATCTGGACACAACAAAGCAATCAAAGAGACATGCTTTTTTTTTGTGGATGTAGGAGAAAAGAATAGTTCAGTTCTTCCAAACCCTTTTGGTGCTATAAAAAGGGCTGCATTATTTTGAAGTGTACTCAGTGGATTAGTCAGCAGCTGATGGATGTTATTTGCTCAGAAAATGGGAATGATTTCCAATGACTATTTCAGTTTAATTTTCTCGCTGTCTGAATTTTTCACGGCGTTGCGAGGGTGTGGGTGATGAGAATCCAGGATGGATAGGTTCTTTGCTGAGCAAATCTCGGCAGTCGGTTTGAGACAAAGAGGTCTCAGGATTCAGGACGCAGAAGTGGAGATGGGAGGAGAGCACATTTGCAACAAAGTGAATGAAGCAGCCACAACTGAAATGAATTGTGGGTGATTCATTGTTACTCACAATTTATTTAATTTCAACAAATAAAAAATGACAGAAAAAAAATCCATCACTGAATACAGGAAAGACTGACCTCCTTGCCTCTTGACTAATACATCTTTTTCCATCATACTAATGAAAAACTGAAACCCCAACTTAAAGATTAGACTCTTGCTTCTAAGATTTCCTGAATTTCATTTTCATAAACACATCCGACAGCAAATGTGTTAACTCATACAGCCTACAGACTAACAGAATGTACCCTTCATCCTGCAGGCTGGAAAAGTCAATGAAGCTCCCTTGGGTCAGATATTCCAATTAAGGAGCTGGTGTTGGTGGGTGCAAGAGGGGGTCCATTCCCATAAACAAAGCCATATTTCCATGGACCCAAGATTTAAAGCTTAATCTCTTCTCCCTGAATACAAGTTATCCTGTATCTCTGCCAATGTTTTCTCTTAATGGCCCCTTTTTTTTACTCCTTCCTCCTCAGTTTGTCTCACTTCATTTGCTGTTTTCTACTTTCTTTGAACAAGTCTTTGAATATAATTTGCATGTGTCTTTGCTGATGAACTCGAGAAATTAGATCACATTCAGGCTGTCTGCTGTTGTTAAAATACAATATAAAATACAAAAAAATGTGGAACCTGAAATGTTGGAATTTTTGCATAAAATTATTTACAGAAACTATTACAATAAATAGAGCAGCATGGCTTCTACCATGCAGCTTCTCAAACAACTATATTTAAACAGTGCTTTGCCCTGAATGCGTTAATCAAAACCAAGAAAAAGAGACAATGATACCAACAGCACTGTGAGGAAGCTCCTTTGATACTGTCACCACTAAATTCTCATACGGTAACCAGCAACATAAAAAATAAAAGTGCAAGACTAAATAGTTATTCACAGTGGATACACAATTTAGTTATAATGGTACATAATTACATAATTATGCCAATCAGCATGTCTTGTTCCAGTGCCAGTCTTTGTCCACCGGACCGTGTCAAGGAGTTGAGCACATGTTACATTTCCAAACAGAGCGCCGTAGAGTTATGAGTTACAAAAACGTGCCTCACAAAATATTGCTTACAAATTGTGAGGAGCACTGATAAAGGTTTTCTTTTGACATGGACAGGGAGAATTTACTCTTTGCTTCCTCTATAACTCTGGATTAAACTGTCACCAAAAATTTATGATCCAAATACGAAATACCTTAAAGAATGATAACATCCGTGAACGTGTGTAAATACTCTTTCAACTGCCGTACTGCGTGGGATTACTAATGAACCAATACCACAGTACAGTAAACTATGAGGGAATCCATCGGGGGGTACCGAGGCATTCCCAAACCAGTTGAGAGATATAATCTCTCTAGCGTGTCGTGGGTCTGCCCTGGAGCCTCCACCCAGCTTTAAATGTCCAGGATCATGCTCAACAGATGCTCAAACCAACTCAACTGGCTCCTGTTGATGTGTTGGCGCAGTGACTCTACTCCAAATCCCTCCAAAATGACAGAACTTCACAATCTATCTCTAAGATAGAGTCCACTCTGTGGAGGAAACCAGTTTACAGCCGCTTGTATCTGCTATCTTATTCTTTCAGTCACCAAAGGTGAGGGTCGCCACGCAGCTGGACAGGTAAATACAGAACCTTGCCTTTTGGCTCAGCTGTGTTCTTCACCACAACAAATAGTTACCTTCGCCAAGGAGGTTATGTTTTTACCGGCATTTATCTGTTTGTCTGTTTGTTTGTTTGTCTGTGTTCAAGATAACTCAAAAAGTTATGGATGGATTTTGATGAAATTTTCAGGAGTTGTCAGAAATGTGAAAAGGAAGAACTGATTTCATTTTGGTTGTGATCCGGAAGAAATCCTGGATTCTGGATCACTTTCAAATTTTCGATAACATTGTGTTAAATGGGCCAAAAATGTTGTTTATCACTATCTCCGTTAATTATTGCCCCAAACTCATGAAATTTGACTCAGGGATTGACAATGGGAACCTCTATCAAATTTCAAAGACTGATCCGGATCTGATCCAGAAGGCGGATTATAGAGATCGCAATCTCTATAAAAATATTGAGGTTGTTTAATTTCAATATATTGACTTTGGAAACAAATATTGCATGAAATCTTTATAGCATTATTAAATAATAATTTTTGTGTGCATCACAAAATAAAGGAAGATATGGTACTTTTTTAGCGGTCCCATATTGTCAGTGCTATATGTACGACTAATATTTATGGTGCAAATCGCTAAATGGGGGAATTGTTGCGCTTGGCGAGGGTCTCTGCGCTCTCTGAGTGCTTTTCTAGTTCATAAATAAAAACTTTCTTCATCAGTCTATACACGCTGATAAAGTAAAGAAAGAGTTCTCAAGTGCTTTGTTAACATGGATAAATAAAATATAATACTAAAATATTATAGTTAAGAATTTAACCGTTCTACTTTAATATATTTAAATTTTAAAAATACTTTTTATGAACCCTTTATTTTTTATTTATATTTAACTGTTTTATATGTATTTCCTTCATGTTTTTCATCAAAGCAACAAACATCTTGTGCTATGTTTACTTGAAAAAGCAACGTAGGTGAGTTTATCATTTAAGCCGTAACACCCAACAGAGGACTCTTCTGGATGTAGAGGGTTCACTTGAAAGACCTCATTCAGCCGAAGTTGAAATCTACCACCTGAGAGACGCACATAAAGGAACTGAAGCTGCGTATCCAACATCCTTTGACAGAAAGAGATCAGATCTCCAAAACCACAGAAGACATAACCTCCTCAGAGAGCCGCAGCACATGGATGCTGACACATAATCAGGAGGACCAGAAGAAAGTGGAAGTGGAGAAGAAAGTGTTGGAAGAATGAAAAAGGTACAAACTAGAAGAAGAAAAACTTGAATTTAAAAGATCTGAAAGAGGCGGAGTTGAAGGAGGCAGGTGGAGGGGAAGGATTTCGAGGAGTTTAACAACTAGCTTGAAGAAGAGAAAAGGGCAAGAAGAAAGGCAGTGAAAACTGAAGAGATGCATTTAGAAAAGAAAGATTTGAAGGAGCAAAAGACAAAGCAAAAGAGAAAGAACAGCAGAAGTACAAGAAGAACTTAACAAACAGAAATAAAAGTAAAAAAGAAAGGAGGGGGAGGTAAAAGGTAGGAAAAGTGGCTGAAAAGGAAAGCAAATGATGACAAAAAGAAGGAGAAAAGGAAGGAAAAATGAGAAAAGAGATGAAAAGAAACAATAAGAAAATATTTAAAAAATCTGAAAGGGGATAAACAGGAACAGATGACAGGTTTCTGGAGCTGCTTTTTATTTTGCAGTGCAGGAACAACAGTAGATAACTTTTTAATTCTTTCTCCACCTTTCCTGCATTTCTGTTCTCACCATTCTTTCTCTACCTCTTTCGTCCAACAAGAGCATGACGGACAGTCAACAGAGTTACAGGACCCAAGGGTGATCTTCAAACACCTGCTGCTCTCTCCTGGACAGTAACTGCCACCTGTCAGTCAGTATCCTCAACTTCACTTTCTCACAGTTCTGAAACCTCATTTTATACACTTTGCTAACATTTTAATCATTCATGCTTGGATGAGTGGCTTGACGCATTTTTCTATGATGTGATAGACTTAGACTGCATGTTTATTTCTGCTCAACTTAAAGTTTAAAAGCCAAGCGAATGTAATGCCTCATTCTGGCACCCAAGCTATGTGGAGCATGATTAAGTCACTCTGGATGTTCTGGATTTGCACCTAAGAATTATAAATATGGACAGTGTATGAAATATGGCCAAGGTAAAAAAAAAAAAAAAAAAAAAGAAGTAAAAATTATATAAATGTTTAATATCAATCACCACATTTCAAATCCAAATTCCACAAGAGGTAGCAGCTTTTGAGTGTTCACATGAGTTTCTTTTTGGCTCTCCAATATTTGACTCATCATCTACAAACTAATTCATTTGTTTTCTTGTTGTTTTTTAGACCTGGATGCAATCAATAAAGGAACAACAGGTGACTATTACAAGATTAATTGTGTTCCTTAATCCAGCCTGCAGCCAAATTTGAGCACCTTTTATCCCAGAACTCAGAGAATTCACCTTAGCTGAAGCATCGCTTCATCCTTGACAACTACCGACTGTAGTTGAGCTTCATTGATCTGCATTAAACTGCACAAAACCCAAGAATACAAACGCATACACGCCAGCATGGGACAATTTATATCCACATTCACAAATATGCAGTATCTATGTGTGTGTATAAACACACACACACAGATATCTCTATATGTGGACAAGTAGATGCAGTCACAAACACACAACAGTGTGCACTCATGTGAACACACACAGATCGATGAATGTTACTATACTCGGTTTGTTATTCTGTCCAGAGCTCTGATAAAAACAGCTTGTCCTTTTCCACTGTCAATCTACCTCCACTATAACCCATCACGAACACTGGCAAAACTTGTGAGACTGTGGAGAGTGCATGTGTGCCAGTCTCTTGTCTGCACGTTGCTGCCCAACAGTCCCTGAACTCCTCAACTGTAGGATCTTGAAAGTGGAACTTGAGGGCCAGATAGCGGGTAGCAGGGAGGGGCGTTCCCTCACAGAGAACCCAATCTTCCACCTTGCTAAACCCGCTATCCCACCTGTGCTACCCGCTACATCATGCATAGGAGTGGTTAGGGCGTTCCACCTGTTCAACCAATCAGTGCGTCAGTAGCCATTGCCTTTAAGAGCAGGTTGCGCTACCCACTATCTGCAAACCGCTATGGAGCGTCTCTCATGCGCAGCTCATCTGGGACTCTGCTGTAGAGCTTCCTCCTCTTCCTTCCTTCCTCCTCCTCCTCTGCACTGATATATACATAAAAATATTCTTACACAGACAATTCTTGTCAGCTACCTGAAAGTCCCAGATAGTTGGTGCGCTCCCGGTAAACACGCTCTGGTCGTCTATGGTTTAACTGGCGAGCAAGCCGTTTAAGACGATCTCTGCCATTTTCTCAGGGGTTCAACTGAGGCCAAATCACGCTTTTTATAAAAGAGTTAATTCGAGAGGTAGAGCCGTTTGTGCACGTCCACATGTGACCAGGTGGACGGACATTGATGCCATTTGGACGCGCTCTTGTATGCGCCGACATGCGGCGCAATCCTAAACCCGCAATTGCAAGATACCGAGTTTGAAGGCAAAATACACGCCCATTGCCACACCTACAAAGTGAGTAAGGGAGTCGGCATAATGGGTAGCGGCTTTAGCGAGCGAAGATTGCATTAGCGGTTAGCGGAGGTTCCTAAACCCGCAATTTGTGGGGGTAGCGGCAAGCGGGAAGTGTACGATCGGGGCCTTAGTCTTACTCTGAGCACCAACAAAAGACCTAAATGTGTCTGAGTGCGTTGAGGCTCTGTACCTGGATGGTGATGCTCCTGTTGTGACGGGACATGTTAATGTTATGTGGCTGTCCGTTGGCCAGGTTACGCTGATCCACGTCTATTACAAAAGGCTCCTTCAGACCACCCAGGTCATAACGTACCTGCAAAGAACCTGAGGAGACACAGAGAGACAGAGGTTTTAAACCCTTGTCCGGGTTTGAAAGCTCACATTGTTTTATGAATGTTTTTGCTGTGCTGTGTCTAGACTGTCTAGACAGTTTTATTTTTTATGTTTTCATTGTGAACATCAGTTGCAGACATTCTGGATGGCACTGTTACATTTTTCTGTGCTTCTATTTCAACAGGAGGATTTTTTATACTAGATGACATTGGAAAAGCTTCTAAAGTGAGATGCTTGGGAAGCCTTTTAATGTAATGTAGACTTCTCAAACAAGCAAACCCGTCTAAGTACAGATCTTACCATTCTGCCTTAACACCAAAGCCAAAAAGTCTTGGGTCTTGGAGCTCACAAACATAAGAACAGCAGGAGCATTGGATGTGCTGAAGCTGAAAGCCACTTCCTCTTTGGTAAGATTCACTTCATGTGACATCAGCTGTTGTGTTGAGGCTTTTGTGTCCTTACTGGCTTCTGCAACTGCTTCAGGCATGAAGTTGTACTTCACCAGTGTTCCTGCCTCAAAGAAGCCCCCGACGTCTGGGTGAGTTGATAGAAGAAAAAAAAAAAAAAATTACTACACACATATTTGGCAAAACCCCCAAAAAATCAGTTCACAGTGGAGCACTTGCATCTAATCCCACAAAAGCAGGAAAGGAAGAAATTCCAAAAAAGAAAGAAAGGTACCCTGCATCATAACCAAACTACAGGCAGCCACTCACCAACTCACACATGCAAAGGCACAACCCTGTCGACATAATTTATAGCCAGAGGGAAATAAACACACACATAAATATGACTGTGTTCAGAAGGTGTAGTAAAGTGGATGTAGAATTGCTGCGCTCCCACATCTCAAACCAAACAATACACAATTTGCCAGTACATTAACAAAGCTAATGGCATATTTCAGCCATTCCAGACGACTTATTGATTTTCATAATCAAATGTTGAGAAGACGCAGCCTTATTTTTCTATAACCTCTTTTGGTCCTTGTTTATGGCTGTGTGTGCATGCAGTGCGTCTGCGCATCAGTCATTTTAAAAGGAAAAGGAGGAATGAAGCACACACAATCAAAGAAAATGGTTACACAGAAAGCAAAGGCTATAGGGTTTTACGAGTAAATACCATGGAATATGCCTGGACATGTTTGCCTTAGCCCCCATGAACGTATAATTGCAAGAGAACGTGTTTATGTAACATTTTTAAAGCTTCAATTCACCCCCTGTGCCAGACTCAGATTGATAAATAATTCATGTTACATTACTTACATTTAATTGAAAGCTTATTGAAAGGAACTGGAAAAGTTCTCAGACTGCTAAAGATTAAAGACAAAACCTCACTACATTACACTGCATTAATTTCATACATCTCTGTAGGCAAAGAAGTCTAGAGAGACCCATTTCACAAATTGTTTTGTGTCTACCAGGCAAGGACTTATAAAAAGTCTAATTTTCACAGCGATTTTTTTCTTTCTTTTGAAGGCGTCTTTACTGTTCACAGCCCACCTATACTTGGAGGTATTCAGTCATTATAAGATCATGGTCATTTTGTATTCAGTATGAGAAAATGGTCATCCAGGATTCACATCAATGCACTGTTCCTTTATTTATTTATTACAAACATTAAAACATCTTAAATACAGTATATTATAAACAAAAGGATTTGACTGAAAATAGTTATTTTCTAATCTTATAAGTGCATGCATAACCTTGACTTTACTCTAAGCATGTTAACAACAGGTGTATGATATTGGATATTTGCTGATACCCGAAATGCCGTTATTTAAATTTTTTTTTTTTTAGCTGATTGCTGATGCCAATATAATCCCCCTATGCTTCTGACCTGGTGCTTAATAATGCTTTTATCATTATGGTGATGGAGACCAAGCGGCAACCTATCCTACTTTTGGACTGAAGCTCATCTAGGAAGTATGTTTTTTTTCAAATCCGCTAATAATGACTACATGCTGAGAGCAAATCCCCGTTGACCACCATGTTAAAAGGGCCAAACTTTACAGTAGAATTAAACATATTTACAGTCTGGTTCAAAAAAATTTTTTTTTTTCCAGGATAGATAGATTCTACATCCATGGCAACTGTAGGGGGATTTTTATGTACCACTTCAGATCATTTATAATAATCAATAAAGTTGACCAATCAGACGACACCGTTTAACCGACAGCTAGCCATTGCTCTTTTTGATTTTAGGAACTTAGCACTTAGCATCATATTGACTTTTGAGAACAGATCATGGTCACATTTTAAAGAGAATATGTTACCGTGACTGGTTGTGGTTGGTCCAGAAGTACAAAGGATGGATCTTAGCTTAGCCATGGTCATCGCAGCAGTCATGTCATGTCACTATTAAAGCAACAGTAGAAACCGGAGGTCCAGCTATCAGGATGATTTCCTACACATCCCAGCACAGTTCCAACTCAAAGAGTCCTGAAATGATTTCCACGAGCGGCTCAGTTCAGCCATGTACCTGCTGATGTACAGAGCTGTTGGCCGAGAAGCTCACTCAGCTGAAGTCCGGAGTGTCTTCAGCTGAGACGGGCAACAGCTTCACATCGGACAGGAATGCTGCATGGCTAACGAGCTGAATTGCTCATTAGTAAGTTCTTTCAGTCTTTGAAGTGGAATGATGCAGTTGGTCCCTCTGCAATGAAGCCCATGGTGGACCACGACATTTGCTCATGGACACAAAAAAAAGAAATTAATATAAAGTAATATGAATCATCATCCTGGGCTAGCAACGAACAACTAACTGGTGGGTGTGTTCCAGCCGGCGTCTCAGAGCTGCTGCTCCTGCCTCTTTGTAACATGGCTGAGCAGTTCGAGAAAAAAAAAAAAAAACACATGGCGTGCTCGCTGGAAAAAAAAATCAAAATTCAAAAATACTTTATTGATCCCTGAAGGGAAATTAAATTGTTGCAGTAACTGTCATGACTTAAGTCTCTTCAGTGATTCATTATAGGTGGTTATTGCTGTAGGCAGGAAGGATCTCATGTAGTGTTCTCTGTTGCAGCAGATCTATATCACTGTGTCGTGTAGAGGATGCTCAGGGTTGTCCATGATGTTCTTTATTTTATGAAGAATCCTCTTTTGCAGAATCAGCTCCAAAGGCTCCACAACAGTCCCCAGAACAGATCCAGCCTTCTTTATCAGTTTGTTTAGTTTCTTTAAGTCACTGGCTCTAATGCTGCCCCCCCAACAGATGACTGCAGATAAGATTACACTCTCGACAACAGACTTGTAAAATATATGCAAACACTGAAGGACCTAAGCTTCATTAAGAAGTAAAGTCTGCTCTGTCCCTTCTTATAAAGAGCATCAGTGTTGCGTCACCAGTCCACGTCTGTTGTCCAGGTGAACACAGAGTTATTTATACTCCTCCACCACCTCCACTACTTCTCCCGTGATGGAAATACTGTTTGACTTGTCCTGGTTCTTCTAAAATCCACAATCATCTCCTTTGTCCTGCTGACATTTAAGATGAGCTGATAGTTCTCACACCATGCCACAAAGTGGTCTGCCAGTTCTCTGTACTCACTATCTTGTCCACCACTGATTCACCCCACAACTGCAGAGTCATCTGAGTATTTCTGGAGATGACGGGACTCAGACTGGTGCTGGAAGTCTGAGTTGTACAGAGTAAAGAGGAATGGTGGTGTGATATCAGCGTAGGACCATCGGCGCTTTATGCCGATGTTTCCTTTTTCAATCTTTTTCAGATACCGATGGCGTGGCGATATCATCATATATCATGGCGTGCATCCTTAATGTCAACACTAGCCGGCGCATCTTCTGCAAGCATCATGCAATACGGGTTTGGCATTTGGCCAGTTGTGGTTCAGGAGGTGGAGTGGTCCTCTGCAGCAAGCATCCAACTATTACTGCTCTCTTGACTGTTTCAGACCTGAGGCATCCTTTGGAAGCTGCAATAACCAGGTTTAAATTAGTTAAGTGAAAAAGCTGTGAACTGTTATGTTTCATCCTTTTTTAATATGAAAATTATATGATAGCTTTGGGGCTTACTCTATGTGTAACAAGTCTCTGCCTCTGCCCTGCTGGGAGAAAAAGGAGACTCCCGACAGGTGCCCAGAGCTGCTGGTGGTTACACACACACACAAACACACACACACACACACACTGTTCCATAATCATGATAGTGAAAGTGAAAGCTCAAGGGCCACAGCTCTTTTTTTTGCATTTGTGCTTGTATTTCTCTCAGTGTGAGGTTAGCAATAGGGCATTTGTCCAAGCCTGCACAGGTAATATGGATGTGTGATGGTTGTGCATGCATGTTCATTTATGTATGTACATATGCACACGGATGCCATGTGACCATCAAAAGCAGAAAAACAAAAGAATGGGACTGTATAATAACAACACTGCAGGCTCCCCTGTGCAATGTGTAAATATGGATACAATGGAAATCCACAATGCAATTATGACTGACTTCATGCATTTTTCACTCGCTGGGAGGATGGGGAAAGAGTAGATTAAAGATGGAGGAGGGAAGAGATTTAGAAACTGAAAGAGAAAACGGGAGAGGAACAAAGTAAAAATAAGGAAGAGGAATGACTAAGGATAAAAAGTAAAAAAAAAAAATTAAACTTGTTTCAAACAAGGACACCAAGTGCGGGGGAAAGGGAAACATGAAAAAATGAAAGGAAGAAATGAATGGAAAAGTCATATGCCATGCACAAAAACAAACAGACACAAGGGTGTGCTCTCCCCCTTTCACTGACTCTCTTTCTCGCTGCCACTTACACCCACACACACACACCCACACAGACACCCACGCACACCCTCACACACACCGACACACACACAAACACACACACACACTCATCACTCTCATCCAGACAGAAGGCTAATCTTTATTCTTCAATCCTGAAATGCCTGATTGGTTATGACAGAATTCAAAGGAGGTCTTTTCATGTCTTACACCAGCAAATCAGCACACGCTGTCAGCCTCTTAGGCGCATGGAAACACGCACGCGCAACCACACAAAGATACACACTCTGCTGTTCTGTCATCTTGTCACCCCCTGCCAAGAGCACAGGGGAAAAAACACCATTCAACTTTAGGAAACAAATTAATTCACGTGTCGCAGATCAGCTCTCTGACTGGGAGCAGGCAGACCGCCTCTGACAGCAGCGCTGCTATTTTCCCTGGAGTATTTTATGAAAACTTGTTCTAGGAAGTAGAACTTTAATAGAGTATATAATGAATCCCCAGGAAACAAACATGATGATTTAGTGATGTAGAATAGTGCAGAAGCAGAGCTACAGTGACATTTCTTGTCTGTGATCTTAAGAAAATTGAGACACCCGTATACTGGAGTGACTTTTATTTTCCTTTTTTCTTTAGTTTTACCTCAGCTCTGCTTTTGTACAACATCAGCATTCAGTGAGTGCGCCCTTAGGTCAGGGAGAATTGGTGGGTAAGCACAATATCACTCAATCGATGCCTTTTATCATAAGCCAAAGCACTTTCAACATCGATGGGTCCAAACTGAATGGGAAGTGAGAACAATCATAAAGCACAGCTTAAAGAGAAAAAAACATAACTGGCGGGTGGGTCGGGCAATGGAGATCATTGAAACATTAAGTCAGTGATCCTGATGTTATTTTACTCTAGTATTACTCTAGTTCTAAACAGGCACTGCAAATGATGAGGCGCTTTTTACAGGACTGTAAAAGCTGAGAGTTCACATGGTGACTCATAGCCTTTGAAGACTGGATGAAATCCTGCAAATGCAGTAAAAAGAAAAAAATGTACCATAAAAATTACTTAAAACCCATACAGAGGAAGATCACTTGGTCTTGATATTAAAGGCTTTTAGAAGGAGGGACCACGTGGCAGACTTTAAGACCACAGACCTTCAATCACAGATTGAAACTGGTTTTCTGAGAATCCCTCTCACCTCTTGTGCAGAACGGGCCATCGTAGGCGGTGGCCGAGCAGTCACACAAATAGCCGTTATACTTTTCCACACACTTTCCTCCATTCCGGCAGTACATCCCAAAACTGGTACAGTGGCCTTGGCAGCCAGGCTTGACCCCAGGCGTCACCTTGGCCCTCTCCTCCAGGTCCAGGGTGATGCCGTTCATTCGTAGGGCTCTGATGCAGCCCAGGAACCCCCTCTGTCCCCCTGCAGCACCTGAGGAGGAAGGAGACGGAAAAAATACAGTGATACAAAGATATCTAGCGTCGGGAGACTTTAAAACAAAGGACTAGGACAAATAGAAGTCAGAGATACACAAGTAATTCTTACTGCAAAAGGCTTTGTTTAAATCTGTTTTTAGAAATGTTAATATCCTGATGCCTGGAGGAAGCCACTGATGCCATGCTAATCGTTCTGACTGTGTTCTTGAAACAACCTTCAACTCTTTTGATTTCTTCACTAATTAGAAGTGTCTAATGAACACTGTTTCTTAATGAACATCTCTCAAGCACACACATGCTAATGATGCACGTAAACTACAAACTACGGACAAACACACTTAAAACACACCACACACAGTGTACCTGATTTGAATGAGTCAATATAAGCATTAATGGTTAGCCTTGGGGTGTCGATAGCCATTTTTTTCTGAAGTGCTTCCATCGTCATTCTGGTCTTGCATCATTACAGTCTAACAACCCATTAACTTGGACACGGTCGGGATGTTAAATAGATGAATGTGCACCTCAGTGACTAAAGCAATAAACACACTCATAAACATACACCTACAGGTATAGATGCAAATGAACCCAAGAACATCTACAGACGAGGGTGTATGGATGCTACATGCTCTCACGGGAGCTACCATTAACTAGTGCCCCTGAACATTTTTGCTACTGATAACTTTAATGTTCATCCTTCAGACCATGAGAAGTGTCTATTCATGAACACATGTAAGGACATTTGAATACACAGTTTCTTCTCTCATTGGTATCCTCACATTGACAGGAAGCAGGAGCACTTAACCACACAGGTACAACATAGATATAATAAGATTACTTCTGCATGAACTTTGATTCTCTCCAGCCAATACATTATTTATGAATTAGGATGCAGGTGGTTTTTCACCTGCTTTCTCTGCTTCCAAGTCCCATGCAGAATTAGACTCTTAGTAGACCTCTTAATTAATCTATTTTGTACTACTGATTGACTGGAGGTTTCTGCCACCTGTTTACTCAGGGCTAAATCAGTCTCTGATTAAACGGACAGCATGCTCTGAAGCCTGCAGAGACCGAGGCAGGCACGTACGCACAGGCACATAATGATGCACAGGTGCATACAGCTTCTGTATAACTCATAAAGCCTGACTAGGAGTCAGCACTGGCTAAGCACATGCACATAATTCAAGCACAACTCGAAGTAACACGCTTTGAAACTCAAGCATGCATCCTGTAATCTCTGTTTGATAAGAAAAAAATTAAAAGATAAATCCATGAAATTTCAATATTGGAGAGTTTAAGGTAACAAGACCCTATTCTGAAGTCTTGGGTTCTGCAGTAGCCTAGAGTCTTGGAGATATTCAAAACATGTGAAAGAAAAAAAAATGCTACTGAAAGTTTATCATTTATCTTCAATCTTTATCTTTCAGGACTCCACAAAACTCCTAGCAGGTATCCACAGGTGACTCTTTTATCATCCACAGAAAACATTGGAGCAGCAAACCCACAGCTAAAGTCCAAGCTTTTTGGAAAAGGTAAGAAAAAAAAACTGTTTAACATGATAGTGTCAAATGAGCAAATCTGTAAAAGAGGAAAAATAGGGTCATGTACCATCAATATTGATCAGTTTTTCCCCCCCTCAAGTCTTGTCTAAGACTAGTGGGCAGTTTTTTTTAAAAAATAAATGATATGGAAATGTTACATTTATTGTATTTGAAAGAATGACTTAAAAGCATGTTTTCAGCTAGTGTCTGGCTGAAAAAAAGTCACATTAATACTTAACTAGCTCTCCTTTAGTTTTGATCGGTGTATTCACTGAGGTGTTGTTTCAATAAAAACGATGTTTCAGCATTTATTTCTATCTTTAATTGAACTCATTTTTTTGTGAAGACTTTGTGTTGACAACAGGAAAATTGGACGACAGCGAAGTCTCCTCCAGCACATCCTAAAAATTCTTAAAGAAATTAATACCTGCACTGCGTGGCGGCCAATCCATGTGTGAAAAATACTATTTCATGCTACTTGAACTAGTCTTTCACTCTTTGAGCCAGATGACATTGTCACCTTGGATGATGTCTGTGCTGTTAGAGAAAAAAAAAAAAGTCGATATATAGGAAAAAACTCATTTTTTTGGGATGTAACATTGCTGAACCGATGCGTCATCAACTCATGCAGCCTCATATGGGAATATTGCCCCGACAGTCTTGCTCTGTAGGTTCTGGGCTTGATAGAGTATCTCACTTCATCTGTCGCTCCTCTTCACCTGACGCACCCGTGACTCTGAAACACGGTTAATCTGAACCACATAACCTTTTTCCATTTCTCCAGAATAAAATGTTTTCATTTTTTTTCTCCCTTGCGAACTGAAGCCTTTTTCATAGTGAGTTTAAGTGATCCAACAAGATCTAATAATGCGTCCTCAACCCAAGTTTAGCAGCATTAGAAATCTCTTTTTTGTTCTGTTTGCTTTGATGGAGACTAAAGATTACACACTTCTGAAACATACCTAGATAAACATATATAATACAGTTTGCATTTTGAGGCAAGTTCAACTTTCTTGACTTCAGCAAACACATAATACTGTATGGTTTTCTAATTGTCATTGCACATAATTGCATATACATCATTTCAAATGTTCCAATATCTTTATGCAAACATTTACAACAAGTTTTGACCATAAACCTTGCATGACCCTTATATCAACGTGTATATGTTAAAATATATACAGGGGTTGGACAATGAAAGTGAAACACCTGCCTGGGCGACATATCAGAGTTCAAAAGAGGACAAATTGTTGGTGCACGTCTTGCTGGCGCATCTGTGATCAAGACAGCAAGTCTTTGTGATGTATCAAGAGCCACGGTATCCAGGGTAATGTCAGCATTAAGGACCACATCCAACAGAATTAACTGTGGACCCAAGAGGAAGCTGTCTGAAAGTAGGGCCCTATGGAATCTGTGATCACGGAATCGTGGAATTGGAGATTAAAAACGGAATTCACTTTAAAGGTGGAGTAGGTGTTGTTTGAAAAACGGTTCCAACAATCCAACTCAAGTGAGATTTTGAAAATATACACTCCCTCCCTCCTCCCAAAGGCTCCGCCTCCTCCTCTTCAGCTCACCCCTCGAAACCACGCCTTCACATGATTCACGACTGCATGAACCATAGGGAGGGAGGGAGGGGTGATATTTGATGGACGTATTAGGCAGCCAATCAAAATAGTGATGATCACTTTTTTGATTGGTCAGAGTTTTTCTCTGATTATACCTTCTAGACTGGACCAAAATGTTTAGTTTTTTTTGCAAACATTTTATTTCAGTGGGTGCAATGGAAATGTGAAAAGGTTTTCAGGCAATATTGTAAAAAGTGTTGCAAAAAAACAACACCCACCCCACCTTTAAATGCGCAATATAACAGAACTGAACGGCAATTTGTGTAAAAGTTTGTTTTTTTTTCCCTCCCAGACTAAAAGCAACTTTTCTTTCAAGTAAATGTTCCAAGAGGGGTCACAGGGGGAAGAGCAGCTTCTCCGAGATTATTATGTGTCTGGTGATTCAAAATTCTGCAAGTTTTGCCAGCACACGATTGAATGGACACGAAAATATACAGCAGCTTCAGCAGAGAGACCCAGACCTCCCTCCCCCCGGCCGCTTCCACCAGGCCAGCTGACAGGTATACTGTAATCTCTCCGTGTGTCCTGGTCTGCCCTGTGGTCTTCGAATGAGGATCATTTAATAAGTGAAAAGCACAAACGTAAAAAGGCGAGAGTCATTCACTGAGCTAAACACAAAGATGCTGACAATTATTTATTTAAACGGTGATGTCTGTAATAGCTGGAACACATAGCCACACACTCATATACACAACCAGTGTTCAGTGCTTTGGATTTCATAGTATCTACATCAGCTAAAGTAAATATAGTTTTTTCTGTTACCAGACACACAGTTTGTCATGACAGACCTGAAAAATGTCAGGTACGTTATGATAAACTATGAGTCTGATAACAGAAGAAATTAAACAAGCTAAAACGATTAGTTTACTGCTGTTGACATTTCTTTCTTTTATGCACTTTATATGGATTTTACCTATTTGAGTTTTTTTACTAAGTTATTTAATACATAGAAAAAAACAACAATGTTTTGTTGGACACAATATGTTTAAAAGTATAAAAACATTAAAGTTTACAGCTATAATTGCAAAAATTGTTTATATTTCATTACTTTATATACTGTCTTGGGGTTAAATTTGCATAAAATGCTTAAAACGGAATTCTCAAAAATTAAAAACCGAAAAACACCAAAAATGAAAAAAAAATTAAAACGGAATTTGAGAAAAAATTAAAACGGATTTCATTGGGCCCTATGAAAGGGATATTCAGGGTGCTAACCCGGATTGTATCCAAAAAACATCAAACTACAGCTGCCCAAATCACGGCAGAATTAAATGTGCACCTCAACTCTCCTGTTTCCACCAGAACTGTCCGTCAGGAGCTCCACAGGGTCAGTAAACACGGCCGGGCTGCTACAGCCAAACCTTTGGTCACTCGTTCCAGTGCCAAACGTCAGTTTCAATGGTCCAAGGAGTGCCATCTCCCTTGGCCTGCAGTCACCAGATCTAAATTACTGAGCCACATTGGGGTGTTTTGGAGGAGCGAGTCAGGAAAGGTTTTCCTCCACCAGCATCACGTAGTGACCTGACCACTGTCCTGCAGGAAGAATGGCTTCAAACCCATCTGACCACTGTGCAGGACTTGTATATGTCATTCTCAAGACAAATTGATGCTGTATTGGCCGCAAAAGGAGGCCCTACACCATACTAATAAATGACTGTGCTCTAAAACCAGGTGTTTCAGTTTCATTGTCCAACCCCTGTACATAAACACCTTTTATTGTGCTTGTACTGATTAAATGTTACCTACTGTCTTGGCAGGTGAGTGAAGCTGGTTTCCCTGTGACAGGTGGAGAACAACAACCAAGATGTTGATCCGTAAAGACAGAGGCGGGGAAAACAAAAAGCAATGTGCAAAAGAAAGACAAAACAATCACAAGAGACCAGAGCAAAAATAATAATAATAATGATAAAAAAAAAAACCTGAACGTGAAAGTTAAAATAAACAAGATGGAAATCAAAAGAACAGACGGTGGTGTAAAATTAATAAAATGTTGCAAGATTTGTAGTTATACGCATGTATGAAGTGAATTGGAAAGCTAAAAGTTAACAGTGTGAAGTAAATGACGGCAGGCTGACGGTATAACATTTACTTTCAAGGCAATTAGAACAAATGAGCCACTGTGCAGTAAACATTGAAGCAATCAAACGCCTGACAGGGAGCATATTGATTGAGGGGGAGAGAGGGAGATGATCCACAGACAAATATGAGAGCAAGGTAAGCAAAAGCACTCCTTTTCTTTCTGATTTGCTACCTTTAAACAGTCACTTCAGTGGAAATCAGATTCAACTGTGAACTGGTACAAAGTGTTTCATTACAAGGTAGAATCAACTGAGTCTCGACAAAATCATGTTGCCTGCGGGGCTTGCTCTGCTCTTTACAAACATCCTGATCAATCACAACTAGATCTATATCTTGAGGCCAAAACCTGGAACCCTTCCTGCGTATTGTTCGGTGGCTTCTTTTCAAGGTAATTTTCATTTCAGGATTAAGTATAGATTAGAAACCAGATATGAGAGGGTGCTGTCACCTCCGTGGTTGTGGTTACACACAAACCTTTAACACTCGTTCAAGCGTTCAGATATGCGTAAGACATAGACCCGGCACTTCAGAGGCCGGACATGTCAATGAGGGGATGGCTGAAGCTGTATCTTGGAGCCGTTATGTTTCTGCTTTCAAAGTCTTTGCTGACACAAAGACAAAACCTTTCTCGCCTCTTTCCAATCCATTAAATAGAAATATATAGAACAGAGAAGTGCATGACAAGATAAAGATGTTCCTATCAGCAAAAGAAAGGAGGTGATGGAATTACATTACAAACGGGGGTTAAGAAGTTCAGACGATCATGTTGGGATGCTTGATTGGAATTCGCAACAATCTCTTTTGGCCAGAACTTTTTCCATGAGATACTAAGAAGCCCGTGATCCACCTCAGCACTTTTTCTTCTATCCACAAATCCCTAAAACTATTTTAGCCCTGGAGTTTGGTCTGTAGAGCGCTGACAGCTCAGCACAAAAGGCAAAAATGAAACAGAAGTGAAATCATGAGGAGGACACTGGAGAGATAGTCTGCCATTGAACTACTGATGAGCAAGAGGAATTGTGGGAAAACCATCAGGAACACACTTGACTTTAACAAGATTAAGGCGTAACTTAGTCTGTCGGATAACTCATACATCATTTCGGGGACAGAGGAAATCAGAAAGTAGATATCCTCTTTATGGAATCTTAATCCAAAGAAATATGAATGCTGATTCAAGTATTAGCGAGAATCAAAGAAATGACCGTCATAAGAAAGTCAGTTTTAATTAAATGAAATTCTGATTACTAATGTGGATGACTTTCCAACGATGTGTGTGTGCGTTCACATGTGTGAAAATCATTAATTGTGTGTCTGAGTGTGTCCTGGATTAATTTAATTAGCAGTCACATTGATCAAATTGGACGGAAGCCTCTTAAATGCTGTGATTTCCACTAACGTCTGAAACAGTCACACATGCTAGCGATGGCTGTCTGTATCTAAAGGCAGCACTGCTGGAAACAAAGTCAGTACAGAAAGTTTTTTAATTAACAGTTGAATCCAATCATGTTTACAAGGTGGCCATTTGCTTTGCACACGTAATTATGGTTTGTTTGTGCCCGTTCTTCACAAAGCTGATATTAAATGTCCAAATTGCAATCAAATGTTCGTACCTGAGTCAGCCAGCCCAGCACTTCAGGGTTGTTAATTTGTTTGGATTATGTGTGTGTGAGTGTGTGTGTGTGTCTCCTACCTACGTAGAGCTGGCTGAACAGCTCTAGCCGTGTGTGTCCCTGTGTAGGAGCCGGCCGAGATGCCCGGTAGGTTTGATCCAGCTGGAGGGCCGCCTCTTTAACGTTACGCTCTGCCATCACGCGATGCCACTGGTCGTCATTGAGGGGTGTAGCTGAATGCACCGTTAACTCCACAGCTCCGTTGCCAACGTCAAAGGAGAAGGAGACTACCTTTGGTGCTGCAGAGAGAGAGAGAGAGAGAGAGAGAGAAAGAAAGCTTAGTTGCAGAAAAAAGGGTGAAAAGTCACATGATCCAAACAACTTTCTACAACCCTGAATTCCCTCCTCAGTCATGGTTCACTCTGCAGACAGACGCATTCAATCTCTGCTCTAATGGCTCATTTGATTTAAGGCCATTCATTTGGCTTGGATAGATTTCAGTTTTGCAACTCATTGGACAGGTTTAATCCCACAGCCCATCGATAAGAGTCAGGACCTGTTTTGGTTGGGCTAGCAAAGGCAAAGAATGAGAGACAAGACAGGAAATGACAAAGAGAGTAAATAAAAAAGAAAAAGAGGGAAGGCATATTATCTTTTATTTCTTTTCTATTTTTGTTTTTCTGCACGATTAATCTTCATTATCTTCAACTGAGTGGATTTGTGAGAATGTGTGTTTAGGTTGTGTTACGGAGAATTAAAACCATAAAACCTATTGCAACTACGTAGATCAATTACTTTATTTTTTTTTGTAAACCAAGAGAGGGCAGTGTTCTTCCTTTTTATATCACAAGAAAGTAAAATGTTCATTGATGCTGTATGTCTGAGTTACTGTGTTTCTTTGACTGATGTAACCAACTTCTACAGCCATGATGAGGTCACAGTTGGAGGGCTTCACCCCTTTGACCTTCTGTATCTGGTGTTTTATGACAGAAAACAGTATGTGAGTGGATCTCAGCCTGACAGTTAGATAAACAACCTCCAAATGCAGACATATAAAGATTAACTTTGGATGAATACAGCTAATAATTTTCTCCAGCCGCTCAACAAATTATGAGCTTTCATATTTCTGAACGCTTGTGAACAGTGTTTGTGACTTCTTCTGACTTAAATAAGAAGAAAGCTGCAGTGAGAAAATAATAAGGTGCTTATTTCTGCTGCTGGAGAGACCTTTTAAAATTCAAAAATTTAAACCAATTAGTCTTTTTTTTTTTTACTGTTTGGTAGTACTGTGAGTCTGCTGTATAAAAGCTTTGCATTCTGGATGCTGCCACATTGTTGCTACTGGCACCGTTGCACTGTAGCCACGGTGATGATAAAAAAAGCTTTGTATTTCACTGGTTCATTGTGGCTTCATTAGTGACTGTATTTCAGTGGATAATTTCATGTGGTTGTCTGTAGAGAAATGAACTTTCTTCTTTTGTTTTGCAGAAACAATAATCCTTGCCTTTTTCTTTTATTCATATTGCGTTCAACTAATTACATCTTTTAATATACAGCTATTCTTCCTGCCTTTGAACCGACAGCCTTTCTACAGCAACATAGCTCCTTCCTTTCTGTGTTGCATTTGCCCCAACACATTCCTTCATTTTTCTCTCACTGTTTGCTGTGTTGCTTGCCCTTACTGCTCCTATTGTCTACAGCAGCCATTCCCAAACTTCAGAATACCAAGGCCCAATTTGAAATGCAAAAAATCTCTGCGGCCCACCGAAACCTTTAATCACAACTGTGATCAACATACAGGACTAGGAACCATGTTCTGATATTAACATAAGGGGTCAACAAATAAGGTGACACTTGTCATATTAAGTTAAGATGAAGGTAGAATAACACTTAACTGATTTGTTTTGTTACTTCTTAATGTTTTTAAATCATGCCGTTAATATTTTACAGTAATTAAAAACATATTTTAAAAAGATCGAGGATTTAAAACATATTTGTTTAATTTTAATAACCTTTCACGGCCCACCTGCAGTACCGCGACAGCCCACCAGGGGGCCGCGGCCCACACTTTGGGAATCACTGGTCTACAGTCTCCCTGCACGGTACTTCCTTCATATTTGTATGTTTTTTTTTTTTTTTTAATAGTTCATTTGTCTCTTTATATACCTTTTCAAAAATGTTGATCTTGAAACACGTGAGGCTCGGCCCAGACCAGACCACCGATGAAATGGATTATAAACCAATATTTGTGCCATTTATAAGTCATGTCAGAATAAAATTAAAAAGTTGTGAAGCTTTGGTTGCAAAAACAACAACAACAAAAAAAAAGAGTTCTTGTTTATCTCATCATCATTTTTTTTTAATTTGGAAAAAGAGAACCTTGACAGCCGTGATGAATAATTCATATGCTTGCATGTTTCCAACACTTTTGAACATTTACCGACCCCAGTCTCTGCGGAGTCCCTGCTTCTTTTGTGTGACAAGTGCTGCCTTTGAACTTTGACAAATCTGAGCCGTGACAAACTGTGTTAACTTTGTAGCTCATCTGTCTGTTTGACTCTCTCCTTTTCTTCACCTCTCCAACTGTTTTGGTGTTTCGTCTCTCTGTTGAACTCCTCATCCTCTCTGCTCACAACAAAGATGAACTGTATACCAGTAAAAAATGGATTGAGGCTGTAATTTAAATAAAAAAGATGATTGTGCCATGAAGACAAGTTATTTATCCATTTACTTCACATGTACTTGAACTTAACTATTTATCTTAGACATGATGGTTTCTATTGTTTGCATAACCTGTTTTTATTCTGCTTTGCACACAAGATAGATGTTATTTCACTGTCATGCTTTTTTTCTGTTTATTTTGTAATTCACAGTTTACTAATGTAACAAGAATTTCCCAATTTTAGATAAATTAAACTTATCTTACAGGTAATTTGTAAAGGTACCTCTTTGCATCGTGTCCTTTAATTAAGGGGTTACTCATCCGAGAAAACTGTACGGCTACCCTCTGGACGTCTAAAAGTCTGGTTCGTTTGACTCGTACGAGTGCTCCACAACATACTCAAGCACGCCACAACTGACCGGCCAGAAGAGGTGTGCTCGGTTGCACATGTATGTGTAGACTGATCAGTTCCTTGTGACAGACATTTAACAGCATAGCGGCATAATCTGGATATTCAAAAATGTGAAAGGGGGCTGTATCTGACCAGGACATCTCAAAAGAAAGCTAGTCAGCTGCAGTGCCGTCATATTTTCTATGCTGTTCTCCATTGTGCTGATTCTTTGAGACCACGCCCGCTTCGAGCAATAGAGTGATGACATCTGTACAAGCAGCAGTTGTGCTCAAGCACGGATGGGACTGGAGTACTGGTGAAACTGGGAGGAAGTATCTCTATACCTGGCTGTACCTGCCAGGGTGTGAGTGCATGTAGGTAGTGTGAAGTAGTTCTGCTTGCTTGAATAACACAGAAAAACAAGACCACAGCCTGCTTGTGAGTAACAACATCATTACCTTGAGGGATTTAATTACATTGAAGAATGTGCTGAGCACCTGAACTCACATCCTCAAACATTTAGCATCCATATATTACAGCTAGCAGGAGCACACAGGCAAATTGACACATGCACAAATCCTAACATATTCAGACACCCGTATAGCCCTTTGACAGACTTTAGTACGCTGAATTGATGATGTAGATACATTCAAAACTGCCTGCAAGGCAGAAACAAGTGGCATTACTTATTTTAAACGCTGATAGAAAGCCAGTCACAAATCATAACTCCCAAACACAAATAAAGCTTCAGTAATGCTGTGTAATAAAATTGAATATTGCTTTTTTTTTTGTTTGTTTGTTTTACATGTTTGTTTAATGTTTTATTGCCAATGTAAAGCTGGAAGGGTGCTCTGCAATTTTCTCTCCACAGGCAGAAATAAAAACTAAAGTACCCTCAAAGCTCAGAGCTCCCGTCGTTTATTTGCATCGTCGAGATAGACGCCATATGAGTGGAAATGTGTGTTTGTGCGTGTGAATAAACTCCTGTGCTGGTATGTGTGCAGGTGCTTCCACGTTGACCTGGAAAAATCCTGAACAGCTTTTTATTTTTACTGTTTGGTATTGTATTTATCTTTTCATATTGAGGCTGAAAGAGCCAGGTCCTGGATTATGCAGCGCGGCACAACCAAATGATGATAAATAGTGAAACAGACTGCAAATGTCTTCGTGTGAAAGATCACGGCTCGTGCGCACGTGCAAATGTGAGCTTTGTGCTTGTCTAATGTGAAGTTCAATTTAGCTGTTCTTCATTTATTTTCAGATGCCAGGCAGAGTATTATCCCTTCGATCTCTTCTCTGTTAGTTTTGCCAATTCTTTGTTGTCACTTTCATTTGCTTTGTTCGCCTTTCACTTTACGCTTTTCTCCACGAGGCGTCTGGAACAGACTGTACTCTTTATGGGTGGAAATTCCATCCGAGAACGAGCCAAACTCTTGGTGCCGCAGCAAACGTGCTGCTATTGAAGCTGAGGCAAGATTTAAACTTCTAAAAAGTTGAACAACTCTTTGCATGAAAAGGGATTTTTAAATAAAATTGTATGCGTGTCAGCAAAAATATTTAAAAAGAAAAGAAGCAGGGATGCAAAGAGTCCTGAATATTTCTGTTTGTTTGGAGCAGATATGGTGAAGTCAAGGGTACCTTTGACTCTTAATTCGGAAAGTGGCTTTGTGTCTTATTGGAAAGTAGATATTACTTTTAGAAAGGCATCTGACAAAGCTGAAGAGCTTATTGCTAAACTTAAGAAGTAAACATCTTCACATAAAACAGGCAATGATATCACTTTCTAAACCAAGATATCCAGTAGGAAAGAATATTTTTCTGCTGGATACCATGCTTGAATATAACCCCTGGCTAAGCCAGACACTGGGAATGCAGCATCTTAAGGACTCAGAACACGGCAAGTGACACACACTTTCCCTCGAGGCACAGGGAAGTCCAAACAGTCAAGCATTTGTGTATTTAGGGTCCTTTCTATGTGTCCACAGTCTCAGTGGTACATTTCTGAATGCATTTTCAGTGCTTTCCTTTTTTTTTTTACCGTTTACGGTCAAGATTCAAAAAGGAATATGACTTTGAGTTTGAGGTCACAGCAGTGTGCATTTTTTTTTTACAAGTGCATCAGTGAGTATATTTCTGTGCTTTGAGCCCCTGCAATTGCAAAGCCGTGCTATTCCAGCTTAATGCTGTCATTTCATGCCCTGACTTGATTGCACCAGTGAGAGGACAGAGATTATGTGTGTGTTTATGTGTGCATGCGAGCCATTTTGCGGTTGTGTGTCTAAACGTGTGCTGCGGGGCAAAATGCAAGATGATAGCAAAGGAGAAAAGAGACGAAATCAATGTGGGGGCATTTTGAGAGCCTTGGGTAACTTGTGCACGGACACATACAACTGCAGCTGTGACAGGATAAATACGTGCTGTCTCTGTCTTTTGTGTGCACATCTGGCAAACAACAAAGCCCTGTAGCAATTCGCTACAGTATTTGCATGTACAGAATAGTGTCAGTACATAGTCTTTTTCTGCAAGAATAAATATCTGCATGTAAGAGCATGCATTTAAACGCAGAGGGAACTGGTGATGGGACATAAAAACCTTACGGAGCCTTGAGAACACAACCCAGCAGCTAACACAATGCCAGTCAGTGTAATGGCTCGAGGGAGAGCTTGAAATCAAAATTCTTTTGTCAGTTTTATATCTTTCTACTGGGCGGCATTTTGACACACCAGCAGGAAATGGTCAGCAAGTCCATCTGACGCCAAATGTTCAAAACCCTTTGAATCACAACGAGTAGTAATTAGTCATCAATCGACATCCATGCTGCGCCAGAAGTCCCCTTCACAACACAGCTCTGTGATTAATTTGAAGAGATTTTAAAAGTCTTGATGAGAACAGTTCCACTGTGGCAGCGGGGAATTTAATTTGAGCCACTGGAACAGATCACAGACGCCTGCTGCGGGATGAAAGTCGGAGAGGACGAGGTGTTTAATATGTTTGCTGCTTCTCTCCTCTGTTGCCGTCTCTTACTTCTCACCTTCTCATGTCTGAAAAGTTTCTATCTGAATATCTACGTGGAAATGCACACTGTTACAGAACATTCTTACTGAAAAGAAATACAGTATGTTGTTTTTTAGGAATCCATATTTTTTACCTGCCTTTCCACCAAAGAAACCAGGGCTGAAACTGAATTTCAAGTACACAGTGACACCTCTCTAAATAGGTTGCACTATCTTACTGATTTGTCCGGTATGTGTGTGCTTTTCTCAACACTGAAAACCACAAATATGCTGTTTTCCTTGTAATTTTGTGTCCATTGATGTGATGGAGTCACTGGCTTTCTTTTCTAATTCTGTCAAGAACAAAGTTCAGAGAGAGTTCAAGACAGACGGACTTTTGATATGAGCTACCTAATTTGTTAAATCGTTCAAAGGACTTTAAACTTGCAGTTGAAAAAACAAGTCACGATGTGATTTTAGTCAAATCCCCTCCATGTTGTATTTTGGAACATTTAATCATTTAAAAAAAACCATTAGATCATTCTGAGTTTGTTACATGCCTCAAAAAAATTGGAAACAACAGGCTGGATAACTAAGTCGTATTAAAAACAAATCTGGAAAAAGCATCTAGTGACTACTTAGGTTAAGTGGTATCAGGGCGATGGCATGACTGGGTATAAAAAGAGCATCTTAGAGAGACAACGTCTCTGAGAAGTAAAAATGGGCAAAAAAAAAAATCATCTTTCTGTGAAAGAATTTCTAAATAATTTTTCCTCATCTTAAAATTGTGAAGAATTTAATTTCACATAATAGCATCCAGAGATTCAGATCATCTGGATAAACCTCTGAGCACAAGGGAAAACCATAAATAAATAAATAATAAAATAAATAAATAAAAAATCAATATCAGACGGTCATGTTTTTTCAGGCCCTCAGGCGCCTCTGCATTAAAAACAAAACAGGCATAACTCTGTAATGGAACTCACTGAATGGGCTCAGCAACATTTCCACAAATCACTGTCTAAAAATAGTTAGCTGTGCTACCCACAAGTGCACTTTAAAGTCTCTATCATAGTAGAACTACATTTGAACATAATCAAGAAGGACTGCTTTCTTCTTGGGGCCAAAGCTAATTTAAAATAAACAAACAGTAGTAGTAGTAGTAGTAGAAAAGTGTTCTGTTGTCAGAGGAATCAAAATGTAAACCTATTTTTTAGAAAATTCATTCCATGTCCTCTGGACTGCAAACGAAAGAGACCATCCAGGTTGGTGAGGCAACATATGCTAGAATCTGGTCTTTTTCAGGGTCTTACCTCCTTCAACAGGACAATAGCAAACAACATGCTGCATCTATTATAACAGCACGGCCTTATGGGAGAGGAGTCTGGGTGGTGAACTGGCCTTCTTGCAGTCTAGACCTTTGACCTTTGACCAGTTGAAAACATTTGACACTTCATGGAGCAAAAACTGTTCAGCATTTCAATTTCTGCATCATACAGGAATGGGACAAAAGAAGAGGGGATGCTGCAAGATGGTAAACACCATGTCAACAAGATATCCCAATTTTTTTTTTGAAAGCTGCTGCTGGAATCATGATCAAATGCATCTCATTTTCTTTTGAACATGGCTCAGTTCCTCACTGTCAACGTTTGATGTTTTTTTTTTTCCTTTTTTTTAATATTCTGTTGTGAATATAATATAGGTTTATTAGATTTGCAAGTCATTGGATTCTCTTTTGATTTCAATTTTACCCAGCGCACCAGCTTTTATGGAAACAGTTTGTATAAAACATGACTTCCAGTACTCGGGGGGGAAAAAAAACAACAAGGAACAAAACAAAACAAAACAAACCCAAAAAAACTGTGTGGGAAAAAAGTGAATACATGACGTGCAGTTTTTTTTTTTACTTAATTGAAGAATGTGTTTGTGTGCTATGGATAATGAAAACGTTGATGTGAAACTGCACTTGCTCTCTGTAGGGGAAGACTTTTGTCTTTTTCAGTGTGTGAAGAACCCTTTAAACCCTGAAATTCAAAGAATTTACTCGATTCACTGTCAGCACCATATCACTCCGTGTGTGGGTGTACTCTATGAGTATGTCTGCATGTAAGGTGTGATGGGAAATATTTTGATTTCTCCTTTGATATTTAAATGCACCTATTCACAAGAAGAGAAGAGAAAAAGAGAGAGAACGAGACAGAGGAAGAGAGAGCTGCCATGTGCAACTTAGGGTCTTGAAAAAGGGTGATTTGGTTAAACAGAGGTTTATAATGGACATAATTATTGCACACACCAATTACCTTAAATAAATGATTGCTCTCTTCAGCAATCACACACGGCGTGCACTACAATCAGGAAGGCGAGAGCCTCTTCCTGGCGTGTGCGCCTCTACAACCCCTAATGAAAGAATGTGTATGACTCAGTGCAGCCAACACCATCGGGTGGACTGCTGGATTATACCTCACACCTGGCTATATAGAGTCAAAGTAAAAGAGAGAGAAGAAGAAAGACAAACACAAAGAAATGACTCTCAAGCATTCACACAGTCACTTAAAAGCCTCTTACATTTGAGTTCCAGGCGGATAAAGTCTGTGTTGCCCAGGTTTTCCAGAAAGACGCCGTAGGGGGCACTTGTCTTGAAATAGAAGGAGATGTCAGCACTGGTCTCACCCTGAAAGGTGGCAAAGTGCAGGTAGGATGACGGGGTGGTGAAAGATGCAGCGTTCCAGTAGTTATCTGTGGAAAAAAAACAAAATATGACAACTCTGAGCGGCAGTTCTTTCCAACACCTGCTGTACTCTCCATTAACACTGTGGCAAACATTTAATAACCTATTCTGATCTGATAAGCCTCAGAATAAATTCAATGTAGAAATGGCTTCATTTCAAATCGCTATGAATACATTTTCATTTCATTCAAGAGCTGTCAATCTTTTCTGGACAAAATGTTGTTATCTCGTGCTTATTATTTAATGTGCCTCATTTAATATCTCCTCTGTAAGAATTATTTCATCACCTATAATCCCATCCCATTTCCTAAAGGTTTTGACATAGCCTGCAATTTCCTGCAACCTCAATAACTTTCAACAGAAAGAATATCATCCAAAAGTAGAAGAGAAATCATCTCTCTTTTTCTAATTTAGGACTTTAAAATATGACCATGCATAGCTATGATGTGAAAGGATTTTTTTGATTACTTTACTACTAATTTTAGAAAGAAGGGAAGCCAGAGGCAGCCAATGAAGACAAAGCAGCAGCACACTAAACAGCGGATGAAGGACCATCAGATTGTGGTTGACGAAGAGACTTTTCTGCCATCTCCTGTGCCTCAGCATGTCTTTGTCTTTTCCCTATTACTCAAGGAAGATCAAGAGTATGAGGAAAGGGGGAGCTGGGGGCAGTGGAGAGGACAGCCAGCAAGAGGCCAGGCACAGGTGAAAGGATCGAATACGAAGGAACGGATGAAGAAAAAGAGAGGATAGTCACGCAGAGGGCAGATGACAGGGAAGCAAGAGGAGCTTGGGGGTATGTAGAGGGCAAGAGGAGGAACAGTGAAGGCTGATGTGGCGTGTCAGCGAGGTGAGATCTCTTTGATGTCTCAAAGGATTTTAAGCCCACACCTGGAAAGCAGCTGCGTATTGGGGAAAATTGTTTGTGTATGTGGCATGTGAATTTTTACACACACAACTTCACATATTTTCTTATATGGTGATGCAAAAAGTAAAGAATTCTTCATATCATGTATTTTCTGAGTCAATGATTGACAAGCATACAAGTTAATGGTCAGTGCCATTATTAGGCAAAACCTTTTAAAAGTGATTATATTATATATATATATATATAGATATATATATATATATATATATATAGATATATATATATATATATATATATATATATATATATATATATATATATATATATATATATATATATATATATATATATATATATATATATATGCATTTTGATGTCGCAGCAGATGTTACTTGTGTGTGTGTGAGAGTGAAAGTGAATATGCCCTTCATCGGCCCTTTCTGACAGTCTAATATAACATATTTCATTAACACCTGCAATCTGCATTCTGTCAGAGAGGACTTTCATGTTTCACCAACAGTGAAACATGAAAGGACAAAGAGACAAGACAATGATGTGGAGGTGTGTGCAGCGTGAAGACTCCTGTAGTGTTCGTGTGTTGTGGAGTATTTAAATGAATTCGTGGTGGATTGTGCTACAATGTTTTACTTTTGCATGTTTGTCCTTTTTAAACATTTACCAACAAAATACACTGCCCAGCCCAAAAAAAGTCACCACCAAAAAAAAAGATCATACACCATAGCTTTGATTACGGCACATATTCGCTGTGGCATTGCTTTAATAAGCTTCTGCAATTTCACATGATTTATTTCTATCCAGTGTTTCATTAATTTTTCACCAGGATCTTACACTGATGATGGTAGTCTGACGGCTGCGCAAAGCCTTCTCCAGCACATCCCAAAGATTCTTAATGGAGTTAAGGAGTTGTGGCCAATCCATGTACAAAAAAAGATGTCTCATGCTCCCTTAACCAGTCTTTCACAGTTTGAGCCTGATGAATCCCGGTATTGTCATCTTGGAATATGCCCATTCCATCAGGGAAGAAAATACCATTGATGGAATAACCTGGTCATTCAGTATATTCAGGTAGTCAGCTGACCTCATTCTTTGAGCTCATACTGTTGCTGAACCTGGACCTGACCAACTGCAGCAACCCCAGATCAGAACACTGCCCCCACAGGCTGGTACAGTAGGAACTAGGCATGATGGGAGCATCACTTCATCTGCCTCTCTTCTTACCCTGATGTCCCCATCACTCTGGAACAGGGTAAATCTGGACTCATCAGACCACATGACCTTCTTCCATTGCTCCAGAGTCCAATCTTTATGCTCCCTAGCAACCTGAAGCCTTTTTTTCCAGTTAGCCTCACTGATTAGTGATTTTTTTAAGGCTACACAGCTGTTCAGTCCCAATCCCTTGAGTTCCCTTCACATTGCGCGTGTGAAAAATTGTCTTAATTTCACTATTAAACATAGCCCTGAGTTGTGCTGTTGTTTTTTTCCCATTTGATCTTTCGATCATTGAGGATTTTTTTCCAGCCTCCTCGAAGATGATGGATCCCCACTATCCTTCCAGTTTTTAATATGCGTTTGACAGTTTTTAACCCAATTTTGGTAGTTTCTGCAATCTGAAATTGACATGTTTCAGTTATGATCACAATACGTGAAATAGTTGCACTTTATGGTAAAGCACCGCCTACTTTTTAAAAAAATGAAATGCCCCTCCTCCTGCTTTGACCAGGAAAATAGCTTCAACTGTCAAGAAGGGAGCCATTTTTTTCGTTGCTGCCCGGGACTCGAGTTTTTCTAAAAGGTAAAACTTTTAAAAACTTTCTATCATTTCATTGTAATGTCAATATTTTGCTTCAGTAACCAGAAATTGTAACTTTTTGATAAAGGGAAAGAAGCTAAGTTAAGTTTAATGTTCGTTTTTATATCACTAGACTACCATATTTTAGGTTAATTAATTCAAATTCAAATTCAAATATACTTTATTGATTCCCCAAGGGGGAAATTCAAGTTTCAGTGCACCAGTCTGGTGTACTAGAGGAGCTGCTGGCGTCATGCCCGGTCCTGTGGTCCGAGTGCTAACTCCAGTTAACAGCTGTTAAAACCAGTACATCTCCATAATGATGACAAGTGAGATATCTCCAGGTCAGAGGAGGAAACACCGATGAACAAAACCGTCTCCTCTGGGAAGACTGAGCTCCAATGTGTTTAGGGCAAATGTCTTAAATAAAACTAACCAAATGTGTATTTGTAGTTATTTTAACTCGGTACGTTTTTCTTTCCAGAGTTCCTCGTGTGTGCTTTTGTTTAGGACGGGTGTTCGCTTGTCAGGTAGGTCTTGTTTCTTCACCATAAGTTTAAGCATTATTAATTGGTTAATTGTATAAAGCCTACTGCTGTCAATTTTCCTTTTTTTTGGAGAAAGGTTTATTCGTAATATAGATGCGTTAGCATGTAGGCTTTGGTGACATTAGCATGGCCGCTAACGTTCGTAGTAGATAATTTGTTGTTTCTCCATCCCCCCCCTGCCGGGGCTCAGTTTCCACTCTGTCCCAAGAAGCACATGCTGTGTAGAGGCCACCATGCTTCATGTATCATATACTACCACACCCCAGTCTGTCTAAAGCACATGGATCAGGGCCGACATCACACATGCATCACACAGTCACTCCAAAGAAGGTAATAAAAACACATTAGCCTAAATGGTGTATGGGTCATTCCACAAAATCCGTGCTTTTTGTGTCCCAGAGAAATATTTTCTGTCTCTGGGGTATTGACTGGTGTGTTTCTACAAATATACGATGTCCAATAATGTATACTTTTTTCACTCTTTTTTGCAGGGAGTCAGTGACGTAGCCTTTGAAGAATCAGTTGAGGAAACTACTGTGTGGATCTTCACGGTGAAACAACAGGAGGCCCGGCCCAGGACAGACAATGTAGGAATTATCCTGGAAGGCCAAATTGTTATCCAGGAATTGGACAATGTTCCACTTGCTGTTGCACTACTGTTTGGCCTTTTGTACGCTCTGATTATGGACTATCCTCGTCGGCTCAGGTATACCTTTGAAGTGCTCCAGAAAGTGGTTCTGGAGCTTGATGGTGCCACACTTTTAAAGAAAGCCCGGGTCCTGAAGAATATACTCAATAAGTAATCCTGGACAGTGAGCATGACCTGCTTATTTGAGGACCTTTGCCATTCCAGTTCTGCATAATTGTTTTAGTGTTTTTACATTACATGTATCACTACCTCCATGTTCTGCATTGTCCTTGGCTGATTGCCATTAAAAGAAACAAGGAATTTTTTTTTCCTCCTTTCAGGAGACACCATCTCTAGGTTTAACAAACTTTGTGGCAAAGTTAGCTTTTTTTTTTTTTTTTTTTAAGTTGAGTAGTATTGCGGTGTCACTCTGACCTTGGGATAGGTTTTTATTTCTGCCACATTGATGTTCAAGTGTCGTTTCAAGTTCAAGGGTTTATACAACTGATTTCAGAGGACCAGAAATGTTCTGAGATGTTCCAAGTTTTGCATATATTTCATTGTTTTTCTTTATGCCAAAATGATTGGTTGTAAGTGTCTGAGAGATGCTGCTCTAAACTGATGGGAGATGTGGAATGAGCTGAATGTTTGAAAATTTTGTAATGTCTGTTCTGACAAGTCAGATGTGTTAATGTTGAGCCAAAAACTGGATTTATTGTCCGCTGTTACAGTTGTCTTATTTTTTTGACAAAATACAGCTGTTGTAAAAGAAATGTCATTTTTCATGCCTCATGTTTTTGAAAATTTTATGTTAGTAAATGCTGTAGTTCATAGATTAAGCTGGATTAATTTATTTAGATAACAGAAATCAACATACAGAAATAGTAAAAAGTATGCAGAAGCTTTATGACTTAATAGTGTGAGACCTACATGAACAGATTAGGTTGATAATGTAAAAAAACACTGCATATACTTTATATAAAAAACTCATGTTGTTTTAACAGATGATGCCTAAATACACTAAACATAAAAAAGTCATGTTGGTTTAACATGGGATAGTCTCATGTGCATAACATAAAAGAAAAGCTTTAAATCAACATTAAAAAGTCATGTTATTTGAGCAAATAAGAATTCAGTATATTGAGCATGACTAAATCATTTTTAGTAAACATAACTTTAATATGTGCAACCGATGTCCATATTTTTTTCATGTAAATTGAACATACTTTTTCTTTCAGTGTTGGCACTGACATCCATTAGTTTCAGTTACATTGTCAACTCAGTATTGGGGTGATTATGAATTAATGATAAACAATGGATGCGCAATTCCCAATAAACACAGGCAAGCATGTAAAAACTTATCTGTTATAGATATACAGTGGCCCCTGATTTTTCGCGGTTAAAGGTGGGGTAGATGTTGTTTTTTTGCAACACTTTTTACAATATTGCCTGAAAACCTTTTCACATTCCCATTGCAACCACTGAAATAAAATGTTTGCAAAAAAAAAACTAAACGTTTTCGTCCAGTCTGGAGGGTATAATCAGAGAAAAACTCTGACCAATCAAAATAGTGATCATCACTATTTTGATTGGCTACATAATACGTCCATCAAATATCAATGCACTCCCACCCCTCCCTCCCTCCCTCCCTATGGTTCATGTAGTGGTGAATCGTGTGAAGGCGTGGTTTCGAGGGGTGAGCTGAAGAGGAGGAGGCGGAGCCTTTGGGAGAAGGGAGGGAGTGTATATTTTCAAAATCTCACTTGAGTTGGATTGCTGGAACAGTTTTTCAAACAACACCTACACCACCTTTAATGGAGACCGGCGCCCCCTGTAAAAATCAAAATCCGCGAACTGGAGCTGGATCCCCCCGAGCCTAAATAATGTGTTTAAAATATGTTTAAAAACCGTAAATAAGTAGCGAGACACTGCACGGCAACAAGACAAAGGCTCAACTGTGGTCTTTCTGTTACCTTCACAGCCTCTGGTCTCTGAACCGTAGTAAAGAACCGCTGGTATTGTGCTATTTTTGGCTCATAATGAGTGGGTAACACACTAACAACAACAAAAAGAAAAAGTCCGGTTTTCTCTGCATGGAACGGGCATTTTATTCTGGCACTGCAGGAACTTGTAACATCACACAGGTTGTATTGTTTGACTCCTGTCGGCTCCTGTTTGGCTCCTAGCGCACAGATTCTAGAGTGCTGGGCCGTCTGAGTTTCTCGTGTTGCTGACAGGAGGCTGAGAGTCATCGTTTGACGTTTCGCTGGCAGCTGCACCCTCTCCTCTGCTGTAGGGTGGATTTTTGTGGAATTTCCATGTTTTTTCTAGATTTTTTATTATATTATATATTTCTGAAAAATCTGCGAATAACTAAAACCACAGAACTTTAAGCGCGAATTGGCAAGGGATCACTGAACTCAAATATCTAGTTTTAAAATCTATACGGATAATATTTACATTTAACCTTTTTTTTTTACCAGGCAGAACATTAAGAACAAATTCTTATTTACAATAATGACAAGAGCGTACTTGTCGGAGTAGGGCAAAGGGAACATTGATATTACATTTAACAACATTCACAATAAAATACATTTAACAAAAAACAGTATCAGATTGTGGTAAAACATTTACAAATATAATTAAGAGTTGCCTTTAGAGAACTGTCAAAAGCAGAGAGAGAGAGGGATAAAAACATCAAGTTTTAGTGTTTTTTTCTATAAAGCTACAGTCATTTGTTGCAGCAAATGAAAAAAAAAGCAAGACTTGGTTTTAGGAATGAGTAGTGTGATATAGTCTGAAGACCATGTGTTGTACTTGGATATTGATACTGGAGACAGTTGCTGACTCAGGTATGAGGGTGAATGTCCTAGGAGGGTCTTATAGACAAGTATAAACCAAGGAGAACTACAATGACTACTGCGAAAGCAGAGTGGTCGATTGTGCCCAGTTTCTGGAGTGTTGGTTGATCTTATC
Source organism: Hirundichthys speculiger (assembly GCA_018398805.1). Taxonomy (NCBI): domain Eukaryota; kingdom Metazoa; phylum Chordata; class Actinopteri; order Beloniformes; family Exocoetidae; genus Hirundichthys; species Hirundichthys speculiger. The sequence goes on along the minus strand of JAGFBZ010002532.1, from coordinate 1,740,365 downwards.
CCCATAACTTAATAAGGGAAGGATGGTCTATATAGCAATCATGAGTTTGGCAGCAGATGTAAATGAGGAACAATTTCTGGATAGAAAACCAAGTCTTGCGTTGACTTTAAGTTGTAACATATTGACATGATGAGAGAAGGACAGTGAATTATCTAAACACATTCCTATATATTTGTAGACTGTGGCCGGTTGGATGATGGTTCCATCTGTTCTAGTGATGTACATGGTGGATGAGGGAACCTTACCTTAGAGACCAAACCACATGATTTGGATTTTTGGCATTTGAAAACAAATTTATATTGGTTAAGGCCTGCTGTATTTCATAAAAACTATGTTGAAGTGACTTAACAATTGAATCTGGAGAAGAGGCATATGAGACGGTGTCATCAGCATATAAGTGAATAAGGACGTTGCTAACAGCTTGTGGAATGCCATTTACAAATATTGAGAAGTCTTGGACCAAGAATTGAGCTCTGTGGGACACCTGATGGCATCAGACGAGGCTGAGGAAGATGGACATCTCGCTTTACTTGCTGCATCCTATTGGAGAGGTAATTTGAGAACCATGGCAGTGACTGATCAGAGATTCCAATACTGTATTATCTTTAAAATAAAACTGAACGATCCACAGAATCAAAGGCTTTTGGTAGATCAATGACTATTGCTGCACAGTGATGTTTAGAGTCTGAGGCAGATGCTATACATTCATGACTTTTAAAACATCAGTGACACATCCATGACATGGATGGAAGCCAGATTGAACATTTGATAAGATGTTATGTTCTTGTGGTATTGAGTTAACTGTTTGGCCTTTTGAGACAACAACAGCAATTCCTTCCTTACTTCTTCTTCAGTAATGAGTTGGGAGGAAAAGGTTTAAGAGGTAGCATGCAAACACTGTTTTCGATATTTGAGTGCTTTGTGGCTAAGTTGTTTAAACTGCTGCTTAGGCAACTTGAATTAGTAACAAAGGCAAGACCAGATTTAGTTAAATGGCTATTGAAAAGGTCAGTCATATGCTTCTTATCAGTAACTAAGACTGACAGAGATGAGCCTGAATATCTATTTTCTAACTGTCGTATAGTTTTCCAAAACAACTGTGGTATTGATGCACTTTGACTTTGATGTACTGCTTGTGCCACCTTATTGTCTGGCCCACTCTGCCACGCTTTGTGCCATACAGCGTTCCCAGTTAAAGCAAAAAAATATTCTGAGCCGGAACTTTTGTGTGTGCGTGCATAAGTGCGTGGGTGCGCGCGTGCGTGTGTTGTGGAAGTGGGGGTTGTTACTACAACATGGTAGTTAACACATGTAGCGTTTAGGATACTTTTGATAAAGTTTTGCTGCAGCTTAAAAGATGACCTACAGTCACAAGGTGACATGTTATAAAGGAATGTGAAATTCAGTCAGGCAGGGGGGAAATTTGGATGACAACCATTCAGTTGAGGGTTTATGACAAAGGGCCATCAACTCCAAATATTATGCATCATTTGTGCTGACATTTAACCGGTCCATGGTGCAAAAAAAGGTTGGGGACCACTGTTGTAGAGTCCAGACAGCTGCTCTATGAGCGGCTCTAACTCGTTACACGGTGGCACTTTTTTATAGTGAGTTGCATATACGAGCTTTCTGGAGCACAAAGTGCAGAAGCACCTGTTTCTCTTAACTTCTTACACCAGCTACCAAAAGGCAAATTGTTTTTCTCCTCTCTCTTCTATCCACCCCCGGCACCATTTTTTAATCCTTTATCAATTAGAATAGCATCTTCCCCAGGATTCATGATTTTACTCTCCACCCTACTTTCCGAGCAACCGAGCATCTATGCAACATCGGACTCGGGGACTTGGTTGAAGCATGTTTTTCCAAAACCCGCCCTGTTCTACATCTGATCGGCTAATAAAGTTACTTTTAGAGAGTGTGGTGTTCCTCTCATATCATTGGCAGACGAACTTATGAACTCAAAAGTAATATTAATCAGACATTTTTGAAATATAAGTCCCCCCCCCCAGCGAAACGGCGCTCGCCGGAAATCCGGTACGGTGCCGGAATACTTTAAGCCCTGTGTTCCTTTGCCACGGCAAAACCGCTTAATAACTGAAGAACCGAGGGCTGCTGCGATCTTTTATTCATATTTGCTTTAAAGGAGCATGTTTATCAATAACTTTTCAAAAATAATTTCTGAAGAATAACCATGCCTCATTTACAGTGAGAATAAGGTTGACCCTGCCCCAGTCCATTTCGGACAGATCATATGAGAAGGCTTCTGTATCAAAATTTTTCACAACTGGTTTTTAACTGATGTATTCAGCGGATTTAGTAGACTAAATCCCCTGGACTAAATCCCTGCTCAAATTTGATGCCTGCTACAGGTCTCAAAATAATTGTGACAGGGGGATGTTTGCCATGCTGTAGCATCTCCTCTTCTTTTCAAAACAGTCTGAAGACATCTGGGCATCAAGGTTATGAGTTTCTGGAGTTTTGATGTTGGAATCTGGTCCCATTCTTGCCTGATACAGGTTTCCAGCTGCTGAGGAGTTCATGGTCTTCTCGGACATTTTTAATTTAATGATGTACCAATTGTTCTCTATAGTTGAAAGATCTGGACCACAGGCAGGCCAATTCAGCGTTCTCTGACAAAGCCATGCTGCTGTGTATTTCAGCAGAACAATGCAAAACCACATACTACAGCTACTACCAGGCCTTTTCTGAAATAAGGGGAGCATATGTTTCTCTAGCTTTCAGAATTCATAGTTCCTTCCAAGACATCCAAGTTGCCCTAACATATCCACTTTTGTACCCCTATACCATCAGAGATGCTGGCTTTCGACTATAAACATGCTGGAAGGCCCTTCCTTTTTAGCCCAGAGGACACGACGCCAGTCATTACCAACAAGAATGCCAAATTTGATTTGTCTGATTATAGAACACCTTCCCAATTCGAAAAAGTCCATTTTAAATGACTCTTGGCCCAGAGGACATGTCCAAATAAGGCTTCCTTTTTACATAATGGAGCTTTAGTTTGCATCTGCAGATACGCATGGTGGATTGTGTTTACCGACAGTGGGCCTGATTTACTAAAGGTTTGCGTGCGTAAAAACGTGTGCAAACTTGACACCACCCGCAAACCAATGCGCAAGCTGATCTACTAACCGCGTGCAAAGAGGACTGCGCCTCTCAAATGAGCAAAATAGCACACGCTGTTCATTTAGTACTTTTGCTCTGATGAATAAACAATATGGGGCGTACCCGCCAGAAAGTGCTAAATACTGGGAGGGGAAAATGCAAATAGGTCCATTTACCACACGCAATGAGATTTACCAACCCTGAAAGTAATTGCGGGGATTGTGATTGCGTCTGTATTTAATACGTTCGAAAGGAAGGTGCTAATCTGCCCAGCATTACGCACCGATGGCTGCTGTTATTGTGGCAAGGAGGCGACATCGCCAAAATCAAAGAATACGCAGAGAGAGAGAGTCTTTCGGACTCGTGTAAATTTGTTTGGAATGAATGAAAACCAGATAGTTGAAACTTAAGGGCTGATTTGGAGCCGGTCACAAGCACATGCAAAAGGAGAAATATTTTATTTGAATGTTAAATCGAGTATTATTCAGCAAAAGGTTGCCACAGGAGGCACATTCATTTTTTTATTTGTGATAATAAATAAATCACGTGTTTTCATGGAGAAAAAAGTGTTTCTTATTGTGCGCCTACCTTGTTCTGCAGTTGGCTCTAGCGTGTCAGACCCCGTATCCCACTTATCTGCTCCTCGCAGAAGGTGAGCTGCACCTGCTGGTTAGAGGCATCTCCTCCGCAGGCCCTCCACCTGTCTTGTTTGCCGAAGTTTTATTAAAGGCCACTTTTTCTTTAGTTCTTTGCCTTATATCTTGCCACCTTCTTTTAACCTCATCTGCCGTTCTTTTTGTCTTACCAACTGCATTTATTCTATCGCAGATTTTCTCCCATATTGCGTTTCTTTTGGTAATGTTTAAATTTCTTTGCTGTAGTTCATGAATGTGTTTATTTGCCTCTTCCACTAATATCTCTAACTCCAACTCGTCCAATTTCATTTTGCGCTTGCGTCTGTCCTGCTTTCCATCCAGACTCTCCATGACGCAAACCGTAAGACACGCAACACCTCATTTAAATACTGCGGTTTGCACCCGTTATCAATTGCGCGAGCATTCTTAGTTGATCACCCGCAAAACACACAACAACAGCACGCGCAAACTTTTTCAGTGCACACGCAATTTAGTACTCTTTATTCAGGATCTTAGTAAATCAGGCCCAGTGGTTTCTGGAAGTATTCATGGGCCCATTTAGTAATGTCATTGAAACAATCATGCCGATAAGTTAAGTATTGTCATCTGAGGGCCAGAAGACCATGGGCATCCAATAAAGGTCTTTGGCCTTGTCCCTGAGGCACAGATACAGTGCCTTGCAAAAGTATTGCTCCCTTGAACTTTTTAACCCTTTGCCACATTTCAGGCTTCAAACATAAAGATATTAAATTTCAACTTTTTGTCAAGAATCAAAAACAAGTGGGGCACAATTGTGAAGTGGAAATAAATGTATTCGATATTCTAAACTTTTTTAACAAATAAAAAACTGAAAAGTAGGGCGTACAATATTATTCGGCCCCTTTGCGTTAATACTTTGTAGCGCCACCTTTTGCGGCAATTACAGCAATAATATAAAAATATAATAATAATAATTCCACTGATAATAAAATTGTTATTAATAACTATGTTAATTATGATCATCATTATTACCATCACCACCATGGCCATGTCTCCACCACAGTAAGGAAAAGATGGTGATTGGACTGCACTTATATACCGCTTTATCCACACCATCAAGGTTTCCCCTCAAAGCAGTTTACAATGGCCTCTCATTCACACTCACACCCCAGTAGGCGGCTGCTGCCATGCAAGGTGCTGCCAGAGTTAGGGGTTCAGTGTCTTGCTCAAGGACACTTTGGCATGTGGACAGTTGGAGCTGGGATAGAACCGCCAACCTTTCAGTGACTGGACGACCCGCTCTACCAATTGAGCTACAGCCACCCGAAGCCAAGAAGAGCCCAGGGGGCTCCTATGTCTCCAAAGCCATCACCCCCACAGGCCCACAACCCTACCAATAGGAGGCCTGGGGATGAACTTAGGAGAAGCAGAATTAGACCCAATCACCCCATGAGCCAGTCAGCCTGGTTCCCTCCAACGCAGATGACCCCATACAGTTATGAGGTTGAGATGTGTGTGTTCATGTCTACTCTTGAAGCATTAACCTTTACCCTTCTCTTTTTGTGTTGTCAGTTTTTTTTTTTTTGTTTGATTGTGTTCAAGTATGTGTGTGAGCTAAGTGCATTAGAAAAACGATGAGGCGTGGGGGGGGGGGGTGGGGTGGGGGGACTTAATTTTTTTGACCACATTGAAAAGAGATTCTACATGGACAAGAGAGGCAAGTCATAGGGTAAAGAGCCCCCCCCGTTCAAGAGCCTGGGAAGGCCCCAGGAGCCCAAGCTATCAGTGTGTACCCCCACTGCCAGGAGTCCCCCCCATGGCAAGGGCCCCTTGAATCCACACAGGGAACTGGCACGCCCCTAGCTGCAGACTAGGACACCGAGGTGACCCCAAGGAGAGCTGCCAGCCAGAGTGGTGTGTTGGCCCATCATCAGCTGGACACACCCTGGGTAGAAGATAACACCTTCCAACTGTCCCAGGCACGGGCCCTGGACTTGAAGCTTTTTGTGTGAGGAAATGCATTTAGATGCATTGAATTTGCAAGTCAGTGAGTACAGGCATCCAGCTGTGTTTGTGTGTCCTCTGGTTCTGCCTGATAAACAGTCACCAACAACAGAGATGAGCTCCTCCCCTCTCCTTCCTGCTTCACATCCTGTCACCAGGGGCAAGGGCAGATAGCTTTTAAACACACACGCGCACACACACCTACACACACACACACACGGAAGCAAAAACAAAAACCTACTGATGTGGCCTTTGTGACTAACATGTTTGAAATTTGAAACACTGTTTGTTTTTCTACTGGAGGCACAGCCAATTATTAAACGGGGTAATTCAGGACCTAACAGGAGGGGACCTGCAGAGGGCACAGAAAAAATAATGATCTGGAAACTGTCATGTTCCAATGCTAATGAAAGGAAAACCAGAAACACATTTTTAGTACCAGTTAAGTGTGCAACTAACTGTGAGAAGTGCCTGGTGTCTGCAGCATATGCAACTCAGAGTCATGATGAATTTACAAGAACAAGGAGTAATTGGACAGAGCTATAGAACATGTTGGTTGATTGATGAGTATTTTGCTGCAAATGCACACAAATGTAGAGCTAGCATGAAAGTGTATTTGTTCAGAACACATTGAATGACAACATAGGAACTTCTAGCAGGAGAGAAAAAAGAAGGCTGAAAAAGACGTAAAACCAAGAAGGACGCTTGGAAGTAAAATAACAGCTTGGAGGCAAGATTTGATTAGAAGAAGGTTGCCGAGGGTAGAAAGGAAACAAGCCAGGGAGGAACAAAGCTACTCAAAAGGACTCCATACTGTGAATACCAGAGAATAAAGAATTAGGAGGTTGTCAGAAACCCAGTGTTGGAGAGAAAAAAAGTGTCTGAGGAGTAAACATCGAAGCCAAATCATGAACCTCTGATTGCCCTTGTGCCAGACTCACAGATGGAACTGTTTGGCTGGGCACTGAGGCACATTTATAAATCCCATATTGAAACATTTAACAAACAAATGTTTTAAACTCTTTCATAAACTATTCCCTAATTTTTATATGGACCACTGCTCTGTTTATACAGTATGTCAATCTAGCAGGCAGAAGCTGGTTGTTCTAAAACATGAATGACCTGTCTGAAATGAAAATGAAAATGAAAAATACTTTATTTATCCCATAAAGGGAAATTCAATACTGTAGCAAGGGCTCTCTCTCTTTTTTTTTTTAAATAAACAACAGACAAACTACAGCAATAATAATAAAATTACAGCAATAATAATAATAATATTAATTGATAATAATAATAATATAATAATAGGTTTTATGTCTTGTTGTGGAGGCTGATGGCTGCTGTCAGGAATGATCTTCTGTCTGGTTGATCATGTTTCAGAATAAAAGCTTTTTTGCAATCAAGTCGCTTTTCTATCGGCATTTATTGCATAAACACGTAGGAATAATAAAAGAGAGAAGTGTCTTTTGTCTGTCCAGGAAAATTTTTTTTCTCTCTCTTTGGTTTTTGGAATGTGTTTTTAGATAAGGCCAGAGAAAGAATTCTCATTCCTCTTGCATACCTGCATACCTTTGGACCTTTGGCTTTAGATAATGTGAATTTGACTATGAGAAGCTCAGATCCACTTTCAGCAGTGCTGCGACCTCAGCTGCTTTACAATTCACTTGTTAGACGCTTCATTTCATGCACAATGTGAGACAAGCTTTCTTTTCTTTTTACTTTTTTTCTAAAGATCCAAATCTATTTGTTTTCAAGTATTCTCTTCAGTGTTGTTGTGAGCTCAAATACAAGTCACAGTAAAGTATTCTAAACATCTAACAAGTATGTGACACCACCACGTATACAAACATTGAGTGGTAAAATTATAATGAAAATCAACACTTTGCGCAAAAATGTAATGTTGAAATAACAAAAGTACAGGCATTTAGCTGGATACAAAAACAAATACTGGTTTCATAGTTTTGCCATAAAGAAAGCTGGGATATGCTCCAGCAGCTCCCCCATGATCCTGAGTAGGAAGAAGCTGGTATAGATGATGGATGGATGGTTTCATAGTCTGAATGCTTCATTCAGGTTCATTGTGCAGTGACTGTAATTTAAAGATATTCTTCAAGGAGAATTCACATAGTTTGCAGTACTGTCACCAGGTGGTGCGTAATGAACAGAATGTTTCAGACAGTCAGTCAATCCTTTTACTTCAACAGCATTGTTGAGGTGGAATGTGGTCTCATTTCACAGAGACATTGTGTTACACAAAACCCTGAAAACAGCTGCTGACCTCTGCAGTGGCACAAAGGGACATGTTAAAAAAAAAAAAAATCAAGTCCACTGAACTGTGGAGGCTGACATGATGTGAGATACAGTTGGAGGGGAAGTCTGGGTCTGGAAGCCAACTGGATGATTCATCTGCCTGTACTTGACCAGATGGGGTCACATGCCAGCACTAACAGATGGTAAGGATGACTGACTGCACAGTTGCAGGTCATTAACACGGACATTTTCAGGCACCCAAACAAAGACGAGTGAAATACAGTACACAACAATTCACATTAGAAACACAAATAACGTACAGGGCTGGAAGCCAGAGGAGGCTACACATATATTATCACGCAAGCTCATATTGCCGTCCTCTTCTTTCCCTGTACATCATGTATGCTCTGTGGCATTTAATATCCCCATAAATTCACCTGATCTCAAGCTTTGAGGACGAAGTTTGTTACAGAGAAACACACACTGTGACATGTAATTTAACTTTTCCACTTTGTACTTACTCTTTCTGCCCACACATTTCAAGTCAAAAGGTATTGAAAAAGCTTTTTCATAAAAGGAATAAAAATGGCCTCATCTATATAAAGTGGCCCTTGGGGCATGGCTCAGATATGATTGTTCAAAACACTTGAAACTATATGGTTCCGAGTTCCCACTCAGAACTGTATATATACTTGATGTGCACTGGGCAAATCATGCATATATTTCTTCCTCATTCATTTCTATCAAGGCCTGCATTTCATTTCATTTGTGTAATTGAAACATCTGTTTCTTGTCATTTTACAGTCTAGGTATAGTACATGCACGGTAAATGTAGCATTTGGATGTTTGAGTAATTAGTTTGTGTCATTTGAGACCTGAAAAGTCTTCATCAATCTGTGAAATTAAGTTGCTTGTCATACACTTTTAGCACAAAACCCTCAAAGCTCAGAGCTGAAGATGTGGAGGAATGATATTTACAGCAGAGAAATAATAACCCTTCAATTATTTCCCTTGTAATTATTTCTGCATGCTGTCATTAGACAAAGGGAACACATGCACATTTCCATGAATGAAACATGATGTTTCTAAAACTGGACACCTATATGAGACTGGACGCTTGTCTAAAGCTGAATCTTCATGTGTAATTATGGGTAGTTATTCTTATTGTTGATATTAGCTGGTGTCTTCAAGAGATTCTCAAGAAAAGAAAAATCTAAATCAGCATGTGCAAGCAAAAGAAATAATGCACATAAAAAAAACAAAAAAATGTCAAGTAAACTATACAAGTCATAAAACAACTGATAATTAAGCTTTGATTTCCAAGAGCAATCAATGAATTTACATGGAGACGGTTTGCAGCTACTTCTTTTTAAATGGTGAGTTGTACCTGAAAGCAATTCTGCCTAAATTACCATGTGCTCATTGGATATCTAAGGTAGTTACTGACTGCAGTTATAGGATTTACTTTTGGCGGTTTGGCAGCTTTGACAGCAGGGTGCTATAGATCTATACCACAAGTTTATTACTGCGATAACGTTAAGGTGATGAGTGGCCTCTGAAGTTTGTCATTAGCAATACAATATGATAAACAGCGTTCGGCTGTAAAGTGAGGATGGGCAAAGACAGTGCAGGAAAACTGTGTAATCAAGTGATGATATTAAAGTAGTAAAGCAAGATTTTTATGGTGAAGGAAAGACAGACAGTCCATAATTCTCTAAAGATGACCGAGTGATTAATTTGAGAGTCAAAAGTTGTACATGAATCTTGAATGACAGTTTGCCGTTAAGCCGGACTCCCAAGTGATAACTTGAATGAAAGAGAAGGAGAATGAAGATGAGTTAGGGCTTGGATTGGAGAGAAACCTGGCGCATATAAAATAGTGCCATGTGCATGAAACAGAGCCTGAAGTAGCAAAGAATATTATTTACATTGAATTAATTTACACTGAATTAATGAATAATATTTTTTTGCTTGATTTATTGTGCAGTAGATTTCATTTTAAAGGAGCAAATTTGTGAGTGTCTGTCATAATGACATACAGCCCCAGTCAAAATTATAAACACTCCTGAATTTCAAGTAGATAAACAAAGTTGATTTATTTATCAATTTAATAAATGTAAATCAATCAACTTTGTATGATTATATTAGCTTACCAAAATGACTTTGGTCACTTTTTAAAAAAACAAACCAAACTCTCAAAAGTCGCATAACATTAAACACATTTACCACAGGCACTATTATTGGCATCATTCAGCAATACTTGGCTGCGGGACCTTTGATGGCAGCCTCTAAAGGCTGAACCACCCTTCTGACTTTGAGGTGTCACAAAACCACAGGTATAACTGGCCTGCAGTGGCCAAGCGTTCATATCAATAATGATCCTAACAGTTTGATTGGACCGAAGTGCATTGAACTGGAATGAGCCTGTTTGCCTTGAGATCACATTTCCTGTAAACTGTTATTATATAAATAAAGCTAAATTGAACTGATTTAACAAAACAAAGAAGCACTCTGTGACATTGAAAACAATAAAAGGAGAAAATAAAGTGTTAATGCAACAAACGTACTCTATATTATTTTTAAATCTTTTACATCATCTTCAGCATTATTTGAGAAAAGTCAGTTCTTAGCTTGCTTATTACTTTTCTAGTTTATGGGACTTTTTGTTTCATCTGAGAAATGTATATAAGAGTCATGTTAAGGTGGAGCAACAACTGGCATTCTGGGCTTTTTCTAGTTTTTAGAATTTTGATTTCTTTATTTTTTTTTCTCCTGTCAAACCCTGTGATGACTTGCAGCCACTGTCCACGGTTTATCTTCTGTACTAAGACTAGTCATACAACGAACAATGTAACCTGTTCTAGTTTGTGTGTACGCATGTGTACACTTTTGTGAGTGTGGATGCATCATGTCATAATGATGCTGATGGTTACATAAAGAGTTTAGGCTACTCTTTAAGCTTTAAACCATCATAATAGGAGCTACTTGGCATTGTTTTGGAGATGGTCCACTCATTAATCACCTCAAACAGTCATAACCTTGGCCGACTACTAGCTCATTTACCAGCTAATTTGTTTGTCAGCATTGCAATAGCAAAGCTCATACTGCTGTGAGTCATCATCATCATCATCATCATCATCATCATCATCATCATCATCATCATCATTTGGTGAAAATGTGTGGCTGTTAACAGCCCACATGATACCATTACTGTGAGCATTTATGGATGCTTGTCACCAAAATGCCAAACATTTACAGTGTGAAGCTAATTGTCATATGTCACATAGAAAATTAAAAAAAATCTAATTATAAATTACTTACTATTAATAGCTATCAAACAATTCTATGTACAATTTCCACATTTTAACAATGAAGTGAAGACATATTCTTTACCAAGTATATGGACATTTGAAACTTGTATCAACTGAATATTTGATAAAGTATCTAATGAAAGACATGAGAAGATTTAACAAACCATCTAGTTCAGGGGTGCCCAATCCTGGTCCCCGAGAACCCCTATCCAGCAGGTTTTAGAGGTTTCCCAGCTTCAACACACCTGATTCTAATTAATCAACCCTCATTTGGGCGCTAACGGTAGGAAACTTGGCTAAACACAGAATATTAGTGGGTACATTTTCTGAGCCATCTGTTTTCAGATGCACATTGGACCCTGAAGAAAAACTGGTGAAGATTCTGGACATAAAGACATGTGCCTTCTAAAAACTTTTTTATACTTTCTTTTGATGATACAATTAATATCAACAGGTTTTATACATATTTCTTAAGTTTGCAACTTTTCCTGACCCAGGGAAAGTCCACAGCCTTCTAACTAAATACAAGGACAACACTGTGCACACGCACACAGCTCATCAATGCTGCTGCTTCTCTCTGCTGATAACTGAGTAGGATAAATAATAACAGGAGATGTTTTTCTGTGGTGGGCTGTTGCAGGTACAGTCATACTGGCAAAATATGTACTCAACGATATTGAGAAAGACTAAAAAGTGGGGCATTAAACAAGTCAGTCAGGTAGTAGAGAGATGGAAAACGTCATAGTGGGAGAGTGAACGTGCCTTGTTGCGTCAATAATAAAGCATTTTCTCTCATTCTTCATAGTGGTGACACCTTGTCACCTATACTTTCACATCGATAAAAATGCACGCCGAAAATGCGCTCATGAACTTCCACAGAAAAACAGAAATGGAAACGGATATAAAAGACCTGGGGAAATAAACATCGAACAGACATTAGAACATAAAAGTCCCCGAAACAACAAATACAACGTTTGTCTTTAGTTATATCGAAACTTTAATCGTGATTAAAAGGGTCTTCCATACACCCTGATGTAGAATGACAAATAGGCATAAAGCCATTAATTAGTTTTGAACTATCATAAGTGACCTCTTGTAAGCTTTCATTTGCGGTCATTCATGCCTCACAGCAGGTCCATGATACGATAATAGCAGTATATGTATGTAATACTTCGCTTCATTTGCTATCTTTTATTTCCATTTCCATCAATTAAACTGTCCAAACCCTTTTAACATCAATAAATGGAACTAATTCCTCTTTGTCTGCCTGTGACTGCATAGACTGCCATTAAACTAGCCTTGGAAATAGGCTTCATTAATGCTGAGGCATGCATGCACAGACACACATGGAAAGTTGCTCTCTCATGCTCTTGTGCCTACCATAGACAGAGCGACAGCAACGCACACACACAAAAGTGTGCATGTAGGCATACACCAAGACCACCTTTCTAAAACTTTCCTCGACTATTCAAGACATTAGTCATTTGTGTGTAAAAACCCATTATATGGCAGCCAATCGTCATTGCTCTTAATGAGACAGAGCTCCCTCCACAGTATGAAAAGCATCAATCATACACGGAGTACCTATTCATGTGTGAACATTTTAATATACATTTAATATGCCTTAATGGGCCAATGTATAATGCATGCTCTAGGTTCCAGTGTCTTGGCCAACACTATGGGGAACATACCTCAAAGTCATCTTCATTTCAAACTTTGTTAATTTGGTCACTCAATATTAAACAGGATAACTCTCTTTGTCTCACACACAAAGACTCACGCAGCGATAACAGAGTAAGACAAAGGGAATAGGGCTCCCTCCCAGTAACAGAGAGATCCATCTTTAGTAATTGCATTTGCTACACTGCAACATGATAGACCCCAACACACATAAACAGATGTGATGTAATGGGTCATTAAATCATGGTTTGTTTGTATTTGATGAATCTTTGTGATGGAGGGACATTAGTGACAGTGGCACCAGGTTGTTGATGAAGGGACCATAATCAGTGTAACACCAGGGAGGAGGAAGGGCAGGTGTTCTGTCATGTTTGGCACTGTTGACAGAACCAGGCCACTTCCTGTCTGCTGAACGAATGGACGAATGGACCGAGAGAGGTACTCTTGCCTATATTCTTTGAAGCTTTAAATCACACACTAAATTCTGTCTTCTTTTACTCCTTTCGACTTGAGAAATGAGCCATCGATGGACTTCTGGATGAAGGACTATTATAATAATGACCATGTTCTGTAGATCCATGTTTGCTTTTCCTTTCCAAATAATATTACTTTGAAAAACAAAACCACTTCATTGACAAATTCATACTAGTATGCATTTCTTAATAGGTTTTTTTTTTTTTTTGGGCGAAGCTGAAATCAAAGAGTGGTGGCTTCCCACCTGTGTATGTGTTGATTTGTTCTGGACTATATACAAGTTAAAATACATGCAAACAGCCCAAAATCACTTTGGTCTTAATGGGCTTTACAACTGCAAAGATGCAATGGAAAAATCACACTTATGCTTTCAACTGTGAATCTTAATGTGCAGGTCTTTCCTGCAGACAACAGAAAAAAATTTATTTATTGTATAATGTAAGTATATATTTGCAAACAAAACAGGAGGACAGTATTGGTTCTAGTCAAGCTGACAAGCCTGTGTTATCTTGAAGCTGGATTCTTACACATAGAACAGTTGTTGCAGTTACTGAATAACTTCATGACAGGAGCTTCTCCTTGTTTGACTTTACACCTTTAGAATAGTTTTTCAATTCCCAGCTGATGTCTATGTTTATGTCCAATAAAATTAAACTCAAGCTCTGAAACATTCTATTTATCACATAAAAGTTTGCATTTATAATAAGAAGCTCATAAATCCACGCAGAGCTCATATAAAAACAGCACAAACAGAATAAAACAGCCAAGGTTATAAAGTTGTGTAGAAAGTGATCAATATCAGAGTGCCTTCACTGTCTTCCAGGTGGCCAACTGGGAGCATTGCGTGCCCATAAATAGAGGGGAAACATGAAGGATTTAACAGTTTAACTGTGTGGCTGTTTGCATTGTATACAATTTTAAATCTGATGACTACCTGAGAAACAAGAGCAACTATAGGGAACATACGAGAACATACAGAATGACAATGGACTAGCAGGGGAAGAAGGAAAGACAGAACAATATGTACATCCTTACAAATGACCTGATGACAGGTGGAGATCATTATGGCAAAGAAAACCAGTAAAGGAAGTCAAACAAGACACCACACCAAGGGAAAAAGCATTTTCAAAAATGAAACAGTCAGTAGCTTAAGTAAGCTAAAGAAACTACATGAAACCGATAGCAAAGGCTGTATGAGCAAACTTCAGAAAAAAATCAAGCCCAAGCTAAAAAAAAAAAAGCTCAAAACATAATGCCTGAAAGCACAACATTAAAATGACAAAATACAGAACAGTGAGGAAACGGACAGAAGAGCACCAATAGAAACCCCAAACCATGATAGCATGTTCACAATAAACTTTGTTGGGACATAAATGTTAAGTTTAATATTGGAAGAAACGTAAATATTAAAAGCCATTGCAACATTTAATTTCTGTTGAGAAATTAATAAAGTCTCATTGAATTGTTTCAAAAGGGTTCCAGTAGAGGTAGCTCTATAAACCAATACTGATGACATGTAACAGTGTCTTAGTCTTCAGGGGTCATGTGAGTTTTAAAATAATGTTTCAAAAAAGACTGAGGGTGCAAGGCTGTAAGGGAGAGGCCCCAACACCTTGAAAATGTTATTCCACATCAAGCTGCTGACTTTCAGATAGAAAGATCTATCTTTTGGAACATAATGTACAGTATCCTGAGTCAAATTTATAGACTTTTTTTTTAAATGTTGCTGACTGGCTTGCCTGGACCCCATATCGCAGGTTACAGACAAAGCAATATTTTCACAGTTATTTTCTTTTTTTAAACTGACTTTTGGAAGCATTTCCAAATTGGTTTTAGGCCAATTTCATTTTAGGAGTCAGCAATCCCACAGGACAAACTGTAAATGGCCTGCTCAGACAAGAAATATGAACAAATTCAGTGGTGAGCACAACAGAATTTCTGTCTTCCAATTTTTGAAATTGTGCATTGTATTAATTCTATTGTAATAGAAAAAAAAATCAAAGCCCTGCTGGAGTATTATTAATCATTTTCCCACAAAATCAAATAAAAGAAGTGTCCTTACCACTCCTGACAGTTCAAAAGCTACACACAATGTAAAATAATGACTTTTAATAAAAGCTGTATCAAAGGCACCTAAGGTGTCCTCTTTATTCAACCTTTGATGAACCCTTCACAAAGGTTACGCAGTCATACATTTACGACCAGCTGAGAATGAGTTTGGAGATGAAACCACTCCTCCCTGTAGATGACTCGGAGAAGGTCATTAACCGCATATTGCTCATTAATTAAGCCACTTTAACTGCAGTCCTGCTGCCTTGTTCAGTGGTCGCTGTTATACCTGCAGCATCACAGCACTTTTGTCCGTCTTATCCGAGCTCCTCTAAAGTTCATTCACTCAAAAAAGGAAAACTTAGATTTACTTAACAACGGAATGTCAAGTGGTTCCACACAACTGCATTCAGTAACTGTTAAGGAGGACTTTTTGGAGTACTTGACTTCCCTGACTATATTATATAAAGAAAACATCTTAATCAATAATTAATGTGCTTGTGTGGAACTTCGACATAGTATTTTGTTTAAAGATTTAGTCCTGTGTTAATTCTCAACTCCATACGCTTTTTTCAAACTAGACAAAATCTTAGCATCATCATGCATGACATTACTTACTATCTCCTTGGCAACGCAGTGGTCCAACAGTGAGCTTGGCTTCAGATCCCGGTCTGTTTGTGTCACCAACAGCAACCTGACTGACTGGTAGGTGTTCTTTATATATCAAGAGACCAGAGTCTTCTCTCCTGGAAGATGAGGTAAGAAAAAAGCGGTAAGAAGGAAATCTGCATTGCAAGTTGTAAGCTCTGTTAACCCCACTTTTTAGAGTGCCTACTTTGCCCATTTTGCATCTAAAAATGATGATTGCTTTTTATCAAGAAAATAAGACACATCTTAAATCAATAAAATAAGACAACATTTATGATTATTGGTCAACACAATTCATGATTTTTCTGAATGATTCCTTGGTTTTGTGGTTAGAAAGTGTAATTCCATACATAATTCGTGCTGGCTGTTAAAAGCTTACCAAGAGTATAATGTTTGAAATTCAAGCTTTATGAAGGGGCCCAAATACTATATCTGTTATTTGAGCGGCTTTACATTAATATAGACATGAAAGTAGAAGTGCATTTTATTTAACACAAAGTGGCCAAACTCTGGGGTTTTAAAACCCCTCACTTACTTGATTGTGCTATTCAAGGATATTTGATTGTGTATGTTTATGATTCCTATTATCATAAGATTTCGATGAATTTAGCTGAATCTGTGGATATAGGATGGCTCCATGCACCGCTTGCAGAGACCCTTTTGTCTCGGTCAGGGATGAAATAAGCAGTTAAGTTTGCTCTGGTGTTCTGCACGCTCAAACTGTGACAGAACCAGCCCTATAATTTACAGATAAGTTGCTACTTTGGGTTATGTTGTCTATACTGTATTTTATCTCCCCAGTCATTTTGTGTTATGCTGTGGGTTGCGTTTGGGTCCTCCATACAACTCTCATCACGGCATTTTGATCTTTTTTTTTTTGCTTGAATTCAGGCTTCTTTGAGCACGCGTTTTGCAATGTGCAACCCAGTCATCCTGCTTTTATCTTATAGGGTAATACTCTGAGATTCTGGTCAAGTCTTCTCTTAATTTCTTAAATGGAAAACACATTTGTTTAGATGCTGGAACACATCCTTGACTTGTGTAATTAAAATGTTTCAATGTTAAAAGGGTTTCTGGTCATCCACAAGACTTGTGGTCACTGGGCTACCAGCTCATTCACCATCATCGACTTTTCCATGAAGTTTCCTGTCTCAAAAGTAGCAACTGTTGATTTGACTAACTACCTTTAATATCTCCTGCTGGATTCTTCCATTAAGCCTCATTAATATCATCTTGACTCTCATGGCAACCTCCTTAATCCTAATATTCACTGCTGAGACATGACAGTTAAATCTATTGGCCATTATTTTATATAAATTAGATGTGTTTCAATGGTGAGCCTGAAGAAGAAATACATTTGGAGCCAATACTTTTGATGTTTCCTGTCTACAATTACTTATACACATGTGAGCAAACAGAATTGGAAACTACATTACTGAATAGTTGTAGTAGATGGATATGGGGATGTATGAATAAACAGTGACACCATTGAACGTTAAAATAACTTCACAGTTAATACCTCAGGGGCAATAATAGTTTGCAACCATCAGATATTCAAATGAGCATCTTTAAAGCCTGGAGGGCTTTAACCTGGAGGGTTGTATGTACACCTGTATCTGAACAAATGCACATAAATATGTGTGAGGGTATGTGCTGCTAAAAATATGGGTGATGACTTGTAACACTTATTTCAAAAGCCAACGCTGGCAAACAATGATACATTAGCACAAAATATAATAACAGAAGATGACAAAGTATAAGAACTATTCATTTTAATGGTTTTTAGAAATGAGGAGAGAGATGTGAGAGCAGATAAAATGGCCTCATCTCGCTAGCATTCAGTAATTACTTCACAAACATGCAGTAATTCGCACATACATACACACCAACAGGCAGCAATGCAACTGGTTTTAATGAGAATATCAATCAGCTGGCTAAAAGGGCTTTGAAACACAAACTGTTGGTTCTGAAGGCAAATGTTGCTATTAAAATAAACACATAATTGATGGTGGCATTAATCATCCACTCACATCAGTACTTGAAGTTAGTTGTTCAAAGTCTGATGAGGTGCCTAAGTTTAGATTCTGCACTACATATCTGTGCAAATATGAGCACTGTGGACAAATGGTTCTTTAAAACTTCTGAGGAAAGCTGTTGTTGTGTTGACTGAATAGCAAATTCCTTCTGTTAGTAAAGGACAACAGAACAGGCAACCAAACAAGCAACAAACCTTGTTCTTTGTCATGGTACTGTAGGGAAGAGGCATCGCTGGGACATCCCAGTAAGGTGAATATTCATTCACAATTAGATTTAGGTTGGTAATAAGTGGTTTTAACTTATCCTTTCTTAAAATCCAATTTTATAATGAAAAGTGTTAAAAAAAATCCACTCAATATTCATAGTCATATTTGAGTTTTCTTTCTTTTTTTTTTTTTTAGAAACATGTTTACAACAGGAGTCTTATCAGCCGTGAGCTGCTGTCAAAAATGAAAACTTATGAGTACATTTAATTTGGCTCTAGCTTGGTACCTAATTAATTAATTTAATGAGATGGTTGAATATTCGCTCTCCAAGAGTCAGGAAGATACTATGGCTCGCTAATGCTGGTGCACCTTATTACAAAGGAGAATCAAGTATTGTATCCAAATGTAACACTCACTGAATGTTCGGTTTACTGCAGGGACGCATAGAGAGGCATAAATGAGTTCTTATGAGAACACATACAAGGGACTCCAGTAAGACAAATAGGTTCAAATAGAAAATGATCCACCTCCATCAAACACACATTGCTAAGGAAATACACTCACAGGCCACTATATTAGGTACACCAGTCCCCAACTGCTATTCAATGCAAATTTCTAATCAGCCAATCACATGGCAGCAAGTCAATGCATTCAGGCATGTAGACATGGTCAAGACGATCTCCTGCAGTACAAACCAGCATCAGAATGGGAAAGGAAGGTGATTTAAGTGACTTTGAAAGTAGCACGGTTGTTGGTGCCAGATGGGCTGGTCTGAGCATTTCAGGAACTGTTGATCTATTGGGATTTTCATGCACAACCATCTCTAGGGTTTATAGAGAATGGTCCGAAAAAGAGAAAATATCCAGTGAGCAGCAGTTCTGTGGGCGCAAATGCCTTGTTGATGCCAGAGGTCAGAGGAGAACAGCCAGACTGGTTTGAGCTGATAGAAAGGCAACTGTAACTCAAAGAACCACTCGTTACAACCGAGGTATGCACAAGAGCATCTCTGAACACACAACACATCAAACCTTGTGGTGGATGGACTACTGCAGCAGGAGTGGCATCGGGTTCCACTCCTGTCAACTAAGAACAGAAAACTGAGGCTACAATTTGCACAGCCTCACTAAAATTGGACAAGAGAAGATTAGCAAAACCTTGTCTGGTTTGAGGCTTCGATTTCTGCTGTGACATTCAGATGGTAGGGTTCAGGATTTGGCATCAACAACATGAAAGCATGGATCCATCCTGCTTTGTATCAATGGTTCAGGCTGCTGGCTGGTGGTGTAATGGTGTGGGGGATATTTTCCTGGCACACTTTGGGCCCATTAGTACCAATCAAGCATCGTGTCAATGCCACAGCCTACCTGAGTATTGTTGCTGACCATGTCCATCCCTTTATGACCACACTGTACCCATCTTCTGATGGCTACTTCCAGCAGGATAACGCATCATGTCATAAAACGTGAAACATCTCAGACTGGTTTCTTGAACATGACAATGAGTTCATTGTACTCAAATGGCCTCCACAGTCACCAGATCTCAATCCGCAATAGAGCGTTCTTTGAGATGTGGTGTGTTATGATCCTTGATCAATTTTGGTAATTCTGTTGCTGTAAGACTGTTGCCAGATGCCCTCCTGGGCTCAGGGTGGCACAATCTGTTTTGTGTCTGTCTTTCTCTCTTTGTCATTCCAGGTGGCAGTCAGCTGATTGGCCCGTGGGACCTTTAAAAGGGGGAGGTCATAATTTAAACGGCCCCTCTTCTCACTTCCTGCCCCCAACAGAAGGCCATGCCATGCTGTTAGCTGTTACCTTTTGTTTGTTGCCATGTTTGGTTTAACTGTAGTTTAAGTAAATTTTTGCTTTGGAGCAGCTCAGTAGCTTGGGGGTGGGGGGTGGGGTGGCCAGGGAGTTAGTTTATGTCATTTGTTTGTTTCCTTTCTACAGGTAAGATGGGTGTGAAGTATCTTTTGTTTGTTATTTTGGCCATGCCCTCCCTGACGGTTGATGCTACTGCTGCTCATGAGTTACAAATAAATATGTTTTTCTGACTTGAACTTTTGGTGCACGGTTGTCCTTGGGAGCAGGGAGAGAGGGGTGGGGGTTTTATGTTTTGCTCCGGGTCCCCCTTGGCTGGGGCGAAACAGGTGGAACGGGAGATTCACATCATGGATGCAGCCGGCAAATCTGCAGCAACCGTGTGATGCTATCATGTCAATATGGAACAAACTCTCTGAGGAATGTTTCTAGTACCTTGTTGAATTGATTAACGGCAGTTCTGAAGACAAAATGGGGTCCAACTCGGTACGAGCAAGGTGTACCGAATAAAGTGGCTGGTGAGTGTAAGGGGTGATAGAGAATCCAGGAAATACTCTACAAACCTAAGAAGTCTGATGAGAGAAGTTGATTCCAAATCGGGCTTGGTGCAAGGGTGAGGGTTATTTGGGCTTTAGACTTATACCCTTATATAGCTCATATACCTCATATACCTTTCTCCAGGTGACCAAGACAGATCTAATCAAACTCTAATTAGTGTCCTAGATGGCTGGGATGCTTCTTGCTCCCTCTCTTTTGTGTTACCGATATAAGTACATCTTAAGACACTTAGGGATTTGGCTTCTCAAAAACCCTGCATACAACCTCTACTAGACCACCACTTTCCATCCAGCATGTTGGCACCTGTTGATCAATCTTTTGTACTTGATGAACTTCTTTACAAAGACATATTCCAGCTGGTCTACCCATCATACGGTCAGCTCTAACAAAACATTTTAATTTGTGAACTTGGACTGAAAGACAGTGTCTGGTCTCAATAATGTGGTCACAGCATGGTCGGGAAACTTCAGTTTCAGTTTTCCCACGAGTCAGAAGCCTTTGTTGACAAAAATAATTCCACTGGACTCACACAAAATATAATAGGTAAGCAAACCACGAAGCACCAGGACCAATATAACGCAAACTGAGATTCACGAAACAACATGGAAAAATTAGGTTTAATAGTTTACAAAGACTGATGTATGGTATGCAGACTAAATACATAGATACGAGAAGAGTAAGGAGCAACACTTGAAACACATCAGTGAGTGAATTTTAAAAAAAGGAATAGAAAAAGGGGTAAAATGCTTTTAGTATTTTAGCCAGTGTGCTTCTATTGATCAAGACAATTTGGCATAAAATTATAAAATCATAAAGAATAAAGAACAAATTAGATTCAGAGTTTGTAGGCGATGAGGCAACACACATAAAATACATCAATATGAAGTCTTGCAAAGCAAATTTTTGGGTCATACTTTAAAACATTTTTAAAGATACAATAATAATCTCTACTCTGTCTAGAGGCTACAGTTTTACTTGAGCTTGTGTGTTTTACCTTTTTTTTTTGTCTACATGATGTCTCATATTAATAAATAGTGGTTTTTTTCTTCAGCTATCCCCTCAGAGAAAATTTTGCTGACAGCTAATCCTGAAGAATGTAATTAAAATCATTTGAAAAATGACACTGCTCTCCCTTTGTTTGTGTTATGTGATTGTCTGACTTACCATTGTTTGGCATCTGCATCACAGTTGCAGTCGTACTTGGGGTCAGTGCAGTTTCTGTCGATACCACAAGCACATTTCTGAATGCCAGGCCCTGAGCCGCCCCAGTAGAAGTGCTTTTCGCTGCCTCGGCCCACCCACCACGTGTAGGGGGTCCCATCTGGGAAACAAACACAAACAAACCTGTAAGCTCCTTTCACAAAGGAGAACAACCTCTCTTTATGCTTGATGCCTCCCCACTTGTTTTTGGCTGATGACCATAATATTCATCACAGAACGGAAGTTGAAAATACAGACTTGTGCCGTGGCAATAAAGCTATTTTATCAAACTGTTCAGATTCAATCCCATAATGGGGGATTCATTGTTTAACGTTTGGCTGAGCTTTTATTTCATTAAAGTGAATGTACACTGACAGCTGTGTGGTGAACGTAATTTATTTGCTCAACATGCATTACGCACAAACGTCTCTGAGACTGGCAGAAACACTTAGAGATCAAGCCTGTGATTTTACAGACACAAACACAGCCTCTGTGCTGCATTATCATTTATCTTTTTCATTGGATGTGTGTGTGTGTATGTAATTGTTGGTGTCATTGTAGGCTCTTAAGAGTGTATCTGCTGACACACAAATACATCAACATGTGCATGTTGGTTTTTGTGAGGTCTTGTGTGTATGTGTTTTAATGAGCAGATAAAAGGTGAAGGATCACTGCTTTTCAATAAGACATATAATATTGTTTTCCTTGCCCTGGATAATGCATTCTGGCATGGCAGAGTAACTAGGCAGAGAGATAAGTGTAAATATATTGGTGGCTGGCAATATATCACAGCAAGAGAGAATGAAACAATATTAGGTTTCCCACTGTATTCTTAGATAATAAGCTGCATTGTCAATATCACTTTGTCAAATTCCTTCAGAGCCAATGAAATCTCTTGAGCCAAATTGAAGCAGATTTTTGATGCATCACAATTGCATTCAGTGGTTTGATATACAGTATTATTACATTATGTGGGGCTTAACTTCAGGAGGGATATGTCTCTATCTGTTTATACTGTATATTGTGAGTATAAGTGTGTGTGGCCTGGGTGACCTTTGGGTTTATTGCTGTCATGAATAGAATTAGCCTCATCTCTCTCCAAGCCACTGTGCAAACAAGTCACAGTCAGTAGGATTAACAGTGGTGCAGCAAGAGACTTCTCAGTGCTCTCCCTTTCAGAGCACACGTGTGTGTTGTTGTTGCAGCCATCAAATTTATTTTTAAGCTTCAGTTGATGTCTCATAATGGCGTCAACCTAGCCGCATGTCTGGAAGTGCCACTCATGCTGCAACAAGTGATTGTCTCTCTGGCAAGAAGTATGCTCCTCCTAACTGGAGTACATCAGTGAATGCAGGAAATAATTAAAGCAGCAAAAAACAAAACAAAACAAAACAAAAAACTTGAACACAAACACCACACAGTCACAGAAAGTATTCCTGCATTAGTTTACAAATTCACCTTTGATCACAGATGGTAGAACAAATTATTTATCAGAGCAAATTTATCAGAGCTCAAAACGGTATAGGACAGATAAAATAAAGCACACCTGACAAAGTTGGATGGATGGGCTAAATAAGAATATGAAATCAAAAATGGATGCATCAATATACTCAGAAACACTCGGCTGCATCCAATCATCCAAGTCAAAAGTTGTTTCCCACATCTTGTGGACATTCAGGTTCAGACATCATTTAAAGATATTCATTCACATATAGAAGGTAGAAGAATTAAAAATAGAACTCAAATAGAATTCAATAGAATCATAGAATTCAAATGTCCACGGCTGGAGTATCTTTTTCATTAATGAAAACAAACAAATACAATCAGCAACAAACCTGCTCTTACAACTATCAAAATTCAGGTCTGATTTCACTGTTGTGAGGCTCATGAGGCACAAAATGATAAAAGTTTGTTGCATATTTCCTTTATAGCGTTACAAAGATTCAGAGTAGTCCACTGACTATTTGTGATGATCACTGTTCTTTTCCTATGAGTTGTAATTTTCTATGGAAAATGATCCGTTTGTGATGTTTTTTGTGAGTTGTCACTGGATTTAACTACAGGATCCTTAAGTACAATAGAGGGCTGAGGCTGAGACAGTTTTTACAGACATACAAAGAAATTAAGTTGTTGATTTGTCAAGTTTTGAAATGAGTTTTTATGTCATGCAATTCTTTTCTGTCGTCTCATGGCAAGTGGGGAATATCGTGTGTTTGTACTTTGAAAGGGTTGAGTCCAAACAGATTGTACCACCCCTACCTCTTGAAATTATGTTAATCATTATGTTCCTGTTTTTCCGTGTCAGTGGTGCAAAAGAGAGTTGGACAGGGTCCAAATTGGTCTAAATCCATGGTCCAAATTTTTACCAATCCCACTCATGTCCTCTGAGAGGCAATCTCACATTTTACCACAGAGCAGATGTTGCAGAATTGGAGAAGAGTTTTGCAAATGGAATACATGATTATGCAGAGACATGAAACCTGCTATGATTATCATGGTGCATTTATGGCCCTCAATATAGCAGGTCAATTTTGTCTTGGTAGGTGTTAATGTGCCACAAGTATTTTGACAATGACAGACTTTTTATAGTTTTGTCTTTATACACCACGACAATGGAATAAAAAAGAAAATAAAATCAAGATATGATCCAAGTATAAACTTTCACCTTTGATGAAAGTATATATACCCTCATGAAAAAAATTATTAGACCACCCTAGTTTTCTTCAGTTTCTTGTTCATTTCAATGCCTTGGTACAACTAAAGGTACATTTGTTTGGACAAACATAACGATAACCACAAAGATTGCTCATAAGAGTTTTATTTAAGAGCTGATATCTTCCCATTTTCCATGGTTTTCTTGATTATAACCTAAATCACTTAAGTTTTTACATCAATAGCTATGGCGTTGTACTGCCAAAAACACTGCTTTTATGCATTCAGTGTTTTCTTTTCTGTCTGTTTTAGTCACATGATGACGTTTAGTGGTACCAGGTATTAAAATGAACAAGAAAGTGAAGAAAAAATGGTGGTCTAATAGATTTTTTCCATGACTGTATATATATATATATATATATATATATATATATATATATATATGTGTGTGTGTGTGTGTGTGTGTGTTTGTGTATATATGTGTGTGTGTATATATACACACACACACTGTGCCTGACACATGATGCAATGTCCTTTGGATCATTAGATGTTCCTTTCCTTCTCAAGTTTATCTTGGTTTTCATCTGTCCAAAGAATCTTAATCCAGAGCAGGTGAGGCCTTTTAGATATTTTCTGACCATGTCTAATCTGTCTTTTCTGTTTTTGAATAATACCAGTGGTTTTTACCTTATAAGCTCCAACAGATCCCTGTGACCCCGCATAGGACTAAACAGGTATGGATAATGGATGGATGGATGGTTTTCACCTTGTTGTAAACCCTCTGTATTTAAATTCAGCGCCTCTTGATTATAGATTTGCAATGCCAAACTTCTCCAGAGTATTCTTGTCTTCTGTTGTTGTGAAGGGGTTTTATTCACCAAGGAAAGGTGTGGTCTTACAGGTCTTTTGATGCTGTTGAGCTCACCAGTGCTCTCTTTTTTTAATAATGTCCAAACTGCTAATCTGGCCCCACTTACAGTTTTGCCTGCTCTCTTATGGAAATGGGTTCATCTTTCTTTTTCAGTGGAATGATGGCCTTGTTCACTTGCATTTCAAATCTCCTTGGACTTCATATTAGTAGCTCCAGTCAAACAGCTGCCTAATACCACCTCAGTACCTGGTATCAATTCCTGGCTTTTTATCTGCTTCATTTGTCTTGAAGAAAGAAGGAAAGGGACAACACCTGCCCAATTAACTTCTTTTTAGTCATTTGCTCAAGTCCCTGTGGTAATTGTCATAAGTCTACAGTTTGATCTTGATTGTTTTATTTTCATTCTATTGCGGTGGTGTATAAAAGCAGATTCCATAATAACTGTCACTGTCCAAACACTTCTGGACCCAGCTGTCGCCCTTGCCCTCCCTGGTAACTTGATTAGCATGAAAATGAGGAGTCATTAAGCACCCAGTATGGAAAATGTCCTGCAGAGGGAGATGAGAGATGACGTTAAGAGAAAAGTAGTCATCTATTCTATTTTTTTTGTGTCACTGAAAGCGCACAGGTAGAAAAGCTGTTAAACTAGACTGGTTACTTGTTGTGTTTTTGCTTAATGCGATTTCTTTTTCTTTCAGTCTGGGGAGTGTCTCTTATTCAGTGCACCAGTGTTACTAAAATTAATTCAATTGATCTCTTTTGATTCAGAACTGCTATAAAATAGATGCGTTGACATGCAAACAGAATCTCTATTGGTGCAATTTACAGTTCTTTTATTTATTCTTTAAAAAAAGATTGACTTCCAAAACTGAAGTGTAAATGTAATGTGAATGAAATGTTATTTACTGTCAAGTAAAATTCTGTATATGCCACTAAATCCATGTTTGTATTAGGGATGGGTAATAACATTGCATGAAAGACTTCAAGGGGTCAGTATTAGTATTAATGTTTCATTTGAGTAGAAATAAATGTGATTATCTTTACATCAAAAAGTTAAATTTAATCAGCAAACTAATGTGTTATGTCTATAACTATTGTTAATATTCTCTAATTTACATCCTCATAATCTTACATTTTCTATTCAGAGATTACTTATTATCTCATTAATGATTGCATCAGTTAATAAGTAGGAGCCTATGTTTTAGTATTTATTCTAACAGAGTAATACTTGATTTTCATTATTTTGGGCGGACGAGTGATGAGATTTGCCTTCAGGCTCCACGTGCACTTTGACCAGCACTGTGCTGGTCATAGACAGGTCATATGAACGGTTCGTGCCAGCGGACTTCACCCCTATGAACTGTTCTGAGTTCGAAAGTCTATCAGGAAAGTGCATCGCCTCCGCAGTCAGAAAGAAAAGGGAAGCAGGCCGTATGTATTGGGGATCATTTGTTTGTTTCTAGCAAATAGATCTGCATGGAAATCCCAAACTGTCTGCGTATGTCTGCATTGAAAAGAAACTTGTGGTAATGAGGGACTGTTAAATTGCTAAATTCCCACGTGGCCACAATCTGGAAAACACACATGATGTAGGGGGCTGGATAAAAGTTTACACAGTGCCTGAAAGATTCAGACATCTGGGATCTCACATAGAGGTCCGCTGGGTAATGTCTAGAACATTTCAGGACTGCAGTGCATGTGTGAAAATGTATAAGCTGGAAAAAAACAACAACAACAAAAAAAGACAAGAGTCGCCTTGTCTTACATTTATAAGAACGAGAGAAACACCCAAGTGGACAAAAACATGCGCCATGCAAGAGTAAACAAATGGTTCATAAGCCCAAATTCAGTTTTTTCCACCCTGTGCTTGGCCTTTCAATTTCACTGCCAAATCAACACTTGTCTGACATTTGAGGAAAAAAATAGCATAAACTAATACTAAAATATAAACTCATAAACTTGACCTTTTTAATAAGTTTTCCAAGATAGGAGAAGAGATGGAGAGGAAACGGTAGGAGAGGAGCTTCAGGAGTAACAGCAGGGCATCAGGTGGAATGGGAGCTACGAGCTGTGCCAGCTTAGATCTCCTGTGCAATTCAGTTTGCTCTGCCAAAACAAACAACTGAGGAGTGGAGGAAGAGGGTGGAGGGAGAGATGAGTACGACAGCATGGATGAAGATTTAAGGGAGGAGAGATAGAAACATACTGGCACGGAGTTCAAACAGAGATCCAGAGAGAGAGAGAGAGGGCACTGCCAGTATGAGGCTGAGCTGCTTGTTTTTGTGTGTTAGAGCATCCTTGTGTTTGTGAGAAGAACAGAGAGTGCTCGTGTGAACAAAGGACATGGGTTTAAAAGGAGGAACGCGGTAATTATCTCAGGTTCCACTAGAGTTTGACTGGTATAAGGTGACAGAGTGTAAATATGTCTGATGGAACTGAACATTGTTTCAGAAAAATTGTCTCCTCTTTAGCGCGAATATGCTTAAATAATTTCTCTAATAAAAGAGACATGTAGCTCACCCACCATACATTTTTTGCTAATATTCACTCCCATGTAGGCTCTTATAGGGTGCTGTCTCTAAATTAAAACCAAAAGAAGAATTTTGTTTATCTTAGCCTGATGATCATTAAATTTATGTAGTTTCTGCTTATAAAGGCTGACTTATGGTTCTGCTTAGCAGCAATGCACACTACTCACTCTGGCATTTATACCTGTGTGTTAACGTTGATGCCGCTCTGTAATTACACCACCAAACGCTAGATGGCAGTGTGGGTGCTGTAGCTCGATTCCTTTTGTTTACTTGCTATATGTAACTCAGACTTGGTAACGGAGCAAATAAACTGTAGCTAACTTACATGGGCTGGCGCTGGTAAATGTTGAGCATCAGTCATTTTTATAGACACTGGAGGAAACAATCCTCTACTTGACTTGAAAACGACGACGAAGTGGCGGGAAATTTGAAGACAAAAAAAACCAAATTACATTTCTTGCAGTTGACGTGGAAGCATAAATCAGCCTGAACTCTTGGCCATTTAGGTAAATTGTAAGAGATTTTAGGAGCTAATCGAGGCCTTTAGGTTGCCCTTTTAAGTCTTATCAGCCTCCGTAACTTAAAATGTTTCTTCAAGTGTCACTGCTTTAATGATGACTTGTAGTTATTCTTTATTCATTTCAGTGAATAAATATTTTTGTTGGAAGAAGAACAGAAGAAAAGAAAGCATCCATGACAGATTGATCAGGCCTCATGTATTCCTCCTCTGTCCTCACCGTAGTACTTGTGTGATTTATTTGTTACTTAAACAAGATAGAAAACATGCACACACTCACACCCACACTCACACTCACCTATTTATCTTCTCTATTATCCAGAGAGCCTAATGACTACATCTTCATCATGTCTGCTGAGACTTTTACTTCCCAGAGTAAAGACAGAGCAGCAGAGGGAAAGGGACAAAGACACAGAGAGGAAGAGAGAAGGTGGGACTGCTAAGATATGAGAATAACGACAATATGAAAAACAATAAAAACAAGTGCAAAGAAAACACATATTTTAGAAGAAAAAACATTGAGAACTGAGTAGGACAGTGACAATGAGAAGGGGCCTTGAAGTCTTGCAGTTTCATGCAAGTGTAAGTAAGAAGTCTGATCCAAATTGGTATCCAGTAAATCAAGTTTATGTCTTGCCTGATATCAGGCGGAATTGCCGGCTTGTCACCCTTTACCTCCGGTCTGATATTGCCTCCAGTCTAATCAAATCTACATGGGAGAAGGGTTTCAAATCCTCCCTGGCATGACAGGAACACCCAACTTGACAACCACCTGAGTTTTGCCCAAAGTGCTTATTGATTATATGTTAGTTTGCTTCTTAAATTTCATTTATTTAGAGCCAATTCCTCACACCCAGACTTTAGGAGACTTTATACAAAGGGCCTTTTCATACATTTCCTTTGAAGAAGCACTTGGTGACAGTGGGCAAGAAAAAAATTAAACAAACAGAAGAAGTTCCTTCCAAAATCAAATGGCACTCATATTGGAGATCGCAATCTTTTCGTTCTGAAAGACTGCTACTGAAACAATTAGCAATGGCAACTATATTGTTACGAATAAGACACACAGTATCCACACAGATGTGCACTGGAGTTAAAACCAAAATGTTGCTTGAAGGCATTTTAAACTTGGTTAACAAAAAATGATTTGTGATAGAATAGGTGACAGACAATTTTGTACAATAATCTTTTCATGTCAATAGGTTTCTTATATTCAATTCTTGTGAATCTAATTTTTTTTTTATTATTGTGTGAATATAAACGTACAAACAATAGTTTGTTTCAATATTGTAATACTGTATCACGTTTGAGAGCATTTAAGAAGCTTCTGTGATGTGATGGTTGGTCTGATTACTTCTTCATTAAGAACACTGGAACGCTGACGTTCTTGTCTTTACTAGAGTGTCTGCTGAAAATTATTTTCATGTCAAATTTGGGATTGGCCCAAAATTGTTAGGCTATTAGCTATTACGCCTGGATTTGTTTTTAAGATGACACTTTAAAGTCTTTGCTTTATCCTTTACCTTAAAGATACAGTTTTAATGCTGCTGCAAAGACAGCGCTTGTGTCCATGACAATCATATTATCTGGTACAAGTACTTGTACCAGACAAACAAAAAATACCACGGCTAAACTCCCCTGCTAGTCCTGCAACATGCTCAGTTACTGATATCACCATGAGAATGGCATGATGGATTTGACAAAGGATTGAGGTATATGAGGTTTATAGTATGTGTTAATATATACATTACATTTTATTTACACTTTTTTGGAAAAGGTGTGGCTTAAAATTGCTCATTTATTCTGTGTCCCCATCTGACTGACAGAAAAGAAATGCACAGTATGCATAAAATCGTAGGTGCTGGCACATATTCATAAAAATATTGTATCATTATTTATCTGGACTGATCTACAAGGGGTATGAATGTAAATCAATACTCTAATTCTTCTGTCCCTAACAAGCAAAAAAGAAAATGTAAGGGCAAGATTTATACACACTGCAAAACCCGTATATCTACTAAAAAATAATTATCGCGAGACATAAAAAGTGCACAACTGTTCACTCAGAAATGCCTTCTTCCTGCTCCCCACAGTTCTGGACAGAGATATCCCCCTCACCTACACCTACGCACGCACGCACGCACGCACGCACGCACGCACGCACGCACGCATGCATGCAGTTTCAGACTTGGCGAGGTCTCACACAAAGCCACGGATCAATTTGTCTTTGTCGGGACGATCTTGGTTTTTATTCTTTTTTGTGCTTCTTTGTTTCCATGAGCAGAGACCCTGGTGTCTCCAGTCTCCACAGGCGGGTCTCTGTTAGCCTTCCTATCCTCTTAACATCTATGGTTTTGTGAAGAGGCTGCAGGGAGACACATTAGCCATGCCCTCGGATGTCTCCTGAGAACAACTGATAATGCAGTGTGAATTTATGTGATTTAGGCAGAGAGAATATTTGTATACCTCTCCCTTTGTCTCCTTTTTGTTGTTTATCTCTAGAAGTGCATATGGGTCTGTGTATTCTTCTCTATCCTACTTGTAATACGTCTCAGTGACTTTGTCTTGATCTCCTGTCACTTGTCGCAGTCCCTCTACTCCCCCTAACCACCTATCCATCAAATTAGTTTAAGGATCTTCTGTGCCTCCCGATCCTACCTCAACTTTTCCCATCTCTAAGGCTCCAACACTTTTTTAGGCCCCTATTTCTGCTTTTTGCTCTGCACCAACCACTAGCTCTTTCATATCTCCTGGTCTCAGAAGGCTCCTCTTAATCTCTCTACCTAAAATGTCCTTCTACCTTCTTTTTGCACTGCTGGATCCAAAGTTTCTTTTTTACCCCATTTTTCATATCTGCCTTGCACACATTTTTCTTGCATTCTCATATCAGCTGGTCTCAGTGGCCTTTCTCTCTCTCCATGCTACATATCTGTCCATATATCTGATGTCGCCATAACTCTTTCCTGGTATCTAATCTTTTTATGTTTTCATTAGTCACGCTATAATCTGCCCTTTAATCCATGCAAATGGCAAATTCCCCTTGCTCTGATCCTGATCTGAAGTTGTATTTGCAACACACACTTCCTCCCCCGTCTATCCCTTTTGGTTTGATCTGCAAAGGGCTACAATGCATACCAAAATGTCGATTGACTGTGATCAGTGAGTCAAATCCTTTTCGCTCTTCATTATTGGTTGAGTATGTGGAGGTGAAATGGTGATACAAATATACCACGAGGAAACGTAAAGATGACCCGTATTTTTTGAAAACTAAGTATGATGAAGCAATAATTTTCGGTTCAGTTTGGCTTGTGTGAGAAACTTCTCATTTCCATAGCACCAAATACTAAAAAATAAAAATAAAAATGGCAAACAAAAAGTAAAGAATTAAAAAAAAAAGAAAAGAAATCTAACCTTTATTGAATAGACAAAAACAGAAATGTATTCCGGAACTATACTATGCAAGGGGGAAGTTGTGTATTTACTTTCAAGCGTTCAAAAATGAAATTTCAATAAATTTTATATTTAGCCTCGGCCAAGGATAGCCATAAGGCATGCATTATCCTGAGTGCTCTGTTAATGGATGCAAAATAATGGATGCACAATCTTCTAAGTGAAAATGGTGAAAAGTAGATTTGTCAAGCAGTCCTTTTGTGTTTTGTGCACTCACTGTTTCAAAAAACAGAATTACATTTTCAGCATCTTTTATTTCACGGTTGGACAAGTAAGATGAACGGTCTATATAGAAGATTTCTGAACAAAGTGAACAACGATAAAGCAGCAAGCAAACATTTGGGATAATGGAGAAATGGCATATCGAGCACAGTAACTCTGTATTTGATTCAATGTAAGCTTCTCTTCTCAGCATTTTGGTAGCTGAGCCAGCTACTTGAGTGGAAAGCAATACACAGGCCAGCAGAAAACAGAAGGAAGCAGAAACTATACTGCATGCACATTTACTTGTCCAAAATGCTCAGGAAACTGTATTCATACGTTTTCTCACTCAGTGATATTCCAGAGTTGAGACTAATCTGCATCTCCGTTGTAAAGACAACATTACAGGTCACTCACATGTCTGGAGTGTTTAACTGCAAGCAACCATGTAGGTTTAACTCCATCATCTTTTTAAACTAAAAATACCCCCAGAGCCACCGCTAGTCTGGCTTTCAAAACATGGAGAGCTTTTCAGTCTGTTCAAGGGCTTCAAGGAGACCTTGCTTGCTGTTATGATGCAGCTTTGAGGTCCTGTTGTTCTGGTGCAACATCCGGAGGCTCCGGATGTCACACAGAAACTTTAAAGGGGGACAGCATGAGTTTGCTCCTGCCTGCAGTGCCAGCAAAGCTAGCTGAGATATCTATGTTGTCTACTTCAGAACAAGCAGCAGACAGACCGGAGGTGGATAATGAGTTATTTCAACAGCTTCCACCTGATGGGATCCACCTCCCTGACAGTTCAGATGACGAGCCTCTTCCCCGCTCCCACTGTTCAGCACATCGTTATGCTCTAGTAAATTTCCCTTAGCATACCTCCCATCTACAGCGCTTCATAGGTCATCACCCAGAATATCATCCATTAAATGAAAAACACCTTTGAAAGAGGAGAGAGGAGGGAGGAGGGTAAATTCATATCAATAGTTAGGTCTCTAATTGGCTTGTCTGCTTGATAAAGGGCACAATAACCAGCTTCCTCCGAACTCTCCATGCACTCGAGTTAGCTTGTGTGCACACAAACCCACACATCCCCAGCTGCCATTGTATCTGACAAAAGTGTAGGTTGAAGACTATAAACAACCATAATCATCATTACCGCAGGGTAATCTCAATCATTATTTGTGTGTGTCTATGCATTTGTGGCTATAAGTCACATTTAGTGCCGCGTCCCCTCAGGTCAAGACCAGTGGACAGATGTGGCATGAAGAAAATGGCCTCTGCCAAAGCACACTCATTTTTCACCCCACTTTTTTAACTCACTCCATCCATCTCCTTGCAGATCTGTCAAGCTCGTCATATGGATGGGGGATACAGTGAACAACACTCATAATTACAGAGGAGGATGAGCAGGGCATAAACAAGTCCACAGAG
The DNA here is from genome assembly GCA_018398805.1 of Hirundichthys speculiger. Classification (NCBI taxonomy): domain Eukaryota; kingdom Metazoa; phylum Chordata; class Actinopteri; order Beloniformes; family Exocoetidae; genus Hirundichthys; species Hirundichthys speculiger. Next base: position 1,706,744 of record JAGFBZ010002532.1, on the reverse strand, counting down.
GGAAAAGATGGGGGAGTGCGGGAGGCAGAGAAAAGGTAAATCAGAAGGAGGCTGCTTTAAAGAGAGTTTAGGAAACAGCTGGAGATGAGAATAAAAGAAAGCAATCAGAAAAAGAATGTGGATAAAAAAAAGATGAAAGGAAAGAGGCTTGATGAGGACATGTCAAGTAAGACGGGAGGGGAGAAAATTACTTGACAGAGATGTTTTGCAGGATTATGGCAGAGAAAGTGAAAACAAGTCCCTCAGTGATTTATTGTTGCATTTGAAAGCAGAGAACTTTGAAACAGATAAAACTGACAGATAAGGTGGGAAGACTTGTGTGAAACCACATGGTAAATTGTCACCAGAACAAATTAGACTTCACTTTTTTTAATTAGATACTGCTTAATAAAGAAATAGGGCAGAAACGACAGTTGGTGTCATGTTACCTCCGCTCTGAATCAAAACTTAAAGGGGAAAATTCTCAAGTGTGGATCTGATTATTAGTTAACTTCACCATTAAAGAACATTTTCATCTTTGCTTTTTTAGCCAGTAACCTTTAATGTTTCCTGTGGATGACATACAGACAAAATATACCCCGGGGTGGGGGTGGCAGTGTCACACTGGGATTCATTTCAGATGAGTTTTTTTGGTATAATGCCTAAGCAGGTATATCTATGATCAAACCTTATTTAAGAGGTAATGTCTTCTTAGAGGAGTAAAAGTTTTTGAGAATATTCACTCACGAGAAGATGAGCGTTCAGCCATGGTCTTTGCCTGGTAAACACAAACTAAAGAGGATTAGGATTATGTAAATCCTTAATCTGGAATGGCATTTATTAGCATTCAGTAAAAGTAAAACCTGACATGAGTAGATGGTGCCATGCTGTTTTCAGACACACCTTTTTATTGATTTACAGCTTTTTTTTTTAAATCACAGAGTACTAAATAACAGCAAATGAGTCAGCTGCTCATTCACACTTTTAGGAAACGTAATTAAGATAAAAGCAACTCTCAAACACCTTAATCACAGTTCAGCAGTGAGATATGTGTATATCAATTAAATTGAGTCTATTTGTGTGTGGAGCATAAAGGCCAACGTGCACACACCCACAGCATACCCTTAAGTGTAAATTTCTTTGTCACAAAACAATAAAAAGTCTTGTTTCTACAAAGTCTCAAAGGAACTCTCACAGGATTTTGGCTTTGTTTTGCCAATAAGGGGGGTGCGAATCCTGCCGACGACTGGTGGCTATGTTCATCAGTGCAGCGCTTTGTTGTCAGAGCCATGATGGATTTCAGGATTTTCTTTCTTCAGTTCTGCCTTTTATTCCATTTCCGTTTTATGATCCAGCTGTATCCTATCCATTTCATTTTTTTTTCTTTGCTTCACTCTCTTGTCTAATCAATGTATCTATCAAGTTATACGGGGAGAAAAATAATTTGAGAGAAGAAAGACAACTTGGAAAATGAAATGGTGAAAAACATGTTGCCAACAACATTTCTGTGGGTGGTTTTCTGCCTGTTTTGTGTCAGTGTTCATTTCATGTCATTCTTGTGAATATTTCTTTAAACCTGCCCAACTATGGGGATTTAACCTTGCTTGTGGCCTATCTTTGGTGACACATCCTTGTCTTTTCCTCCACAAATCCCTTGCACAACGATATCAAAATATTTTGGGCTTGAAAATCTTAAGTATACAGTGATCCCTTGCGGTTGATCACTTAAGTTCCGCGGTTTTAGTTATTCCCGGATTTTTTTCAGAAATATATAATATAATTTAAAAAAAATTTAAAAATCACGGAAATGTTGTGCGCGTTCTCTCACAGTGAAGAAATGCTGTGAGCCAGCCTGGCCCCTTTAAGAAGGTAGCTTTATGGGTAATGGTGTGGCCTTATGGGTAATGTAGTGTGTGTGTCGTGGGATGGCAGAAGAAAACAGGGTTAAATGAAAAGTGTAGTGAGCATAAACAGCAGCCCAGCGTGTATAGATTTATATTCTCTGTTAACCGACAGGAGCCCAACAATACAACCTGTGTGATGTTACAAGTTCCTGCAGTGCCAGAATAAAGTGCTCGTTCCATGCAGAGAAAACCAGACTTTTTGTTTTGTTGTTGTTAGCGTGTTAGCCGCTAATTACGAGCCAAAAATAGCACAATACCAGCGGTTTCTTTACTACAGATTGGAGACCAGAGGCTGTGAAGGTAACAGAAAGACCACAGTTGAGCCTTTGTCTTGTTGCTGCAGTCCCTTGCTACTTTTTTGGGGTTTTTAAACATATTTTAAACACATTATTGAGGCTCGGGGGGCTTCGGCTCCAGTTTGCGGATTTTGATTTACGCGGGGGGGCGCCGGTCCCTATTAACCGCGAAAAATAAGGGATCATTGTACAGCATAGTTCTGCTGGTTGCTTGCAAGATGTATTATCTTTGCATGATTTCATCATCACATCAGTCTTGAGAATTTTCTTGCAAGGATTTATTAAAGACTAAGACACCGAGAGTCACAAATTTAGAGAGAGAAAATCGAGTGATCTTTGACAGCCGACATTTCAGAAGCATGTTGTATTTTTGAAAGGAGAAAAAAGAATAACCCGACACTCCTTTCTCATCCTGCCTGCTACATTCTTCTCCTCTACTTTATTCCCAGCATGCTCTTTGTTTGCAGTCGATTCACACGTGAAGAGGCTGACCTCAGCAGGTCTGCCACTAACCCACTGTTTCTTTCCCGACAACACAAAGAGTTGGCTACCTTCGTATTCTACCTCTTTTACACTCAGCCTCTGTTTTCAGCTTTGCCTGCCTTTAACCGTTCTCTCTTCCGTCCCCCAGGTATTCCCTTCTACCTCTCCTCCACTCCCTGCTCCTTTCTTTCTTTCTTTCTTTCTTTCTTTCTTTCTTTCTTTCACTGTCCCGCTGTCTCCATCCTAGCTTATTGATTTCTGTAAAGGTTGACGGTCGCTTCCACTGAATGTAACACTGTATCTCTCACATTGTGTTTCGTTCATATACTATATTTGTTTCATGCTCTTTTCCGCCTCTTACTGTTTCACTCTGGGAGGTATGACGTCAAGAAAAAACTTTGAAACTCTGCATTTGGATGTCTGGTTCTTGATCTCACTTCTACCTGTTACAAGGGAGAAGAGCATATGGTTTGTGTTTTGAAAGTGTTTTACAGCACATAAAAATTTGCAGACAAAATGTCAGGTGAAACTTCTGTTTGAAAAACTGTAATCTCCTTAAAATGTTTTTTTTTTTTTCTGTACCCAGGCTACCGCTTTGCATTACATCTAAAAATGACATAAGGAATTACCTTGTCTTTTAAGTGATTATTGTTGTTTCTTTATGACATTTAAACTCAAAAGAATAGACAGGAAAAAAGATCTGACCCGTGAAATCTGCTTTATAATGAAAAACATCTGTCAAAGATCAGCAGATTAGCCAGGTAATCCCAAATTTTATATGATTATACTCTATGAAATGAGCCAGCATCTTCTATTGTGTTGGTGCTTTTGTTCCACAGGGGCCACGTTTATAACCTCCTATAAATTCTGCTTTATCCCGTTATGCTGGTGATCAGTTCTAATGAACTAATTAGATTCAGAATCACTGAAGATGCTTCCTTATAGATTTTGAATGACTTTGCTGCATAAATCTGCATATTAATGAAGATTAAAAACAGATACTGCTGAAGCTGCTGTTACAGCACGACATCCCTGTATTAATTGAAGCTGAAACTGACCATGAAGGTTTTGGATTTGCATTAATAGAAAATTAATGAGTGATTATTCCCATTTTTATGTTTAACACATGGCAGGGGTTTGGTTGGGGCATCAAGCAGCAGAGTCCTGTTTTAGGGACAGGATGTCTTCACATTAGTGCACTGAAACATTTCTTTCCTTCTTTCCTTTTCTTTTTTTTGGTACTAGTAAATCTAACTTCACACTGGCTGAGCTTTATTTTAGCAGGTAGGTGCTATGACTCATTTTCAACACAGGCTTCATTTTCTGTCCATCTTTGAATATCACATTGCAGAAAGTGAAAACCTGTTTTCTGAAGATTGGGATTAGATTTTAGTTTCATACCAAGTCTCGCTCACCTGCCCATCATTTTCTAATAAACTGTCCATGATGTCCTGGTAAACATGTTGATCATTGTAGTAATGAGGACATGGCTGACAGGTGAGGCTGCACCTGGCCTCAGGAAGCTCATTATGGAGTCTTAATGATGTGCCATGTTCCATAATTAGATAACTTCTCAGCTCTCTGTCCAGTTTTCTTGTTTCCTGGGTTGGTTGGGTTCAACGTATCTGCTTTGGTTTGGTTTGACAGCTCAAATACACAGTGTCTGGAAGGTCTGTGGAAGAGCTCATTGGAAATGTTTGGGAAGGTTTCTCCATTAGTTTACATGATAACACATTTTCAAATTCAATTCAATCCAATTCAAAAATATTTCATTGATCCCCTAAAGGGAAATTAATTTGTTGCAGTAACTGTCATGGTTAAAGACTCTTCAAAGACTCATAGGTGGTTATTGCTGTTGGCAGGAAGGATCTCCTGTAGGTGTCTGTGTTGCCGTGGATCTGAAGAAGCCCCTGACTGAAGACACTGTTGCTGAATCAATGTGGTGCGCAGAGGATGCTCAGAGTTGTCCTGTGATGTTCTTCATTTTATGACATATTCTCCTTTGCAGAATCAGCTCCTGAGGCTCCAGAACAGTCTCCACAACAGATCCAGCCTTCTTTATCAGTTTGTTCAGTTTCTTTAAGTCACTGATTCTGATGCTCCTCCAACAGATGACTGCAGATGGGATTACACACTCGACAACAGACTTATAGAAGGTATGTGACACACTGTTGCAAACACTGAAGGACCTGAGCACTGAAGAAATCAAAGAACATGATCCTCACAGTGCTGTCTCCTTGGTCCGGATGACTGTGGGTTCATTGAAGCAGTGGTATGATGTCTTCAGCTTCATCCCCACGACGATGAGCAAACTGCAGTGGGTCCTGGAAGGTTCTCAGTTGCTTATTCAGGTGGACCAATAAATGTCTTTCCAGGACTTTCAAGATGTGGGATGTTAGGGCTACCGGTCTATAGTCATTGGGAAAAGATAGATGAGGTTTTTTGGCATTGGAACAAGGCAGGATGTCTTCCACAGCACCAGAACCTTCTCCTGGCTCAGGTTGATGTTGAAGAGGTGCTGTAGAATCCCATATAGCTGGTCCACACAGGCTTCCAGGGCTCTGGGGCTGAACCATCTGGACCAGCAGCCTTGGTCCTGTTCAGTCTCTCCAGCTGTCTCTTCACCTGAATGCTAGAGACAGACAGGTGGGAGCGGGAGGTGGAGGAGGCCCTAGCATCTCCTGATGTGGTTGGAGACAATGATGGAGCAGCTGAAAGATCCATGACTGAGGTGGAAGATGAAATGGTTGAGATGTGACAGGGAAGCTGTGGGTTAAGGGACGGTGGAAGGTCTGTTTCGCTGGGGGCAGGAGAGGAGGATGCTGAGCTGGTTTTTAAACTGAACCTGATGAAGAATGAGGGCTTGTCTTCATTGACTCTTACCAGAGTTCCATCTATCTGATCCTCCTCCTGCTTGAAGCCTGTGATCTTTATCATCCCTGACCACACATCTCGTACACTGTTTTACTGGTGCTTGTTTTCCAGTGCTCTCCTGTACACCTTGTTGTCTCTAATCTTAAATTCCAGTTGTTTTTGTACAGACCTCAATAATTCTCTACCTCCCTTCCTGAAGGCTTTTTTTTTTTTGTTGAGAGGCTCTTTCAGATCACTGGTGATGCAGAGTTTGTTATTGGGGAAGCTCCTCACTGTTCTGGTAGGGGATGGTGTTGTCCTCACAGAAGTTACTCAGTCATGGCATTGATGTCATCTCCATAGAGTGCATCCCAGTCTGTAGCCTCAAAACACCCCTGCAGACTTTCTTCAGCTTCCTGTGGACACCTTCTCACAGTTATTTGGTCACAGGTGGATTCTGGACAATGGGTTTATAGGTTGAGGCGAAATAAACCACGTTATGATCTGCCAGAGCAGGTCGTGCAGAGGATCTGTATGCGTCTGACATTCGATAAAACAAATCCAACATTTCATTTTTCTCTCTGGTGGAGCAGTTGACAAAGTGTTGAAATGTTGGAAATGTGGCAGAGAGAGAATGAGGTGGTTGAAATCACCAGTAATGGCTAGGAACGCGCTGGGTTGTTGTATCTGTAGCTTAGTGAAGCTGATGATGTCACACGCAGCTTCGGCTCCAGCTGATGGTGGGATGTAAACTGTGACTATAATAACACTGGTGAACTGTCCGTAAATAATAAACGATGTTTCACAGTAGCATGTTCTGGATTACACCATCTGTTGTTGTAATTCTTCTACATATCTCTGTCTGACCTTATTGTTTGAAATCTGGGCACAGAGTTGCTGGAGTTTGGAATATGCTCCTGCAGCCACATCTTGGTGAAACACATTAAACTGCTTTACTGAAACTCCAGATTTGTCCTCCTTAGCACGTCAAGCTTGTCTATCTTGTTGGGGAGAGATCTCGTGTTTCCCTTATGAAGGAGGGAAGAGCTGGTTTAAACCCCCTTTTTCTCTCTCCGCTCTGCCCCTGCTCTGCAACTGCACCATCTCCTCCTCAACTCTTGAGGTATTTGGGGTCTTAATCTGGGTATTATTTGGCTTCTTGATATTTCGATCAGCTGCTCCAACATGAAAACAACTCTCTCGTTGCCATAGTTACTCATCATAACAGGTGGTGAAAAATGTAAAAGTAACTAAGAAACATTCCTCAAGCAGTACTGCATCCTGTCCTGGTTTTTAGTTACCAGCTTCAAGCCAAAGCCTTGCATGGCTGGCCGTCTCCCTGATGTAATACGAAATGAATAGTCTTGACTTTGGAAGAATGTGGTTGCTGCTACAAAAAAGTTGGTTGTGAACAAGACGGCTCATGGCAGCTGATATCAACTACTCATGTAATTATTATTATTAATCTTTATTTAACAAGGGAGAAAAGACTCTTGAGATTAAAAAGAGAAAAATGTCATTTCTCAAGACTGGCCTGGCTGTGACATTTTTGTGCTGTGTATTGTGTCTCTGTATCTAAGTTTCAGTGGACGACTTTATTACAAAAATACTTTTTTGGAGACGCCTCATGCATTTAGGCAAAGGTATTCCAAGTTTATCACTTTTTTTAAGGTTAAGAAAGACATGGCAACAATCAGCACAATAAATAAGACTACTATTGTTGTAATTAAGAAATAGGCAAATGCATAAAGTCTGACTTAGTCTAAAATATTAGTCAAGCATTAATGTTTTTTTTAATGTAAGGGTATTCACTAATGAACAGTTTTAACGGTTGGCAAGGTATGGCAAGTAATAAGTATTAAGTATTAATACAGGCCACTTTTTTCTGTAGATGTAAATGCTGTTACAGTATAAAAGCAACTGCATGCTTTAGTAAGTTTGTATAAATATTTAAATTACAGGAAAGTGGTAGGTACTGTGTGGAGTGCATTAAGGTTTTTAGTGAGAGATCAGACTGTGTGTGTGTGTGTGTGTGTGTGTGTGTGTGTGAGATACTGGGCAAGTTAATGAGCGCCAAAATGATTGAGTTGAAGTTTGCTTGTCTTCTCTCACTACAGAGGAGAGTAAATGATGAATACACTTCAATCATTTTGAGACAGGCCTTCATCATTTGGAGCTGTTGGACAGTTATCAGGGCTCACTCAAGGCATCCAGAGACAAGGCCTTGTACATAATTGAATATTGAGCTCAGAAATGTCACGTAAATGCGTCCGTCTAAATTTCAAGGGAGGAAATCCCCACTGGCACACAGCATGTAGTTGTCTGACAGTGCCTATCAATCTAAAGTTCAGCAGTCTTGTCAATAAAGACAATCACTAGTGAGGAAGTTGTTCATTTTTAACGAGAGGCATGTTCATCAGCTTCAGTATATGGCTAAACTGTAGGCAGTCCCCAGTGCTTTACTCACATCCCCATCTTTGAAAGTATCTCTTATGCTTTTCTACTCAGTTGCCCGTATAATCAGTTTAAAACTACACGTGCTTGACATGATATCAAGATGCTCACATGAGTTTGCGCACTAATTTAAATCTGCAGCAGAAACTTTCAGACACTGCAGTTTTTCTTTGATAGTTCCTTTTGAAACCCAAGACAAAGGCTTTAACCTTTAAATCGCCAGCCAAGTAACCTTTTTATTTGCCGCAGGACAAAACTGGCATTTTCACGGGCAAAGACTGAGCTTTATCAAGGATAAAAAAGAAATTAATCAAAGTCTGACTACATATGAGGCTAATCCTTTAACTTTTGTGCACACTTTCTTTTTCACAAGTTCCACAGGGAATGTACCGTCTCCTAAATGCTTTTACATTACAGTAAGTGCATCCAAGGTGTGACCCGTCTGCAGTGGTTTCTGAGTGAGGAAAATAGAAGGCTAATCTATCCTGGCGTAATCATGCTTTGACCTGGTTAATGGAGGCAGCATACCCCAGGGCAAGATGTAATCAGGAGGACAGTTAATAAAATGAACAAGTCTGCTTTACTGATCTTACTAATGTCCCTGACCTTCCCCAAGGGACAATACTTGCACTGATGCGAGCTCACACTCACATATGCATGGGCTAAAACGCTGCTTGTGCATCGCACAGTCTCAGGCTCTTAATTTAATCACTCCAAGTACTAAAAACTACAAACATTTATTTTGAAACATGAATTCAATAAACAGACTTTTAATGCTGCTTCTCTTTTCTCTAAACTGCAACTCAGAGAGATTTTGAAGACATTTGTTGTGTGTGTGTGTGTTGTACTTTGCTTCCAGCTGGATGGAGACTGTGTTTCAGGTCACACAATTCAGCTTTATAGAGAAGAGTCACAACATCATTCAGTAGCTGTCAATGACGCACTATAATAACTGACAGAGCAATCACGTATGTGATTTATGCATTGGGATATATTTGTAAGAAAAAATACTTTGAGGTTAGAAATAACAGAAAGTATCTATAGATATAAGCAAATGTGTGTGCAAATAAGTCCAAGTATGTTCCAAAGCAGACACACAAGCATTAACAATCCTTTAAAGCTAAAATAAAACTATGTTGAGAATTAAAAAAAAAAAAAAAAAAAAGCAGTGCAGAAACACTTATAGAAACTGCACAATATTAGGTCTGCCATGGCACATATGGACTTATCAGAGCCCATCAGCTGAGTTCTGTTTCCAATTAATTACCCTGACTAGCTGTCAGGTACTTTATTTTCAAGACTTATTTTCCTTTTCATCTCTGATTCTCTCATTATCTTTTGTTATCATTAACTCCCTCCTTCTCCTGCCTTTTGCTCCTCATTTTGAAGCTTTTTTTTTTTTTTTTTTAACATGTAACAGGTTTCCATTCTAAGCCAAACCTCTGATTACTTCTCAGTTGATTAGTTAACAAGTTACTCAGTCCAACTAACCGTCCTGGAAACACTATAATAATATTTATGACTGCAACTGTTAATTTCAATAAAAATGCAGCAACAAATACAATGTGCTGAAAGAAATGGGTGTCATAGTTAGTCTTTCAAGGCATACAGTGTATACCTGGTAAGGCAAGGCAAGGCCTTTATAAATCCATCATTATCATATTATATGCTGAATTAAAGGGGATCTGGAAAAAAGTATTTTACAAGAAATGACAAAACCTTGCTTGTTTCAATGAAAAAAACAATAGAAGTTACATCTTGGTGTTTTCCATTTTGACACATTTTCTGTTATCTTACAGCAGTTTAATCAAATAAACCAGAGAAAAAGAAAATTTCTGGATGACATATGCCGAACCTCAGTGCAATGATAAACCCGTTTCACTTTCCAGTTCATAGTTTTATGATATTACCAGGTTGGGGACATCTTAAGCTCTTCCTTTGTGTGGGATGCAATTCACCCACGTGGTGGATTACAGCAATGGATCAAGCTGCTTGCAGCTAAATGAAAACGTAATTCTTAAGAGCGCTTGGGGGAAATAAAAGACAAGTGGTTGGGAATGATATCATGTTGGAACATGATCACTGGCTGCTAAAGTGAAGTTCTGTCCTGTCCTGAAGCTCTGACATTCTCAAATGGCAAAGCCTCCATCATGATTCCTGGAGGTCATTCCCGGGATATTCATTTCCATGTAAATTATGGTGATAGCTTGTGTTCAGTGTGCAGAAGTGTCCTTGGGGTGTAAAGCGACGTTGCCGATGACATATCACTGTCTAACATCTTTTAATCAAGCGCATGAATGCATGCAGGCACAACAAAATTAATACAGTCATGAGACCGACATCAGGGCACATGATGCTGACAGTGATGGAGATAAACACTATTGGCAGTGTAAATAGTTATTGACACAAGATTGTTTAGTGTCAGCATATGTAAAAGATAACAGTTATGGGGACTAAAAATGGGGTTTCATTAGAAATAAAGATCTGAATGAGCTTTGTCCATGATTAAGCTATTAAACAAGCTGCTGATATCAACTGATATCAAAAACCTTTTTTTTTTTTTTGGGGGGGGGGGGGGTGTTACAAACTATTAAAGATCAAGAATGTAGTTTAGACCTCAAATATATTAACCTTTTGAACAAATGTTTTACTGGATGTGCAACTTAACTTCACTGACTTCTGAAAGAGTTTCAAGATTAATGTACGAGGAACTTTATTTAAAAGATCAAGTTTTACTCTTTATAACATTCAGGTGCTATGGACAATGTTAGTGTTATTTTACTGAGTTTATCATCATATTTCACTGATGAATTAAAAAGCATTGGCTGGACAAATGATAAAGTCTTCATTATTTAACATTACAGCTTGTCCAGGCCAGGATCTGATTGTAAATAGGTGAAAAGACCACTCATGCTCATGAGCACACACTTAATAGCCTCTATTATTAATACTTTGCTAACACAGTAGAAATAAAAACTGAAGTTTATTTCTTTTATCTTTTATTCCATATTGCATTGCAGTCAATAATCTGCCTAAAATAAAGCTCTTTACTTAGCAGCTTTAAAATGAAAACAAACATAAAGTCTCTCAGTGGGATGCTGAGCTGCCACCTGTATCTGTCATGTGCTGATGGGACGTTGTGCATTCATACGTGAGAATGCACAGCACTGTAAGGATCTTTAGTAATCCAGAGCCAGCGTTTTGGGGAGGCTGTTGTTTGTGTATTCATGAGAAACTTTCATGCCTTTTTAGCTCCACCCTGACCACCTTTTCTACTTGCTCATCTCCACTCTTTTAGGGTTTTTTTCCCTCCCATTTTATGACTTTAATTTACCCCATCAGTATCAATGTTTAAGCCTTGCTGTTTTAATATACTTAAACACAACAGGGTTTTTAGTGTTTCTGTTTTAGGAAAGATTTTGACGTTTTTTTTTTTTTGTCAGGGCTGACTATGCCTATAGTATGATTCTGCTTTACAGCCCCTCAGTATAAAACTGTATACTCTCAGCTTCCCACTACCTTAGCTGAAACTTGTCGTTTGTGTGTGTGTGTGTGTGTGCTTCATGCCTTATGCCAAACTAATGAACTGTACTTCATTAGTTTCCAGCACTGCGCCTCTGTTTGTACCTTGCTTTTTATAAATTTTTGCCTACACCTTTTACACAGTTTCAGTCTCAGTATTTTGTCTGCCTGTCTGGATTGTATAATATTTAATTCATTGTTAGTAAGTAAAGGTCACTTACAGATTGTACCTTCGCTCTACCTAATAGGTCTTACTAGGGTCCTCTGAACTTAACAGCAGACTATGCAGTATACATCAAAACATGTACAGCGTGTAGCAGAATGATGGAAATATTAATTCACATACATCAAACTGAGTGTTTTGTATGACACAGAATGGTGGCAAGCAAAGGTGATGGACCGCAGTGACCTTCAGGACTGTCAGCAGTAAAACTGCAAAAAGGAATCAGAAGGCAGAGAGACGGTGACGGAGCGAGCCGCAGTAATTGGACTTAGGGGTGATATAAGAAAAGAGAAACACTGGCATTAAATCACACTTGAGGGGTCTGGGAGCTGAATACAGCAGATTTGCTGCTAACAAGGCACAGCAACACAACCGATGCTCTACAGAAACTTATTTCTATAATCTCCACACCAATAAGGGCTTCCAAAATCAGCTGACAGCCGAGTAAAAGGTATTGAAAAACAATCCAGGGAACATAGAAAAACTTCAAGGAGTCTGTGCCGATCCCCACAGTCTGTAAGAGTTTCTTTTTTTTCTTGACCTCTATATCTAAGCTTCTTTATCTTGTTGTTACTGGAGAGAGAGGTTAAAGCAGCAAAATGAAGAACACCAATGGAACTAATGTGCATGTTCCTTATCTCCTATTCTAGCTTTGTTTATGATGCTTCCTCCACTTCTCTGTTTCTGCTTTCTTTCTCACCTCCTCTCTCTGAGTCTGCAGTCCATTTGGCAGAAAGAAACATGACCTCTCACTTTGGCTTGAATTCCTGAAACCCTTTTTTTTTCTTAGAGTACAGACACTCACACAGTGCCCAAATCCCAAATGCTATTTCCAACTATCCTGGAGCCAGGGACAGGCAGGGGCTTATTGAGATGAAGTATGAGGCCTTGGGGGTGACAACATGATCATTATTGTCTACCCAGCTGGGCATCTGATTCCTTAAAACTCTATAGAACCAAAAAAGCAACCGCAGCTAACCTTCATGGGAGACAGAAAGACAAGCATTTCAACTCCCTGTCTTTTACAACACATCAGAGCCCTCTATTGATAAACTGTGTAGTTAAACCATCACCATGTGAATAAGAACAGGTCAAGTTATATTCAAACTGCCAGTTTTAAATTTCTGAAGGTTTTTAAAGAACAATTAGGAAACAGTTCCTTATCAATGAGTGTAATAATCAGCCTCCTTCTGGCTCAAGCTCACTTTCAACCAACAGCATTTGACCAACACTGTCTTTCAATTTGAAGCAGATTTATTACATTTATAAATGATAAAATAAGTGAAACAAAGTACTTTCTTTTTCTTATTCTTCTGCAGATAGGCGGGTAATTGTAGACTGATTAATTTAGGATGTGCCTGTTTTACTGATTTTTATCCTGGCATTTTTATGACAACTGATCCTGATGACTTCTGATAATTGTTATTCTAATTATTCAAAAATGCATTCTTGATTTACAATGAATTTGCGTGAACTTGTTTAAACAGTAATATTCAATTCTCCCTTGAACAAGGTCACTCTTTCAGAAGAGTCTCCTGTTTAAATAAATGTTATATATCTCCTAAGGTTATGCACTGTCAGCTCTTCTGGAGGACTGGATGCAACCCTGTTTGCATGAGTTGCTTTCCTAAAGTCCTTCACGCTGCAAAAGGTGAGATTAATACAGACAGATACATAAAGCTACCATGATTTAGTCTGACATTGCTCAATGTGTATTTTTTTTTTTTGATGCTCAAATATCAGTGTTGTCTTAAATGAGAGATAGTCAGCTGTTTGAAGTGAACATCAGAAAATAGCAAATCTTGATTCATATGAAATGTATTTTCTCGCACAAAATATGGACAAACAAAAATGAAAAATGGCCAAAGGAAGAGGAGACAAAGACAAAAGATTGATGTTGACATTCAGTAACAAGAAACCAAAGAAAAAGGCAGGAGGAGATCATGATGCTCTGAGGTCTCAAATGCAGGGAGGCTGAAGAAATAGAGATATAGAGAACCCTACTGTTGTCTGCGATAGTCAAGCTACAACATGCGATCCTGGTAGCTTGTCTGGGTTATTGTGCTGGAAACATTGTAGGGCGGCACGCACTGAGAAGGTAGTAGGCCTCTCAGAGCCACAGGGATGGAAGCTAAACGACAGATGATACACAAATTTAAACACCCCAGGATGGCCCAAGGCAAGCTGGGAGCCACAGACAAGTACCCTTTTACGGCAACACAGAACACTCAGAGAGCACGCTCTAACAGATAAACTCTGAGGGACTCTTACATCAGCCATTCACACATGCTGATGTACACACTCACACACATTTGGTGCCTTTCATTTCAGTGGCCGCTTCCTTTGAAATGAGCATTCATACAACAAATGTTTTATAAAAGGCAAGCAAATTATCAATATTCTCAGGGCTTTTTCACCATGGTTTTATTTTATTTTCCCCCAAGTTTTGAGGACAATAACTAGTATACCCACCATCAGTGGCTTTCATTTTCACCTGGTCTCTGATGTATCAAGTTGGATGAAAACATCAGCTTTGATCGCTGAGAAACGTAAGCTGAAGCTAATGTGATTCCTAATATAGAGAAGAGGAGCAGGTTCATGTTATTCATGATTGGTGGGCAACACCAGTTTTTCTACATGGCTGTAATCCCACAGTTAGAGTAGACAAAGGGCCATACATTGGACCGTTTGAGTCAAACATGGGCTCAGTTTACCAGCTGACTCAATCCACTTTTTCAAGACATTCACTGTCGATGAAGGCTTGCTTTTAGCTTTTAATTAACTGCTGCTGCTAATGTGTGGATGCTGAACTTTATGCATATTCATTTGGAAAGCTTTTACAGGTCTTTTAATCTCTTTTCTATTTTTGCCTCAATGACAAGTTTGTGAAATAGTTAATAGGCTTAGTTGAATAGTGTCTTGGTTTTCTATGTATCCAGCAATGCTCATTTAATTTAAACATAGTGCTAGTGAATCAATACTTATGACAAATAGTGAATAAAGCCACAACATTAAAGGTATGGTGGGAGATCTTTTTTTGCAGCATTTTTTACAATATTGCCTGAAAACCTTTTCACATTCCCATTGCACCCAGTGAAATAGAGTGTTTGCTAAAAAACCCCAAAATGTTTTGGTCCGGTCTAGAGGATGTAATCAGAGGAAAATTTATCGGCTGCATAATGCGTCCATCAAATATCAATGCACCCCCCCCCATCTTGCGCGTTTAAAGTTTCGTTACTCGAGGACCTCCCACAGATCTGGCAATCAGGTGAGCGGACACAGCGTTGCTATTTGAAAGCCAGAAATCAAGTTAGCTCGCACAGATCATTTCGTTGCAACAATGGCAGAGAAGAAGACGTCAGTCGGCAGCAAAATCAAAGGGAAGACTGTTGTTGAAAAAGCAACAGCCATGCGGAAGCTAACCGAAGAACGAAACAGAACAAGAGTGGTTATCGGTACGGCTTTCCAGCGCTGGCGCCAGCTAAAAAATGAAAAAGGGCTCCAGACCGATGCTAAGGTGGCCCAGTTTCTACTGGATAGGTAAGATGATGCCATTCTGATTATATAATATTTCAACATACTGATCGGTTACGGGTATTGTAGGCCTATTCACCCAGTCAGTGAGAAAATGAAAGATGATGGACAAAATTATTGTCCATCGAGTGACATGACGAACATATTCCAGCATGTTTCGCTAAGCTACCAACTCTGTCAACTAGGCTACAGTACTATGTGTGACACCGTTAGGTAGACTGTTGTTATCCTTGACGGAGAAGACGCCATGCCTTGAAGTTAGCCAGCCACTCTGACGCTACTTGTTGTTGGCAAATCGACGTGAGTGCTAGCGAATGCTGGTCAACTTCCGTGACTGTTCGAGACAGCGTGTGTATTCATGTAGTCGTGAATCGTGTGAAGGTGTGGTTTCGAGGGGTAGGCTGAAGAGGAGGAGGCAGAGCCTTTAGGGGGAGGGAGGGAGTGTATATATTTTTTTTTAAATCTAACTTGAGTTGGATTGCTGGAACCATTTTTTGAAACATCTCCCACCTTACC
Organism: Hirundichthys speculiger; assembly: GCA_018398805.1. Lineage (NCBI taxonomy): Eukaryota > Metazoa > Chordata > Actinopteri > Beloniformes > Exocoetidae > Hirundichthys > Hirundichthys speculiger. The sequence goes on along the minus strand of JAGFBZ010002532.1, from coordinate 1,690,980 downwards.
TTTAAGTGCCAACTTTCTTTTCTGAAGCATTGACTCCAAGTGGGGTTCTGCAATCAAAACTGCTGCACTGCTGACCCGTCACTGCAGAACACTGCTCTCTGTAGTCAAGGTAACATTAAGTGTAGACTTTATTTGAAACACCTGAAGATTATTTATTAATATGGATTTTTTTTTTTTAATGCAAGACAAGTATTTGTGGAGCATTACTTCTATTTCAGGAGGACTGGACTGAGATGTACCCGGGGCCACATCCAGCCCTTAGACCGTATTTTGTCTGTGTGTGCCCTGTAGAGTCCTCTTAAGGTTACACTATGATATGTCTAAGGCTTTAAAGGCCCAAAAATTGGAAGTGTATGTATACACTTCTCATCTACCTTTGCATGCACAGAACTGTCCTTATAACATGGTGTGAATCTAATCTCTATTTACAGAGCACTCTGAAAAGGGATTTTGATTCCACAGACAGAAGTTCTACTGAAACATCAGCAGCCTCCTTGTTACCTGCACAGATGCTCAGAAAGAGACATCAATCATCAAAACATAATCATAGTTCAAATATGAAAAGCTTCTGCACAGCTTTTAATGTTTTTCCTCTTCTTTCATGTTTCTCCATTTATGTATTTTTCCTTCCTTTTCATCCATTTTTTCATGTGCTATTCCATTCTTGGTGAACTTTTTATGAGACTCGCAACAGCACCTTTAGAAATCTAAGTGATGATGTCAAGTCCTGTTGAGGAGCTTGCTGTATGTGTTCAGTGCTGCTGACAGCAAGGAGGATAAAAAAAAAAAAAAAACAACCTCATGGCTTCACACCGAGACAGAACGGACGGAGGGTGGTGACATGACATCCAAGAGTCTTTGGTTGTATTATTTGTCAGTGTTGTGATGGTGTGCTATTTGCCACTCTACAAGCTACAAAAAAGCACCGTGTACCAAAAACACTCTCTCACTGAGGAGTTGAAGGTCCTTATTCACATTAAAACTCAACTGAAAGTGGAAGCATATAAATAAAATAACCTCAGTGCCATTTGCAAAGCAGCTGTAAAGCAGAAGCATGAATCGGAAGGGAATGACCGACCGGGGGCACAAACAGGGGACCAAAAATATTGGTGTGCTCTATAGGGAAGCATAAACAGGTGAATGAAACAAGCACAAAAAGAACTGAAACTTTTTCAGAAAATATCTCACATTTATAATTTAATTATTAAGCACATTTTTAATGATGACACTGACGATTAGGACAATTTCATTCCACAGTCACACTGCTCTTGCAGCCTGTTGCTCTCGGGATACCATGCCCTTCCTTCCTTTCTTCTTCTTAAGTTGTTTTTTTTCTTCTGTTGAAAATTGGTTTCCTTTTCAATTCTCATTTTCCACACTGGTTTGGATACTGTGTTGCTTAAATGATTTCCGCTGATATTTCTGGCACTTTTTGCCATCTGTTATGATGAGTAACCATTACAATAGGAAAGATGTTTTGCATGTGGAAGCAGATGGTTGGGCTTTTCGGACCATGAAATTCCCAGAAAGAGACCCCAAATCCAGATGAGTTGATGAGACCAGTAAGCAGGAGGTTTTCAGCCATTTTCCCTTTGATCATCATGGGGTTTGTGTTGAGACACTGGGAATCTAGTATTAGGAATTTCATTGAGCTATAGCTGCAGGAACATATTGTGGATTTCCCTCTACATGGATTTGAGACAATATGAGTGGAAGTCTGCATACCAAACTGCTGCTTCTGAGTGCCATCCAGGTTAATTCAATTTGACTAAATACTGGCGAAAAAAAAAACACATTAAATGGTCAAATCAAATTCAGTTTTTGAGAATTTTGATATGATTGGGTTCGGTGGTCATCCACTATTTTTAAAGGCCAGTGGCTCAGTCCCTGGCTGCTCCAGTCCACAAGTCAAAGTACTGAACCCCCACATTGCTCACTGATGTGTCAGTGTGTCTAAGATAGAGAATTGTGCTCCACTGGTGGAAAGAGACGTGCTGGATGAAAGTGTCTCAGTAAATGTGACTTGTAGTGTCAAGTGCTCTGAGTGATCAACAGGACTGCAGAAGGGCTGTGTAAACGCAATTTATTTACATGGAAACACTTGGCCAAATAAGGATCAATTTTGTAGATATTCTTTTTCAAAGTTTGCTTTTGCTACACAGTGATAGAAAAATGTTGATGACTTACCCTGCTTTCAAAGGAGCATCTAATGAAACGCTGGGAATGCAAATTTCAGCAGGCATGATCTAGAATGGTGCAGGGAGCTCACTAAAGTTGACCCATCAATATTTTTCTTTTTTTTTCCCATCATGTGAATGATAAAATATTAAAAGGATGGATGTGATGGGGTGTCTTTATTAAAAATCCCCTTTTCATTAAAAATAAAGGAAAATGTATGAACATGAAGTTATTTTATTCTCAGAGCATATATTCATTGTACAAGATGCTTTTTTTTCCAGCTCAACTTTTGGCCAAAGATGTCTTACCCATAGCATTAGAGAATTATATTTTAAGTACAGTGGATTAGTTCTTTACAGCTATAGCGGTGACTAATGTAGTCTCTTTTCAGGGGCTACATTAATTTCAACAGCAGCAGCTGCGTGACTGCCAGGGAACTCTGGGACTGCAGAGCATCTGGACGTGCTTTACATAAAGAGTTGAGGCCACTGCAGGGGGCCTTTTAATTTCTGAGCGTGAACAAATTTGCTTGGATTAAGCTCCCTGAATTACTCATTTTGTTTTCTTTTATTTGCTTGTCGAACCCATTTATTGCCATGAATTCAGGACCTTTGTGGTCTGCCTTGGGTTTATTTTCTGAGGAAGTAATTTGGACATCAGACACGGAGCCCTGTCACTGGACTCAGAGAGTATGAACTGAACTGCTTGGCTTGGCTGACACAGAGCCACAGGACTAAATGAGCGCTTACAAATATATTATACTCTTTGCCTATGCAATTTGAAAGGATTAGTTTGGGCTGAGAAAAGCATTTCTAAACATGACTACAAGCAAGCACAGTTTGCAGTATTCAAAACTGTACAAGTTTGCAATTTTAAAAATAAGTAACGGGTAACCTTAGCTTCCTGTAGGTTGAGTTTAAGTTACCAATAAAAAAGCAATTCTTTCTTGCCAAGGACAAGCTTTTGTACTCAAATAGACGGCTTAAACTGCGTCATCCTATCATGCAACGTTTTTCTATTACACACAGAAGAACAGTTTGGAGTCTACATGCATGGCAGAGATTAGTGGTCTCCTAGCTGACTTCATGTGGTGTCGCTTTACACTTACACTTTAAATGGTGGATTATGAAAATTACATATCTTTATTAAATACATTGTTAAAGTTTGATGCTATGTTGTGCTTCTCAGTCATCCAGGTCATGGTAATTCTCAGTGTATAGATTGAAAGGAAACAGGCATTTTGTTCATTCTCGAGGATGTTGCACCTCCCATTTGATAAGCTTTTCAATTATTATAACTGACTAAATAACTAAATGATAAAGAGACAATTCACCATACAGCTCTGGTCTAGTCTTAGTCACCTTGATAAAAAGTCTAATGATGTGAATTCCCTGGCCTGGCCAAGTTTAGGCTGAGGACAGTTTGTAAGGAACAACCACTGCAATGCATCACTCTGGAATGAAACAGAATGAAAACCTAAATTGAAAATGGCTCCCACCTTGGTTGGGTCAATGATCTCTCCATGCACGTGTACATATGTTAGAAATGTGTGCAGAAGAGAGAGAGAAAGAGAGAGAGAGAGCAGACTGAAACTGCACAAAGAGCACCTTCTTGAGTAATGGGGTGCATCAACATGAAAGACGGGGAAATTTTAGAAACTTCTCAGTGTTTTAGACATTTAAGTCACCTTCCACAGTGCTCTATAAATCAGAAGGGACTGTGCAAGTGGGGCCCTCCTCTGTCTGTCTCCCTCTTTCTTCCGTCTCTCTTCCAAGTGTACATCCCTTGGTGTGACTGTGTGTGCGTGCCTATATCTTGCTTTCTGACAAAAGCTGCTCTTGACAAGCCAAGCATGCCCCTTCTCAACACCAGTCTTATCCGCTAACATCGTAATCCATCATGCCGTGGTTCACTAGACTCCCCCAATGCCTCGATCCCCTGCTCCCATCCTCACCTACACCCTTCAAGCTCCCTTCCTGACCCGACTCCATCCTTCCCTTCTTCCTCCTATTCACCTTCCTCTCCTCATCGCTCTGTCTCATTTCCCCAGCCTGTGTGCTGCCCTCCCTCAGTCCCACCCATCTCCACTTCATTTCCTCCTCCTTTCCGCCCAAAGATTCTCCCTTACCTACTCTCCCCCATCTCCATCTGCTCCCCCCCCCCCCCCCCCCCCCCCCCCCAAGTGTTTATCTCACTGAATGAGCTCGAGTCATCCGAGCAGTCAGCAGCAAGAAAGAGAGCTCTCTCCCCTGAGTTGCTGACCCTTGTCAGGGGGACAAACTGCCAACCGCCACTTGCCTACACAGCTGGAAAATTAAGAACTTGTGGGGGCGAGAGGGTTCACAGTGTTAGTGTGTGAATGTGTATGCCTGACAGAGTGAGGGAGGTGCTCACAGAGGTGTGTGTGTGTGCGGAAAAGAAAAATGGGAAAGACAGGTCTGTGTATGAGACTATAGAGCCCGTGCGGTTTTTGTATGTGTGCTGACAGGCTTTCGTGAGATCTGGTTAAGCTGTCCTGTTTAGGGAGGAAACATCGTGCAGATGGTTGTGGGTGTCCAGCTGTTGCTCCCTCTAATGGGTTAATGAGTACCACAGCATCCTTCCAGCTCACCATCTTCTCCTCATTGTCTCTTCCGTTTCCACCTCACTACCATATTAGCCTGGCACACAACACCTTGACTATTTAGTGAGCAGAAAAAGAACCCAAGAAAAAAAAAAAAAAGAGATTCAGTTGCATATATTTTTTCAACATTGTTTTTATGATGTGATATGCATCTGTATGCTGTAAAGGTATAAACTACAAAGCTAATGCCCAGGTTCTTTTATTATTGCATAACATTACCACTGTTCTTTGATCCTAATCCAAATCAATTGCGCCGTGGGACTGTGGACTAAAGATGAGATACTTGACTTTCTGGACTCCGCCTCAGAGGGCTTTCACAAAAGCCCCCCCAAGGTGTGGATGAGTTAAATTGCATCATACACACTAAAACTCTAAACTACAAAATCCTGTTTCAAAACCATCCAGTGATGTACAAAAAGTGAATAAGTGTAAAAGGGGTGAAAGATGAGCCATTGATAAGCACATTTTCAAACAGTTTTGCCCATTTACTCTAGGAGAAGACGGGACACAGGAGAGCCCTCTTGCCCTGATGGGACACTAGCGGCCAGATATATGATAAATTCCTGGAGTAAATAGATGATCCCATGCCTGGCTATTTTGTACATTGAGGATACAGAAGATATATACAGGTGTTGGACAATGAAACTGAAACACCTGTAATTTTAGTGTGGGAGGTTTCATGGGTAGATTGGACCAGACTGGTGTCCAGTCTTCATTAATTCCACACAGCACCAGTAAGAGCAGAGTGTGAAGGTTCAGTTATCTGGGTTCAGTTTTGCTTAAAATATTGCAATGCACACAACATCATGGGCGACATATCAGAGTTCAAAAGAGGAGAAATTGTTGGTGCACGTCTTGCTGGCGCATGTGTGATCAAGACAGCAAGTCTTTGTGGTGTATAAAGAGCCACGGTATCCAGGGTAATGTCAGCATACCACCAACAAGGACGAACTGCATCCAACAGGATTAACTGCGGACCCAAGAGGAAGCTGTCTGAAAGGTTAAACTATTGGAGTCAGCCTGACCCAAAACAATTGCTATTATGTGAATTGGCTCTCCTTTGCTGGCCTTGGAGGGCCAGTTATCTCAACTTCTCTTGAAATGTTATGCCAACTGGTGTTCTGCCCCGACTACCTAGCATGGCGGATTAGCCGCCATACTAGAGAACCTATGTGGATTAGCTGCCATACTAGAAAATCCTACATGGATTGTTGTTGTACTGGGGAACCTATGTAAATTAGATGCCAGATTAGATTAGCTGTCATGCTAGAGGATGCACATGAATTAGCTGTCATACTGGAGAACCTACGTGGATTAACTGTCGTACTAGTAAACCTACCCAGATTAGCTGTCATACCAGAGAACCTATGTGGTTTAGTTGTGTTGTGGCAATTTTCATAAAATTACAAATCACATTTCACAAAATGCAACAGCAGAGAGCTCAAACTTTAACCAAGTTTATTTAAACTGAGCGCAACAGTGAGACACAGTCATGCAGCCTGCAGACTGGATGGTTGTCCCTGTGGTAACGCACATTCACATCTCTTATAGGTGACTTTTAGGAAGTCTGCCAGATGAAAGAGTAAGACTAAACAATGATTATTACTCCACATTGTGGTATGTGAATTAACAAGTCTGACAGAGCAAAAGGCAAGTCCTGATTCAATATACATTCCAGTAGGTGGTGGAAGTCTGCTAAAACAAGGGACAGGAATTCATTTAATATACGTTCGGTCGGTGCGAAAGGAAATCTCATAAAGACAACGTGTGACTGCTCTCTTCTCTGGGAAAACTTCTCACAGTACATGAAGATGTTAACTTCTTTCATTTGGGGGAGTTCTTTGTTGGGGAGCTCTAACACCACATCTGATGCATTCTGTATTCAAATTCTTCCACGACACTCCTTTCATCTGTGAATTCTTTGTAGCACTACATTTGGAGCATCAAACTTTTCCACGACAGTTGTCATACTAGAGAACCTGCGCAGATAAACTGTCATACTAGAACACCTACATGGATTAGTTTGTTTAATCCTTAATGTTAACCCTAACCCTTTTGCAGGCATGTGACTGGTAGATGTAAATGTGGTTCACAGAATTCACCTGTCTCTGAGCAGAACACTGAATGATTATAAATACCAAAGCTGTATCTTTATCTTACATAACTTCAAGGAAAACTTGATTTCATACATCATTCAGACCTTCAATTATCAACTCACTTCTCTGTTTTGCCACAATGGTTTTGTCCTAATTTGTACTGAAAATTTTAAAACAAAAAAAGATGTGGCTGCAGCATTGGAAATTATTTTTTAACAAATAGTAACACTGGGTATATGAATCACTCAGCCCATGTTGAAGCACAAATGAAGATCCACATTGTGAGTTAAAATAGCTTTTCCCTGATAAGGTTTTATAATAATGAACACTGAGCATGCCCACAAGCTACTGTACCTAGCCAAAAGGTTTTAAACTGTCATAATATTAATTCACTGAAAAGCAAGGATGAACATGACAATGATGGAAGACATGACAGGTAATGGCCCACATCATTATTTTTGCCAAAGAGAATACATTTGAGAACAAAACCAAAAAAATTAACTATTGGTGTGAACTCAAAGTCCAATCTTTCTTTAAAAAAATATTGAAAAACAGAGAAACAGGCTGGAGAATTTTTTTCAGCAAATTCTTTTACAGGAATAAATTGTGTCTTTTCAGTCTATATGTGCCCCTGCAATAGACTGGTGACCTCTCCAGGCTGTATCCTGGCTTTCGATGAAGACAGCTAAGATAGACTCCAGGAGACCCATGACCCTGGACATGATGAAGAGGGTATAGATAATACAGGAATGGATAGAAAGTGCCTTTTCTGCCAAGGAAATTGAGTGCTGCTGACTTAATAGCATCTTACAGTAAAGGTTTAAAGGATCAACTAAAGGTAGTGCCACAGTTCATAATACTGATGGGCTTTGATGGCCAAAGTCTTGCCCTTTAATGGGATTTCTAAAACTGGCCAATGCAGACATCTGTGTTTCATGTGACATAACCTATTAAATGCAGTCTAATGTATAGAACAATGTTCTTCCAGGGAGTTTTTATGGACATGGAGAGTAAATTTAAAGGATAAATACTTGATATTTTTAATCTTAATACAGCAACCACTACTGCTTTGTATGGAGTTCTTAGCAAAGGGAACTCCTCTGCAAAGTGTTAAAGAGCTTCATTGTAAGGGATTCCTTATTGCAATTATTTACGATATTCAACATTTTTAAAGAGGTTATTTTATAATTGTGATATGAGGTTATTAACTGTGAAATATTTCTTATTTCTTGGTCTCTCACTGACAGCGGTAGTTCCTCAGAGAAGACAAGGAAAGGCACTCCTCAGTAGCTGTTATTAGCAGTTAATAGATACTGGATTAGAAGGAGGCCTAAAACACCAAAACTTCCTTGAAGGAGGAAATATATTACCAATAAGAATTAAGCTCAATGTCCTCATGTCAAATGAAATTCTCAATAGCTCGCTTCATCTTTTTTATGTTTTTTTTTTTTCCCAATCCAAATAAAAATGGTTCCCTGTATGTCGCTGTAGGGCCCTTGGAAGTGCAGCCTGGTAAAATTAGTTCAAGGGAATACCAATCAGTGGAGGGACGGGAACATACCTGCTGGACAATATATGTTGTGATTTAAACTTTAAGTGCTGCTGCTTGAGTTAGTATGCACTGTGACATATCAGCTACTGTTGGCTTTTATTGACAACGGTATCTTGAGGTGCTGAGGTCAAATGATACTTATATTGAGTCTCGGGATCAGAATTGTGAAAGTATTGCTTTAAGGTCAGGTTATAACCTGATTGAGCCTTTAATAACTTTGATCTTCTTGTTGTTACCCATAAAGGAAGGCTGCGTACGTGTGTGCACACTCTGTGATAAGAATGACAGAAAGGATCATATCTATCCCTCAGATATTAGAACAGTCGTAGGTTTCTCACAAAGCTGTCACTTTTTGATCCCCAGCAGGCTGTCCTATGCTTGATTCAGTGTGTAAAAGCAAGGAGTTAGACGCATGAGGAATATGTACATAACAGCTCACAAAAACAACTGGAGTTGGGTAATTACAAGAGAATGTCACATGGTACGTCAACACTCCACCAGACACACTTCATGAATATTCATCAGTTTATTCTCCTCGTATGACGGGAGACTGAAAGCGTTCCACCAAGATATGACATTTGTGCACGAGCGCACGCACAATAAGTTTTCAGCCAACAGTATAGACATGGGAACAAGGCATACACAAATGCACAGAGCAACACTATGATGCACACACAAACAGACAAATCCTTCCTCTCTCCTAAATGCAGCAGCTGTAAAACTCTGGATTCCCTTAAACTTTGTCTTTTATAACTTTCCCTGGGTTCATTTCTAAATGCCTCAAGGTCAGGTTGGATAATTCAACCTTCCTCCCTGTGTTGCTTCATTAGCACTGCTGAGTGATATTTATGCTGTTTTTTTTTTTCTCCTGTTGTTTTTCCAGTTGGTCTAATCTCTCTGTGCCCCAATATCCCGCTGTAATCCGAGAGCTGAGTTAAAACTGCCTCCAGTGATTGTCACATACATAGTCACAGAGACCAGCAAGCCGTGCACATCCTAATGCAGGCGCTGTGCTGCGAGCATAAAGAAGAATGACCCTGGAAGTATTTCATGGTGCATAATTTAGATCGGTGTGTATGTGAGGGTAAAAAAAAAAAAAAAAGAAAAGACAAAGCATTTAACTATTAGAATGCACATGCAAATACATGTTTACATGTTTTCTTAACTAAGATGAATCCTCTTGCTTGTGTCATCAGTCACTGAAAATGTTATGTTGATTATCAGTTTGTAGTCTTACGCGACATCTCGCTGTCATTCGTTTTCTTCTGCAACCTTGGGGAGGACAAATGGAGAATCGCTGTAGAATGCTTCAAAATTGAGATTAACCTCTCAGCTCATCACAAACAAGAAGGAAATATTATAATTACTCCTCAAGTGAGATATTTTTATTTTTCCATTTGCCTTTTATCATTCCACCAAGCGGTGGCCATATGGTGTACTGTATATGTGCATGTTTGTGTGTTTGTGCATCTGAGTGTGCTCATATGAAAAGGAACAAGTAACTCAGAAAATCCCATTAAGAAGGGAGATATGTATTGCTTTGCTGGGTTATTCAGGGACATTAGCAGCGACATATCTTTCAATGTCAGCAAGCAACAGAAAACAATCTAATTCTCCTTCTATCCTCCTTTCTCTCCCTCTTTCACACGATCTCTTCTTTTACTCTATATCAATTTCTATCTTCCAGTTCTTCTCCTTTTTTCATCACCACACTGCTGCGGGGTGCAACATTTTTCCTCATCCTTCATTCTGCCTGTCCATCTACCATTTACCATTTCTTCTCACCATGGAACTTTATTTGGTAAGCTTTCTGTAGACTTGGAGTGGAGCCAAACGCACATTCCAGTTTTGCTCAATGTTGTGTCCTGATTCTCTTTAGAAAACTTTGGAAAAAAAACATGAAAATGTTTTCTGGAGCTACTTACCCTCACCATTATTTGTACTCAGCAGCTGCAACAATCCACTATAGTTTGATATCTATGTTATGCTGCATTGCACACTTGGGAAAGCCAAGAGTGGCTACATGTTCTCTTTTTTTGCAAATTTGTATTTTATTATATAAATCTGATACATAGTTAAAGTTAGATGCTGTTCTGTAGTTCCCATACTGTAGCTGTAATTTAACACACAAAAAAAATGTAGCATGCAAATCACTGTTTCTGCAGTGTGCCTGTTTACCTTGTTTACTTGAGGGTCTTATAAATGACAATGTCATTAGCAATGTATGTTACTGCACTGCTGTTGAATCTTTGTTTAAAGTTTAATTTGTTTACCATTTTTACCTCAAGCAACTCTATGTAATGTCATTATTAAAAGAACTGAAACATATCTACTTTATGAAATACAAAAGTGAAAAAACCAAATATAATTGTACTTCTGATTTGTCGAAATACATATGCAATTGAACAGCTGACCCCACATACCTTTGTTCGAGTGTTAGAAAAGCTGTTGGCTGGAACGTTAATAAGTCTTGCACCCATTTATTTGTAAATTACACACGTGACTCCAGAGAATCAATGTAACTCGAACTGTTGCTTACATCACAACCAAGATGAGAGAACACATCAGGTGTGTCAGCAGAGGTAAAAGGTGTAATCAGTTAGGACTACACGATATTTATCAGATCAAAAGGTCATTGCTCATTATGGATTGAGGATATATATATATATATATATATATATATATATATATATATATATGTATATATCCTAAATATTATATTTTACAGATAAAAACAGTCTCTATAAAATAGAACTTCAATTCCAAAAAAAGTTATGTAGAACATAAATAACAATGGGATTTGCAGATCCCATAAAGCCATATTTTATTCCCAATAGGACATAAAGGACATCAGCGGATAGCTAAAAACCCTGCATCTTTGTTTGTATGGGGTGACATTAGTGCCTATGGTGTGGGCAGCTTACACACCTCGAAAGACGCTATTAATACTGAAGAGTACATAGAGGTTTTAGAGCAACATATGCTCCCATCCAGACAATGTCACTTTCAGGGAAGGCCTTTTATGTTTCAGGAAGACCATGCTAAACCACATACTGCATCCATCTCAACAGCATGACTTCCCAGAAAAAGAGTCTTGGAACTGAACTGGCCTGCCTACAGTAAAGACCTTTTACCAATAGAAAACATTTGGCACATCATAAAATCAAAAATCACGCAACAAAAGCCCAGGATTATAGGGCAGCTGGAATCCTACATCAGACAACAACAGACAGTTGTTAAAAGAAGAGGGGATTTTACACATTGCAGTGTTCCAGATCTGTTTTTGCCATATAAGTCAAAATGAGCTACTATTTTCCTTGCAATGGTAAAATGTCTGTTCCAAAACATGTGATATGTTCTTTATGCTCTATTGGGAATAAAATATGAGTTTACATGGGTTTATGAGAATATAAAATTGGGGTTTTCATACATATATACATACATACACTGCCTGGCCAAAAAAAAAAAAGGTCATACACTGTAATATTTTGTTGGACCACCTTTAGCTTTGATTACGGCATGCATTCACTGTGGCATTGTTTCGATAAGCTTCTGCAATGTCACAAGATGTATTTCTATCCAGTGTTTCATTAATTTTTCTCCAGGATCTTTCACTGATGATGGTAGAGTCTGACGGCTGCACAAATCCTTCTGTAGCACATCCCAAAGATTTTCAATGCGGTTAAGGTCTGGACTCTGTGGTGGCCAATCCATGTGTGAAAATGATGTCTCATGCTCCCTGAACCAGTCTTTCACAATTTGAGCATGATGGATCCTGGCACTGTCATCTTGGAATATACCTGTGCCATCAGGGAAGAAAATACCATTGATGGAATAACCTGGTCATTCAGTATATTCAGGTAGTCAGCTGACCTCATTATTTGAGCTCATGCTGTTGCTGAACCTGGACCTGACCAACTGCAGCAACCCCAGATCAGAACACTGCCCCCACAGGCTTGTACAGTAGGCACTAGGCATGATGGGAGCATCACTTCCTCTCTTCTTACCCTGATGCCCCCATCACTCTGGAACAGTAACAATCTGGACTCATCAGACCACATGACCTTCTTCCATTGCTCCAGAGTCCAATCTTTATGCTCCCTAGAAAACTGAAGCCTTTTTTCTGGTTAGCCTCACTGATTAGTGGATTTCTTAAGGTTACACAGCTGTTCAGCCCCAATTCCTTGAGTTCCCTTTGCATTGTACGTGTGGAAATGCTCTTACTTTCACTATTAAACAGCCCTGAGTTCTGATGTTGTTTTTCTTCGATTTGATCTCACCAAACGTTTAAGTGATCGCCGATCATGATCATTGAGGATTTTCTTCTTGGACACATTTCTTCCTTGAAGACGATGGGACCACGGGATGTGTCTTTAGACATGGTTGTTTAGGAAATGAGAAGCAACTCATTGCACCAGTTGGGGTTAAATAACTTGTTGCCAGCTGAAAGATAATCACCCATGCAGTAATTATCCAATAGGAGGCTTGTACCTATTTGCTTAGTTAAATCCAGGTGGCGACTTCCTTTTTAGCCAGGCAGTGTGTGTGTGTGTGTGTATATATATATATATATATATATATATATATATATATATATATATATATAAAAATCTCAACAATGCTTCTTGGCAATAAATGCTGTGCCATTGGAAAGCCTGTTTATTTCCTTTTCAAATGGTGCCACATTTGTAAGGAACGTGGATTTGTGGGATGAGCAGCTGAGCTGAGTATATGGGTTTCATCATCCATAAAAGATTTGCCAAATCTTCTTTGCCAATGCTAAAATTAAAATAAAATATTGGTTATCAGTCATGTCCAGGGTGTACCCCCTCCCGTTCAGCCGAAGAGAGCTGGGATAGGCTCCAGGAGATCCTCGTGACCCTGCGTAGGATTAAGCGGGCATAGATAATGGATGGATGGTTATCAGTATCAGTATTGGCCATGCAGAAGAAGTTAATTATCTAGTTTGATCTAAATCATTCAAAAACAATCAAAAAGATCCAAAGAGATTCCTATCTTGATACATTGTCACAGTAAACTGATTTGCTATTTGACTATTTTTATTTCTTGTTTCTGGTTTATTCTTTTTTTTTTTTTGCTTCTAAAGACTCATCTTCTCTTCATTTGTTGTTCACTATCCATTTCCGTAGTTACTACCATGGCAGCCATGTCCCACAATGCAATGGGCATTGCCAAGCTCTATTCAAATCCAAAACAAAACAAAGTAAAACAAAAACAAAGTGGAGGGCTGTTGGAGAAGTATACAATTCTGTTTTCAGTTTCACTACTTGAAATTAAAAGAAAAACAATATACAGACTGAAAACAGCAAGAGTTATGCACAAGAGCATGATTATGAATCACCCAAATCAAGTTTAACAGTAAAATAAAGTGGTCTTTTATCTAATTACTGAGCTTTGATACTTTTGACAGAAAACCACTACCAAAACAAATAAAAAGCATCAGAATACTGACATTTCAAAAGTTCAGAAAATGGAGTGACTCATGCAGAAAGTGAGATAAAAAAAATCTGAATGTTTGAGTAGATACATTTATAAAACACAGCAACAATGAAATGAAATGTCTCTTTTTTGTTTGTGATGGTTTAATCTCACTTTAAAACATGTCTATAGAAAAAAAAGGAATCATAAACCTTGGCGCATCATTATCACATGGTGCTAATGAGATTTCACTGCCAGCAGCCTCTCTTATCTTAAAAGTTAGTTTCTATGAGCACAGTAAATTAACAAACAAATCATTAAAAACTTACAATAAAGTCTCACATGCACACATGCACATATGCACAGTATGTCCTGTATATTTTGTAATTTAAAGATATATCACAGACAACCTTTCCAAACTACGCCTGTTACTTTAAGCAAAACAATGGACCCTTGATGCCACATATATAGGAATTTCCCAAAGGAGATCAATAAGCTATCAAGTTCATTTCAGCATTGTTCAGTTTGTTTACATCAAACATTTCAATCATTTGTATGCTAACCATATAGAGATTTTTCCCCCTTTTTTGTCAAAATGGGATGTTGCTGTCTGACCAAAATTCCACTTAAAGACTCAGAAACCCATACATCTAAGCATGCACACACACACACAACACAGACAGACGTGCACACATACATAGAATAGTCACTGAGTTGAATAAAAGCATTGAACAATTTGCAATTCTTCTTAAAACAGACAAAGCCAGAATAGTAATATAAGTTTGAAGAGTTGTTGGATGTTCTCAGTAAATTGATGTGTATTTCTGTACCTTGTATTTATGTGTGCTTCCTTTATGTTTGTGATGCCTAAGGCTCGCCTTTAAGCAAAGTGTGTATCAGACAAGATGGATAATAAAGCAGAACAAACATATGGAAGGTGGAGAAGAAAATAGACGAGAGGAAAAGTTGCAGCAAGAACAAATATAATAATAGAATAGGATGTATGTCAACATTTTAATCAGACAAGGTGGCATTTATTGAACAGATTTACACAGTTCAGGTTTTGAGCTCATGTCCCTGTATATATAACCTATCTTGTGTGTTTTCAATGATGTCGATGTAGAACATAATTCTTAATATGTCTTTCTGTGAGTTGAGAGGTGTGTGAGGCATCTGTTGTGCTCCTTTTACTCTGAACATCCTTGTTTCCTAAAAATTCCATATTTGTGTTTTGTTACAGTTTAGTGCAGTCCAAAGTATTTTGCTTAGATAAAATACGTAGCAAAAATAAACCTCCATCCTGCCCATAATTCACTCAGAATGCCTGTACTGCAGAGGCTCCAAAGGCTATTGACAAGTTTAATGTCTCATATTGAATTGTAATGCAAACAATGGCAGTAACAAAACCATTAGCAAAGTGTTCACAGTACTATGCGCTGAGTGCTTTCTTTTTTGAATTGGGTAATGGGTTGCTTTGTAGGCACTTTGTATTGACTGATGTCTAATTTTGGCTGAAGAGAGCAAAGGTAGAAAACATTAGTAAGGATACACTGTTTGAACCTGCTCTGCAAAAGTCCTAAGTTTGCAAAAAAGAAACAAAAATGGAGGTGCAATGGGCAGCATTTTCTAACTTAGATATCATAAAAAAAAAAAAAAAAATCCTACTTAGATAATAAAAAAAATTAAGTTTTTCAACCTTGTTTACATGTCCGTATATTATGTGTACCAAAACATGTCATGAACAAAATTACTTGTCAGTCCATATGGCTGCAGATTTCTGTTTTGCATCTGCAAGTACCACTTTAGTTTTAGAAAGCCGGGGTCAGGTGGTTCACATCTTCCATATCGAGGATTGAAGGAAGGAAACCTATTTGCAAGTCAGATGTTGAAAGCTTATTTGCATATGACACAAGGAACCAATTGAAGAAGATGCTGGTACAAGCTGAAATGAGAAGTTAGCACACACTAGTTGAAGAAGCAGCTTGGTGTATTTTGTTTTTGTTGCAAAGATGGCAGACCTGACACATTTAGCATGTGGCTGTCATGGGACAAAACCAGGGGGTTTGACTAGGAGAGAACTAGATTTGGATTATTTGAAGAACTTCAGTAACCCCAATTTACCCCAACATTAAAAATGTCCATTGCACTGAAGACTGGAGTCAGAGGAAACAGGCAGCACAGGCTGGTCAGCGTCAGCTGTTTGTGGGCAGAGATAAAGGCATGGGACAGGGACGATAAGATTGAAAAAACTTTGATTCAGTGCATTCAGTTCCATTTAATAGTAATCTAAATTTAATAAATGTGTTATTTGTTAGGTACTTTTTAAAAAAGAGATGTAACACAACACCAGGATATCACAAGTATTTTGGTACCTTATAGCCCAGGATAAAAATGCATTTGATAATTGGTTTGACTTTGATGAATACGGTAGGTCTGACACCCAAATGTTAATAAATTACTGTCAATTTGGGATCTGCACTCTAGCTGAAATATATGTAGAGTATCATGCAACCAAAGTCTTCACTCTCTACCCCACTATAGGTTTGTAAATATTGAACAGTAATTTATTGTGTTTTTTTGTTCTTGTTCCTGTATGTGCTACCTACATTAGCATCTGGAAATGTACCATTCCATCTGAGGCGGTATATCCTCAGATACTGCAGTTGCACTTCACTGATGTTTTTCTGGTTTTTCTACATTTTTTCCCCCCTCTCATGAAATCAAAACGAGTAGAAATGAGACTTGATTGTGCTTTGTGAACTGTGTCAGTATAAGTCATCGAACATACATTTGTTTTTTTTTAATCTTATGAACAACAATAATGAGTACTACTTTTACTGCTGTGATTGAGGCATCTAGCGAACAGGCTAATTGATACCCAGTTTAAACAGTGTACAAACCTGACTCACTTAGTCTCATCTGCAATGGCTGCTGCTATGACAGACGGTTATCATGCATCAGGTTTTGAGGGAAGTAGAGGGGGCACAGTTGGTATCAGTTCAACTCATCCCAAATGCTTAAAGAGAGGGTAACTGGATTACTTTTCTTGGTCTTTGAAGATATTTCACCTCTCAACTGACTGATGGGGACTTTCAGGTTTATAAGCCTGTTAATCAGATAGAATCTGTCAGGTACAACTCATGAAACCTTTCGGTTGAGAGATTAAGCATTTAAAAAAATATTATTACAAATAAAAGCCAAGTTAACTTCTCTTCAAGGACTTAGATGGGCCATGACCTGGGTGACTAAGAATCTACACCTACAAATCAGATGAAGTGTTTAGAAGGCTTCTCCAAGCAAGACTATGGAATAATGAATATGAATGAATAATGAAATCATGCACATGCTGTTGAGGGTTTAGTCCCTCCTGGAATAGGCAGGATATCAGCTTCCTTCAACGCTTTGCTGTTGAGGCTAGGTAATCAACGTCAAATATACTATGCAAAAGCACAACTTTGGCCTTGGTTTTCTTTTGTGGAAGTGTTGCTGAAAAAAGGATTTCTAAACATAAAAGTGTAGTGGCAAAGGGCCTTTATTTCCTCCAAGACATGTTGGTTTGTAGAAAGAATATTGATATGTAGCATCTCAGGTGCAACAATGAAGTCTGTCCTATCATCATCAAATACACAGTTTCCTCGTCCTCAGATTTCCTCATCTACACTCACCGGCCACTTTATTATTACCTTTATTTAAACTCGGAGATACATTGAGGTAGAGACCTCATTTACACTCATTTACAGTGAAACAACAATAACAAAAATAAAGGCACTTAGACACAAAAAAATTGCCAAAGAGAAACTTACATAAAAGTAACGACAAAAATTTAAAAACACAGTAAAATTACAATTAAAATGTAAAAAAAATAAATAAAAATATGAATAATTAAAATTTCATTTAAATTTAGTTAAAATGTAGAAACAATAATCAGGTAAAACAGGAACAGCTAGAAGTAAAATGTGATACAGTTAAAGATTTAAATTGCCCTATGGATAAAAATGATGAAAGCTTGAAATAGTTCTGCATGCTATTCCAAGTTGCAGGTGCACAATATGAAAAACTGGATTTTCCAAGTTCACTAAAAACAGCTGGCACCTGCAGCGTAATCCAATCACGAGACCGAGTTTGATAATAGCCCTCATTAAAAGAAAGCATGGAACTAATGTAAGCAGGTAAAAGACCATTAAGAGCTTTATAAATAAATAAAACCCAGTGTCTTTCACGTCTTACAGAAAGAGAGGGCCACCCAACATTAGAATACAAGTCACAATGATGGGTGTCATAGCTGTCTCCAGTGATGAATCTTAATGCAGAGTGGTAAACAGAGTCCAGGGGTTTAAGAGTTGCAGCAGAGGCATGCATGTACAAAATATCACCATAATCCAACACTGATAAAAAAGTTGCCTCAACAAGCATCTTCCTGCAATGTGGCGGAAATGAGAACCTGTTTCTATAAAAGAAACCAATTTTATTTCTTAAAGACATCACCAGCTTAGAAACATGATGTTTAAAGTTTAATTTATTATCTAACCAGATACCAAGGTACTTGTATTCAGTGACCCTTTCAATATTTGTACCATAATTGGTAGAAATGATGAGATCATCATGTATACTATTTTTTGATCTGGTGAACAACATGAATTTAGTTTTGCGTGCATTGAGTACCAGTTTATGATTATTGAGTGCAACTTGGAGATCAGAAAAGCAGTGTTGGAGGGAATTTATGGCTGAGTGTACATCATTGGCAATACAAAACAAAATGGTGTCATCTGCATAGAGATGAATATTACACCCAGTGACAGCTGAGGTAATATCATTGATGTAAATCGAGAACAGAATAGGCCCTAAAATTGAGCCTTGTGGCACACCTTTTGCTAATTGGACATATTCAGATTTAACATCACCAATAGCAACACACTGCTGCCTGTCGCTAAGGTAACTCTTAAACCATTTAAAAGATAAGTCATCAAATCCAAGACTCTGAAGCCTTTTTAAGAGCAATGTATGATCCACTGTATCAAATGCTTTGGAAAGATCAATAAAAAGAGCTGCACAGTGTTTTTTTTTTTTTTTTTTTTTTTATCAGGTACACCTGCCTAACTGCTTGTACACACAAATTTCTAATCAGCCAATCACATGGCAGCAACTCAATGCATTCAGGCATGTAGACATGGTCAAGATGATCTGCTGCAGTTCAAACCAGCATCAGAATGGAGAAGAAAGATGATCTAAGTGATTTTTAACATGGTATGGTCGTGGTGCCAGGTGGGCTGGTCTGAGTATTTCAGAAACTGCTGATCTACTGGAATTTTCATGCAAAACCATCTCTAGGGTTTACAGAGAATGGTCAGAGAAAGAGAAAATATCCAGTGAGCGACAGTTCTGTGGGTGCAAATGCCTTGTTGATTACAGAGTTCAGAGGAGAACAGCCAGACTGGTTCAAGTTGATGGAAAGGCAACTGTAACTCAAATAACCACTCGTTACACCCGAGGAATGCAGAAGAGCATCTCTGAACACACAACACGTCAAACCTTAAGGGTGGATAGGCTACAGCAACAGAAGACCACACCGGGTGCCACTCCTGTCAGCTAAGAACAGGAAACTGAGGCTACAACTCTCACAGGCTCACAAAAATTGGACAATAGAAGATTGGAGAAAGGTTGTCTGGTCTGATGAGTCTCGATTTCTGCAGTGACATTCGGATGGTAGGTTCAATCCAATCTCAATCTCAATCCAATAAAGCACCTTTGGGATCTGGTGGAACGGGAGATTCCTATCATGGATGTGCAGCCAACAAATCTGCAGCAACTGCATGATGCTATCATGTCAATATGGACCAAACTCTCTGAGAAATGTTTCCAACACCTTGGAAACATTTCTGTTAAATCTATGCCACGAAGGATTAAGACAGTTCTGAAGACAAAAGGTGGTCCAATTCGGTACTAGCAAGTTGTACCTGATAAAGTGGCCGGTGAGTGTATATTAGTATACAAATAAATGTGCACTTATTTCATTAAAGTATTTGAGTCAAATCTGATTTGTCACTTTTGATTGTATTATTTTCTCTTCTGTGCTCAGCTCAGTGTTTAACCATGGGGTTTGAGGTGATGGCAACTTGTTAATTGTAATAAAAGCTTCCAAAGACAGAAAAGAAATTAGTTTAATTAAGTTGCTTCAGTGTAATGCCAAAGTTAGTGATGAATAATATGGTGAAGTTATACAGAACTCAGTGAAACCAATAAAAAGCATGTACTAGATATAACACCTGCTGTGTGTGAAATAAACTTAAACATTGGAATACTTCTGGCAATACTACTATTACTATGAAGATTTTCAGCTGACACAGTGTCTCAAGGAACACAGCCAGCTCCACTAGTCAGCCAAGAATTAACGAGCTGCTGCCAACTTTGTGTTACAGCCCATGATGAGAATCACCAAACCTATGGCAGAATTCATATCTAAGGATCTACAGCCTTTTTTCATGAACTGCTGAGAACCCTGGAGCTGGGGTTTAAGATCCCATCATAAACTTTATTTTACAGAAATTACTTTACCTGCATCCTCCAGTCAAATCAAAGCTCACAAATAATAGACTCGGTGAATAAAGATTGTGGAGTAGTGCAGCGTGTGAAAGTGGGCTTACTCTGTACCTATGAACACATCCAGCCCAGCATAGCATAAACCCTGTGTTGTAAAATGTAACCTTTGAGAGTACTCTGCCACTGTCACGTCACCCAAAAATGAGCCAGAAAATACCTCAACCTAACTAATCCATCCAATGAAGGCACCTACTACTAGACAAAGAAAAGGGCAGAAGCATGGATCTGATTTTGATGTACATTAAATTCACAAGAGTGGAAATGAACATATTCCACACAGAATGAAAGTCAAGTGGGTACACCATTATATACCCTGCATCTTGTACTTCAATCATCAAGACTTGTGATTTTTGGATAGAGGCATCTGGCTCATATGATACATTTTTTGAAGTACAGATCACAGTCACACTGGTATTGAAAAGATGCAGCTGTTTACTACTATTATTATTAAAAACAGTTATGAAAGTTAGAGTGAGTTACACCAGGAACACCATGCATCCACACAGTCAGACATTAGACAGATCTACATTTTTGCCTAGTGTTTAAAGAGACACTTTATAGGTCAAATAATCACTCAAACAGGGGCTCTTATGGCCCTATGTGACAGTGGAAGAGTGACTGAGTGAGAGACAAGCATGATGTGAGAAAGAAAAAGAAGTAAAGAGGAAGAAAAGTGAACACAGAAAATAAAAGGGAGCAGTAAAGGAGATATTCTTACAAAACACCTTATACTTCAGGTTAATGTAGTGTAAAGCGTTAAACTCTTTTCCTTTGACACTGGCACCTGTACAACTGTAAGCTGTAAGTGCTGCACTCAGGTAAACAGACATGGGGTGGAGCTGAGACACATGACTCTGTCAACACAACACATGACAGCATTATCCCGGGCAATGACGCATTACCAAGGCAACAGCAGCCAGAGAGCACACTCTACGCAATCTGGACGATTTGGGCTCCTCTTTGACAGATCACACTATGTAGCTTTATTTATAGTGCAGCCTCTCCTGTGAAACACCCTTCTTTTTTTTTTAACCCAAAAAAGATGAAAAAAATTCACTTGTCTGCTTACTGACACACAGATGATTTCTCCTTAACACTGAGACCTTCAAGTACCTTCTCTTCCAACCTACGTGAAAGGCCTGACAACCATTTATTTGCCGTGCTATATAAAACCTAATTTTACAGCCTCAAGAGCCTCTTAACAACTGAGTGAGTTCCCTGGGTTAACCTGCCCCTGTCTATAATGGGTGGGGGGCAGAAAAAGCTACATGCAACCCTGAAGGGAGGCAGATTGTCATCACAATAGTTAAACAAGAGGAAGGTAGACAGAATAATCTAGTGTTAATGAGGAGATAGTCTTGAGGCAGCAGGAAAACGAAGGGAAAAAGAAAAATGGAAGATGAGGATCGGAAGGGAGGTGCCTGAGGACCTGAGTAATAGTTCTGCTTTCTCTTGTCTTTCACTATTGCTTCTTGCTCCCTCTCAGCTCTTTTCTGTGCTTCTGGCCTTGGTTGATTTGACAAATTAATGACACTTAAACCAGAACATTAGTCAAGTAATAAAAATAAATAGCAGTACACAGGGCACAACAGAGTAATTAAAAAAAAAGTTAATCGGCAAAATACAAAGAGGTGTTAATAATCTCAAACAATCATCATCACTGTTGAGAATGACAATGTATTTCGCAATAAGCAGATGTGTTATACAAACAAATAAATGTTAGAGAATGTTAGAAATCTAACTTATGGCCACACAATGTACGAGTCAGCAGCATTCATTCTGCAGTTATAGACTGCACATTTTCCAACATAACATAATGAGTGACAGTCTCTCTGTAGTACAGCTGGATGTAAGCTTGCAACGTTCATTTCACAGCAGTGCACCATTAGTGGGACCTTTTATTTTTGCAGGCATAAGAACTAAAAGCCAGGCTGGGGTGTGTGTGTGTGTAGGGTGGGTGGGTGGGGGGGTGGGGGGGGGCATTGTCTCTCACAGCTGCATTTGTAAAGGTTAATGATGAACATCAGAAACCACAAATGAGAGAAAAAAAATAAACAAATAGTAAACCAGTGCTGCAGAAACAGTAGTAGTAGAAGAGTCATTAGGGTTTAACACAAGGCCTGTGAGGATTCCAGTTTGTGTGTGGAATATGACAGTAGTTGACTTGACAATTACTTGTGAAGCAATAATTGAGACCAGAGGTGCCCAAGGATTTGACTGTAACCACACCATGCATATACACAGCCTCATTATCCTGAACCACACTCATTTCTCATCTCTTGTCACCCCTTCCTTTTTCATCTCCTGCTCTGTCCTTGACTCTCCCCTTGTTTATATCTCATACTACTTCTCACCTTTTTTCCTTTCTGTGCACAAAATTGTTCCTGGTAAAAGTTTACATTGAAAGTAATTGGTTGTGATTTGTTCAGCTCATTCTGTTTATAAAACCTTTTTTGAGATGAGTGTAAGGGAGTCAGGTTTGTTTATATTTATCTAACAAACTCTTTGTAGAAAAAGGTTTCACCATGGATGCTTTTAAGTGTTTCCTCCCTAGAGAGTTAAGCTTTTATTTCCAAAGTTTAAGGAAACTACATCTAGAAAGGCCTGGCCAAAAAAAAAAAAAAAAGGTCATACACTCTAATATTTCGTTGGACCGCCTTTAGCTTTGATGACTGCACGCATTTGCTGTGGCATTGTTTCGATAAGCTTCTGCAATGTCACAAGGTTTATTTCTATCCAGTGTTCCATTAATTTTTCACCAGGATCTTGCATTGATGATGGTAGAGTCTGACAGCTGCACAAAGCCTTCTGCACCACATCTCAAAGATTCTCAATGGGGTTCAGGTCTGGACTCTGGCGGCCAATCCATGTGTGAAAATGATGTCTCATGCTTCCTGAACCAGTCTTTCACAATTTGAGCCCGATGAATCCTGGCATTGTCATCTTGGAATATGTTCGTGCCATCAGGGAAGAAGAATCCATTGATGGAATAACCTGGTCATTCAGTATATTCAGGTAGTCAGCTGACCTTATTCTTTGAGCTCATACTGTTGCTGAACCTGGACCTGACCAACTGCAGCAACCCCAGATCATAACACTGCCCCCACAGGATGGTACAGTAGGCACTAAGCATGATGGGAGCATCACTTCATCTGCCTCTCTTCTTACCCTGATGCTCCCATCACTCTGGAACAGGGTCAATCTGGACTCATCAGACCACATGACCTTCTTCCATTGCTCCAGAGTCCAATCTTTATCCTCCCTAGCAAACTGAAGCCTTTTTTTCCGCCTCACTGATTAGTGGTTTTCTTAAGGCTACACAGATGTTCAGTCCCAATCCCTTGAGTTCCCTTCGCATTGTGCGTGTGGAAATGCTCTTACTTTCACTATTAAACAGCCCTGAGTTCTACTGTTGTTTTTCTCCATTTTGTTCTCACCAAACGTTTAAGTGATCGCTGATCATGATCATTGAAGATTTTCTTTCAGGACACATTTCTTCCTCGAAGATGATGGGTTTTGATAATGCGTTGGACAGTTTTTTAACCCAATTCTGGTAGTTTCTGCAATCTCCTCTGATGTTTTCTCTTCTTGATGCAGGCCAATGATTTGACCCTTCTCAAACAGACTAACATCTTTTCTACGATCACAAGGGGATGTGTCTTTGGACATGGTTGTTTAAGGAAATGAGAAGCAACTCATTGCACCAGTTGGGGTTAAATAACTTGTTGCCAGCTGAAAGATAATCACCCATGCAGTAATTATCCAATAGGAGGCTCGTACCTATTTGCTTAGTTAAATCCAGGTGGCGACTTTTTAATTTTAGCCAGACAGTGTATATTATTTAACTGTTCATAACACCAGAAGTCTTTTGCTTAATGTGTGGTTGTGTGTATACAGAGCATGATCAACTAATGCTGACATATCTTTATTTTTCCTGCACAGCTGTCCTCTTTTCCTTCCCTCACTATGTAAATGTTCCCTTACCTAATATCTGTCATATAAACCTGCAGTATCATCAACTTTTCCTCATTGGTGTCCTCAAGTATTTTCACAGCCAATAAATTCAACATTTTACAGTGTGATAAAATCATAAAACAATAGTACTATATTATAATAGCATTTTTGCTGTAAGTGCAGTGGGAGATTTAGCTAGTGCTTTGTTGTACAAGCAGTAAAATGTGAGAGTATTAGCGTTGAGTGTAAACTGAGCACATATTATCATCTTCTGTCTGTGAACCACAGTTCACTGAACAAATAAGCTCATTTATTTGAAGGAAAAGTTTTTCTCCTCATTAGCCTGCATGCTTTAAATGTTTCTGTCAGTAGCTTCAGGGAAAGTTGGAGATTGAGAGAAACACCATGATGTTTCACAAGTTACAAAGTCTCTTTAAGTTCATGAGTGTGTTTCTGCAAGTGTGCACATCTCAACTACATAATAAAGTCGTGTTTATGCATCACATTCTTTGAACAACGAGCCTAAGGAAGCACTGTGTTAAGTTTTAAGACTGGATGAATAAGTTTGGATGAATGCAGGCTTCATTGAGGGGGTCCTTTCCTGTTTTGTCACATCATCTCTGAGATAAAATAATACACAGCAGATATAGTATGGCAGGGTTGTTAGCTCAGTTTGTGACTTCACAGATAATCACACCCACTGTGTAACCAGATGACAATGCTGGTCAGAGCGTCTCTGCATGGCTGTAGCTCTATTGAGATACTCTAATAACACAAATGATAACGTGGTTGTTCCAGATTTAATGAAACAGCAATGAAAAATGTAATTTGTGAAAATCTAACAAATACATTTTTAATACTGAACAAACCCAAGCAGAAGCAATAATCTGTTGAGAGATGCATTTTCTCATGAATGCAGGAGGTTGTGTGTCCTTTATTGTGATCTTTATCGTACTGATATTCATCCTTTATGAACAGTAGGTAAAAAGCATCCCCTAACCTTTATTCACTGTTATATGTGTAGCTATAACTACACTTTCATTAACCATGCCTGTCTTTGCCAATATTACAGAAAACAAAAAACTTTAGATCCTCTGCTAGCTGAAAAATCAGAGTGACTGAACATATTGTGTTTACTGTCAGAAAAGATATGCTTGGGTTTGAGTTAAAATGTTTGAGACATCTGAAAGCCAACAAGTGTAGTTTATTGACTTTAAGAAAGGTGTGGATACAGTGTATATAAGTAGTTTTATTGAGAGCTGATATAGTTCACCTAAAGGGGAAACTAGGATTTCACCAAGTTTTATGAAAGAGCAAAGGTGTGTTTAAGGAATAATGTTAAACTATAAGTGAAGTGTACTTAATCTTTGCTAAAAATCTGTGATTATTGTATTTATGGAAAAATGTTCAGTGGAGTGAGAGAGAAGACCGGAGCAGGTAAAGGAGGGGCAGAAAACAGGATATTTAAACGGAAGGAAATGTGAGATAAAATTGAAGATGAAAACGGGGAGAAAAAAATTGAGATTTGAGATGATAAATGGAGTGAAGGGAAAGTACTAAGAATACAGGACATCAGTGTGAAATAAGGGGGGAAATTAGATTAGATTTAAACTAAAAATCTGGATGCTAGACAATACTGAATGCAGTAAAGAGGGCAAGAAATGAGGTCTAAGAAGTAATGGAGGTCTAAGAAATAAGGAGGAAGGAAAGATGTTACCAGTGTTTTTGTATCTTCGTCTTTTTATATGTGTTGAGCATATTTGTACTAAGCTCTCCCATTATATTATTTCCCATCCTGTGGATGAATGAACACTGGACAGACTGTACTTGCAGGTATCAGATGTGTTTGAGTGAAAACGGTGATAAAAAAAAAAATAGAAAAAAAGAACAGAATAGTGGAAAGAGGTGAGAAAGGGGTCAAACAATTAGAACAATTACTATCCCAGTTTCAAATTAAGAGTGTCACTACTGGCAGAATATATTTCCTATTTAACGGTTCGCTTGGCTTCAAAATGCCAATCCTTGTCTAACAGATGAGATATGGACAGAAAGAACGTGTTGGTGGAGGAGTAGCAAGTGTGTAGAACCATGCGTGCATGTGTGCTCATAGTTCGCAGTGGAAATGCTGCTGACAATGTAATTTGATGAAAAGTGACAGCTAATTTATAAAGCATATTTTTGGGTAAATGATTTTTCCTGGTCCTGGTTCCTCTGTCATTCTAGTCTGGTAATTGGACTTCCCCAACTCGCAAGATAGTGAATTAAGAGTTAACTAGTTAATGAAGATTTGGCTCAGTGTGTGTAAGTCTGTGATACATGAGGGTATGTGTATTCTCACAACCAGTAGTGGAGTGTCAGGGGGGGGCAGTACTCCCCCGGCCCGGGCCCAGGAGGGCCTGGTGAAAGACAAAGAAACAGACCTCTCCTCAGGCATCAGTCACACCTTGCACACTACTGGATACAACAACTTCTGCGAAAAGAATATGCGCTACGTATGAGGTTATAGGTTTCCTCAGCCAGAATGAGTCATGGTTGGTCAAAAAAATGTAAGCCTGACTTTGATCATGTAGGTTTCTACACAGTGAGTTAAATGTTGTGCTGCATGGCTGGCTTCATGTTCACTCTCACAGTTAACTTTACAATGTGCAAATTTACAAGTGGATCACTGGTAAGATCTACAAATGTATTTTGGGTAAAAACGTCAACAGCCGTCCATCAATGTCATCATCAGTCACTAGTCAACAGAGTCTATGTGGTGCAGGTTAGGTGGATCACAGATTAATTAAATCATGAGTGACAGTTCATACAAGCATAAAAGTGGAGCAACAAAACACAAAGAAAATGAAAAAAAAAAAAAAGAGCGGAGGAGAAGATTAAACTAAAAAAGCTGGATACATATCTTCCTGGAGATGAACTTGACATTGTTGGCAGCGAGTCAAACCCACCAGAACTGGCCCCACGGTCAGGGAGCCAGATTCACAGGTACAATTACTCACAATCACTGACACCTGAAAACAATATATGAGTGAGTTGTAAATTGTTGGTGTGGTTGTTATCGGAGTAGCCCAACCGCCTAACGTTATTATCAGGGGCCAGGTAGCCTAATGTTTTTGTTGTTCTCATGGTTTGTTAGACTTCATGTCGGTTTTGTCGGGTTACTCTTGCAAAAAGGCTCGTACTACAACGTGCTCGGAGTTGGTATTTATTAACAGCAATGGAAACATATCAGGTGAAATCTGCACTTGGTACCGAGCAGAATGAATGAATGAATGCCGGTAGCTACTACAACAATAACGGTGGTGTGTCTCCTGCGTGACGTCACATCCGCATACCGCCAAATATATTTTAGACAATATTATTCCATAATACTGTTAGGATTAAAATATCTGAAGACTGTTTAATTGTTAAAACCAAAATTTTATGACATGAAGAAATGCTGTCTCCTTTTATGACTGTGAGTTCCTCAGCTTAGGTTTATGACTTAAATTACTGTAACATCCTCCACGACCCCCACCAACAGTTTGCGACCAAAAGTCTGTGACAGCATAGATAAACATTTGAGGGACATCTCACAACCACATGGGTCTGGACCTGCTGTTGGTCATCTGAACTCGAAGACAAAGGGCCATAAAACTCAGAAGAACCAAGGTATTCGCCTCCCCTGGATCTTTTAAGAACTGGGGACAATTTGAGATCAGGGTGCATTTTCCTGGCATCTCTTGTGATGTTAGGAAGATGTACCATTGGCTGATTGAAATATTCTGCATGGCATATTGATTTTGTATTCATGATTGTATTAAACTCTTTAATTGACCTTTGTTTCTAGTCTCGTCAATAGGCACCAGATAAAAGAATACAGAGAAATACTTTCAATACCACAGGTTTGATTGATTTCAAAATGACATGGTCGCTCTTCGTGGTGTTGAACTCTTACTATCAAATGCTTTGAAGCTATGTGTCAAAAATGTAGTAATGCAAGTCCCGCTGTTGCGGGCATGTGTATGTTGTAAAAGGATGTATCACAAACTTTATTGGGTTAAAAGGACCCGGTCATGTGCCCCGCCCCCGGCCCGGCAGTGACATGTTCCGCTGCTGCTCACAACTGTGTCTTCAGCTTAAGAATAAATATATCTATATATCTATATCTATATGAACATGGGTATTCCTACCCATGTGTGCTAGTGGGTACTCTAAGTTTGTAGATGTAGGTGGCACCGTTCAGTGCAGTGGAAGTTAATTGCAAAGTTTTGGTTTGCTGCACTAATACCCACCTATTACCAACCACCATTTGCTTTATTTATATTCAGTCAATCACGAAGCCCGGATGCAAATAAAAGCACAAACACACGCACAACCTGTTATTATACTCTCCACTGAAATAATAGTTCTGAACCCCTAACCCTTATCATAACTGAATACCTAACCCCAGTCTTTACCCAAACTCAAGCTTATTCTAAATCTAATTTGAAATTAAAATATTTCCCCTCAAACAGCCATTTGA
Organism: Hirundichthys speculiger; assembly: GCA_018398805.1. Taxonomy (NCBI): domain Eukaryota; kingdom Metazoa; phylum Chordata; class Actinopteri; order Beloniformes; family Exocoetidae; genus Hirundichthys; species Hirundichthys speculiger. The sequence continues at coordinate 1,662,040 of JAGFBZ010002532.1, read as the reverse complement.
CTTTGAGGGCTCAAAAAGCTGCAAAACCCCACAAATATAATGGAATCTTAGTTTTTCAGTCCTCACCAATATAGTAAGATAAGCTCATCCCCAAACACATCAATCAAACAACTCCATCACCTTCTATACTCCTCCCTCACTCTCCTCTCACCAAATTTAATTTCAAAAAGAGTGTCCTGTCTTTATGAAGCTGCACCTCTAAGGTGGGTCACAGTGTGAACGCACATATGCAGGTGTATAATATGTGTGCAGGTTCACGTGTGTGTATGTGTGTATGCTGGCAAGAGGAAAATGCAAAATGGAAAGCAGGTCTGACAATCAAAGCAAGAATTTTATTACCACAGATCAGTGGTTGACAACCTTTTTTGAACAAACACCCCCCTGGGCCACCATGATGCACTTAATCCCCCCCCTCCAAAAAAAAAAAAAAAAAAAAAAAGTGCGTGTCTGTGTAAGCATGGATTTTAATTTGTGGATATAGAAATGGAAATAATACTATTATTTGTATTATTAATAATAATATTATTATTATTAGTAGTAGTATTATATTATTATAAATTTTTTTAAAAAGATTTTTTTGGCACTAGTGGCCTTTATTGATAGTGGAGACAGACAGGAAGGGGGGGCAGAGAGAACGGGGAAGACATGGGGCAAAGGGCCGACAAGCTGGGAGTCGAACTCGCGACCAGCCGCACGAGGACTATAGCCTCTGGATATGGGCCGCCTGCCCTAACCACTGCGCTACCGGGGCGGCCCAGTAGTATTATATTATAAGTAAGTATAATACTTAAGTGGGCAGTGTAGAGCAGCAGATCTCTGTCAGCTCATCCAATACCTGAACAGCAATGAACATTTTTTTCCCCCCATTGGAGTTCCTCGCACTATGGTATGACATAATGCGCGCTAGCGATTCCCCTTTTTAGCGGCGATAATTTGCGGAGGAAATTTTTGCGCTGATTCAGGGGGACAGAAGCCGTGGAGGAGGAGGATTTACTGAAAGTGCCACATCAAAGAACAGACAGGTGAAATATCTGACCTCTAGGCTACTATAAAAATTTAATAATTAGCTACACCTTTATGTGTGTGAATAGGCCTTTATAATAATATAATTGAAGCCTACCTTTGTCAACTGTGGAAAATGATTTAATTGTTGAGTGCTGATCCCTCAGTGACTGGAAGTAAGGCCAGTCTTTAGATACCTTGTCTGGATGGTTTTTAGAAAGCTGCTCCTGTAATCGCGACGGCTTCATGGCTTCATTGGAGAACACCTGTTCACATAGCAGCACATCGACAGATGTACGTTGCTCGGTGATGGAATAAATCTATAATTTACGTAATTAGCTTTGTACTGCTGGCACTTTTTCTTGTTTTCCGCCATTTTTGATTGTACTGTAAATGTTTGTGATTAAACATGATTACGTAGTCTTGATTGTGTTTGTATTCATTGGTTGTTGAATGAACCCTGCGAAATGTGTTGGAAAGGGGTTTCTCTGCTGCTGTGTGTTTATGGGCGTTACTATGGCAACCGATCCCGCTCGGCTCGTCTGATTGTGACGTAGAGAGAAAAGGAGATTTTCACCGGGTCATGGAAGCAGCAGACTCGGAGTTTTGGTCTCAGACAGCAGCTTTATTTTTTGAAAAGAAATCTGAGCACAACATTGTATTGAAACTTAAGTAGATTTACTCTATAAAAAAAACCTTGGCAAACCATGGAAGTTTAAAATAGAGTTCTCAAGGCGTGGCGCCCCTCATTTGTGCCTGAGCGCCCCCCCCCAAGCCCTGACGTTTCCAGCGCCCCCCTAAAAGCCTCAGAACGCCCCCTGGAGGGTGGTACCACCCCCGTTGAGAAACCCTGCCATAGATAAAATGCACTGAATAACACTGAGCATGCACACGCTCACACATAAATTAGTTCAACAAGATATTAAGGGTAATACCAACAAAGACTAAACAGAACTAAGGAGAAATGCTGCTGCCTTTGTCCTTTCTGTCACAAGCAGCAGCTGTTCAAATGTGTGCCCTCTTAACTGCTGGACTGAAACTACTCAAACACTCTGCTTCAGTTTTACTAAGTCTTAACATAAATCTTCCTCATCAAACCTTACTTGACTGGGTCATTTCACAAGCACAAATGAAAACCTAACTAATAGAAAACACTGCTAGGTCATGATCAAACACATTACAGCCAAGCTGACTCCTGGTGAATCTAATGCAAATGAATGTAATCCAAGTTAATCTAATCAAAATGAGCACATTCTGGAAACAACTCGTTTCTGGGCAAAAATCACAATGACGTGGACATTTCAGGCATACAGATGGACAAAACCATTGTGGGGTGTCTTGCACATCTGTTCAACCACAGCAAGCTACTGCCGTGTATTTAAATCTCATTGCCTGAATTCCATCTGAAACAGGGTTCACCAGTTTTTGAAGAAGAAAGTGTGAATCTAGCATTTTGAGGCTGCTGCCAAAGGCTGACATCTGCTAATCACAAAGCTCCTACAATTTTAACATCATCAGGCCATTCCACCCTAATGAAAACATCAGCATCCTTTGGGCTTCTCAGTTCATTTATTCTTTACTTTTCTCTCATAATTCTCAAACTCAAATTCTTCAAACTATGTGACAAAAAAAAAAAAAAAAACAGTCATCTTATCTGCGTCAGTGCTGCTTTCTTGTGTTTGAGTCAGTGGTGAATAAAGGTGCCATCCTCAGCCTTTACCTGGAGTGTTGAGCAGCCTGGACATGCGACAGCTGTAGGCAATTTGCTGTTCACAGTATTCTGCACTGGTGGTGATGGCCGTCACCTGGAAACACAAGCAGGGATGTGCATTTTCACCTCATCTGATTCCACCAGCCAGGTCAATTTCACGAAAGAGCAAATTAACAAACAACAGCAAAAAAAGAAAGAAGGAAAATGTTGTTTTCATTTTGCCTTCTGTGACACAAAGCTGAAAACGGAGCCAAACATGTAACAAGGAGGATAAAATTACAGAGAGACACAATGCCGTGTTATAAAGCATAGTTTTGTACATAGTGCAGGCTATCACTCTTTATAGGTACATTGAATCCTGTAAAGCTCACACACAGTTTGCTTTTGACTGAGAGTGACAACAGCAATCTATAGGCACTCAGTAGAAAGATTATGGTATTGACTCTTGAATGTGAGAGCGGATTCAGACAACCTGAGCTGTATGTTGTGGAATCACTGCAAACAAGTCATACAGGATGGCTTTAAATGCTCATCGTGTTGATTTATCACACGGCATTTGCAAGGCTGACTCAGTCCTGTTGATCTAGATTGCATTTCACTCCAGAAAGAAACATAGCGTATGATGGGTGCTGTTGATGTTGGATTTTAAAAGCTGACAAGCTGGTCTGTCTAATAAACATCTGCCTTCTTACATTCTTTTCTATCTGTAAAAGGAAATCACAGAATGCATCGAGAAATTTTGGGAGAATGACACTTCAATTTTCATACAAGACAAAGCATATGCCAGATCAAATAAGTTGTTATCAATGTATTTCCCCACTGAAAATGTGAAATCATCATTTGGAAAATCTTAACAAGTCACCATGAACTGACGTTAAAAAGAGTTTACATGCAGGGTTGTGCATTGGGAAAAATAAAATTGAGAACTGATGTCCATTGGGGCTTGAAAAACTATGCCCCAATTTCTTTAAGGCACGTGCCCCATGAATCACTAATTATTGATTAATACCCACTTGGTAAATGGAGGGATGTGACAGTGTGTCAGATTTAGTTCACATAAAGATGTACACTGTCACTGCAGCCTAAGTGAAGATTGTGAAGATAAACTAACCAACATATTCAGTGAAAGGAACTGGTCCTTGCCAGGCAGAGAAAGAGGGTCATGTCCTTGCCTCTGGTATACAGAGTGTACCCATGTATAATTTTCTCTCTTTTTAATTTTTTTTTTTTTTTGGCCTGTATTCACAGTGAGACAGGAAATCAGGGAAGTAATGCAGCAAAGGGTCACAGGCCAAGAGTTGTGACCTGTGACTGCTGCATGGCAAGGCAAGTTTACTTGTATAGCACATCACGTGTACAAGACAATTCAATGTGCTTTACATAAAACATTAGAAGTATTACAGAAGCATTAAAGAGCACATTAAAAAACAGAAAGGAAATAAAATAATTAAAACCCTCAAAAGAAGATGGGATAAAATGCAAAAAGTTAATCAACAGTTGTTTTGATTATAAAAAGGAATTAAAAATGAAGAGTGCAGATAAAATGCAAGAAATAAAAGTTAATTATCAGTTGTTTTAATAAAAGGCAGCAAACCTAAAAGTTTTTAACCCTGATTTAAAACTGCAGAGTTTCAGCAGACCTGCAGTTTTCTGGGAGTTTGTTCTGCATGTGAGGAGCATAAAAACTGAACGCTGCCTCTCCGTGTTTAGTTCTGACTCTGGGAACAGAAAGTAGACTTGACCCTGATGACCTGAGGGATCTGGTGGGTTCATAACCAAACCAGAAGATCCTGAATGTGTTTTGGCCCTAAACCACTCAGTGCTTTGTAAACTAACAGCAGAATTTTGAAGTTCAATTATTTGACAAACAGGAAGCCAGTGTAAAGATCTGAGGACTGGAGTTATATGATCCACTTTTCCGGTGTTAGTGAGCAGGTGAGGTGGCCCACCTACCCAAACCACTGCACTACCAGGACAGCCCACCCATGTGTAATTTGTAGTAAACTACTGCTGGTGTTCAACAGTAACAACAAGATTTAATGGAAATGAGACAGATCCAAAGAAACATAAAGATAGAAAACAACTGCTTGGTTTTATACCCGTGTTAGACAGTCTCCTATGGTATGTCATCTTTGAATTGCTCCGAGATAGTTTTAGGACTTCACTGGATAACATTTCTGGTGTATAAAAAAACAACAGCATTTGCTCAGTCAGCAGACAACCCAGAAGGGAGTTGAACACAGAGGAAAATGTTGCCAGAACAGGCAGAGGTTAACATAAAAAAAAAAAAAAAAATCATCCGCCGAGTTGAACATAGTGTTCCTGTGGGTCACAGAGAAATAAACTCCCAAATATTCTACAATTAATTTGGTTTGGTATTAAAATTTAGGATTATTTTAAACAGAATCACTTGAAATAATGAAGAAACAGTCAACAAACATATCAATCCTTTATAAGAGGAAGATATAAAGTACAATCTCAGGGGGAACATCCCGAGACTTAGAAACAAATCAAAAGTTTTTGTTTTCATTATGTTCAGCATTTTTTAAAGGCTTGCTTTTCCTCCAATACATTCTAATCTACTGTGCGAAGTGAGAGGAAAGTCATTCACAGACACCATAAACTGATGACAGTTAATTATTAGTAGGAGGTGAAAAAAAAAATTAACAGTTAATTACTAAGTAATTAGTGTTATTTCAAACAGGGGATGTCAATAAGGGATTATAATGATAATTTGATCTAAAATCGGTATCCTTCAACAAGTAAGCCATTTCTGGAATCCAGAATCACAACAAATTCCACAAATGGAGCATTTAGGGTTAGTAGGGAGGGGAAAAATGATGAGGAAGAGATGCAGAGGATCTCCACTTCATCAGTACTATGTCTGAGAAAATCAATGATTTTTCGAAAACAATATTCATCAAAAAAAAAAAAAAAAAAAAAAAATCCAAGAGATTTTTATATTTCTCCTTCTCGAGTGCATATTATCATTGAATGATTCCAAGGAATCTAGAGGTGGTGCCGATATCCCTGGGCTCAAAGGCATCTGGAGTGGACCCAGTTGAATTACACAGTAGAATAATGTATCTTTTCATTATCTTTTTGGAAGGAATGGGCTCGATGTACTCAAGACCAAAAGTGTAAAGGACCATCTGGACTTTTGCACTTGTTTCTGGAAGTCTCCTGGATGGTGTGGTTTGCTATCAGTGCCCTTGGCAAAGGAAGTTCACATTTCTGTCGTGACATTAATGCAGAAAATGTACCCTGAGATCTTTTAATGAAATATGCCTGCTGCATGACAATGCATTTTTTAAATTGGACGATGCAAAACTATATTCTGCACACATTACAGAGCTGAGGAAGAAGATCCAGGTATTGGACCGGTCTGGCTGCAGTCCTCACCTCCCAGTAGAAAACAGGTGGAGAATTCCAAAATGAAAATAACAATGAGGATCCAATCCTGTTACATATCATAAGATGTGTTTGCAGGAAGAAACGGGACAAAACAGCTGAAAAACCTCATCACTTTGTATCCTCAATGGTATAACTTTTTTACTTGTTGTGAGGGAATAACAACGTTATGGGGTGATGTTTACAGCCGCAGTACTTTGGGAATTTGCTTTGTGCTGCAGGTTTGAAATGCATATTAACTCATTTTCTCGCTTGGAGTTGTGAATGACATTACATACGTCAAAATATGTAACCTTGGATTCCCTAAAATGGAAATCTATGCAGATGTTGTACTTGTGTGCACGTCCATGCGTGTGTTACCTGGTCCATAGAGGTGCTGTAGTTGACCTGTAGGACGGTGCGTCTCTCTCTGCTTGAGCCAGTGATTATTCGTCTTGGGTGGCAAGTTGTTCATGACTGTTGTCCACACTTTGTCTTCTGTGGATCAACAAATACACAAACTTATGATGCATGTTTGTAAATTAAGTACTACACTACTGCAAACAAAAGGAAACTGGATTATTCGGAGATTAAGTCAGAGAAAAATTCTTCAACTTCCAAAACCTGTTCTGTTAAATCTGCTGTGTGAAATTGATTTCCTCACTTGCTGATACACTCACATATGCAACCACAGCAGCTAAATGTGGTGGCAGAGCAGTTTCTTTTGCTTGTAATCAGAGTTTCTGTTTGGAGACTCAATGATTTAATGGACATTAGTTAGCTTTTACAGGATAAACCAGTCACTAAAACTGTATGTCAGAAAAAAAGGCTCTAACGTTTCAAAATGGTGTGTGTGTGTGCGTGCGTGTGTGTGTGCATGCGTGTGTGCACTATTCAGCTTGACTAGCTAGCCAGTGGGGTGCAGTGACATTTCATTAAAATTCTTGCCTTTGCACTGCCTGTATGCTCTGCTGTTCCACACTATGTATTTATTTGACTGTGTGTGTGTGTGTGTGCATCAAAGAGTGCAAGTGGGTGGCTGTGTGTCACAAGTGTCAGAATGCTGGAGCACTTTCACATTTGCATAACAGCTTTGTTTTATATACGTTTGTGGTGTCTGTGTTGAAGTTGACGTGCATCTAAGCATCTGTGTTGGCTGCTCACTAAATGTCACCAACTGTGAGCATGTTGCTATGGAAACTCCGTGTGTCGTAGGTTAAGCCTTCTCCTGTCTGAGGTTAAGAATGAGAGGGGCTGGGGAGTTTTCCTCCTTCGCAGGTCACTGGTTCTCGACAGAGTAAGATAGAGCAGTGATAGGACTCACTGCCACACCGACCTGTCATATTGCAAGCTGACTTTGAAGGGGCCAAGTGGTCCGCTGCCATCTGGGTCAATCCAGTAGGTGTCAGAAGATCTGCCCATGTGCTTATAGGCCTCACATGATGGCTCGTAGATGGCTGTAGCACAAACAAAGAGATACAAATGAAATCATGCCAAGCTATATGCCATCACTGAATCTGATCTAAATCTCTCTTCCTCTCAGAGAAATTTTGGTCACATGATTGCAGTATAAACATACAGTACGCTGCATTACTCTTTTGGCCTCACTTCCAGTCTGTCTTGTTTATAAGTTTCCACTGATCTTTTTCCTGATTTATACTGAAAGACTGTTTTTTGACTTTGGCTATTTCCATGTACATGTGCTGTTTCATTTCAAAATATTTTCCTCCAGGTACATACCTCTAATTGTACACCTCGGTCTATTGTTTCACACCTGTTTTTGGTTAGCTGATTACGTCGCACCTGTGTTCGTTTAATCTTCACTCACTGTGTATACATATTTTCTGAGTTTCTGTGAAGATTTTGCACTTAAGTTGTTATGCTTTGGAGGCATCTGCTCCATCTGCCTTGCTGACTCGCTTCTTGAGAATTTCAGAAAGAGGGTTACGTGCAGACTCAAAGTATGCTGAACTTGAAATCAGGGAAACTCTGAACTTTCTTTTTCACGAAGCGAAGTAACTTATCCACGAGAAAGAGAGTTAAGTTTAACCAGTTTCAGAAAGCAAAGTAACTTATACTGGAGTCTGTTACCATTGCAACTTGCTCTGTAAACTAAACTCTCTGACTTCTCTGACTCTGCCCTCCTCTCCCCGAAGCTCAATTTAATCAGACAATCAATCATATGATGGATATATTGAGGACAATGTCACGATTGTGATGAACCGCACACATTCATAAAAAAAAGATTTACGTAAAACAAAAAGAAGACTTTCACTTCAAGAGAAATGAGAGTGTAACATGTAGTTTCTTTGTTAAGTATTGGGTATGTACCACTCTTTAGTTTTTATATGTGTTTTTGTCTGTGATATCCCTCCATTCATTCAACAAGATAAATATGTAGTTTTGTTGCTGAGAGGATCAATGTTGGTGATGGATAAGCTATCTCGCAGGGAATAACGCAATCATTCAGGTCATAGTTTTATTCAAAACTGTTGGTCAAAGGCCGCAACATGACAGAAGTCAAATAGCTATTAGTAGCTCTAGAGGGAATTTAATTAAAAATTACAGTATTAAGTAAATAGAAAACTCAAATTACACAACTTACTTTCAGATTAAAATTCTAACGTGGTAGAATGGGCTTTTAGAAAACAGGTGGTACTAATTGTTAAAACAAAGACAGCAAACAATGCAAATCTACATGCTTCACTATGACCTTTGACTTCAACAAAATTAAGGCAGTAGAATAGTGGCTATAAGCCTGCTGTAAACATTATTTTTAAGAGTTGTTTTGGAAACCATAAAGGCTTGATAGCCTATAACTGGAATTACTAGAGCTCAAATCTAAAAGCTTGGACTTAAAGGAAGACAGTGTTTGCATCCTGGATCCTGACAGAGAGAAGGAGGAAGCTGAGAGCTAATAGCTTTACCTCCTAATCTAGTTTTGAAAACTCTGGAAACCCCCCAAAAATCCAAACTAATTACTTTTTAGAAGCTACAAAATGTTGGTGTCAGCTTTGCCAATTCTAACAATTCATACCAAACATCAGCAAATATGGAATCTGTGAATAAAAAAACATCAAATAAGGATTTCAAAGACCTATTTCTTGTCAACATCCTCATTAATGAATCCATCAAGTTTAATCTTTGTGTCTAATCCCTTTAAACAACAATAATGGCTCTTTGATAACACTTGTGAAGGTTCAAGTTTTCCAGTAATATACAGTCAACCAACATTTAAACAGCTTCTGCTTCAAAGTAGAAAAGCCGATCTTACTTTCCTTCTTCTCAGTTTTTTTTCCTCCTTCAAGAACGCTTTGAACATATTATATTTTTAAGCAATGTCTTGTTTTACAGTTGCACATGACCTACTCAAAGCCAGCCACTGGCCTCAAACCAGCTCCAGCAGGGCAGCTTTTTGGAGTTTCATGGCTAAACAGAAGCTTTGAATGAAAGCAAAGGAATTACTTATCCTTTCTCCCTACCCACACATTACTGGCTAACCCCCAGATTTGGCCCACAGCTTTCCAGTTCCTCAACCAGACACCCTAGTCTGCTGAGTCTTAAGCTGTTTTTATTAAATCAATCTTATATGATATTTTTCTTCTTTCTCCAACAGAAAGCATGATTAAAATCAATCACCTGTTCACTCTTTCACTAACATCTTCAGAGTGGACACAGTTCATACTTTATATTTCAACTTACCAGGAAGTTCAGATTTTGATCTCTTGTCATAAACTGGTATCATGGCTAACAACTTTTATTTCTGCATATATCAAAATAACTACATATCGTCATTGAGGGGATTTAGACACTCAGAAATTTGGATATTTAAATTAGATTCAGGACAATAAATACAGCCACAAACAAATGCAGAGGTTTACACAGGTGCATCTTGCTTGCTGTACTTTAGTTATCTATTCATTATTTCCTCTCTGATTCATTCCAACTCCTTTGCTCTTGTGCAATCCTATATCCTGAAGGATGTCTTTTGCATCCACTTCAGTCATCCATCTAACTTTCTTCTTAACTTCTTTTTTTTATTAAATTTGTTGTTTGGCTTAAATAGGCACAATGCTGACTGAATTTCCCCACTCTCCCTCTCTTAAAAGAGAACATAATATAAGGCTTGTGGGAGGAAGAATGACATTCTCAAATCTTTAAGCCTCAAAAAGATTAATTTGCCTCCGTTCTCTTTGCCTACTTGTGCCTTGCAAGTCGGATTCCTTTTTCCCTGACGGGAACAAAACACAGTGTTGTCGGACAAGCCTGGTGTTTGAACACTTCAAAAGTTCATTTGTCTCTGTACTGAAAATTGCGGAGCAGCTTAATCATTCAAAGGAGAACAGAAGGAGGCCAAATCAAAGGGGGTACACACACAAGGAACATATCATAGTGGCGCTGAAATGAAAAAACAAAACAAGAAGGAATGAAATGCAAGTGATCTCACAACAATCAGATACTCACAAGTGTGGCATGTGGCTCCACTGTATCCTGTTCCATCACAGGTACAGCTGAAGCTGTCCCATGTCTGTTTACATCGACCTCCATGTTCACAGTGATTTGGCATACACCTGGAGAGGAGGACAATGTATGTAGAGACATTAGCAAGATACATTCTTCCTGCGAAATAATGTAGTGAGTGCACATATATTTTATACTCTACTTTCAGCAATATTCCACAAAACCGTTCATATGAGTAAATTGTGTTTTAAAATCTAATGGTGGCTGTTTGATATTAACCTCAGGTACAGGATATTCAAATCGTACAAATGCCTTGAAACTGCAGAATTACATTGGAACAGCTGTTCGGTGCAGAGCGCATCAATCTAATATCAAGCAATCAATACAAAACCAAAATGAAAATGCAAATAAAATTCTTATGTTGGAATATTTGCATGTAAATTCCTGCATGGTAATCTTCACAAAAAAAGTTTCTGATTAGAAGTAAAAAGGAAGGGTTTAATTGAAAGATTGTTTTCCAAAAAACATTCAGTTTCAGTGTTTTTATTTATTTGTTTAATTTTTTTTTATTATTGTGATAGTCCTGCTGTGAAGTTATTGAAATCAGGACAACTGTAAACCAGCAAGATATTCGATTTTAAATAGCAGTGAAAGTGAAGTGAAACTTCAACAGAACTGCTCTGAAGAACTGAGAAATGAGCTAACCAGCTGGTTTCTAATGGACACAGACACCAGGGACAGTGTAGGTTGCCACTTTTCTTTTAAGTTGTGCCAACTTTCTAAGTGAATCTTTGGCACAAAGATTCACTTCGAAAGCAATCCAAAGGGGCTTTGCAATTTTTTGTTCAGGGGGTCTCCAGGTAGACACGGATGTTGAGTTGCTTTTGCAACTTGCATGTGATTTTGACTTGTTCCCTCTCTTGCTCCTGGCTTTTTCCATCTTTTTTTTTTTTTTGTATTAGTCAACATCGCAATGATGTCCAATTCAGCTTATACCAGAATTGACCATGTTGTTGATGACATAGTACAGTAAAGTGACAAGCAGTTTTTGTGAGAAATAGCCATGACAGGAGTTATTGAGGTTGGTTTTTGCCAGTAGGGACAAAGGTATCTTAAAAAACAATCAAATATTCCTTCAAATTAAATCTAAAACTTATATTGTAACATAAAAAAAGTGTTGCTTTAATTAGCCTAAGGAAGTCTAGCTGAATTTGGTACAGAAAATCAAAGTCTTAGAGATGCATTTTGCCTCAACCAACACAAGGTACCTTTGAATGACAGGGTTAATAAAAGAGAAAAGTCTTTACTATTGGGATATTTTTTCTTTTTTTTATGCCACAGAATTATCCTGCTAAAAGGAATTAAAGGAATGGGTTTTTTCAATTTAATGACTTTCTCCAAGTCAACCCTATTGCCATTACTTTTTTTGTTCCACATTTGCTACCTTTGCCATTTAAAGCATCATCAGATGGTAAGTGGGGAAAAAAAAAGCCTGCTGTGGCAACTGCTTTTATTCAGCTTGTTGCAGTGGATCTTCAAGTTTATTTGGTAAACTAATCAATACTTAAATGGATCTTCAACACTTTGGGATTTAGCCTATTTTGCCATCAACCTCTGACTTAGGTAAAGGGGTAAATACTTCCTTTCCTCTGTGTATCCAATAACCAAGTCTAACAAAGCCCCTACTTGCTTAGCATTCTAGGTGGTTTGATCACCTAAGCATGAATGACAAAATAAATATACAGCTCCAAAATGTTCTCATTTACATGTTGTGACTTTGATGCTTAACTTGTGTAGAAATAAGGAAAATAAGATGAACAATCTAATAAGCAAATAGTGACACTTGTTCAAAAGTTCTCTCTTTTGGTGGCAGGGGCTGTTCAGATTAATTTTAGATGGCAAATTAGAGACTAGTTTCACAGAAAATGTTATTTTACCAACTTTAGGCATTTACTGACATTAACTTGAGAAGTAGATGAATGGAAGGTCAAGAATATAAGTGGTGGGTAATAATAATGCGTACTGTTGAAACAACAATGACAGAAGAAAAAAACAAAAACAACCCAATGTTAGTTAGTTAGCCCCAAACTGGAGCGAGTCCTAAGGGAGGGGGTGAGTTCCTGGTGGCAGGGACCCCCCCCCCCCCCCCCCCCACCCCCCACCACTCACAGGAAGGCCCAAATGGGTCAAGTCTTGTCTGTTAAGGATGCTACCTTTCCCAATCTGAGTCTCGATAGAAGTTACTGGATGGATGGATGGGGTTATAAAATTGTGGATAATTAAGCTGTTTTTTCAAGCCCAGAGTTAAAAATTAGTACAAACTTCCAAACCAGAACTTATCAACATTTTGTAATGAGATTTTTTTTTTTTTTTTGCAGGCTTGGTGGATCCTGAGGCAATTGAACAAGCATCTTTATTCACAAGTTGTGTAATTAGAAGGTCTGGGTCTCCTATTTTGAATAAATCAAAGTGATGTGGGGACAAGAAAGCCAGCTGGAGGAAAAACTCCAACTGGCTCAAAAAAGCTTCAGGGTGTCTTTCAAAGTGCAGCCATGCTGGGAAATGGGGAATGAAATGGTAGAGAGGTGTTCCCTCACTGTGGCTAAACAAGAGGATCTCTGTGGTGACACTTCCTGCAGTGATGAACCTGAATTAAAGCTTTTGACTTGTTCATAGAGATATGTAGAAAACTGAAGCTGAAAGAGCAGCTCAGCTGCAGAAAACACCCACAGTGCCCTGATTTTCGCACAACACAATACAGCTTCTGTCATCTAAGAAGTTGAGATAAAATGTCATTGTGCTTTTACAATGGTTTGCAATTGACAAGTGCTGGCATTCACAAAAGACATTATTCTTAGCAAGGCCGTGTGCACTGAACCATACTGACTAGACATGGCTGGGTGAGAAGGCAAAGGAAAATCTATGGTTTTATGGTTTTACACATAACACATAACAGTGATACAACAATAACAGTGATATTGTGGAAAATTGCATGGCTGTAGCTATGTGTGTCTGCAGGAGGGTGTATCTCTGAGGTTGTAGGTGGCTGTTGTTGCTCAGCCTAAACAGAATCCCACAGTGGAACGGCATTGATCAAAAGGAGGTCAGACAGGGCTATTGAACTGCCTTCAAAGACATTCTGATTAGTTAGATGGTAACGCTGTACTCATTCATCTTCCATGGCAGAACAAGGCCCACCTCAATACTGCAGCGCTGAAACACATCATTCGAAGGAGTACAGAAGAGGGAAATGCTGCACACTGCAAGGATGGGACAACCAGCAATTCTCATTTCATGTCTGTGTAGTATAAATGCAGACGTTTCATCAAACTTAAATTTATGAAATATGTAGGACAAGAAAGTTTTGTGGTATTCCATGTCTGAATACTTGCCACTACAACTTTTCTTTCCACATGCACACAAAACCTTTGGGGAAACTGTACAGAGGAGTGTACAGTGTACATCTACACACCTGACTGGGAAACAAAACTCGATTATACCTGATGTATGACCACCACTAAAAGAAGGAAACAGGCTTTAATTGGTGAACATAAGCCCGCCCATAAGGTTAAAATGTGCTGCACAAATGCATCTGTTTCAGAATAAACAGATACTCAAATTGAGCTCAAGGCAAAGATGATTCCATATATTGCCAATCCATCCTGATGTGTTTGTCTGTTCCATGACAAGGAAATAAATTGAAATGTCATCATATTGTGATGACTGCTGCTACTGAGCCAACACTGTTGCATAGAATATCCAGCTCTGTTATACTTGCCAATAAATGAGAGAAGTCTGGGGCTCATTTTTTGATGCTTGATTAAGATCACAGAGTGATTTCAGAGGATAAAACCTCCTCTTTTCTTTTAGTTTAGTGAAAAGAAGAGTGTTTGCATGCTTTTTTTATACCGTGAAGCCACCCCATCAATCATATCCATATCCACATAATCTTTGTAATGTTACACAAACAACAAAGACAGTCCAGAGCAATAAATCTAAGGATAAGAATTCAGACATTTTGAATAACAGTCTTGTAAATCTTGCTAAGCTGATTGTTTTGTGGTCTACATATGGCTGAATGTCTTTTATGAATGGTTTGATGGATTTATGTACATGAACCAAATCTCATTCTTATCTAGAATGGGACTGGACGAGTAGCAGCGTGCTTCAGTAGCCATGATCATTTTCTGTCTTTGTATCGTTATGAAATTTCTATTTTTTTTATTTTCTTTTTTCTTCTTCAATTTTATCTTTTTGTATTCCTTGGAATATTTATTTATTTATTTTGTTGCGCTGCCCAAGGTATTTCTGCTGGCTATTGACACATTTAAACACATTTAAATACCATTTATGATAAGCGGTCATGACAACTGGAAAGTTATGTGCATGAGCAGTTGGCTGAGCTTTCCTAAGACCAGGTAATGCCTGGAATAAGACCCTGAAAGACGGGATGCTATACATGGAGAGAAGAAACAAAACACTGGAGACAGAGGAGTAAGTGTAAAGGCGGTGGGACTGGACCCTGTCAGTACATCTTACTGTGGAAGGAGCAGCTCTGTACCCCAGATACTGAACAGTTAGCTGTAATTTTCTGTCCATTTTGTCTGTGGAGATAATTCACCTGTGTTACCTGCATGTCATAAGCTCATTAATAAGCTGCAAACATGGCATGCCTGGAGATCTCTGGAGATTTCAACCATGCCCCTCTTTGCTCTACACTTACAACTGTTGTCAATTGCTGTATTTATTTTTTTTCAACAGTATATACCTTGATGACATAATTTTCCAAATTTTGGAATTGATAAGGTATCTTTCAAGTGCAATGCTGTTTTAATTCTTACCTGTCTATAATAGCACACATGTCCAGGCTGACATTCTCAAACGCTCCAACAGTGCCTTTCTCCAATGCGTGCAAATCAGCAGGTTGGTCATCCACCAGGATTGCTTGCATGCACCCCTGAAATGAACGCTGGGATGGTGGGAACAGCGTCTGCAGAAAATACCCTTGAAATGACAAAAAAAAAAAAAAAAAGAACACAAAGACAACATAAAACTTTATAACACACCATCAACTACTGTTAAGCACATACAGTTATGAGCTGAAAAAAAAAGAAACCTGAAAGGAATGTGAAACAAAGGCGTGCAGAGCAGCAGCTTGTTTGAACAATGCAGTCAGACAGTGTGGGAGGAACGGAGTGGATTCGTTTGATATGCAACTTTGAAAAAAAGCTCATGAAACAAAGACCTTCTGCATAGACAGACATAAAATATAACAACATCATCATCTTTGATGAGAAACAATAGACCAGACTGGTGGATACTTATTGTCACTTTTTTTTATTTTATAACCATGAACCTTCATCAGTCTTCTTGTTTAAAAGCTTATCCACAAGGTCCATTAGCCATAATGCAAGTGCTAAGATGGCAATAGACTAGGGGACATACATATTTTATTATATACTGTACCTTTATGAGATACAGGAGTCAATGGCCCATCTATGACGACCACTGGGCCTTGACTGAACTGGGGACAAGGCTAGGACGGGACTGTGTGTGTATAGTGTGGGTTTGTGAGAACACCTGCAAGACTTTTTTTACACAAAAAAATCTGAATATATGTGAATATATTCATAGACACAAATTTACATTGATAGGCTATAGATTATTTCATAGAAAAAACAAAAACAAATTTTCTTTAAGTAAATTAAGATATTTTATTGATGTCAGTTGAAACAAGAAAAAGAAAAATACACCAAGGTCAATATTATTAGCTCTCTGACAATTTATAATCAATAGTATAGCCTTTGTGACTTACACAAGTGACAACAGTCTCTTATGGTAGTTTCTTAACTAAGCTGGCACATGCTCTTTAGAGATCTTAGCTTGTTCTTTCTTGATTAATTGCCAGGTTACCAAGCACGGTCAGTAACCTTAAGGTCCATCCACAGATTCTCAATAGGACTGAGACCTGAGCTCCGACCTAGTCAGAACCTTCAATTTTATCACATTTTAGGATTAATTTAAATGTATGTTTTGGGTAATTGTTTTCTTTGAAGATCAGGTGACAACCTGAAGCTAGACAAACAGCAGATTTCTTTACAAATATTCTTAAGAATGTGAACACAATTCCTTTTTTACATGATCTTATGCATATAGCCCAGCAGAGTCTAGTCTCTAGTCGTGCTTTGATGTGGTGCTCTTTGAGCAGTAAGTTCTTCTTGGACAACGACTTTAAAAGCCACTTCAGTGAAGAACCATCACAACACTCTTGTCAAATGTCAAATCCAGAAGAAGCCAGCACAGTAACAATCTTCGCAGACACCTGGTAATTCCGAGACCTTTCACTGCTTTCCATCTTTAAAGTTTTAGAAATCTTGCACTTTCAGTCACATTCAGGTTTGTTAGTAACATAATGCATGTCCTTGTACTTAAAGCAATAATCATCTGTTCTAGACACAGTGAAATGCTTGGAAATGGTGTCGCAGCCTTCCCCCTTCTGATGAGTATCCACCATCTCCTCTCTGAATTCTAAGCTCATTTCTTAAATTTTTGCCATGATGACATCACTTCTTACCAAGAATTTTCTTAGTCTCTCTCAATCAAGTGTTTAAGTGACATGAGCCCTGCTGATTAAGTCCTTTCAGTCAAGCTCAAACACTAATTGATTGCTCAGGGGTCATTTAAGGGCAAAAGCATTTGGGGGCTGATAACTTTGACCACTGCATGTTGAGTAAAGGAAACTAACTTGACATTTAAAAGTGAAGCAAATACAGACCTGAAATGAACATTGAGGACTATTTTACAGTTTAAGTAATCCAGTATTTTGGGAAAATGTTTCAGAGTTCATTGGAAGGCTCATAACTTTGACCTTAACCTTATATGTCCTGTGTATCCAGTATGTATTCTACATGTATTAATCTGTCATCATGCAGCCATATACAGAACTGTATTAAGGTATACCAACTAAAGTATATGTGTATGCGTTTACAGAGGACCGGCAGTGTTATATTGGAGATAAGAACCCAGAATTCAATCTCTGTCACAAGCACACAGGTAAGTCATAAAACACTGGTGCTCAATGACATCTCCATCATTGTAATGTTATAAACTGTCATGCTTGCCCATCAGCCTCAAGGCCATAGCATCAGGAAGGCAGCGTACGTACTGTGTGTGCATGTGCACGCGTGTGTGCGAACATAATTGAAGTTTATGTGGATGGCTGACACAAAGCAAATAAACTTGCGCAACAGTTTTATCTGTGCACCTGGTGTGTTTTTTTGCTGGATTCACCCCCTTCCTTCACATCTTTTGATTTTCCTTTTGTCCCCAAAAAGTTTCTCCTGTCATCTTTGCCATCTGTCTCTTCTCCTGCCACACCTGCCTGATGTCTTTTAATAGCAGTGGCAGACAGACGGAGTTAAAAAAAAAAAAAAAAATAGAGGGATACAAAGAGAGGGAGAGAGAGAAAAGATGGGAAACAGAGCAGACCTGCAGCTGTCTGGCAGCACTTTATGTCCTGTCGATGGCTTACGAATGCAAAGGATATGTAGTCCTCTTGACAGCTTGTCAGTGCTGCAGTCGGCCACAGTGATAGCTTTTTGTTAAGTAGGTCCAAAAAGTTTCCCATAATATGGCTACATGTAGGATCATATGTCTCCTTTTCATCTCTACTGTTTGAATCATAATATCAACAACAAATTTGAAGGTAATCAAAATGAAGAGTAAGTCTTACAATAGCCGTGGTTTATTTATCAGCAACAGACTCCAAAAATAGTGTACAGTGATCCCTTGCCAATTCGCGCTTTAAGTTAGGCGGTTTTAGTTATTTGCGGATTTTTCAGAAATATATAATATAATAAAAAAATCAGGGAAATTCCTTGAAAATCCACCCCACAGCAGACGAGAGGCCGCAGCTGCCAGCGAAACGTCAAATGATGACTCACAACCTCCTGTAAGCAACACGAGAAACGCAGACGGCCCAGCACTCTGGAATCTGTGCTCTGATTGGCCGAGACGCATCAACCAAGCATCTCAGGATGTTGTGCGCGTTCTCTCACAGCGAAGAAATGTTGTGAGCCAGCCTGGCCCCTTTAAGAAGGTAGCCTTATGGGTAATGGTGTGTGTGTGTGTGTGTGTGTCGTGGGATGGCAGAATGAAAACGGGTTTAGATGAAAAGTGGAGTGAACATCAACAGCAGCCCAGCGTGTATAGATTTACATTCTCTGTTAACCAACAGGAGCCCAACAATACAACCTGTGTGATGTTACAAGTTCCCCTGCAGTGCCAGAATAAAGTGCTCGTTCCATGCAGAGAAAACTGGACTTTTTGTTTTGTTGTTGAAAGCGTGTTACCCGCTAATTACGAGCCAAAAATAGCACAATACCAGCAGTTTGTTTACTACGGTTCAGAGACCAGAGGCTGTGAAGGTAACAGAAAGACCACAGTTGAGCCTTTGTCTTGTTTCACTGCAGTGTCTCGCTACTTTTTTGCAGTTTTTAAAGATATTTTAAACACATTATTTAGGCTCGGGGGGCTCTGGCTCCAGTTCGCAGATTTTGATATTCGTGGGGGTGGGGTGCTGGTGCCCATTAACTGCGAAAAATAAGGGATCACTGTATTTTGATTTGTGCTAATGATCATCTTAGATATTATAAACAAAGGTAATCTCCTCTCTCAACAGATCTGCTTGCTTGCAACTTGAGGCTGATTTGCAGCACTCCTGGCAAATTGCTCTGTTCTTTGTTGAAATTAAAAGTTAGAAATTAGAAGTCTGCACTGTAAATCAGTACAGATTTAAGAGATTACCTCCAGAAGTGGACACTTCCGAATGTATTGTTTCAGATTTGCGACTACAAGCTCATCTGCCATGTTAAGTACATTTTCTCCCAAATAAAAAAATCCTCCTCTGGGCATTGCATCAGTTTGAACATTAAATTGATAGTTAATGGATGCCTAGGATTTAGAGTAATGTATCCCAATGATGGCAAACATATATACATATGTAAGGGAAAAAAAAAAAAAAAAAAAAAAAAAAAAAAAATATAATAATATATATATATATATATATATATATATATATATATATATATATATATATATATATATAGCAAAAGGTCTGCACATCCTCTCAGGAATACTTTTAATCTGAGTGAAAATGATCTTGCTTGTTTATTTACTAAAACTCTGTGATTTTTGGTTGTTTTTAATTTGTATTCACACACACCACATCTCCCTTTATGATCTGCAGCAACAACAATAATCCCCTGCAGTCCTTCTGGCACTCTTTTACAGCCCGCCCCCAACTGTTGTACCCAGAGAGCACAATACACACTGGAAGAATAACACCAGCCTGGGCACAGCTCATGCCGCAACAGATTTAGAGGCGTGCTTCCAGAAGAGACAGACTGGAAATCTGCCAAAATACTCCGATGTGAAATATTAAACAACTCTAAGGATAATGCTTTGAACATTTACGAAATAGATGGAAAAAACAATACATTGTAAGAAACAATATGTTATTATCTAAGCTGCCCAATCACTTCTTGCACTTCTGGTGAATTTACTCCAACATAAAGCCTACTTATCCTGTGACCAAATGCTGCAATTTAACGCTTTCTGGGTTCACTGAACTATAAAAAGAATTAAAAAAATTTTAAGTTCTGCCAAATTAAAACACTGTGAGTTCATGTCAGATATGACTGCACTCAAGTAATTTTGCAAGGAAAATATGCAACCAAACATCAAGGCAGATGTGCACATAAACAAGACTAAAGCGAATACACAAAATGACAGAATGTGCACACACAGAGCTATTCTCTGATAAATGCAGGTGTCAGAGTCTCATGTCTAATTCATCACAAGCCTTCAGATGAAGAGCAGGAGGCTACTATATGCAGAAGCATGATTGAAAAGGTTGCTGAGTATTGCTACTTAAATCATTCATATTAATTCAAACTCAATGTGTTGGACAGACTTCTTTTTTAATTTAAAGTTAAAAAAATGAAAGAAATAGATCTTTAACTATAAATGAGAATGCTGAAAAGCTATAATGTAGATTTTCAAAAAGTTCAAAAAGGAATTATATCATAAAAACACAATTTAGATAGTAATAGTGACTCAAAAGTAAAACTATCTTTTAGCTCTTTTCCTTTTGGCTGGTTCCTTCAAGATTCTCCACAGCAAATCATCTGCATCTATCTAACCCTATCCTCTGAGGGGCTGGGAGAAACACTACTTGATTACAAGTGAAAATTTGTGAAATGACACATTGTTGATAATGTATTAAGAAAATTCCATCCGTTCATTAACTTCCTCTTATCCAAATTTGGGTGTCCATAAAAGTTATGAATAGAATCTGTGACAAAGAGGAGCCCTGACGGAGTCCAACTCTTGCTGGACTGGGTAGCCCAACAGCAATGGATCAAGTATCCCTTTCGCTGCCCAACAATGTCTCCAGTTGAGGTCAACTGCACCACTATTCTCACTGTACATAGTGTTGGTGAAGCACTGCTTTCCCCATCGGAGTCAATCGAAAGACATTCTCGATGGCCTCTCCTAACTCCTCCCACAGCTGCATTCAGCCTGACATAGTGTTCACCACTGGGTTTGGGGGACCCACAACAGACGACACCATGACTTTGTGGCCACCTCACCAATGGAGGTGGGAGTTAAAGTTTGACAGGTTCCTCTGCCAGACGTTCCCAGCAAACCCTCACTTCACATTTGGGTCTACCAGGTCGCTCGGGCATCCTCCTCTGCTATCTGATCCAACTCACCACCAGGTGGTGATCAGTTGCCAGCTTGGCTCCTCTCTTCACCCGAGTCTCTAGAACATATTGCCGAAAAATCTGACGACATGACTATAAAGTTGATTATCGAACTGTGGCCCAGGGTGTGCCACGTGCAATTATGGATATCCTTGTGTTAGAACATGGTGTTCGTTATAGATAAACTGTGACTAGTATAGAAGTCTAACAACAAAACACCATTCAGGTTCAGATCAGGGAGGCCATTCCTCCCAATCACGCCCTTCCAGGTAACAGTGTCATTACCCAGGTGAGAACTGAAGTCCTCCAGGAGAAGAATAGTCTCTTTTAGGAGCACTTTCCAGTACTCCTTCCAGGAACTCCAAGAAGGTTGGGTACTTTGAACTGCAGAAGCACAATCAGCAGTCAGAACTTGTTTCCCCACCTGAAGACGCAAGGAAGCTACCCTTGGGTCCACTAGGAAAAAACCCCAGCATGCAGGTTCCCAGCTGGGGCTAAATATGTAATCAGGCTCAGCCACTCAGGCTTGACGCCTCTAGCCACTGACAACTCCAGAGTGGAACAAGGTCCAGCTGCTCTCGAAGAGACTGGTCCCAGAACCTGTGCCGTGCATTGAGGTGAGGCCGATTATATCTAGTTGGTATTCGCAGCAGACCCTTGTATTCTGTCTCTTTCCCTGGCCGGGCCCCATGGGTGAAGAGTGAAGAGTGAAAAAGAGTATAGTATGTATTGTTTTACAACTGTGTTTGTTTGTGTCTCAGTGAGACAGGTAGAAGTTGCTGCTGTGGCGCATGTGCACGCTTACTCATTCAATCTTTATTTGATTAAACACAGACAGATAATTATCACACACAATGCTCTCCTGTCAGATGCCGCTGTTCTATTTGTGTGTGATAGTGCAGGTGGCAAATATTCGTGTGAATGCTTTCATAGATAATTTACTCATCACCCAGGTGCTTTTAAGTTTTACAAATTCAATCATAATTTACTGCAAAGTAAAACTCAGCATTTCATGCTTTTAGACAGTCTTACCGCATGCATTTCCTTGAATCTGCGTGACTGTCCAGCATCAAAAAATGTACTTTTCAGTTCAAACTCGAAGAAATCTTCTGGCTAAAAGGCGAAACATCTTCAAGACCACAAATAGGAAGTCTAGCTGCCTTCGATATAAGCGTTTGAAGATTAGCATGACCTGGATGACTGAGACGCGACACTAGAATCTCGAACAGAACAAATTCAATTATGTCATCACGCTAGTGGCAGCCTCGTCATGTTGTGATGTTCCGTTGAGATTTTCTGATGTACTTTGCGCATTAAAACACATTTTTTTAAAATAATTTTTCTACTCTACTTTTGATCCTCTTCTGCTTAAAAGATTTATGCTGGTTATTTTGTCACTTTTGAACAAACTATGATGAGTAACTGTGACAACAGGAAAGTTGTTTATGTGTGGGAAAATGGGAGATCACTCGTACATAAACTAGAAGAGCTTGGAGCTCTGATGAAGACAAGCAGGACTGTTGGGAATTAGGTACTGTGTGCTTCATCAAGACTTGGCTGCATGAACATATTTTGCACTCCAACACCCCTCTACCCAACTTATAAATGTGCAGACAGAGACTGCAAACAGAGGAGTGAGACTAAAAGGAGGGATTGCAGTGCTTGTTAACAGAAGATGGTTGTCAACAGTCCATGTTGTCTATTTAGAGGGTTCACCTGTGTTACCTGCTGAGTCTATGAATACAACATGTCAATGTGTTCAATTTAATTTATGCATATTTAAAACAAGCTTCTCTCTGTTTGCTGTATAAGCTTTTGACAAATCTACTAATGAATATATATTTATTTATATCTATTTTTTCTCAGTTTAAACTGTAATCATATAATTTCCCTTTAGGGATGAATATAGTATTAATTTCTATTCAATTCAGTGAATGAACATCAAGATTACTTTTTTTTTTAGCAATTACCTCAGACCTACTTGTGTATACAAAAGAACACAATCCAATTATGATCCTCGTGGTTCTCCACTGATTGTGGCAAACTATCAGGAATCTCTCAGTCATGCAGGAAGACTGGATGCCTTACTGTTAGAGAGCTTTAAGAAAGATTAATTTGCTTGACCCCTTTGACTCATCAATGCTGAGTGATCAGAGAGGATAATTGAGGGCAAGCCACAGTCTAAACAACCATTTGAGAACTCACTGTATTATTCTGTTACCTCTGTTCTGGGATGCAAATGAGGCTCTGATGAGGTGGGGATTTTTGACGAAAATGTTCCAGATAAATTACTTGAGGAGTAAGCATGCATGTGTGTGCATATATTTGAAAGTTACATGGCATTGGGCTAAAATCACCAACACCTTCTGTTCGTATATGCTCAGAGATGAATGAGCACATTAAGCCAGATGTTTCAAGAATCATCAGAAGGGTTTGTGGACATGTTGCTATTCAAATATGCCACACCAGGACATTTGGCTATAAACAATCAGAAAGCTAATAGTCCAGATGCCTTTTCCATGAAAGAGTGATTAAGTCTGGACTCAGAATTGGTTCAAACAGCTCCAAAAATGTCTTGCTAAACTTCATCCTCATAGTCTGTGAATCAGTGGCCTAAATATCGCTTTGTACTTCTTGGCGTGGTAATAATCAACAGTTTTGTATTCCCTGCAGCCTTCAAACTTGTGTTTACCACCAGCCTCTCTGCTCCTCAGCATTCATTATGTCATGTAAAATTAACGAGTAAAACTCCATTCACAGCTGCTGCTAATTCAGCCTGCACACCAACTCTGTCAGTGGGGACAAACCAGATGAAACAACAGAGTTGTATTTAACTGAGCTCTAGCAAAGTGTGTGTGTGTATGTATGTATGTATGTATGTATGTATGTATGTATGTATGTATGTATGTATGTATATATATATATATATATATATATATATATATATATATATATATATATATATATATATATATATATATATATCCATCCATTTTTCTATACCCGTTTCATCCTTGAAGGGTCACGGGGATCTGCTGCAGCCTATCCCAGCTGTTTATGGGCGAAAGGCAGGGGTATACCCTGGACAGGTCGCCAGTCCATCGCAGGGCATATATATATATATATATATATATATATATATATATATATATATATATATATATATATATATATATATATATATTTATTATTAGGGCTGGGCAAGTTAACGCGTTAACTCAATTCATTAACGCCGACATTTATTTTATCGCACGTTAACGGATGTTGCTCACATGCTTTTGTTCTGAAAGTCTGTTTCTGGCTGCTGCAGAACCGGAAGACAATTGACAGGTAAAAAAAAGCTAAAACAGACATGGAGAACGGTAAAAGTCTGTGTACTTTACAATTCGGGTAGCAACTCAGGTAGCAATATTACCTAATTTTCGGACTATAAAGCTCACCGTAATATTAGCCGCACCCACTAAAATTTAAACGAAATATATATTTTGTCACATATAAGCTGCACCGGACTATAAGCCGCCGGTATCCAGGCTGAGAAATAAGATATTTACATTGAAAGATTTTGTACCATAAGTGGTTACTCATATACCTGAACTGAGGTAGTAAAAGTGCTGATCAAACAAAACAGAAAAGTCATTGATGGTTTTATTAATTTTCCTCCTGTACACTAAAACCAATTTGCTTTATTTTTCCTCTTCCTGTGTACTGAAACCAACCCACACAACAAAGACATCCGGATCGGACCCGCGGAACAGACCCGTATCGGGGTCCACTTGCACTCAGTGCCGGATCCGCTTTGGAGCCGGATCGTGGACCTGCTGGCTCCACGCTGCGTCTGGTCCGCATCTGCGATTAAAACCTTACCTCCGTGGTGGGTCTCAGAACCCATAAATCTGCTGGGGAACCAACAAACTGACTGGACAAACTGATAAATCCAGGTGTGTCCGAGTACAGGGGTGTCAACGGGAAATTAAAAAAAAACCCGGAAGCGGGGGGAGGGCTCGAAAAAATTTTGAACACTCTCGAGGTGCTGCTTTAGGAGGCCTATAGAGGTTAGATATCAAAAATGAAAGTAGTTGTTATGAAACAATTAAGACACCTATTAAAGGCAAAAATTCAGAATGACTAGTGATTCAGTCACTCGTGAACTTCAACAGTAAAACATATAACTGACAACAAGATACATGGATCCAATACTATAGTAAGCAGTTATAGAAAATAGCATGTTAAATTCAACATGTCTTTTTGATGCCTGTAACTCTCAACATTAGCTTTTCTTAATTTTTTTTTTATCACAAAAAGCTTGAAACACTGAATAACTAATACTTCAGGCATGAAAATCCCCCACCTTTCTGCGAAATTTGCCGTTTTGAAGTCAAAAAGGGTGACCTACGTGAATCGTGTAGATCCGAGGAGTCTTCTATTTTGAGAGGTGAGGGGGTTGGAGTCGGGAGATTTTTTTTATTTTTTATTTAATGATCATATAATTGCCCTAATATGTAAACTGAGCACTTCAGAAATCAGCAATTTAAATGTACTTGGAGGTTACATTGCTCAGCGGTTTTTAATGTTAATTAAAATAGGCAAACGAGTTTACGTTTCCTACCTACATTTATCAGTGGTGAGAAGCGCTGTATATTTCATCCGCATTGTCTAACAATAAATAAGTACAATAAGGAATAAACATCTCTCCTGTGAATTTAAAGTGAATAATTATCCATCCAAACAAGAAAGGGAGAAGTAATATCAGAAAATATGTGCTTCGCGCTTACTTTGACTGCTGACCTGGCTGTGATAGCGGCTGGATTGTCAACGGGCTCAGTGCGCATGCCCTGGTCTCAATCAACCAATCGCAATCGAGAATTCACGTCACGTTCATGGAGGGTACCCCCCCGTCCGAAAATATTAAACCGGATTTGCACGTATCTCAAAAATGACCCCCAGGATGAAAAAAACTCAGAAATCCGCGAATCCGCGGAAAATTGACACCCCTGCGAGTAGCCACAATGGTCAGACACACCTGGATTAATCAGTTTGTCCAATAATAATAGGTATTGATTCTCACAAAATGAATATAGTGTAGCATAGCCAACATAGACTACTTAACAAAAACAGAGTAGCCTTTCACTACTTGGTTTGTTTTTGTTTTTTGCACTTCCTGCTAGAGAGCCCCCTGAGGGCTGAAGAAAAATTCATAGAAACACCACATCTCTGTATAAGCCTCGTGGTTTAAAGCGTGGGACAAAAGTAGCGGCTTATAGTTCGGAAAAAACGGTAACAATTCTGTCTGGAAAAAAAAATTCTGAACTGCAACAAAACTTTCGTGTCATTCCTCCATGTTACATCAGATCTGTTCCATGTGTTCACTGTCGTGCTATTCTCTTCCTGGCTACTTCAGTGCGGCTCCATCTAGTGGCACAGATGTGTAATGACAACAGAAAGTCCAGTCCTCGATTATAAAACAAATTCAGTTCTGTGGCCCGTTTTTTAATTTCCTATTTTTGATCCAAGTCTAATATTGAAATATTAAATCATTTTTTCGTTTTTTTGTGTTGGATTAAAAAATGAAAAATAAAATAAAATGTCATAAAATGAGCGTGTCAGAAATTGCCTGTTTTAATGTTATGATGTGCTGAACCACAATCATTTTGTTGGATTTTGTTTGAAGACTTTTTTTTTTTATTTTTTATAAAAACAGGGTGACATTAATGCCCTGACAGTGGCAATAAGCTTTATTTTATTTTACATTTTTTAAGATGAGATTTACACTAAATATGTGTTACTGAGAAGTGATGATGTTAAAAGTGTTTGAACAACAAATGTTATGGCACCTTAGTTCATATAGCAGCAGAACATTTAAATAAAAGTGACCTTTACACTACTTTTGAATTCATTATTTGATTTTGCATATACAATGCGATTAATCGTGATTAATCAGTGTGTGTGTATGCAAAATAATATTTATGGATGTTGTACATAGTGTGGGCCAAAGAACCGCACATATTTTTGGTAGGTTCAGCTCAGAAGGGGGAACTGCATCCTCCTCTCCTGTCCTCAGCCACACACACCCCTTATCCCCCTTGAACCCACAGTGACCCTCCATAGTCTCATTTTCCACCTTGGTCATGGATCTTAATATGGCACCATACAGCTCCTTAACATTCTCAAACACACCAGGAAATGCTAAGACCCCTCTGCCTTTCTCTCGACTGTCTGTCTCCAGCAGTTAGGTGAGACTGCAAGTCCAGATGGCGTTATCCCCAGAGATGTGAAGGCCTATGCAGACAAGCTATGTGGGATCCTATAGCACCTCTTCAATCTCAGCCTGGGCCAGCATAAGGTTCAGCTGCTTGTGAAAGAAATTCTTCCATGTTCCAGGACCAAATAAAATCTCATCCATCTGCCTATAACGACTATAGACCTGTAGCCAATTGTAGGTGTTCATCCAGACAACAGACGAAACTAGAAATGCAACACTGAGGCTGTCTACAAGAAGAGACAGAGCAGATTGTACTTATTTGGGAAGATTAGGTCTTTTAATCTTTGTTACAAGATGTTGCATATCTTCTATAAATCCATGGTGGAGCATGCATTTTCATCTGTAGTTAACTGTTGGAGGAGCACCATTGGAGTCAGTGACTTAAAGAAACTGAACAAACTGATAAAGAAGACTGGCTCTGGACTTCAGATTGCTCGAGTCCCTGGAGCCGATTGCGCAAAAAAGAATGCTGCATTAAATGTTAAATAATATGGACAGCATTGCACGTCCTCTTCAAGGCACAGTGATTAAACAACAGCATGGCCTCAGTCAGAGGGTTTTTTCACATTTGCTGCAGTACAGAACACTACAGCAGAGCCGTGTGTGCGTATTGTGTATATATTACTGACAAAGAAACATATCCACATAATATGTAACGTCCTTTTGGGGATGAATAAATATTATTAAATCTAATTATTTAGTCAATCTTATTGCCTTATTAAGACGGATACAGAATATTTACAGCACATGAAATAAGCTGATTAGAAATGGAAACAGTCTTTATCCTCTTTAGACCTACTCTCAGTGAATTAAGAAACTTTTACATTTAACTTCCAAAACTTCCTCCCGTTTCCTCTCTTAACTTGTTTGCATTCTTTGACTTTACTATTTTTTTGTATTAATCAGTCTTCTCCTCTGTCTCACTCTTCCTCAATCCATCTTTCTTCCCTTCCCCCTTCAAGGAGTAAAGACATTACAGAGATCCTCTCTTGAGCCACTATTGATTCACAGCTCTGTTTACTAAAATCAATAAATCACCAATTGGATCAAAATGAAGGCTGGACGAGGGAAGAAAGAAGAGGGTAAAGACCAGAGAAGACAGACGCTGAATAAAAAGAGAGGAACATTCTGTTCATAAAAGAAATTCAGTATAAAAGATTAAATAGTTCTTCAAAGCTCATGAATGAAAGAAATGTATCAGAAAAAAAAGAAAGAAAGTGAAATAGTATTAATACTTCAAGGCCTCAAATATGTTCGTTTCATAAATTAAAAACTACAGCGCCATCGTAAAGCATTAACTCAGTACCAGTGGGGATAAAATTACAACAGACAACTGTGTAAAAGAGCCTGGATGATCGGATGCATGAAGTAGCCTGATTATTATTGACCAGCCCAAGGAAATGGTTTTTCTTGATTGAGGAGTGACTGAGCCCTGATAGAGCTATCAGAGCCAGACTATCTTTCTCTGATACTGTAATTTAAATACTCCTAACTCACCCCTTACACACACACACAGACACACAGACACACGTGCTGCTCAGCAGAAACATGATGGTCTCTGCCATCATTAACCTGGTATGTTCTAAGAGAGTCAATTGAGGCTGCTGTCTGCTGTCTGTGTGCTTGTGTGTCTGCTGACCTTGTTGTGTCTAAAATCTTGCAACATTAGGAACTTCCCTCACTCTTAAAACTGAAACTCAAAATGTCAACAAAAGCTCGAAATGTAAAAGCCATGTACACTCACCGGCCACTTTATTAGGTACACCGGTCCAACTGCTAAGTTAACGCAAATTTCTAATCAGCCAATCACATGGCAGCAACTCAATGCATTCAGGCATGTAAACATGGCCAAGATGATCTGCTGCAGTTCAAACCAGCATCAGAACGGGAAAGGAAAGTGATTTAAGTGACTTTTAACGTGGCACGGTTGTTGGTGCCAGCTGGTCTGGTCTGAGGATTTCAGAAACTGTTGATCTACTGGGATTTTCACACACAACCATCTCTAGGGTTTACAGAGAATGGTCTGAGAAAGAGAAAATATCCAGTGAGCAGCAGTTCTGTGGGCGCAAATACCTTGTTGATGCCAGAGGTCAAAGGAGAAGGCCAGACTGATTCAAGCTGATAGAAAGGCAACTGTAACTCAAATAACCACTCGTTAAAACTGAGGTATGCAGAAGAGCATCTCTGAACGGAAAACACGTCGAACCTTGAGGTGGATGGGCTACAGCAGCAGAATACCACACCGGGTGCCACTCCTGTCAGCTAAGAACAGGAAACTGAAGCTACAATTCACACGGGCTCACCAAAATTGGATAATAGAAGATTGTAAAAATGTTGCCTGGTCTGAGGCTTAATTTCTGCTGTGACATTCAGATGGTAGGGTCAGAATTTGGCATCAACAACATGAAAGCATGGATCCATCCTGTATTGTATCAATGGTTCAGGCTGCTACTGGTGGTGGTGTAATGGTGTGGAGGATATTTTTCTGGCACACTTTGGGCCCATTAGTACCAATTGAGCATCATGTCAACACCACAGCCTACCTGAGTATCGTTGCTGACCATGTCCATCCCTTTATGACCACAGTGTACCCATCTTCTGATGGCTACTTCCAGCAGGATAATGCACCATGTCATAAAACGTGAAACATCTCAGACTGGTTTCTTGAACATGACAATGAGTTCACTCAAAAAGCCTCCACAGTCACCAGATCTCAATCCAATAGAGCATCTTTGGGATGTGGTGAAATAGGAGATTCATATCATGGATGCAGCCGACAAATCTGCAGCACCTCTGTAATGCTATCATGTCAATATGGACCAAACTCTGAGGAATGTTTCCAGTACCTTGTTAAATCTATGCCACGAAGTATTAAGGCAGTTCTGAAGGCAAAAGGGGGTCCAACCCGGTACTAGAAAGGTGTACTTTATAAAGTGGCTGGTGAGTGTATGTACACACACACACACACACACACACACACACATATATATATATATATATATATATATATATGAACACCACTGATGGAAATATCCAGTTATGTGAATGATGTCCTAATACAGTGTTATAATAAACCATAACAGTTTACCAGCACAGATTAAAGTAAGACACAAGCGAACCCCTTAAAAGTATTGCAACAAAACATACAGCTTGTTTTGTATTGCAAGACTGTTTTTCTTATTACAACATGCTATCTGGACATGAACCTGCCTTTTGGATGGTTCATTAATAATATCAAAGATGGACCTGTTGAATCATTACATAAACATGTGGTTAAGATTCATGATAAGAAACTTCAGCAGGATGACTCTTGTCCCACTCTTGCCAAACATTCTTTTTTTTTTTTTTTTTTAACTTTGGTAATTTTGTAGCATATGCTAATATCTGCTTGTTATTTTACATTGTTCACGGTGCTGCTCCTCCTCTGAGAGGTTTTATCACACTGACCTCAGAAAAAAAAAAAACAGCATTATTCACTCGCGCAGCCTCCGGAGGAGAGTGTGTAGTATCCCCAAATGTAGGACCGCACTCACTAAATCACCCCTTTTCCTCTGTTGCAATAATTCACTGGAATAATTTACCCATAGGAATTATAACACACACTACGTTTCAAATGTTTGCATGCCTGACAAAGAAATGGCTAATATCTAAACAAATTTGAACTCATTAGTGATGAGTGGAATGCATATTGAGTGTGTATTGTGCTCGCGACAGAGATGGTGTGTGTTGTCTTTGTGTATATGAGCAGAGAGGGAGCGTGAGTGAGTAGGGTTGTTTTTTTTTTTTTTTTTTTTGGAATGGCTTCAAAGTAATGATGGTGGGACATTTCATGTTTTATGTGCACATGCAGTTTGTGTGTCTAATGGTCTAGGTACCCACTTTCGACAAACTGTTATTTATTTATCTCTGCAATAGTGTAACATCAACCTGCCCAAGGACTACAGGTGCATTTTTTTGCTATAAACTGGCACCGAACATCTCTCCTATGTCTTTGACTAGGTCAATGTATAGCTGTGTACTGTCCCTATATTAATAAATAAAGCCACTTAAAACCACTCCTTGGCTCGTATCAAAAAGGACTATAAGTTGAAATAACTACATTGCCCTATTTTTGAAAATATCCTAATTTCCACAAAATAGACCAAGTCTTAAAGTCTGATGCGTCCATGCTGGCCACTGGGGAGGAATGTGGTGGAGTGATGATCAATGTTGGTGAAAGTCAGCAGCTTCTTGCTCCTGTCAGATCTGCTGTGATGGTGTTGAAGTGACCCTTACCTCCCAGGTGATAAGTTCCTCCCGTGGTGATGCTGAGAGGTGAGGCGGAGCGCACGGCAGACATCTCCTCACCATCTATTGTCAGCATGGCAAAGTTTTCCTTGGCGACCAAACGTATTGCGTGCCACTGTCCATCATTGAGGCCAGAACCTGGAGAGTGTGGGAGAGAGTGAAAATACACACAGTATGTTTATTATTTGGAAATTAGAAATATTGTTTGGTTAAAGAGTAAGTGCATCTTTGTGAGAACAAAAGGCTGAGTATAATCATTTCAAATGGCTAATTACTGTAAAGTACTTATTTGGATTTATAATACACTTTTTTAATTAGGAACTTTACAATCGAGAAAATCAAACATGTCCAGCACACACTCACTTTTAAATCAGTAGGTCCAAATAATGAAAAATGAAATGAAATGAAAAATATTTTATTAATCCCAGAAGGGAAATTCAACATTGTATAATAACCTGGTAAAAGGAAGAAATGGGTGGAATGTCAAGACCTTAACTGTGAATCAACAAGGCTGGGTGACTCATCGTGAGGGGAGACTGTCTGGATAGTGATTTCCTTTCAGTGATGTGTGTCTATCTCTCTGTGTTTACCTTCTATTTTGACACACAACATGAGCAATGGCTCTCTGTTGATCCTGGTGAGGGCTACTCAAAGAGTTAAGATAAGCTCAATGGAGGATCATCTTCTTGTCTGCACTGTGCATTTTTTTGTCCCCCCCCCCCAACTTATTCCCAGAGATACATATTCATCCTGCCAAACCCCTGAATTTTTCAATCCTACTTCCTTTTTTTTCCTCATTCCTTTCTCTGCCCTGTCCTTCTAGGTGATGCCACCTTCCAGTCTCAAGCCTCCTGTGTCTAAAATGCGTAAGCCTGTCAACACATGTCAATGTAGTGTGTGTGTGTGTGTGTGCAGTGCATACAAGTTATGTGCTCTCCTTTTCCTCCCCTATCCCTTGTAGCTGTGCTCCATTAAATATGAGCGATGTTTTGGAAAGGGGCATTACTACTGGAGCTGAAAGAGAAGCCAGCTCACTCTCATTGCCCTCTCCTCTATACATCATCCCTTAGTGACTCCAAGCTCAATTCATTCTTTCATCCTCCTTCTCTCTGTCTTTATTTCCCTTTCTGTATCTATGCATTTAACTTTTTTTCCCCCTTTTTTTTCATAAAGTGTCTTTATGCGTATTCCCTTTTGTGCCCATCTGCTACAGTATCTCTCCTTTTCAATCGGGTTTACTTCACTGCTCCACCGACTGTAATACATCAATAGCGAGGACAATGCAGCAAAGTTCAAGGTACGGTCACCTGCAAATCACTCTCAGCAGAGCGAACACACTCATGGATCTGCTTAACAGTCAATAACACAACTTGCTGTGCCATTTAAACCAATATGTTTTAACCATGCTGATTGTGAAAGAGTATTGTCAAGCTTCTGTTCATTTTCTTTGTGTGTAACAGTGTCCGAGTCTTTTACTGCCTTTCAGGTTTTTTTTTAATTTTACTTAAAGACCCTGTTTTTATACCAGTATGGAGTTTACACTAATCAATATCCATCAGCAGGGTTTTCATATGTACGTGTCTGTACTTGTTTGCAATAAAGGTGGGAACTAAATAAATTAAGACCAGTATCGATGTTTGCTATGAGTGTGTTCAGGGCATTGCAGGTTGGATATACACACCATCAGTACACAGAACTGTTGATTCCTCTGGTTCTGACAAACCGAAAAGTGGACCGACAATATTTGACAAAACTTTTTTTTCTTGTCTTTGAGAGGTTATGAACTCAAAAATAATGTCAGATAATGAAATAATGGTGCGTGCTACCAAAAACTGGTAGCTGTGGCGAGGAGCAACTTGGTAACCTCCTTCACTGACAATTATAGTTCTGCCTGTGTTTTATTTTGCTGTAATCACCACTCATGCTCCATCCCTCCCTATAAGCAGCAGAATGTATTAGAAAATTGATACTGTATAACCTCCTGTCCCCTCAGTTGTTTTACATCACTTGAAATAACTTTGAATGATGACGGTGATATCTGTAATGCTGAACCTTCGCATTCAGTTTCACACGGGCACGAGTGCCTGCTGAAACCAACTCTGCATCACACCCGCAAACACACGATGTCTGTCTCTCACTGTCACACATCACGGAGGCACCGGCTTAGGCCATGCACATGCGGCTGCATGTCACAGATAAAAAGAGCACAAGTAATGAAAGACAGCTGAGAAGGGTATCATGCAGATAGGGCTAGATAAGACTGTTTCATGCCTCGCTTTGGAGTTATTGTTCATATGCAGGTGCCTGATAACGAGCTGACAAGCTGACCAGTTACTTTGATTTAAGTGAAAATGAAAAAAAAAAAAAACTGGCCTGTGAATTCATTTATGTCATTTTATATATTAACTTTAAATATTTTGATAAGAATTTCACCTATTTTTACATCAACATCAGTATTTGCTTTTTTTTTTTCCTTTTTTTTTTTTTTTTTTAAATTTTTTTAGCAAAAGTAGACAGAATAATGAAACAGCTATTTCTTCCTCTTCCAGAACCTACTCTAGTTGGACTCAGTGCACTCGTAACATACAAAACTTTGCACTCAAGAACAATCCTGGCTACTTTGACAAAGAGGGAGGATTCTCGACCATACTTGAGGCTACTGTAGACCACAATTTCTGAAAAGCATTGCTGTCAGAGAAATGTTAGTCATTCTATGATCAGAGTCAGCACTTCACATCAGGACTAGGGTTCGGCAAGTTAACCTGTTATTATCGTGTTAACGCATTAATTTATTAACGCTGACGCTAACGCAGGTTGCTCACATGCTTTTGTTTTGAAGTGTCTGTTACTGGCTGCTGGGGAACCAGAAGACAATTGGCAGGTAAACATAAGAAAAAGCTAAAACAGACACGGAGAACGGTAAAAATTCGTGAACTTTACAGTTCGGGTAGCAACTCAGGTAGCAATATTAACAATTCTGTCTCAAAAAAAAAAAAAAAAATTCTGGACTGCAACTAAACTTTCACGTCATTCCTCCACGTTACATCAGATCTGTTCACTGTCCTGGTACTATCTTACTGGTTACTTCAGTGCAGCTCCATCTAGTGGCACAGATGTGTAACGACAACAGAAAGTCCAGTCCTCGATTATAAAACAAATTCAGTTCTGTGGCCCGTTTTTTAATTTTGTATTTTTGATCCAAGCCTAAAATTGAAATATAAAAAAACAGGCATTTTTTTTCTCATTTTTTTGTGTAAGTTTAAAAAACGGAAAACATAAAATATCACTTTTTTTTTTTTTTTTTTTTAATTTTTGATTGACAATTGAAAATGGAAATAATGAATGATATATGGATTGGTAAAGTTACTGAATTTTAACATGGACATGTTCATCTTAAAGTTCTCCCAGATGGAGGATTTGACAGAAACAAGGTTATTTGTAACAACTGACAAGTTGAACTCCCCGTTAAAAGTTTCTGCTGTTACCTCAGAAATTACCTGTTTTAATGTTCTGATTGTGCTGAGCCACAATCATTTTGTTGGACTTTGTTTGTAGACTTTTTTTTTTTTTTTTAATAAAAACAGGAGGACATTGATGCCCTGGCAGTGGCAATGAGCTTTATTTTACCTTACATTTTTTAAGATGAGATTTACACTAAATATGTGTTACTGACAAGTACGGATGTTAAAAGTGTTTGAAGAACTAATGTTATGACACTTTAGTTCATGGCAGCAGAACATTTTAATAAAAGTGCATTTTGCTCTACTTTTGAGTTCATTATTTGATTTTGCGTATACAATGCGATTTATCGTGATTAATCAGGGAAATAATGCGATTAATCACGATTAAAAAATTTTAATCATTACCCAGCCCTAATCAGTACAAAGTCCAAGCTGCCAACTGATGTCAAGACTGGCAAAAAGCTTCCTTTGGGTCTCTCTTTATCGGCAGGTTGGTGTCTGTTTCAGAGCCTCCATGTGAAATGCTGTAGTTGATAAATGTGTGTTTGAATACTTAGATCAAGGTTGGGTTTAGTCTTCCATCACTGAATGAAGCATCCCCAGTGCAAATTAGTACGTTGACCTTGTTGTTAGCTTTAGAACACTGCTGGTCAGAGTTGGAGATGAGAAAAACTTGCAACTACTCATGGGTCTTTTTTTTTTTTTTTTTTGATTGTCGTGGCACTAGTGGCCTTTATTCACAGCAAAGGAGGCAGACAGAACAGGAAAGAGATGCAGAAAAGCACCGCACGGCCTGGGATTTGAACCCGTGACGGCTGCGTCAAGAACTAGAGCCTCTGGTCATGGTACAACTGTATTCTTTTTTCATTGCAAAGAAAATTACTTTCAAGGTCACATACATTTTAGTTTTCAGTTACATCCATTAAACAAATACTGTTAACAGTGCTATCTATCAATTTCTGGAGATTCAGCAGTGCTCTTCAGCCGTGGTCCTCAGGA
Organism: Hirundichthys speculiger; assembly: GCA_018398805.1. Taxonomy (NCBI): domain Eukaryota; kingdom Metazoa; phylum Chordata; class Actinopteri; order Beloniformes; family Exocoetidae; genus Hirundichthys; species Hirundichthys speculiger. The sequence goes on along the minus strand of JAGFBZ010002532.1, from coordinate 1,625,704 downwards.
CTCGCTGCCCTGCATGTTTTAGAGGTTGCTGTGTTCTACACACCTGTTTCAAATGATTGGATCACCATGAGCTAGTAAACAAGGTCCAAACTCACTAATTTGAACTAGGTGCGTTGGAGCAGAGGAGACTTCCAAAGCATGCAGGGAAGTGTTTGCTGAGGACCAGGAATGATTAACATTGAAGCAGGAGAGTAAACTAAATTCATATCTTAAGGGTGTGTGGATGATGTAACTGTCTGCCATCTGTATTAATAGCATATTATTTTGATAAACAAGATAAAAAAAAGGATGGGAAAAAAGAAGATATATTTAGAGTAATTTTCTGAAAGCAGTGAAATGTTCCTTTAAATTAAATGGAAACTGATTTTTTTTTTCAGATAAAAAACACTGCTTTATTACTGTATGTGCAGAAATAGATATTTATCAATATGCCAATAAATAAATGGTTTAGGCTACATAGATGGAAAGAATAATCAAAACCGTCATCCGATCATCAATGTGAAGACTAATTAATTTGAGATAAATAAAACAAACAAAAAAAACATTTATGTATACATTACTGTCAATTTAAAATGAAATATGTCAGAAATTCAAGACTGTACTCAATGTTTTTTGCCTGGCTGGCTGCAAAACAAAAAAAAACATCATTAAGAGAAGACAGGCTGAATACTTTCATATGAACAGAAGTTGAACTGCATTCTGAGCAAAAGAGTGACAGGCACTGAAAACAAAGATCAGCCATTACAACAGGAAGCAGGAAGCCTCTGCCCCTGAGGAGCAACTCCAGAAACAAAAGCTGCAGGAGCCTGAGAGACTAATTTCCTGAGGGTAATTACAAAATGATGTCAGTTTTAGAACATTTTGGAAGGGAAGCAGGGGCCTTATTAGCTTCAGTGCCTCTGGTATGAACAGCAGAACTGGCAGTGCTGGTTTCCACAGATAACACCAGTGAGGAGCTGTAAGAGCAGAAGGAAGTGGCAGCTCTCAGAACAGAGATGGATGATTCCAAGACTGTATGTAAAGTCACCATTAAAAAAAATTAGTAAGATCCAAGGATTTATTCTAGGCTTTTGAGTCAGACCCTATACACAACTTCACCACTCATTTGAAGTCAACGTACTTTATAACATTTTTAAAATCAATCTATTTTCATTTTGTTCTGTTAAAAAAAGAAAGAAATCCACTTAAAGCTGTTATTTAAAATTCTGACCATTTAATGCATATATACTTTTTGATTCAGTATAATTGTTTAATCTAAACCAAGGTGAATACATGGACACCTGAGATACCCGCTGGAGCGGCTGCTGCATAAAGTGAGGGTAGACGTAAAATGAACAGATGGATTCGCATACCAAAAAGCGCCCACACAGAAATTTATTTGTCGTGGTATTTCAAGCACTAGGCTCTTTCATTTAGACTATTAAGGGCCTGGTGCTTGAAATATCATGGTAAATAAAGTCAATATGGGAGCTCTTTGGTGTGCAGATCCATCTGTTCTTATTCTACGGTTTTCAACCGAAGCACAGGTACACATTTCCATAAATTTTCCAAGAAATAGAGTGAACTGATAACTATAGTGATTTGCAAAAGAAAGCAGACTCTCTTGACAAGACATTAAATTAATATGATAATCTGGTCCTTACCAGGACCGGGTCTTAAATAAGGTAAATAAAACCGTAGATGAAGAACAAAGTGACATATTACACCATGTTATTATTCATTTACCAAAAACACTGACAAAATACACTGCAGAGAAAAACTGAAGCTGATGGTGCTAAATGATGTTAAATGACATGGCAGCAAAGCTTCGATTTACACAGGTGCATCAACACAGAACAAAAAGAGTTCGAAAAAGCAATGTCCTCTGGGCAGAAAATAACAAACAAGCAAGCGAACAAACAAAATCAAAGTGGGAGTACAGTGGTGATGAGGTGATCATTTGTGCTTGTTTTCCACCTACAGGGCCTGGGAACCACTGTATCAACCATTATTTTCTATTTCTAGGTTTTCTAAAGTCAAATGTGAGGCCATCTGTCCGACAGCTCATGCTTGGCTGAAATTGGGTCAGGAAATAGGACAAGGAGTCCAAGCACACCAACCAATCCACAACGGAAAGTCAACTAACAAAACTAAGGTGTTGCCATGATATAGTCAAAACCCAGACGTGAACTCAACTGAAATGCAGCGGCAGGACCTTAAAGCAGCACAAAGACTTTTATACAAGGTAAACTATCAGTTTCAAGTTCCATCTGCTGAACTTAGCTGTCGTGGTCCTTTGTGCTCTCACACAAAAACCAACCAGAATAACGTTTTGGCTACTGTCCTGGTTCACTCTTCCGACAGCTGTGTACCACTTATGGCACAATGCTACGCATCAATAACGATGACTGTAGCCTCCCTCCCCCCCGGGCTTCAGTCGACATCATGGAAGGGGTGATTAAGAGACTCAAGAAAGTAATGACAGAAGAAAAACAGAGTGTGACTGAGTAATCTACCCAACAAGAGTAATCCTCCACAGCATCGTAGAAGGATTTTCACTTCCCCGCCCATAGGGGGACCCATTGAGCCAAAATTTGGCAAAAGTTATTTTCTTTTTCTTAAAAAAGGTTGTAAATTAAAACTGACTCCAAACCTCAAGGAACTGATGAAACACTTTATAGACGAGTGGTTCAGAATTCCAGCATAAAGATATTAGGGGCTGGAAAGGTAAAGAAATAAAACAATTATTTTAAGTTATTGCTTCTATAAGTGGTTCTGCTGCACAAGCCACTGTCATCATGGGGTGTACTTAGTTTTTCCTACACTGTTATTGCATTTTGACTTGTTTTTGTTAAGGAAGTAATAACCTGCTATAGTTTGTCATGTGTGATTGTTCATCCAAGGTTGAAATTACCTGACTTTAAGGCCTGGTAAGGACCAAATAATGTTTTTTTCTCTTTTTTGTCCTCAACTCTGAAAGATATTTTTATTGTTTTGTCTTAATGACAGTACATTTCTCTGCTTCTGCAGATATTTTCAATGGAAATGGAAAAGATATGAGTAAATGTATACCAGTACAGAAAGAATGATTATTAATGTAATTTATACTCATACATGCTCATTTATTGCAAATACATAAATTCTATGAGGAAGCATGATCAATATATATATACCCGAGATGATGCAGGCTATTTTAACACCTTCAGTGCTTTCTTAATGGTCTCTCTCATACTTTGAAAGTCTGTTTCATAGTTTCACCAAGGCCTTAAATGTAGTGCTTAAACATAAATATCAATAAAAACTGAAATGCATCAAATCAACATACTGTAGGTGTGCATCAAAAATGTTCAGTTTCCAGATGTCTACACACACACACCACACTCCCCAACACATACAAACAAAGTACTCAAACCTTTTGAACACTAATGTCCTTGGTCACGATACAAATGGCTATTTAGATAAAGGGAACACATTACTTAGGTTTTCTCCATCATCAACACTGGAATCCTCTTGAAAAAGGTTTGTTCAATTGTTCCATTTTTTTTCATGCCAACATGCATGTAATCATTAATTAATTATTTAACAAAGAGAAAGATGAAAAAAGAATGAAATGAATGGAAAGTGTGTTTTCACCTCTGGAAAAGCTAATTTGTTGCAAAGGTGCACTTCTGGTTTTTTTAATTGGGTCTTAATCTCAGGAGGAGCTTGGACAACTCTGGGTGGGGGTCATTGCTATTTGAAATTATTTCTACTGTGCATGTTAAAAGAAAAAAAGGTAAAGTCCTCCAACTGCAGAAGTCTGTGTAGATAAGCTGGTCAGAGATAACAGGAGGGCAACCATGATAGCAAAATGATGCTCCAGCAGTCTACAGTCTGAGACTCAGAAACCTACCTGGCCATTAGAGGTGTTCAAAAACTAACTGTTTAACTGCAGTGTCCTCAGGTTGCTACTTACTTGGTCATATGTAAAACAAAAAAAGTAAAAGGAAGAAATAGCAAAGATGGAAAATATCAAAGAATTACAAGCAGCTCCCAGATACATCTTCAAAATAAACAGACTAGTTTTTTACAGGAAGTGGGTGTGATGGTTTATGACTAGATGTTAAGCCTTTGTATATTTGTCAGTTTCACCTACACTTGTCACTGGCACTAATGGCATAATGCAGATCGACACTGGGGGTATTCATTTGCAGATGCACAAAAGCTCACGCTGATGCTCTTTTGTTTAAGAATAAGAGTGGCTACTTCATAGACTCCAGTATAAACCAGGAAAATACAGAATGAGCCCAGAGGTGGATGCTGATCATACATGTATTAGAAAGGAACAAAAAAAGTATCATATTATCCGATTACACAGAGGAAGAAACATGGCCCAGACTGATTTGTTTTTCTTTGTCCCACATCACTGGTGAAAATGTTAGCATTATCATGCAATCCAACAAACTTTATTAAACTGTGGGTTGCAGATATTATTTCTTTATTATTCCAATTCTACTTCTCCATCAACCCCACCCCCACCATATTATCTGCTCTGCTCTCCCCTCCCAATTATATTGATCGTGTATATACAGTGAAAATGAGTTTTGTCTACTATAAATTTATGGGGCCCTCTTGGATTCATGAATTTACTCTTCCCCATTTCCTCCTTTCCTAAATGGGGCTTGTGGGGACATGAAGAACTTTGCACGATGGCAATATTCCAACTACATAAAACCTGAAAATGTCATTTTAGCCCTTGCCTATACAAACACACATATTCATACAAATATGCACAATGCACAAGGTCAGACACTTTCTCTCTTTCACTCAAATACACACAAACACACACGGAAAATGAAACAATATAACATTGTAATTGGGGGTGGATGGTTGTGCTTTTCCTCTCAAATCTATGCCCCAGGCCTTTTTGTTTTTGTAATACCAAATACTTCCTGTTCAGACTGTGCAAGCAACCTCATGTGTGACTGATAGTAAGTCTGCATCTCCAACGTACTGATGTTATTACTTCAAGCTGAGTTGGTGGACATGAACATGTGTGCATAAGGGGAGTAACGATATGGAAAATTTTATACCTAGATTATAGTGACCAAATTATTACAGTTTATGATTCTTAATTGCTGTACAAATGTCCAAAAGACACATACAGTCATGGAAAAAATTATTAGACCACCATTTTTTCTTCACTGTCTTGTTCATTTTAATACCTGGTACCACTAAACATCATCATGTGACTAAAACAGACAGAAAAGAAAACACTGAATGCATAAAAGCAGTGTTTTTTGCAGTACAACGCCATAGCTATTGATGTAAAAACTTAAGTGATTTAGGTTATAATCAAGAAAACCATGGAAAATGGTAAGATATCAGCTCTTAAATAAAACTCTTATGAGCAATCTTTGTGGTTATCGTTATGTTTGTCCAAACAAATGTACCTTTAGTTGTACCAGGCATTAAAATGAACAAGAAACTGAAGAAAATAAGGGTGGTCTAATAATTTTTTCCATGACTGTACATTCAAATCATTTCACAAAATCTTGTGATTTTCTTGTCAAACTAAAACATTAGATACCAAAATCATATCAAAATGAAACTTTCACATTAAAAGGGCAAACAACTGGCACAGAAAGAGGTTTTATTTTAAATGAACAAAATAAATTACAGGAACAAAGCTTATTTGTCTGGTGCAAGTTTAAATGAACACTAACAACCATAGTAGGTGAAAATATGCAAACAATTATCAGGAACAAAAATGAAATCCAGTAGATTTGAAGCGTTACTGCCTTTTGCAGCAACTTTTTTTTTTTTTTTTGCAGCCAAGATAATTGTCCTCCACCGGTTGTTCCTTTGCATTCTTAAACAAAAAACAAAATATGCCCAGACCTCTGATTTTGTTCTTTTAGTGGGTTGGTAAATGTCCTGCATGCTATCACTACTTTCCGCCATGCTTGTGTTACGATACCTATGTTACAAGCTACATATTCACGTGAGACACAGTCATGAGTCACTTACAAGACTTGGATGAGGCTGATATTAAATATCCCGGTAATCGACTGGGATAATGAGATTAGGTCAAACATAAACTGTAATCGTTATCGTGTAAAATTTCACCGTGATTTACCGTAATACCAGTAACCATTCCATCCCTAGTGTGCATAAAGGCTCACTCACACACGTTTTAACATAAGAAAATATTTTAGCTTCAGAGGTAGAATTACGCTACAAATGATATATTTACTAGGGATGTCCCGATCACGTTTTTTGGGTCCCGATCCGATTTCCGATCTTTAATTTTGATGATCGGCCGATTTCCGATTTTTTCCGATCCGATTTCACTTCTTTTGAGTGGGCAAACAGAGTTTAATTTCCTATGCATTTTATTTCCTGTGTACATTAATAAATAGGCCTGCATCCAAGCTGAGATTAATAGCTTTTATCATCTCATAAAATAAACAATAACTTATTTAAACACTCTTCTTTCTTTCTTTTTTGTTTGGGAGAATTATTATAAAACACATTTAGTTACAGAACAGTGACTGTTCAACAGTCTCAGTACCAAAGAACAAAGCACTTCCATTTAAATAGCAGCAGGTGAACTTGGCTAGCAGTTTAAGGCAATGAAAACACTAGCAGAAGTCTTTGCAATCAATGAAATCACATCAGAATAAAAATAACATAAAATATTAACTTAACTTCATTCAAGACCCGCTGCACATGTTAGCGCACCTTTGTGTCCTTTGTCGTTCATGTAATGACGGGAACGAGGCTCGAGGTAATTAATGAGCCGGTTAAATGCCTTGTATTCCACAAACTCCGTGTCCTCGGTAATACATTCCGCGATTAGCTCGGTGATTTTTCTGTATTTCTCCGAGTATTTCGGGAGTTTGTCTTTCTTTTAAAAGTTTCACAGAGCGTTTGCTGCTGAAGCCGCTGCCGTCGGCAGAACAGTGACCGCAGCCAACGGCACCAAAGCTGGTTCCGTCGGCTGCGGTGATCGGTGCTGCGCGCTTTTTAAGTGTCTGATTAAATTGGCGGTGTTGTAAACTCTCTTCTTACTTACCCCTCGTGATATCTCAGCCTTCCACACGTTTCAAGTCGCAGTCGAAGCGTCGGTCTTTGTAATTTTATAGCGCTGCCACACTGCTGACATTTTTGCTAAAGTTTATCCTGACGCCGCCGGTCTTAAAACTTTTAAGGTGGATACAAGACAGCGCTGCTGGGAAACCTCATTTCAGTGCAAATTATTAAATGTATATAGTTTAAAAAATATTTTTGTTTGTGTAATATGATTACTTTATTAATTTGTGTTAATCAGGATCTCTTTTTGAGGAAAAAAATAATGAAAAAAAGATCGGTGTGTTATAATAAGGTTGATCGGCCGATCCGATCCACCTTAAATTTTTAAGATCGAAGGCCGATCCGATCAGGGGATCGGGATCGGGACATCCCTAATATTTACTATATAGTAAATATATAGTATATAATATTTTTACTACTACTACTATTACTACTACTACTACTACTACTGGAACCATCATAGAAATAGAAGCCCATGTACGGCATGCATCACTGACAGATTGTCTGATGTTGGTAAGTCCTACCAGTGGCTAGAAAAGGCTGGTGTGACGGAGGCATTAATCATAGCAGCACAACAACAGGCTTGAGCAAAAGAGCAATAGGGGTCAGGGCCTACCACACCAAACAGACCCAAGGTGCAGACTGTGCAAGGATGCCCCCGAGACAATCAAGGACATAATAACTGTGTAAAATGCAGGCAGGAAAAGGCCTGCATGGAGCGCCACTGGACATTGTAGCGGTTGACAATGGATATGAGATGGGAAGCTGGAAAATACTAAAGATGGAAGGAAGAAATAGACAAGATGTGGAAGGTGGCCGTGGCACACACACAATATAACATAAGTAAAACTAAAATATAGTTAGATCATAAATTAAAAACTTTAAAAGCTCATTTAAAGGTAAAATTAAAGAGACGGGTATTGAGTTGCCTTCTAAAAACTTCAACACTTTTAGCAGCTCTCACGTCTTCTGGTAGATAGGCTGCAACAGTAAAAGGAGACTTGATCGTATGTTTTTGTTCTTACTCCAGGAATAATTAAACCTCTGCCACCAGAAGACCTGAGAGTCTGGGGAGGTTCATAAAATGAAAGCAACTCAGACAGATGAGAAGGACAGAAACCATTAAGATTTTTATAAACTAATAAAAGGATCTTCAAATTAGTCCGAAAGGAAACAGGTAGCCAGTGCAGAGACTTTAAAACCAGAAAGAAAGCATAAATTACACAGATTTTAGTAAGCATACGAGCTGCTGCGTTTTGAGGTAATTGTGCCAGATTTTTCTTAAGAAAACCAGAAAGAGGAGCGCTACAATAATCCAGCCTGCATGTAATAAAAGAGGAGTGTTTCTGTGTTGGCTCGAGAGAAAGCCTGTCTTACTATGTTTTTTAACTGATAAAATGCATTCTTGGTGAGAGGCACTGACCATACACACACACACACACACACACACATATATATACTATATATATATATATATATATATATATATATATATATATATATATATATATATATATATATATATATATATATATATATATATATATATATATATATATATATATATATATATATATATATATATATATATATAAAGGGGTGCAATGGTGGCTCACACTACGGTCCGTACCGTGGTTTTTGTGTCACTGTTTTGGTACAGACTCAGTACAGTTTCAGACCACCTGCTACCCTAAAAAGCGATTGCAAGATACCAAGTTTGCGGAAAGTGCAACTTGCATGTCGGCGCATAAAAGAGCACGTCCAAATGGAATAAATGTGCAGCTGTGGGATGATCTCATTCAAATGTCTGCTGTGGAGGAAACCAAGGAGATCTTTGTGTCTAGTGTCAAGCTGTCAAAGGTTGGATGCGGGAATTTATTTCCAATATGTCTGAAACTGTTGGTGGTCGAGGAGGGACAGAAACATTAATTGTTCGTGATCTTTAAATGCGCATCCACCAATTCGTTCTGCAGCATTTTAAAAAGCACATCAGCTGCACCAAGATGCACAACTGGTAACAACTGGATCTTACGCAGGTAAGATCCGGGTTTAGGGAGGTGGAAGATTACGTTCTGTTAACTGTTAACTGTTTTCACTCCCTCGCCGGTGTATTCAACAGCAAAACCAAAATGCTCCCACACTGGTTATTAAAAAAGTTTTTCCCAATTTCTCCGCTACCGCTGGCCATGCCTGCTTGTTTTTTTTTTTCTGCGTCTATGAGCTGCAGCCAACCAGCCAAACTGTGATAGCCTGGTCACTGTGAGTGAGTGGAGGCGAGTGGACATTGACATGTAGTGTTGCCTAAAAGGCACGCACGCTCACGTGCAAGTCCAATGCAAAGTTATTGGAACATAAATCCCGTGGGACATAAAAGCATCCCATGTCCCGTGCAGGTCGTACCGAACCGTACCGAATTTTACCAAGTACCGTTGCATCCCTAATATATATATATATACACACACACACACAGACACATATATACATGTATATATCCATACAGACATACATACATACATACATACATACACACACATCGGTAATATATACACCGGTCGATCATCACAATAGATTGGTACAGAGTCCACACCACAGCAGACAGTGCGCCAATCTGTCTGTCAATCTCCCGCTTCCTTTTTCCATCACTTGTGAACAAGACCCTGAGATACTTAAACTCCTTCACCTGAGGAAGAGCCTCAAACCTGGAGAAGGCATTCTACCCTTTTCCAACTTTGAACCATGGTCTCAGATTTTGAGGTGCTGATTCTTATCCCTGCTGCTTCACACTTGGCTGTGAACCGCTCCAGTGAGAGCCGGAGATCTCCACCCAACAGGACCACGACATTTGCAATTTTGACACTACCAAACTGAAACCCCTCTCCCCCTTGGCTGTGCCTAGAAATTCTGTCCACAAACATTATGAACAGAATCCGTGACAAAGGGAAGCCCTGACAGAGTCTAACTGTCACTAAAAATGAATCAGAATTACAACTGGCAATGCGGACCAGACTCTCACTCCGTTTGTGCAGGGACGAGGCAGCCCAGAGCAACGGGCCCAGTACCCTACACTCCTGTGGGGTATCCCCCGCAGGACACCCCGAGGGACAAATGCCTTCTCCAAATCCACAAAACACATGGATCTGGTTAGGCAAATTCCCATGCTCCATTGTCTCTCTGGGTATGGAGCTGGTCCAGTGTTCCACGACCAGCAAGGAAACCCACATTGTTCCTCCTGGATTCAAGTTTCCAATTCCAATTCCAATCAATTGGACTCTCTTCTCCAGCACCCCTGCATTGACCTTACCAGGGAACATGGAGTTTGAATCCCTGTATCCCTCCCTAAGTTGCCATCTAAACATGGTGGAGGGGTTTGTGTGCCCGAATGATTCAGGGAGCTATGTTGTCGGGGGCATTTGCCCCTGGTAGGGTCAACCAAGGCAAACTGGTCTAGGGGACAGGCCAGACTAAGAGCGATTCAATTGACTTTTATGGAGAGTATAACAGCAGCTCGATGTCCCTCGCCCGGTCAAGGGTTACCAGGGCCCCACCCTGGAGCCAGGTCTGGGGCAGGGCCTCGTTTGAGAGAGCCTGGTGGCCGGGCCTTCACCCATGGGGCCCGACCGGGCTTAGCTCAAATGGGCAACATGGGTACACCTCCCCATGGACTTACCATCCGTAGGGAGGGCCATAGGGGTCAGGTGCATTGTGCCTTGGGCAGCAGCCAAAAGCGTGGGCCCTGGTGTGCTGACCCCCGGCTGACTAAACTGGCTACTGGGACATGGAACGATACCTCTGGTGGGGAAGGAGCCTGAGCTTGTGCGTGAGGTCAAGAGGTACCGGCTAGATATGGTCGGCTCACCTCAACGCACAGTGTGGGCTCTGAAACCAATCTTCTCGAAAGAGGCTGGACCTTATTCTACTCTGGTGTTGATCCACGTGAGAGGCGATGGACTGGAGTGGGCTTACTTATAGCCCCCCCAGCTTGGAACCTGTACATTGGGGTTTTCTTTGGTGGATAATTGCACCTTTGGGTCGGGGAATGGGCTCTGACTGTCATCTGTGCTTATGCGCCACATGACAGTTCAGAGTACCCAGCCTTTCTGGGGTCCTTGGTGGGGGTACTGGAAAGTGCTCCTAGTGGGGACTCCTTTAATCTGCTGGAGGACTTGCTCAGGTGGGCAATGACAGTGGTAGCTGGAGGGGCATGATTGGGAGGAAAGGCCTCTCAAATCTAAACCCGAGTGGAGTTTTGTTGTTTGGACTGATGCTTTAGTCACGCTTTGACCATCACATATTGCTATTCTGTAAAATAAAATGCATACAAGTAAAGGTGAATCAATCCTCTCATCTCTTATTGAAGATGTTGTGGCATATTTAATTCATGAGGATTCATTACTGCTATAACCATGTTTTGCCTTTCTTCCAAAAGGAAGCAGGAGTACAAAAATATATTTCCTTGCTCTGTACATTGAGAACCTTGTTGAAAATTAGATTTATTGGAGACTCATGCATGAAGACTCTTTGTTCCTACCTGTATTAAGAACCTCAGACAACTTGTATGGTTCAAAAGTCACATGTGGTGAAATTTGAAAGATGAAAACGTTCACATTTTACCTGGCAGCCAATATGTGGTTATATACATCTGAGTTACATTTTGCTTCTCAAACAGCATATCTCCACTGATAAAGTGAAAACAGATTGTGTATTTTCTGTAAGAAACCTATATTTTCTCTTGATTTTGGTCTGCGCCTTTGTGAGCGTGTTTATCTGTATCCCTCTCTCCATCTTATTTGCCATCAAGAGGGACTAAGCATTTCATTACAAGACTGCTGAACTCCCACTGTGTCAGAGAATCCAGTAGCCAGTATGCCTTCTTTTCAAATAAACACTAATAACAGAACCAAAGGAAGGAGTTTTCATGTGCAATATTTGTGTGTCCGTGCATTATAGTATACTGATATAATGGTGGGCTCAGGCCCAATTAGCCTTGAGGGTAACTCTGTAATAATCACTACCCCTGGGTATAATGGCCTATTAAAGCAACAGTGGACAGAATAAATGAGTGTGTCTGAGTAAAGCGAAAGATTGGGAGAAGGAGAAAGGGGAGGGAAGAAACAAGACTCGGAAGATAGGGAGGGGAAGCATTTTTTGTTCAAATGCTCCACAGTTTTAAAAACTATTATCTCCATGAAAGTACAAAACTATTGCTGCAACATAAAACCATCATTTACAGTATTTTTATTACTTTATGGAAAATCTTCTCTATTGCTGGTTCTTGTATTAGTGGTGCTAGGGTGTGATCATTTACATGCCCATGTTTTATAAGTAATGAAAAACAACAGCAGTTTGTTTCAGTCTTGGTTCAATTAAGATCGCAATGGACAAAACAGATAGTTTTACATTCTGAAAAATAACTAAATGGGACTAAGCAGTCTCTTTAATTCTTTTAAATTCAGTCTAAAATTATTGATGTGCATGAAATTTAACTGAAAAGTACCTCGTTCCTCCACAATAACAGCAGCAATATTAGTGATAATGAAAGACTAAAAATATTCAATACAGAATAAATTACAACATCTTGACATGAAAGTAACTGTCTTTTTAATGGCATAAATGTTTGACTAATTCGTCTCCATGAAATGTTATGACTTTTGGTGATTATTATGATGAGCAAGAATTAACATCACTGGAGTCTGTAATTAAGTGCCTTGTTGTGTCGCTTGACAGAAAAAACAATGCTAAAAACACACAAACACATAAATTGAGAGATGTCTTTCTACATGAAAACACATGGTTAGAGGAAAAAAAAGGGAGAAAGAAAGAACTCACCTGATGCCAGGTCTACGCGGTGGTTTTTGGCAGCCTTTGTGACATTGATATTAACGATAATTTTGCTGTCCGTAAGGCAGATCTCTAGTGTGCCATCATCAAGATTACTGAAGAGGAGGAGGCCATTGGGGTTCCATGTACGAAACTGGAAGCCTACAGACACTGTGTTATGATTGGCTCGACCCGGCAGCTGCAGGAAGCTAGTGGCATTGAAGAAGACAGGGAAGGTGTGGGTCTCCACACAGGAGAAAGACAGGTTACGCTGCACAGATGTAGAAAAAGAAAGAAAGGCAACATGAATATGACTGGTCTTCACTCAGTTTGATGGTATGTGGTTTTACATTCTTGTCTTGTTCTTAATGTTTTCAATGCGGCAGTTCAAATCTGTAATACACCAGGCTTTTGACGTTCTGGAGATAGCCTTGACATGTTTGACTCATATTCTAGCAGACCCAAGGGTTTCAAAAAGTTTTTTTTTTTCTTTTAAACTTAGGTTGTTATCGACAAACTTCAAATGCAATGCTGGTAAAAGCTCATATGGACCATCAATGGTCTGCAAATAACATGATAAACAGTTTATTCAAGCTACTATGTCTAAAATGATAGAATCGCAAAATATAACAAGTTTTTTTTTAAGATGTAAGAAAATGCACATGCAAAGATTTAAAATTGCAACAGTTAATAGCAATAAATATAGGACTAGATGATTACTTAGATTGTTGCTCTGTTTTAAAAAAAAAAAAAAACTCATGAACACAAAATCAAATGAGCAGAATGGAAATTCCTGACCTTATTTATAGCACAGATAGTTATATTAGAAAAAAAAAACATGCATTTAGGCAGCACATTGCATGATATACAGAAATTAATTTACATTAAATGTACAGTGATCCCTTGCCAATTCACACTTTAAGTTCCGCAGTTTTAGATATTTGTGGATTTTTCAGAAATATATGATAAAATAAAAAAAAAAAAAAAAAAAAAAAAAATCAGGGAAAAAAATTGTGGAAATTCTGCAAAAATCCACCCCACAGCAGACGAGAGGCTGCAGCTGCCAGCGAAACGTTAAACGATGACTCACAGCCTCCTGTAAGCAACACGAGAAACGCAGACGGCCCAGCACTCTAGAATCTGTGCTCTGATTGGTCGAGATGCATCACAGGATGTTGTGCGCGTTCTCTCACAGCGAAGAAATGTTGTGAGCCAGCCTGGCCCCTTTAAGAAGGTAGCCTTATGGGTAATGGTGTGTGTGTGTCGTGGGATGGCAGAACGAAAACGGGGTTAGATGAAAAGTGGAGTGAGCATAAACAGCAGCCCAGGATGTATAGATTTACATTCTCTGTCAACCAACAGGAGCCCAACAATACAACCTGTGTAATGTTACAAGTTCCTGCAGTGCCAGAATAAAGTCCCTATCCTGACTTTCTTTTGTTGTTGTTAGTGTGTTACCCGCTAATTACTAGCCAAAAATAACACAAAACCAGCAGTTTCTTTACTACGGTTTGGAGACCAGAGGTTGTGAAGGTAACAAAGACCACAGCTGAGCCTTTGTCTTGTTTCGCTGCAGTGCCTCGCTACTTTTTTGCAGTTTTTAAACATATTTTGAACACATTCTTTAGGCTCGGGGGGCTCCTGCTCCAGTTCTCGGATTTTGATTTTTGCGGGGAGAGCACCGGTCCCCATAAACCGCAAAAAATAAGGGATCACTGTATCTACTTACTTGCTGAAATTAATTTCCCTAGCTTTGGCAGTGTAATCCCCCCCACCCCACCCCCCACTCCAACCTGAGTACATAATACAGAATCATCTCTTTGTGGCTCAAACTGTCTTTTATATCAGAGTTGAAAAGAATGATGGGTATCCTGGAGGAAAACAAACATGATTGTGTAATATAAGAACTAATACCACTCAGCTTCTTCAACCATCAACTCTTAATCAAATTACTAGCACGTACACAATATTGAGCTGCTTGATGAACTAGATGATTCCTGATTGTACTTGCATGTTTGTCTTTCTAAAATTTGAGAGTGGATCTGTTCTGATTAGAATTGAATGCCTATATGAGTCAAAGCCAATAAGAGGTGTTGCTTTAATGAACTTGATTAGTGCCACAACCTATTTATTCAATCAGGATAATTGAAGAGGGAAGAAAGTCTGTGCTGGGACGCATGCATTTTGGGTAAAGAAAATAAATAAAAAAAAAAGAAAAAAGAAAAAAAAAATCCACAATTTGAACAGTTTACTTAGTAGTAGATGGGCTAATCTCCAGAAAACAAAGTATCAATAAAGTCTGTATTTTTGTATGCATTGAAAGGAATAAAATAGACAAAAACAAGAATCACCATGCAAACATGATATTCTAATAGTAAATATCAAGCCATATGCAAAACAATTAAAGATAACAAATGTAGATATATTCATATGTAAAACAAAAAAGATCCACTTAGAAATACTTGTCAAGGTAGCTTCTGACCATGGAGGGTACCTAAATTGCATATTATTTTTTTAATGTTAATATTATTTTCAAACAAAGCAAAACAAAAGACAAAACAAAAACACAAACCAAACATTCATTTTTTTGTTCAACATTTTGTTTAAAATAAGCATGCCATTCACAATAAAATAAATGTTGATCAGGAGTGTTGTTTTCATAAACCGTCAAATTTCCAACTGTATTTCAAGTAGCAAAACGCTTGATGTGCGGCGGATAAATTTAGTAGTCACTCAAAGCGTGGTTGAATTGATAAAAGCAAGGAAAGTATTTTAAATATTTATTTTTTGCTTTCAATCTACACTGAAGAGTCTGTTCTACAGTCATCGCAGTGAAACTTGTTCTTTGTAGGTTACAGTAAAATGTCAGCCGCGATAACAACGGAGAGTATACCGAGCACAAAGACAGCAAGTAAACACATGGAGGGGTCACTGACAGGTCACTTGTGTCTAATTAATTATGAATCTGTTAAACCGTTTTGGTGCTGCGACTAATTCGCCCCTTTCCACATTCAGGTCAAGTTAAAGTGACAAAGAGCATGTTAAGTATTCAGTTGTGTTTACGCGCTACTTCAGACTGTCAGGCTTTACAGTAGTTTTTGTATGTGTTTATTTATGTGTGCACCGATGAGTGTGGATGTGCATTTCTCTCACAAAGCTGGAGGTGTCGAGCTTCTTTCGGCGGGCTAGGTCTGTAATGTTGTCTCCATTGTAGTTGATGCTCTCCATGCAGCCCTTGAAGTTTTTCCTTCCACCGCCTACTGGCTTCCCACTGTACGGCATCCCCCCAAAACTCAACTAGAGAGAGAGAGAGAGAGAGCGAGAGAAAGAAAATGTAAAAAGAGAATATCAACAAATTAAGAATTATTTTACATTCAATTAGTTTTTCATTTATTCTACATTCATTTAAATTTTGTTAAATAATTATCTTAATATGGTAATTTGTTTGCCAAAAGGCCTTAGATTTCCTGACTAAAATAATGAATGCTACATTAAAGCACCTAGGCTAATCTTTAATTTCAGCAGGCTTGCTTCAATATTGATACAACTTTACTTTAAAATAATGTTCCTCCCAACGTTCAGACCCAGTGACTACTACGGGTCGGTACCACTCAGTCTGTGAGTGGTACAAACCGTGTGTTGTTGTTCAACAGTGACTTTGTGCAGCTGTCATTTTAAGAGGTGCTCGACTGACTAAGCAATAAATAAAAGAGGAGTCATGCTAGCCTCAGGGGAGGGGGTCCAAACAGCGTGTTCACTACAGCACACAGAAAACAAAAGATTTAGGCTGCATGATCTAACAGACCCAGTGAGTTTCTGAGTTGCAGTCAAAGTAAAACCACTCTTATGGTATTTGATCAATGTGAATTAGGGATCAAAATAGCATATTATTGAGGTTTGTTTTGTTCAAAGGATCATGTTAGCTTGTGTAACTACAGTATTCACCTGCATTGTCCTTGAGTGCAAAAGATATCAAGTTACTAATGTAGGGTGGGGGTGTGTAGAAGGAGGACCCAAGTTGCAGGAGGTTCAAAAACAAACAAAAAAAGGTCTTTATTAAACAAAAGCCAAAAACTTCAAAAATCCAACAAACCAAAAAGCAAAAATACAAACTTCACTTCCAAAGGCAGGTTGAAGGACAGGATGACACACAGACCAACATGCGGGGGGTAAGGACAACAATGGACAGCAAACAGAAAAGGAGTGACAGGACTTAACACACAGGAACAAACAAGAGGCAGGTGTGAACAATCAGGCTGACAAGGGGGAGGAAGAAAGCTGAACACCACGAAGACAAGACAGACCTTCAAAGTAAAACAGGAAGCACTACAGACATGGAGAGATGCCAACTGGACCAAACAGACAGAAAATACAAATTCTCAGTCATGGCTGACCTGAGCCATGACAACTAAAATGACCAATATGTAGAGCCCTATGGAATCCGCGATCACGGAATCGCGGACGGAATCACGGAATTGGAGATTAAAAACGGAATTCACTTTAAATGCGCAATATAACAGAACTGAACGGCAAATTGCGTAAAAGTTTTTTCTTTTTTTTTTTTCTCCCGGACTAAAAGGAACTTTTCTTTCGAGAAAATGTTCCAAGAGGGTTCACGAAAAGGTGGGGACACTCTATTTTCTCTGCCCCCGCTTTCCTCATCATAGAAAAAAAAACACGTCGAAGCGGCACCCGAGAAACCGGCGAAGAAGCAAAGGAACTAGCGGTTTACTCTCAGGTACAGGGCAGAGCAGTTTATCCGAGATTATTATGTGTCTGGCGATTCAAAATTCTGCAAGTTTTGCCAGCACACGATTGAATGGACACAAAAATATACGCGCAAGGATCAGTTCCATCCATCCATTAGCTCCTGCTTGGTCCGTAGTCGGCTCGCGGGGGCAGCAGCTTCAGCTGAGACCCAGACCTCCCTCCCCCCGGCCGCTTCCACCAGACCAGCTGAGAGATATCATCTCTCCAGCAGGTCCTGGTCTGCCCCGTGGTCTTCCAACGAGGATCAATGATCAATAAGTGAAAAGCACAAACGTAAAAAGGCGAGAGTCACTCAACGAGCTAAACACAAAGAGGCTGATAATTATTTATTTAAACGGCTGTCTGTAATAGATGGAACACCTAAAGAAAAAAAACACCCAGGCACACACTCATACACACAACCAGTGTTCAGTGTTCACTGCTTTGGATTTCATAGCATCTACATCAGCTGTAGTAAATATAGTTTTTTCTGTTATCGGACACAGTTTGTCATGACATACCTGAAAAATATCATGTACGTTATGACAAACTGTTTGATAACAGAATAAATCAAACAAACTAAAATGATTAGTTTACTGCTGTTGCAATTTTTCTTTTTTGCACTTGAAATGGATTTTACCTATTTGAATTATTTTTTTTCTTATTTATTACATAGAAAAAACTAGATTTTTTTTTGTAAAAAAAACAACAACAATGTTTTGTTGGACACAATATGTTTAAAAGTATAAAAACATTAAAGTTTCAGTTATAATTGCATAAATTGTCTATATTTCATTACTTTATATACTGTTTTTTTGGGTTAAATTTGTATAAAATGCTTAAAAACGGAATTCTCAAAAATTAAAAACCGAAAACACCGAAAACGAAAAAAATTAAAACGGAATCTGAGAAAAAATAAAACGGATTTCATAGGGCCCTAAATATGCAGTGACTCACTGCAGTTTTCTTTAGTTTTCCCTCTGGAAAAAGAGGTGCACATCCAAGATATCCATAGGCAGACTGGTGATAGTTTCCTGTTAGGTAAGTCTAAAAGGCTCTCTTATTATCACATGGAAAAAAGTACACAGTAAAGATTTGTATGAGGGATATAAAGTATATCAATACTAATTACTTTAGTTTGACAGAACTTAAAAATAGTAAATGACCAGAAAGACCAGAATGCTCAGGGTGTCACTGGACAATTACTGGAATAGTGAAGAAAACTCCCTTGGGACAACACAGCCAGTCAGGATTGCTTGTTAGGATGAAGGTGTGCATGTTTCATATTTTTGGGAACAAACTCAGAACTCCTGAGAAATGCCCACAGGACACAAACCGTTTTCTGGGTCAAATATTTTTAGAATGAAAAAAAAGTAGCTGGTTTGAAAGATCATGAACAGCTCATGAACTAAAGAACTAGCTTGTCTGTCAACTACAGTGTTGGCTCTGTTTGATGATATTTCATCACTCTGCAAGGCATTTCTAAACATATGTCCAAGGCAGCCATTGCTTTTTGAAGCATTGGCCACTGTAAGAAATATATTTCTACAGACTATCACACTGATCTATTCTAAGAAGTATTTCAAACTTTTTTTGACTTGATAGTTTACCCATTTGTCAAAAAGGCCATGTATCAAGGATTTGTTGTTTTCATCACAAATGACCTCATATGACAATAAAAAGATAGCAAATTCATTTTGTGAAATATCAAAACTGCAAACACAGTGTCTTAAATTTCCTGTTGTGCTAGAACCATTGACTTTATGACAGATACTGGATACCAAATGTGCTATCTGTGAATGAAGGTGAATAAAACACAGACACCGCTGGATATGAATCTATTTTATATGTCTTAAGATAGAAATTGAAACAGATCGGATATACATTTTTGAACCATTTCTTTTGGATAACTACGCCACTCATGTGACAAATGATGCAGCATACAGAATGTGAAACGGAAGTTGTGTGGGAAAGCATCAACAGAAATAGACAATCATTTGGGGAAAATATATGTGATGGTGAAAGCAGTGAGTTAAGAACAGTTGGATTTATGAACAGTCACTCAACATCTGGTGGAAAATGTCAAAAGATATGGGACTGATGAAAACGTAAACTCCATTTCGTATTTTTTCTAACAGTTATACATGTGTTCATTTTTTCCTCTTCAGATCCAGCTCTCATCCCTGAAGAAAGCAAATAGGATGGAGGGCGGTGTGCAACTGCCAGTCGATGTGTCTGTCTGCCCTGTCTGTGTGCTTGTGAGTTGATGTTTATGCTTTGTGTGTGTCTTTGGTGATGCTCCAGTAGACTTGGTAATTACTGCCAAGGGTAGACTCAGATGCACCCGGATATTTAGTCTACAGGCTTAAATGGAAGCTGAAGACACACAGAAACACACAAACAGACACAAAGACACATGCACACGATGGGGTGTGTGGACTCAGTGGAGTACAGTGATACACTTTGACTAAAAGCTCGTCACAGTTTTGCAGTCTGGAAAAGAGACTGGCAATTCCATTACCAGGATGCGCTGCAGACACGTCATACCAATACACACACACGCAGGCACACATACAAAAGTTCCTGGTACAGAACACCCAGTTGTATAGATTTCCCTGAAGATCCTTTAATTCAACAGCTTCACTTTTAATTGGACTGCGCTTTGTACTGCCCCATTTCTCAGCATACTACTTAACACTGGAATAGATCAGCCATTTCAGCAATATTCTGTAAAGGGCACACAGATACACACAAGCATATCAATACAAACACATAACAAACAAACATGCACTTACTCTTTGCCACATACAGACCCACTGCGCACATGGCTGCACGCTTTCATACCCGTATCCATTCCATAATCAATTTCCTCTTTTCGGTAGCATCAGTTGAACTCTTTGCATTCCATTACCGGCTGACGTTAATTATGTGAGTTTTATAGATTAGCACCATAGCACAGTGAGAAACCAATATTCAATTTCCTCTCTGGTGGCATTGTACAGTACTGACCACCAGTGATGAGATGTTTAAATGCAGTTACAAATCAGTGAAGAATGAGGACAAGTGATAATGATCCAACAGGAATAACTCCGAAGGAACAAAAAAGCAGCATCAAAAGACATAGAAAAATTAAAAAAAGGAAAGTCAGTCACATATTTCAAATAATCGGGCAAACTTGTTTAGGCTTCAAGCTGTTTGCGAGAACGCAGATCGTTTTTGAAAGCAGCTCACATTAGCAATTACAATACAATGCTCTGAACACAGGCACAGCCAAAGGCTCCTAAACCAGATTTCTGACCGAGTTTTTTTTCAGAGGCCTGAAGCTCAACTCCATTGTCATTTTTCAAAACACAAATAAAAAGCATTGCAAATATCAGTGAAGCAAAGCCTGTAAGCCAGTTCAAGCAAGCAACCAGAATCCGATCTTTGCAACATGAATACAAAACAGTTTTTTTTTTTTTTTTTTTAAAGAAGGCTTATGATGTATCTGTAGCATTCTCATACATCTAACCCCCAAACCCCCCACCATGAGGACAGGGCAGAGTTGAAATGCTTGTCTGTTTGCAATATTAAAGACTGTGAACTAATCCCTGTTTTGCACTCTGTTCCCAACAGAATATGGTTATTTGCTTGATGAACAGGGTAATTCAAGAATTGTGCACTGGATGATTAAAAACTATTCTTTCACTGACTTTTCTTTTTTTGATTACAGTGGCTAGTTGCCACTGGACAGCATTACAGGCAGGCGCTCTTGACTAACAATATGTCACATGCCACAAGGAAAATAGTGATCACCGAACAAATCAACAAATCAGCTTTAGACATTTATCGCCTGTCAGTGCTTTTTTTTTTTTTTAGTAACTGAAGTCTCCCGCGATGGCTTATCAATGTACAGCTCCTAACAAGAAGCTGATAGATCTTTTTAAGGCAGGGATGTAGAGAATACAATATTTAAATATAAAACAAACCTGCCTTGCATGGGTTCATATTTATTTACTTGTCACCTGCTCACCGGTAACGTTTGCATAAATCTGCATTGTACTGCTTCACAAGGGAGAATTATGGTTGCTTCACTACAAGAGCTGTGGTGCTTACCGTGTTTTATTCCTTACCTCATAGTCCAGATCAAGATGGTCAAACTCTCCGTTGGTCCTGAAGTGCTGAGTGTGTCTGTCTAACGTGAAGTTGACATTACGACGGTAGCGTTCAATCACCACTGAGTGCCAGTGATTGTCATCCAAGAGGCTGCCGGTGGTCACAGAGGTATGGCCCATAATAGAGCCATATTGGTTACTACCTGAAATACACATGTGAAAGGACAGGGTAAAATAAAAAAAATAGACACTGTAAGCAGTCAATTTATTGTTGGTTGTACATTATGTGCAGATCCCTTTAGTTCTCATAAAATGATAACCTGATATTCTTCAATGGCATCCAAAATTTACTTTCTAGTTTCTCACAAGTACAAAATGAATTAAAAAAAAACATGCTATTTCTTTCAGGTCATAGCAGGTGGTGCATTTGCTTAACGCATTTGCAAATCATTGTCCTCTTCACATAAATTACAACAAAATTCTAAACAGCTTGAATACCATCTATCAAGAATTAATTTTACAGCTCAGAGGGTTGCCTTCATGTGACTTTCCTGTGACAGCGGCAACACACACGAGGTTCCAGTAGTTCTGTTAGCAGCAGTGTTGACTTTTTTTTCCCCACAGGTGCTTTTACTTAATTTTTGCGAGACAATATCATCCTAAAGAATAAAGTCTTGTCGTTAGGCCTGAACTGATGGTCATATGCTACTGAAACCTCCAGATGATGCAAACTCATTCAATGCACACAGATAGGTGGGAATCTGATTTGGATTTTTTTTTTTTAGCTAACTTAAAATCTACAATTATCTATGTTTCATTTCATATAATTCCAAGGCTGGTTGGGTCTTACTTTGAAGTTGTTTTTACAAATTAATCAGAAATATATTGCCTTAAATGTTTGACTGTCATAAAGTGTCATTGTCGTGGAAAATTTGAATACAGAATGCTAAGTATAACAAAGAACCCAGATGAAAAGAGTGTCCTGGTAGAATTTGAATACAGAATGCTTCTGTCTAGGTGTTAAAGCTCCCTTTTCAATCAATATTTCCAGACGAAAGTTGCTAACACGTTTATCAGTGTATTGTGACAATTTTCCCAGAGAGGAAGCTAACCATATGTGAGTTGGGGAAACCTTTCCTCGCACCTACCAAAACACGTATCAAATGAACTCCTTCTCCTTTTGGTCTTCAAGACTGTCTTCACACTTACTCAAATGTTGATTGAATCAGTTCCTGCCTTTTGATCAATAAGATTTCTTTGTTTTAAGAGATGTAAATTGCCTTTTGGTCAAGTCAGGCTACTATATAAAGAATGTAAATGTGTATTACGCTGGGCACAACCATCCAGCCTGCAGGCTGCATGACTGTGTTCCCGCTGTTGCGCTCAGCTGAAATAAACCTGGTTAAAAGTTTGAGCTCTGCTGTTGCATTTTGTTAAGGATCTATAATTTTAATTTGTGCAATTTATAAAATTGCCACAACAATCATGAACTGGATTATGAACAGGAATTGACTGTGGATGAATGTAGTCAGGTTGCCCTTATTAATTTAATAAAGTAAAACATGTTCTCATTAAACAATGCCAAGACTCCCTCATGTAGAACACTGTTGCAGGAGATTTTGTAATAAGACACCTTGTGCTTTTGTATCTCCATTTGAATGTGAGTTGATACAGTGGCTCACATTTGTTACTCACCCAGGTTAATCTGCAGCAGTAACTTGGCCCTGTGCAGCTCCAGGGTGATGTAGTCTCCCTGCTGGCCCTCCCCGTGGAGGATCACACCCTCACTTTCTGATGTCTTAAACCTCAGTGCAATCACGTCCTTAATGATCTTCATTTTCTTCACCTGTGCAAATGTTAATGTACAACAAACAAAATCAACTTAAGTGGCTCATTATTGAATTAAAAAAAGAAGAGAAAGAAATAAAGAAAGCATTTTTTTAATGACTAAGTTTTTAATTTAATTAAATTAATTTTTTAAATTGTCATATTTATAGAATATCCTATATTCTATATTCCATATCCTTTCATACAATATTGCTGTATTTATTTTTAGTACTTTTTTGGTATAATGTGGTATAATGCTTGGATGTTTTACCTTCTACATTGAGGTTCACAACAAAAATTATATTAAAGTCATATATTCTCACCTTAAAACGGTATGAGATTACACCCTGTCCATCGAAGTTGATCACATCCGCCCCTACAAGAGACCAACAGCAGGTATGATTAGTCTACATAAAATGAATCATGATGGTAAATTTTGCACGGTATGCTTTGACGTAAAATATGTCAACGTGTGAAGTGCATCTTGAGATGTATTATTTCAGTGCTAATATAATCACTAGCTCTACAGATCCAGAGAGCTAGATGTAGCGGCATCTATGGAAGAGAATCCTCACATGAATAATTTACCATCTGCATTAGAAGGAAAGACTATTATTGCCAAAAAAGAAAGAGTCTGCACATAGATGTGTTGTTTTTTTCTCTCTCTCTTTCACACACACACACACACACACACAAATGCAGCCACAGAAACTGCAGCATGCTGTAACCACAGCTACTCTAGTTGTGTCTTTGTATTTCTTAATTTTCTGCTGTTTTTTTTTCTGATACAACAGATTTCTAATCTCTGAGTTTTGAGGCTCCCTTCTGTGCTGGTTTGGATGGCGTTGAGTTGCAGTGATTTCTACTGGCTCTTTCTTTTTCTGGCTCTTCATATTTGTTATGATGAGTAACAACGGCAGCTGGAAGGTTGTATCGAAGAAGAGAAAACCAACTAATGCCCCAAATAACACACAATTGGGCTCTTTTTGGGCGGTTAAATGTTTGTCCGGGTTAGTATCGCCAGGCTAGGTTGGAGAGGAAAGGTCAAGGAGAGAAAAAAAGAAGATGAAGAAGGTTGTTTCAGATGTTTATTATTAGTTATTATTATTATTATTTCCCTCAATGGCTATAAAGAGTATGAGATTTATAGGATGTAAAATGGATGAAGAGGAATAAGGAATGCAGTATTGTTTTTTTTTTTGTTGAGACTCTAAAGTTTCTCCACACCTATCTCAGACAGTGAGGGCAGGAAAGAGTTCAAACACACCGATAGAAAAGAGGAAAAGAGAAGAGCTTGTAGCGCTTGTTGATTGTGGATGGTGTGCTGTGATCTGCATCCACCAGAGAAAGCTTTTTTGTATACCAAAGTATAAAAAACACAGCTGTAAATGCTCTAGCTGTTTTATAACTGCCTCTGTCTGTTCACGTTAGCTTGATGACACATCACCCGGGCTTAAAAGGGAAATTGAATTCAACAGTTTTATTACTAATGTAATTAACCACCTGTTCTTTTCAAGTATTGTAACAGTCAGTCTAATAGCTTGGGGATTTGCCAAAATTCTCTAAATCAGGTGGTGTCCAAATCCGGTCCTAAAGGGCCGATGTGCTGCATGTCTTAGATGCCTCCCTGCCGCAACACACCTGATTCAAATGAACCACCAGCTTGTCATCGAGGTCTGCACATGTCTGTTAACGACTCATTCATGTGAATCAGGTGTGCAGGGATGCAGGGAAACATCTACGACATGCAGCACAGCGGCCCTTCAGGACTGGATTTGGACACCCCTGTTCTAAACAGTGCTGATGTACAAGTGGCAGAGCTCAAAGAGAGACGGTGGAGGAGATTTTCAGATCTTCCAAGGAAAAATAAAGTGTCGTTCTTGAGGCAACTCCTCAATCTTTCTATCATCATGCCAGCAGTTCAAGTGGTTAGTGAAGACAGCATGTGTGTGTCTGTGTGACATGATGGGCTAGAGGACGGTAGAGAAGAGTGCCCAGGATATGATAGGATAACACAGCTGGTGAAAGATAAGTTCAGTGTGTACAGACACACTCGTGCACAGTCAGGCCGTTTCTCAATCTAAACTGCTTTCTTCCTTTCTCATTTATTTAAAAAACAGCGATAGCAAGCATGTCTGTCATGATGAACATCTCACATCAAACGGAAATTCATGTCTTATGTCTTTTGCTGTTTTTCTCACTCTCATATTATCCCTCTTCTCTTTTCCTAGATTCCCCACCCTGTGTCATATATTTTGTTTTTCTGTTTGATTTCCACTCATCCTCGCATCACTTGATTAGATTTCTTCTGCTGCCGTATTTATGGTGCAGACAGTGGTGGTATTTGACAGCTTTCCAATTGTTTTATAAGGTATGGCAGATCTGGGTGTGCAGAGAGGGGTTTTCGAGTTTGTTTAATGTCAGAAACGAGGAGTTATTTTGAATGGCATGGGTGGGGATGGTGAGATCTACCACATATCAACCACTTGAAAGTAAACATTAACAAGAGAGTGAGAAACAGGGAGAGAGCCTCAGCGCAAACGTTAGATATTCAGGTAGCTTTCACCTAAAGTGATAAACTAAGATGCAATGATGTATATATTATTCTCTACTTAGATGAAAAATGTTTATACTAATTATTTTATAACACAGGCACTTCTTTAAACTAAATATCTTTTAAGAATATGCTGAGAGAAATATGTAGCTACTTTCTTAAAACGTAACTTTCTTTGCTGTGAGTAAATAGGAATTTTAAATAGATGATGTTTGGAGCATTATTCTATTTGATTTTGTTTTATCTTTTTTACGTGGACTTTATTATGTAAAGCTGCTGTCATCACCAAGTTGATCTTGGAAAATAAAATTTATATAAGGGACTCCCATGATTAAATTAAGGAAATGAAAATAACTATTTTGATTGCATAATAGAACATGACATGACCCTCACTGTCGTGTCTCTTACTTGTCTTGTCTTTAAATGTTTCACTGCTGGTGTTTTTTAGTCCTCTCTGACGAAATCAGGATTTAAGACATAAACAAAGATGTTAGAATTTACTGCCAAAGAGGAGTGGTGAAGGACACATTCAGCCTTCACATTCCCACAAAAAAGTCTGCTACAAGATTAAATTGCATATACTTACTGGATGGTTTGCTAAATGATGGCACTAACCATGAATGCAGACAAAAAAAAAAAATGAAAAGACTTTCAAATCACATGAGACAATATTTTATTCACAAAATAACATAGACAACAGTATTTAAACTGAGAAATTTTACAATTTTATGCACAAAAGGAGCTAATTTCTACTCCTGTGCCCACTTTTTTCAGACCTGTAGCAGCCATCAAACTTAAAATAAGCTCTTTTAAGTGGATAAAAGTGAAAAATTTCCACTTTAAACATTCGTTACATTATCTATGCTCTGTTGGGAAAAAATTGGCTCATGTGTTTTTAAAGTCCTTTAGTTTTCATTTTATTTAAATTAAAAACAAAAAAAAAGTTTGAACTTTTACGGAATTCGGATTGTACTTGTGTATCACAGGTTTTTTGACCATTATCGGCCAACTGATCTGCCCATGAAAAGACATGCTACATGATATCTCCAGATATGCTGCAGTGATGTCACCTGCATCATGAGGTGAGTCAAAGGTGCACTTAACTGGCATGTACTAGTTATAAGGTTGAAATGTATCCATGGCAACAACTGGCACTGTGCAAGCAGCAAATTAAGCGGTAGTATAGACAAAAGAAAGTCATGCCCATCAAGACATGTGTATGTTCTTAAAAAAAAAAAAGAAATCTGTCATTCATTTCTGTCAGTTAAATTGATTCTAAATCCTGGGACGTTTTTCGTTGCATCACTGCACTTTTATTTACGATTTCAGTGTTATTTTTTTCCCCTGTTCACTGCTGCTGAAAGGCACTGATTCACTTTTAAAGCTGTGAATGTGTCTGGCTCCAGTCCTGCTCTAGAAATAGACACCATCCACAAACAAAATCTACATAAGCACATTTCTTGGACTTGGCAGATGATGATAGTGATACATCATCTTGACAACAGATTTTGTCTGTTGGCATAAGTAGGCCACAGGTTGAAGTCAGCTGTGATGTGCTTGTTTCTTCTAAAATTCTACATACATGGGAGCAACTGAGCTTGGGTGAAAATTCAATTTGTACTCTATGTTCGCGTGACTCCCCTTTACATCACACACTGGCTCTAATATTTCCCATCTCATCTTTGAAGTAATTGATTTTCTGTTGATTTTACGTTAATCAAAATGGAAATGAGCATGTCAATTCCGCAGCACGGTGGATCATAACTCCTTTATAGCCTCTAGCTTTGGCACAGACATGTACACAGATGCACGGCATGTTCCCTCCTTTAGCACATTCCTACGTGAGTCATAATATGTCATTTCATTTAATCATCATACATTCTGAAAACCCAGAATAATCATCTACAACCAACATATTTGGTGTCTATGCCAGGAACAGAACATCCATCTTTATCTGCCTACTCCTCCCACTATCTCTTCTTTGTGCCTTCCTCTTTTATACTATTTTCTTTGTCACTGCCCAAGCACTAGACTTCTCCTCTCTTTCATCTTTTGTTTAGGAGGCAGAAAAACATATACAGGGGGCTGATGCTGAGAGAACTGAGGAGTCCAGGAGTGAAGGATGGGCAGATGAACAGACAAATGTATGAGTTCTCATTTTCTGACTGAATGCTGAAGAAAGGAGCAGTGACAGGGTAATCACAAGGAAGTACTGTAGGCTTAAAAAAACAGCAGACAGACACCCCTGAAATATGATGCATCTGACCAGGGGACTGTGTGAGAGAGTAGACGTGTCCTTCTCTTTCTGTGTGAACGCTGATGTCTGAGTTGGAGGGTGGCTACCTGACTGTGTATCTTTAATGTGTCGTCTGACTGATGTCAAAGTGTGGTGGACAATGTTTGTGTCTGTCAGAAGCACAAACTCTGAGGTCATTTGGCTCCATAAACAAGTTTTTATTTTAAATATTGTTGCAATTTACTTCAGACAGTAACAAAAATTGATTTTGTTGTTTATCTTTTAAAATTACAAAACAAGAAGTGCAGATATATTTAAATAAAATGATTTTACAGATAAATTACATTGAACTCTTTGCTCTATTGCAATATTTGAAGTGCCCTTGTTTCATGAGATTTTCTTTTTTTAGGATCGATTTTGGAGACATTCTCGGTTGCAGTGCATCTCTGTATTATTTCATTATCTAGCTAGCAGAGACCTGTCCAGGCAGTATCCCACCTCTCACCCAGTGACAGCTGGGATAGAGTCCAGCCCCCCCGATGACCCTGAACAGAATAAACCGGGTATAGAAAAAGGATGGATCGATGGTTGGCGGATGGAGAACATTTGATGGAGAGATTTATGTCTCTCACTTTCTAATAAAATAGGTCACTTTGGAAATTAAGTTTTCCCGCTTTTTTTTCTTGTCGAATGTAAATGAGCATGAAATGGTTTAAGGTTATAAAACCTTTGATGCATCATGCAATAAAGTATTCTCTTGGTTATAGATATTGAATGCATAAGACTGCAGAGATACACATTCAAATAGAGAATAATCGACCCTCTGCAGAAAATGTCATCATTCATAATGCCTGTAACACTATTTGACAACACCTTAAACTGTGAAGAGGGAATAAGTCATTGTTTTCAAAATTTTCTACAGCATAAACTGAACTGGTCACTATGAAAGTGCTTTGTATACACACAGCACACTTTCTGTCCAGAAAGTCCCTCGCTCCCGCCATATTTTCTTGAAGACTCACAGGTGCCGTTTCCTGACAGCCAGCTCAATTTAAAGGAGAACTTGTGATTTTTATTTCTTTTGGTAGAGTGAGGAAGGATATCTTGTTAAACATTCCTGAAAAACAAGGTTTTATGCTGTAAATGGAAGAGGCACATAAATCATGAAGCGATCTCTACCTATAAATTACTTTTTTCACAACATTGAATAAATGAACAAGGAAGTAACTGTGTTGCAGAAAAACAAGGCGAAAAGGTCTGACACTTCTAAATGCGTGCACATTTTACCTATTTAAGTGGTGTCAGTCAAGTTCAGTTAAAACACTCACACCACACACAGTACAGTCAACTCTGACCATTTCAAAGTTTAACCGAGAGAGAGAGGGAAAAAGGAGTGTTTATGCCTGTTGTGCCTGCGCAGAGGAGCCCTGGACGTCCTCCCTGCATTCATTATCTCATATTCAGGACACATCACATGAATTATACCTGATGAGATGCTCCTGGCCTGTCTAATTTTTGCCTGGTCAAAATGTTTCTGTAGACTGAGGGGGGCAGATGTACCCATGGTCTTTCCTGCTGGTCTAACTGGTAGTTTATGTCCACAAGGTTGTCTACAGCAACACAGTAACTGTTTATATTGGAATTTGTTATGTTAAGAAACTGAGTATCACAGCGTGGTCAAAAATTTCATAGTGTACTGATTTGGCCCAGAACACACAGTCATTTGTGTATGAAGTAAACAGAAAAGGTGAGCTAACACAACCCTGGGGGGCATCAGTACTGCTTTATCCGAGAGAGCAGAATTTGCCTTCACCTGCTGTGGCCTATCAGGCAGGAAGGAACCGTACCACCTAATTAAAAAGGGATTTACCTTCAGTTCAGCAAGCTTACTGAGGAGGATGTGTGGCTGAATTGAGTAAAAAGCTGAACTCAAATCAATAGAAAGCTTCCTAGCATACGTAGCAGGACGCTGTAGGTGCATTAGAAGAAGCTGCATTATTAGTGCAATAGTGTAATTTGTGTTGCGATTTTTTTTGGCACATCTCAATGAAGCTTCTCCATCATGAGTCTCTCAAACACTTTTGAGGTGACTGCTGCAGGACTGCAGTCGCTGTCTTCCTGGGGGCAGATCTCCTTAGGTACTGGGGTGTTGACAGATTTTTTTCCCACAAAACTGGTACAGTTTGAGTATCTGTGGAGTACAGCAGGTGAAAATCTCACAGCAAAACCTTTTAAAAGAAAAGCAGACATTTTATCAGGACCAGTTGGTATGTGTGGTTTTGAAGGCCATATTTGGTTCAATTAAACTTCTTTCCATATTCTTATCATGAGCTACATTCTCTAAAACTGCAGTATACTCCCTGACAATTTCCTTGTTAAATTCATTTGTGCTAACAGTTTCATTGAGGGAAATGGTGGTTTCCTCTTCGTGTCCATGTTGATCATTTGTCTGTTTTAGTTTTAGACAGATCCCGCTCTGCCCACTCCTTATGTTGCCACCAAGCTGCTCTCATTTGCAGATTGAGGTCTTTTCGAGCAGCTCGAACCCCTGCTGAGTCATCAGAAATCAAAGCAGTTATCTTCATCCGAACGCAATCCTAAAATACTGTGTAATGTAAGGTTTGTTTGTTAATTGTTTCACAATTTCTTCAGGAATAATAAAGTCCACACAAAAAGAAATGTAGGCCCTTATTAATTCAGGTGCAATGTCAGTTTATGTGTCCATAAAAAACCTGTTCCAGTCTGTACAGAGAAAGCACCGTTTCAGGGCCACTATTTTGTCAATAGTCCAAACCTTCACTGTTTGTGTTTTAGATTTACAAGTCTTAAAAATTGACCGATATGTTGGGAGCAGATGGACCAAATTCAATTCAGTTCCAAAATACTTTATTGATCCCCAAGGGAAAATTTAATTGTTGCAAAGTCACACTGTGAATCACTGTGTTGTGAAGAATGTGTTCAGAGTTGGGCAGCATGGCGGTTTGGTGGTTAGCACTGTTGCTTCTCAGCAAGAAAGTTCCTGGTTCAAACCTCAGCAGGGGCCTTTCTGTGTGGAGTTCCTTGCATGTTCTCCCTGTGCTTGCATGGCTTCCTCTCACAGTCCAAAGACATGCATATTAGGTTAATTGGTGGTTTTAAGTTGCTCATAGGAGTGATTGTGAGTGTCTACATGTGGCCCTGCGATGGACTGGTGGTCTCTCCAGGGTGTACCCCTGGCCTTTTGCCTGAAGAGAGCTGGGATAGACTCCAGCAGATCCCTGTGATGCAGAGAAGAATAGGATGGCTCTCTTAATACGCTAACTCAAACTGGCCTCTTTGGCCATCCCTGCATCAATGGGAGCCTGGTCCTGGATGTCAAAGTAGCTCCTGAAGTACTTTGTCCAGCAGTCACGTCAAAAGCGGTACTTCGGTGTTCTGCAGTCCCTCCAGCTCGGCCCCGCTATATGTTAGCCAGCCAATGCTAATGGACTCGCCAGCAGACTACTGGAAGTCCCAGTCCAACAAAATAAACCATGCTAGTAGTAGCAGTACAGTTCATTTCCATAAAATTCCTAAATCATGAATGCCTTTTTTTTTTGTGTGTGTGTGAAGGTGCTAAAATTAAAGATGAATGTCTTACTTTGATCACAGCTTGAATGTTTTATTTTATTTACTTTGTGGTGCAGTATGTAATCATTAAAAAAAAAACACTTTGTCATTATTAAGATACTTTTGAACCTAACTGTAAAGGTTTAATTCCATTTGAAGTAAACTAAAGAATAACAAGAAAACTACTGTCTATAGTGTCATGAGTCTTATTTTAAAGTTGAAGCTTGTAAGTGTGGAAGAATGCATGTGTGGGATGATGGAAGTAAAAAAAAGAAGTTTATTTGATGGCTTTATTCTTACATGTATTGATGTGTACCTGTGAATTCATGCAAATGCATCTGTGTGTTTTTTTTCAAGTGCCATTTGTTGCACATCTTGTCATCCTTATCATGACTGACTTGCTTCTTTTAGCACGGGGGAAAAATGAAACAAGGGAAATATATTCAAAGACACTGAGGATTGACTGGAATACAATATATGTCCTTGTATGCATACACACAGACAAACACACGCTCACAAACATATCCACACACAGTGTAATCACATTTTAAGAATTAAAGATGTGTATGTGTCACTTATAACAGTAATTTATGCAGAGCCTTAATTGAAATTGTTATCAAAATCAATTTTGGCATCCTTTAATAGGATGAGAGCAAAGAGGTTGCAGGAGAGTCAGTTCCCGAGATGATGCATTTGTTAGAAAGCAAGAGGCAGTTGGTGAGCATGTAGCTTTTCTTCATATGCCAGTAGAAATCTTCTTTTTTTTCTTTATATGTATGTGTCCATACGACATACATATGTATGAAGTTTTCATGCAGGCTTTTGTATAAACAGGTTCAGAATGTGTGTTTTTTACCCAGTTGTGCATCTGTTTTCGCTTCATTGACTAAAGTGGCTATACACCTCTTAATATGCTAATGAAAAGCAGCATCTTTTGTTCTTGTTCATATGCATCTTATATGAGTGAATGAGAAACGTTAGAGCGACAGCCTGGGTGAAGACATGTGCAAATGCAATGTATTGGAAAGTGTCTGTTTCGACTCACAGTAGGAGCATCCGTAGACTTCAATGCGAAGACCAATCCTTCCCTCCTCGCTCCAAGCCAGTGGGATGAGTCGAAGGAAGCGGGCGACGATTCCCTGCTGCAGCTCATGGCGAACCGCACTCTCTGAGTTAGAGTTTCCAGAGAAGGCCTGTGAACACAAACGGTCATACACACATACACACACACGTTTGAATTTGAGTATTCCACTCTCCACTTCCTGTCCTAACAATGCATTTAGAAAGTTCACAAGTATGACTATTATGTTGGATCTTCACTTGAATTTATTTACCTATAGAAAAATATAAAGATGAATTAATGTTGCATTGAACCTTAATGAGTCTATATATACTGCCAGAGTAGAACAGTATTCGAGATCTTTTTAGGACAAAATTGGAACCATGTGCTCTGAACCAGAGATGAAAAAAAATTCAAAAATTCTATGGGACTAATTCATGCCATGAAACAGTGTCTTTGGTAAAAGTAATGTATAATTTGGCGGCAGTGCAAAAAAGTACATTGAGACTTAAGAACAACATGTGCTGCCTTCATTACAACTCTCAAAACGTATGTCATGTCCATTCACTCAGTCTAACAACAAAGCTTTCAATGTGCAAGTATCTGAGCAGAGGCATTGCATCAGGGTCAGTAATCAAGTGCAGTATATGGATCTGATCTAGTTAATCTTATTCTTAGGTAGGGCTGAACGATTTTGGAAAATAATCTAATTGCGATTTTTTCCTCAAAATTGCGATTGCGATTTAATCTGCGATTATTTTTAAGGTCTTCTTCTCATGTATTTTTCAAACACTGTCATAATAAACAATATCAGATTTATTTAAAGTGCAGATTACAACAATAAAGCAAACAAATCTGTGGCTTTACCTCTTCAACATCTAACTTTTCACGTTTCATGAAACATGTGTAACATTTATGTAAACATGTGGACTGGACTTCTTAAACACTGTCTGAGATTGACAGGACAGTGTATAAATAAATAAATAAAATATACAGATATAGAAAAAATAAAGCTTACTGATCTCCAGTCAGTAACATCACACAGGAAAATAAAGAACAAATATCTGCTCTAACCAATTGGACATTTTCAAAAAAAAAACTTTTTGAACACTAATAGAAATATCATATTTACTCAGTAACAGCAGCACACAACATACTGAAGTGCAAAATGAGTATGGCAGTGTTAGCCAGAAAGATTCTTCTGTATAGATCTCGGGAGCTCACAGATTTTTTGCAAGGAAAAGGGGGGGGAGCTCGAGTTGTCTCGCGCGGCAGGCGGGGTGTTTGTGGCTCTGCACTGTGCCCGACAGAGAGAGAGAAGCGTGGTTCGCGAGGCGGCCTAAACCCAGCGGTTTGAGTGCGCTTGAGTCTCTAAATCACCAGAAAAAGTCGCTAGATTTGTCGCTAGTCGCTTTCTACAAATAAATAAAAATCTCCTCCATGAGTCACCACCTTATCGTGGTGGAGGGGTTTGCGTGTCCCAGTGATCCTAGGAGCTATGTTGTCGGGGGCTTTATGCCCCTGGAAGGGTCACCCATGGCAAACAGGTCTCTAGGTGAGGGACCAGACAAAGTGTGGCTCACAAACCTCTATGATGGACGAAAACATTGGACCAAGGTTTCCCTTGCCCGGACGCGGGTCACCGGGGCCCCCCTCTGGAGCCAGGCCTGGAGGTGGGGCTCGGGGGCGAGCGCCTGGTGGCCGGGCCTTTGCCCATGGGGCCCGGCCGGGCTCAGCCCGAAAGGGAGACATGGGCCTCCACTCCCGTGGACTCACCACCTGCAGGAGGGGCCATAGAGGTCGGGTGCATAGTGAGCTGGGCGGTGGCCGGATGCGGGGACCCTGGCGGTCCGATCCTCAGCTGCAGAAGCTAGCTCTAGGGACGTGGAATGTCACCTCTCTGGCGGGGAAGGAGCCTGAGCTGGTGTGTGGGGTCGAGCGGTTCCAGCTAGATATAGTTGGACTCACCTCGACGCACGGCTTGGGCTCTGGAACCAGTATCCTCGAGAGGGGTTGGACTCTCTTCCACTCTGGAGTTGCTCCGGGTGAGAGGCGCCGAGCTGGTGTGGGCATACTTATTGCCCCCCGACTTGGCGCCTGTACATTGGGGTTTACCCCGGTGGACGAAAGGGTAGCCTCTCTCCGCCTCCGGGTGGGGGGACGGGTCCTGACTGTTGTTTGTGCTTAAGCACCAAATAGCAGTTCAGAGTACCCACCCTTTTTGGAGTCCTTGGATGGAGTATTGGAGAATGTTCCATCTGGGGACTCCCTCGTTCTGCTGGGGGACTTCAATGCTCACATGGGCAACGACAGTGAGACCTGGAGGGGTGTGGTTGGGAGGCAGGGCCCCCCCGATCTGAACCAGAGTGGTGTTTCGTTGCTGGACTTCTGTGCTCGTCATGGACTGTCCATAACGAACACCATGTTCAAGCATAAGAGTGTCCACATGTGCACTTGGCACCAGGACACTCTAGGCCGCAGTTCGATGATCGACTTCATAATCGTATCGTCGGATTTGCGGCCGCATGTCTTGGACACTCGGGTGAAGAGAGGGGCGGAGCTGTCAACTGATCACCACCTGGTGGTGGGTTGGCTCAGATGGTGGGGGAGGATGCCGGTCAGACCTGGCAGGCCCAAACGTGTTGTGAGGGTCTGCTGGGAACGTCTGGCAGAGTCTCCTGTCAGAGAGAGCTTTAACTCACACCTCCGGCAGAACTTCGACCATGTTCCGAGGGAGGCAGGGGACATTGAGTCCGAGTGGGCTATGTTCCGGGCCTCTATTGTTGAGGCGGCCGACCGGAGCTGTGGCCGTAAGGTCGTTGGTGCCTGTCGTGGCGGCAATCCCAGAACTCGTTGGTGGACACCAGCAGTGAGGGATGCCGTCAAGCTGAAGAAGGAGTCCTATCAGGCCTTTTTGGCATGTGGGACTCTGGAGGCAGCTGACAGGTATCGGCAGGCTAAGCGGAACGCGGCTTCGGCGGTTGCTGAGGCAAAAACTCGGACATGGGAGGAGTTTGGAGAGGCCATGGAGAACGACTTACGAACGGCTTCGAAGAAATTCTGGTCCACCATCCGGCGTCTCAGGAGGGGGAAGCAGTGCTCCGTCAACACTGTATACAGTGGGGATGGGGAGCTGTTGACCTCGACTCGGGACGTTGCGGATCGGTGGAGGGAATACTTCGAAGACCTCCTCAATCCCGCTGACACGTCCTCCAATGAGGAGGCAGAGTCTGGGGACTCAGGGGTGGACTCTCCTATCTCTGGGGCTGAGGTTGCCGAGGTGGTTAAAAAGCTCCTCGGTGGCCGGGCCCCGGGTGTGGATGAGATCTGCCCGGAGTTCCTCAAGGCTCTGGATGCTGAGGGGCTGTCTTGGTTGACACGCCTCTGCAGCATCGCGTGGACGTCGGGGACAGTACCGCTGGATTGGCAGACTGGGGTGGTGGTCCCCCTCTTTAAAAAGGGGGACCGGAGGGTGTGTTCCAACTACAGGGGGATCACACTCCTCAGCCTCCCTGGGAAGGTCTATTCAGGGGTCCTGGAGAGGAGGGTCCGTCGGATAGTTGAATCTCGGATTGAGGAGGAGCAGTGTGGTTTTCGTCCCGGCCGTGGAACGGTGGACCAGCTCTACACCATCTTCAGGGTCTTGGAGGGGGCATGGGAGTTCGCCCAACCAGTCTACATGTGTTTTGTGGACTTGGAGAAGGCGTTCGACCGTGTTCCCCGGGGATTCCTGTGGGGGGGTGCTTCGGGAGTATGGGGTGCCGGACTCCCTTGTACGGGCTGTCCGGTCCCTGTACGACCGGTGCCAGAGTTTGGTCCGCATTGCCGGCAGTAAGTCAGATTCGTTTCCAGTGAGAGTTGGACTCCGCCAAGGCTGCCCTTTGTCACCGATTCTGTTCATTACTTTTATGGACAGAATTTCTAGGCGCAGCCGAGGTGTTGACGGGATCCGGTTCGGTGGCCTCAGGATTGGGTCTCTGCTATTTGCAGATGATGTGGTTCTGTTGGCTTCATTGAGCCGTGATCTACAGCTCTCGCTGGGGCAATTCGCAGCCGGTTGTGAAGCGGCTGGGATGAGAATCAGCACCTCCAAATCCGAGACCATGGTCCTCAGCCGGAAAAGGGTGGAGTGCCTTCTCCGGGTTGGGGATGAGGTCCTTCCCCAAGTGGAGGAGTTTAAGTATCTCGGGATCTTGTTCACGAGTGAGGGAAGTATGGAGCGGGAGATCGACAGACGGATCGGTGCGGCATCTGCAGTGATGCGGGTGCTGCACCGGTCTGTTGTGGTGAAGAGGGAGCTGAGTCGGAAGGCGAAGCTCTCGATTTACTGGTCGATCTACGTTCCTACCCTCACCTATGGTCATGAGCTTTGGGTAGTGACCGAAAGAACAAGATCGCGGATACAAGCGGCTGAAATGAGCTTCCTTCGCAGGGTGGCCGGGCTCTCCCTTAGAGATAGGGTGAGAAGCTCGGTCATTCGGGAGGGGCTCAGAGTAGAACCGCTGCTCCTCCGCATCGAGAGGAGCCAGATGAGGTGGCTCGGGCATCTGGTTAGGATGCCTCCTGGACGCCTCCCTGGTGAGGTGTTCCGGGCACGGCCCACTGGGAGGAGACCCCGGGGAAGACCCAGGACACGCTGGAGGGACTATGTCTCTCGGCTGGCCTGGGAACGCCTCGGGATCCCCCCAGAGGAGCTGGAAGAAGTGGCCGGGGAGAGGGGGGTCTGGGCCTCCTTACTCCGGCTGATGCCCCCACGACCCGACCTCGGATAAGCGGAAGAAGACGGTACGGTACGGTACGGCTTTCTACAAATTAAGTCGCTAGAGGGGACTGGAAAGTCGCTAAGTTGACAACACTGCTTGCCCTGTTTGCTCTGCTCAGCTCGGCTGGGCTCACTCGCAAGTCACGTGACGTCGCCAGATCACGTGACAGTTATATCGCGGCCTTTGCGGTTAGAAAATCTCGTTTTATGATATCGCGAGATTATCGCAAATGCAATTAATCGTTCAGCCCTATTCTTAGGCATTGAATTTTACTGAAAAGGGTCAATTTTATCTCTTTTATGTCTGTATCTCAGCTCTTCTCTACTAAGTGAAAACATTTTGAATTTCTTTTACTCAAACTAAAGCCCCGACTAGGAGTAGAGGATGCCATCATCTACCTGCTTAACCGTGTCTACGCTCACCTGGACAAGCCGGCGAGCACTGTGAGAGTCATGTTTTTTGACTTCTCTAGTGCATTTAACACCATCAGGCCGGCTCTACTGGGTGAGAAAGTGACAACGATGCAGGTGGAGCCCCCCCTGGTGTCCTGGATTGTTGATTACCTGACTGGCAGACCACAGTATGTGCATCTGCAGAACTGTAGGTCAGATATAGTGATCAGCAACACCGGGGCGCCGCAGGGGACCGTCCTCTCTCCCTTCTTCTTCACCCTTTACACCACGGACTTCAGCTACTGTACAGAGACCTGCCATCTTCAGAAGTTTTCTGATGACTCTGCAGTGGTTGGATGTATCACTAAGGGTGAGGAGATGGAGTACATGGGTGTGGTGGACAACTTTGTCACGTGGTGTGAGCAGAACCATCTGCAGCTTAACGTGGCAAAGACCAAGGAACTGGTGGTGGACCTGAGGAGGACCAGGGCTCCAGTGACCCCCATCTCCATCTGTGGGGTCAATGTAGATCCAGTCGAGGAGTACAAGTACCTAGGGGTGTACTTGGACAGTAAACTCGACTGGACAAAAAACACGGACACCCTCTACAGGAAGGGCCAGAGCCGCCTCTATTTTCTGAGGAGGCTGAGGTCCTTCAACATCTGCCGGACAATGCTGCGGATGTTTTATAAGTTGGTGGTGTCCAGTGCCATCCTCTACGCTGTTGTGTGCTGGGGCAGGACTGAGGGTGAGGGGCGCCAACAGACTCAATAAACTCATCCGCAAGGCCAGCCACGTGGTTCGGGAGGAGCTGGACTCTCTGACAGTAGTGTCGGAGAGAAGGATGTTGTCCAGAATAAGAGCCATGCTGGACAACTCCTCGCATCCTCTCCATGAAGGGCTGGCCAGACAAAAAAGCACCTTCAGCAATAGACTCATTCCACCTCGATGCACCACAGAGCGCCACAGGAAATCATTCCTGCCAGTGGCCATCAAACTTTACAACCAATCACTCTAAATCTGTAAAATCTGTATTATCTCTGGATTATTTCACTGTATATATCTGTCCGTTTATATTAGGTTACTTTTCTTTTTCTTTTACTAGACAGGGTATTTTGAAATCCCTAATTTGTAAATTGTAAATTTGTAATTTTTTGTAATTTTTTGTACATTGTGTAGTATTTAAAGTGTTAATTTACTTATTTTATATGTAGAATATTGTGGTTTTATAGGATGGAGCACTGCAACGAAAGAATTTCCCGCAAGGGATTAATAAAGTATTTTCAATTCAATTCAATTCAATTCAAATCAAAGGCAAGCAGACAAGAACAGTGACCCGACATACTTTCACAATCTTTTCATAATTACATTTTTTTTTAAAGAGGGACCCTTTTATACCATCCCTCTATGCCACCTTTCCCAAGGTGGTATAGAGGATGGCTTTGATCTACTCCTGCTAAACATGACCTCCTATAACCTTTCTAGAAGAAAGCTGTGAAGCTAACTTTTCCAAACAGACATCTTGAAAAGTCAGATGCATCCTTTCCAGATCCCCTGTGGCTTAAAAAAAAATCAAGATGTCAATAAACAAGGCAAACATCAGGCCTCAAACAACTCAAACAAATGGATGAGAACAGTGGTTATTTCCATTTTTTTTATGCATTGCATATGATGTGGACGTGCACAGGCTGTTTATCACAGCTTGACAGTACTGTTTCATGCATCGTTGCTGTAAGTGGATTGGATGTCACATTTCAATGACATCCCGTTGGAGTGAATCTGCTGACAGCATTTTCAATCTTGGTTTTTGATTTGTACATCCCTTGATTTTTGTTGTGTGAAGGTTATAAAATAATAGTTAAATGTGTGAATTGTTTGATCACAGACTACTATCTCCTTTTACACAGCAGAAAATACCACTGATGGGACATTTGTTTAACAGCAGAAAAATCTCAGGATGTTAAAATGACCTCTCTCAGCTCCATCCTCTCCTCTGCACTCCTCTTCTTCCTCACTTGGCCTGGAACATGACTGGGAGAACCTCTTACTCTCAAGTAATCCACCTCTCCACAGTCCTCTGTGAAATAAACATGCACACCACCACTCTGTTCTGTGCATTTTCCAGCTCCACATATGTGCACAGAGCAGGTGGCACAAACCATTGGAGAGAAGCATCATTAATAACATAGCAGGAAACTAGATGAGAGCAAACTCTAGGCAGCCATGTGTTATTCTAGATAAGACATGGAATGGGCAGGGCGGAGGATGAGTATGCTCGTGTTGGGGTGATGCTCAGACAGTCTGCTTTGAGCCGACTCCTCAGTGACCCAAAAGTGTATCCACGAAGATATGCTATCTGCAAAGAAGGTGATGGTCAAGAGTTCATGGTGGGCCTTGCGCCACTGGACTTCCACTGTCCCTCTTTCATTTTTAATCCATATTTACTCAGGACAGGTCAACCGGGGACACAGACACAGTTTTATTAGTGCTGTGCTTCATGTTGACACAGCTCTGTGACTCATCGGGAAGCCCTTCAGAATATTTTAACTGTAGCTTCTCTCTGCAGAGATCTGGGTTAAGTGACTTACTTGATGGTGGTAGGCTATCTTAGACGAAGGCTTAAACGGTCAGTGACTACTATATGCATATCTCAAACTTTTGCAGTGTCGATGGCAGAATAGCTAACATGCTATCAGCTTGAGCAGCAGATGCTGAAAGCTGGTAGTCAGTTTTGTGTGTATTCTGAGGAACAACATATTTGGAAAGTCGTGAATGATTCATTAGTCTATGTAAATGTTTTACTTTCTACACACCCCCAATATCAGCAGCAGCCTCGTTCTTTAGAGTTTGGGTTCCATGACTCCCAAGTCTGCTAGCAGAGGATCTCCAGGGATTTGCTCGTCTCCGGTTGTTTATCTGAGCCCAAAGCTAACTTTATGTGATGAGAACAGTACAGAGTACCCAGTGTAGCAAGTGTTGCTACCTGTAGGCTGACACTTGTTGTTATCTTCTGAACTGCTCAACAGCTAAACACTGAGTGCAGTGTTTATTTTGAATGCTTAAACATTTCAGAATGATGTTCAGAGCTTTTACATCTGCTGGTTATGTTACAGCTATACCTAATAATGAAATACACAGTGTTTTAATTTGCAGTTTGATTTAGGGGCAAATATGTTTTTTTGGATTTTGAGACAATTATGACCTCTATCTACCTAAAGTCCCACCAAATAACTTTCTCCATACATTGAGTTTTTTTTAAAGACATTGGTATACTATCAAGAAACAGTTCTAATTAAGTAAAAGAAATAACATTACATCTTTAAAATGACTGACAACTCCACATTGCCAGCCTTAGAGACCATTCAAAACATTTAACAGTACAAATCAGTTTCATTCATGTAAACGCATATCTGTGGTGCTTATTCTAACACACCCACACTCACTCTCTGATGGTGCCTTAGGGGCAATTTAGGGTTCAATATCTCGCCCAATAACACTTTACCGTGGAAACCTGAAATGTCAGAGACTGAAGAACCAACCATGCAATCAGAGGACAACACATTCCATTTCCTGAACTGCAGGGATATATAGCGCAGTGGCAGAATGTGCATATTATCCCCTTCAAGAGTAGCTGTAATTTCCTTTAACTGTTCAAGGATTCATGAGCAACAACTGAGAAAAATCCATCCAACTGCATGCAAATATATGAAAAATATCACCTGAAAGATGATATGTCTGTTGAAAAGAGCCTCCAAAAAGAAGGTCATGTCCCTTCAGTCAGCAGGATAAGCGCTAATACTGGACAGTTTGTAGAATCTGTAGCTTTTTCCAAAGTTGCCAAAACCTGTCACTCTTTTCTCTTCTGCAATGAAATCATAGCCTTCATCTCATATGTGTTTGCCCTTCACCATTCTGCTTCTAAAATACGCATGGTCCAGGCTCAGGGTTTGAAGAACAAAAACAGTAAATAAATTAATTTAGGCATACACAAGTAGACATACAGCGTATATACACATACTTGTATAGGTGTACCACCTTGCTTTTTAAGGAAATCTGAAATGGTAAAGCCTGATATCACTGTTAAGATCATAGTTTGGAACAAAATGACAAAGGACAAAAAAAAAAAAGAAAACTATTGCACACCTTCTGAGATTCTGAACTCCACACATTCCTCTTCTTTCCCTGCCAGTTCATAGAAATTAGAGCAAGAGAAAGGAAAAGAAATGTTTATATTTATTTTTTAATTTTCTCTATCACGCGCACACTGCTGTTCTGTACTCGTCTGTGGTTGGCTGAATGAACGGCTCAATTCAAAAACATTACTGTACAAAATAGAGGGCAAATAGCAGGACAGCAAAGAGAAAGAAGAAGATGAGAAG
Source organism: Hirundichthys speculiger (assembly GCA_018398805.1). NCBI lineage: Eukaryota > Metazoa > Chordata > Actinopteri > Beloniformes > Exocoetidae > Hirundichthys > Hirundichthys speculiger. Next base: position 1,583,192 of record JAGFBZ010002532.1, on the reverse strand, counting down.
GCCTTGGAAGCTGAACACCTTGCAAAAGTTTGCCATGTCAAACATTTAATTCTGCATATTCCAAAATTAAATCATTGACCAGCAAACCATGAGTAATAGGACATGTATGTTTCACTGTTTTTGTGGGGTTCTGTCAGTGTGTATGCATGCTTGTGTGCATTAGGAGCACTTTTGTTTAAATAAAGAACTGAAGTAATTTATTAAAACTAAGGCCACATAGTGCCTGAAGCAAGACTCAGATTTGACTCAGTATATATCTTGGTATATGTGTGAACATAGAACTACAGATTTGTGTGTTTCTATCCAAAGCTTTAACTCTGAAATTGATGTGTCTACAGTTTGTATGGTTCATCAAAGCACTCGAAAAATGTAGTATAGTGCAAAGCTTCTGCAGGGCTTTAGGGAATCCTTAGTTTTAAAACTTAGTAAGTAAAACCTTGGATGAATCAAAACAGAGCTGTCAAAGCAGTTTGGAAATCAATAAGATCAGCGCAAAGCAATGAGCAAAAATTAGATGTGGAAAACAAAAATAATGAGGGGAACTGAGAGTCAGTCGACCTCATTGCTGATCGTTTTGGAACACCAGGGCTGCTGTCATTCCTGAAAGCAGAGGCCAATCACTTTAGTACAGCTGGTCAACAAACAGCCCTGTGGTCTGTTCTCTCTCACACAGGCAAACAGACTTCACTCACCATGTCAACAAGATGCGCTCATATGCACACACCATGGCAAACACGGACACACACACATGCATTTACACCCATTATCTGACTGTTCAGCAACTCTTCCTCATTTCCAATCCCCACTCATTTAATTATTCTCCCTGTCTGCATGTTTTTCATTTCCTAGATCTGGATCTGTCCTCTCTACTGTGTGTGTCAGTGAATATCTGTGTAAGTGTGTGTGTGTGAGAGACTGTGGAGACTGTGTGTGTCTTTGTTTTGATGGCGAGACATGGGCTTTTTCCTGTGGACAGATCTCCTGATACTGAGAAACAACAAGTGAAAGCTATTTTCTGGCATTTGTCCGTTGCCGCTGGACCCTTTGTTAGACAAGTGCAGAGTCAGGGCCATTGTATATGTGCACGTGTTTCCTTTCCTTTGGACAGGCTGGGGAAATTAGTTCAGCCTGGTCTGGTCTTTTGTTTTTATTGACAAGAGTACAGAGAAAAAACAGAAGGGCCATTGAGAAAAATGTTTTCTGTGAGGCCCTGTGAGAAGGTGCAGTTTTGTGGGTTCGTCATTAACAGGACAGATTATAGTAAAACTTAATTCAAACAAAGAATATCGAAAGCATTTTAGAGTGGGCTTTGTGGATATGTTCCTCCGTTAAAAATTATGAGGAACCCAGCTTGACAACTGGTCTTCAGCATGGTTAAGTATTACCTCACTGGAGGTTATTCTTCACTGCTTCCAACAATTACTTGACACAAATATGGCAATACCTGCAAGGTAGTTCAGGGAGGTAACTAAGCAATAGTTTGTACTCACATACACCCATCTTTATGGTTCCAATTACATCAACTAATCTATTTAGAAAAATAAAACAGCGCTCGTCTTTGGTTTGCTAACTGATGCACATTTGCCAAGCTTCCTGATGCTCAATTATCCCACCACCATCTCAACATCCATCTGTAAGCCTCAAGTCTAAGGACCAGGACCAGGTTCTTAAGTTGCTGCTCATCAGTCTCAATAGTTCAATGAAAAATAATGTAAAGTAAGGACATTTGTGTTTGGTAGATTGTTTCTTTGTTGTAACAATGCTATTTGGCAATAAGTCTTAAACTGTTGGAAAGCCTGCTTATTTCCCATTTGTGGGATGAGCAGCAGAGCTGAGTATGTGGGCTGCACCCATGAAACATTTGCCAAATCTTTTCTGCTGATGCTGAACAGCTTTTTTTTCCTTTTTTTTTTTCACTGTTGATTCTTGTTTGGTGGATTGGATGATTGACGTCTGAAGAAACAAGAAATATTGGCAATTTAGGAATTTAAATGTATTCATTTAACAATCAGGAGCCTCAGTAGTGTGAGGAAGAACCATATTAATCAACAACAGCCTGGCATCTCCTCCTTATGCTGGTAACCAGCTTGGTGACACGCTGCTGAGGGATGGAATCCTATTCCTCAACCCGCATTGAATGTGTTGGTCACTCTGGTACGAACAGCATGTCCAAGCCGATCCCACAAGTGTTTGATGGGGTTGAGGTCAAGACGACAGGCAGGCCATGTCATCCTCTCCACTCCCAATTTTGGAGGTAGTCTATGATAAACCCTGCTCTATGGGGGCAAGTGTTATCATCTTGGAGGATAGAGTTTGGTTTCAGACTGTGAAGATGTGGGATTGCCACTGATCTGATATCTCTCTGCATTGAGATTGCCTCCAATGATAACAAGCCTCATTTTTCCAGTCAGGGAGATGCCAACCCAAACTATCACACTGCCTCCACCAAAAGATGTTCCTCTATTACTACAGCAATCACGAAAGCATTCTCCACGTCTCCTCCACATGTTGAGCCCATGACGGAAATACCATAGGTAGAATCTGGACTCATTGGTGAACATCATTTTGCCTTACACGATCAGGTTCCAGAGCAAGTGCTGCAGACACCAGTGAAAATGGGCCTGGTGGAAATGGCAGGCTGCCTGGCAACAGCAAAAGAAAGAAAATGCTGTTTGGCATTAGCAGTGAATATATGGAAAATCTTTTATGGGTGCAGCCCACTTACTTAGCTTTGTTGCTCATCACACATGCATGTTCCTTACAAATGTGGCGGCATTTAAATGGGAAAAAAACTGGCTTTTTAACAGTATTTCAACAGCACTTCACTGTACTGCCAAGGAGTATTATTACAACAAAGACATAGGCCCCGATTATACACTACCTCTAGCTGCTACCCACTAGTTGCTACCCGCAAATTGCGGGTTTAGGAATCTCCGCTAACCACTAATGCAATCTTCCACTCCCTCAAGCTGCTACCCGTTATGCCGACTCCCTTACTCACATTGTAGGTGTGGCAATGGGCATGTCTTTTGCCCTCTCCACAAACTCGGTATCATGCGATCGCGGGTTGCGGGTAGCGGGTGGTCAGACCACCTGCTACCTGCCACCTGCATGTCGGCGCGTACAAGAGTGTGTCCATAGTCAACCAAACACAAATTTCCTTACTTTTTGTGCTTAATTAACCCGTTAACATTCCGACGGCCCGCCCGCGGGCCGTCAGTCCGAATTTCTGTAGTTTCCGAAACTAAACTGTAATTTACACAGCTCAAATGTTACGTGAGGCACTCATGCGACATATCTTTGGAAAGCTAAGATTCTTGTGATTCAATCAATGTAAACCATTTCAGGATATAATCATAACAGCAGGTACAATCAACGCCTTTGTCACACCACAAACAAACAAACAGGGAGTTACGAAATCGACGCAACTCACCTTATGAGCGTTATAAAAGTCGTCCGATCAAAAATATTCCCACAAAAATGGTCTGGTTGAACTCACAAAGGTCCAGTCGATCCAATTCAGTAAAGTATTTAGTCCAAAATGCATTATTATACCAGAAAGTATCCACAAAAACGCCACTGGTAGCTGGTCAGTGTTCAGTAACTTCCGTGTTTTTTTCCTTATAAAACGCTTCTTCCTGTGCTGACGTACGTGTGGCTGCTCTCAAAATGGAGGGGGGCTTCTGATCTTTTGATTGACACCTCATACAGCCATATAGGAGCCTCGCTGCCCTTTCCACAGCCTAAAATAGCCAATAAGGGCCAACGTTGAAACGAAGCCATCTCCTACTTTGAGTGATGAAAAAACCAGCCAGTTAGAATCAATCATGCTGATGACTGACGCATTGAATAGCCAATGAAATTCTGAAAACAACGATGTGCCGGTTGAAGGGGTGGAGATAACGGGGAAACAAAGGGACCGATGCGTAATGCAAATTGTCTTCATTCAGGCTGCGTGCGCAAAAGGTGCGTAACAGCAAGGCGCATCACAGTGTGGACTGTTTCTCAGCGTGTTTGACTCTAGGAGCGTAGAAAATGGCGAAAAGGACGCAGAAGACTAGATTTACAGTCCAAGAAGCAATGGAAGAATGTGCTCGTCGGGACAGTGACGAATCAGGAAAGGAGTTATCAGAGGAAGAGAGCGACATGTCATTTTGTTGATTCCTGCGCAGAGGATATGTTTGCCGTCGGAGAGGACATTGCTCTGGATAAGTAAGTATTTGATCAGCTTATATTATATTATACGTATATATTATATCATAATTGGTAGTATTCTTCATATTATTACGTATTACTGTATATTTCGACATAAAAAAAAAGCATCACTTTGAAAAATAGATACAAATGCCTTTGTTTGTGCGTGTGTGGGGGATAGGGGGTTGGGGTGTGTGATGTGTGCGTGTTTGTTGGGGGTAGGGTATGTATGTGTGTGTGGGGGGGTTGGGGGGGGTTATGCTTGTGTGTTTGTTGGGGGTAGGGTATGTATATGTGTGTGGGGGGGTTGGGGGGGGGGTGTGCTTGCGTGTGTGTTTGTTGGGGGTAGGGTGTGAAAGGGTGTGGGGGGTTGGGGGGGTTGGCTTGCGTGTGTGTTTGTTGGGGGTGGGGTGTGAATGTGTGCCTCTCTACCTCCCAGACCCCTCTGTGTTTCATTGTGCAAAGCAGTAGAATACAGAAAAGATAGAAAGTTTTGTGATGACTTATTTCTTTATTTTCACATAATAGGCAGCCATCTGAGGATTCAGATGTGGACTGGGAGCCAGTCAGCAAGCAGTCACAGAGAGAGGATAGCAGTTCATCAGGTGAGGAGCTCCATCCTCCAACTGTCCAGAGAGGTTCTGCCAGCACCAGAACATCGAAAGGTGTTGCACATTTATGTTTTGTTCATTGTTTGTTGTGTATGGGTGGAGTGGACCTGTCTGACGCTCTGATCGGATATTACAAAGTACTTCACAAGACAAGGAAGTGGTACAAGACATTTTTCTACCATTTCATGGACATCGCAATCGTGAATGCCTTCCTCCTCCACACAGACATTGCAAAGGGTAGAGGAGAGGTCCCTCTAAACCAGAAGGCATTTTGGGAGACCCTCGCCGTGCAGCTGGCAGAAGCAGGGTCTTCCTCCACAGCCAGACCTGTCCCACCTCCTGCTCTGCGTGGAGCACATCACATACTGGTTTTTTTATCAGTGGGCAGAGGACTACTGGTAGGCTGAAGTGCAGGCACTGTCATGCTAAAACACAGTTGAAATGCTCCTCGTGTGATGTGCCTTTGTGCTTCATAACTACAAGAAATTGCTACAGTTATAAATGGTTATAATTGTAAATATGTGAATAGTTTGCTGTGTTGTTGCTGTGTTTTTATATAAATTACATTTTTCCACAACAACACTTGTTTTTGACTCTTTTTATATGCAAAGTTTAGCTTTATGGTTCAGTAACTTTTTTTCAGCAATATTGATAGTGAATCTGAATGTGGGATAAGATACCTCTAAGTGTCACCTTTCATTAGAGGCCAAGATTATGACTGTACGATGAAGCGTTCAAGAGTTATGTCCTTTTATCCGAGGTATGTGGCCATGTTTATCCAAGTGCCATTTTGGAGTCTCCAAATGTGCCATTTTTGGAAACGCCTAGACATACTCTTACAAAAACGTGTGTAAAATACTCATTTTTAGTGGTATTGTTATCAAATTTGAACTTGCACTAGGTAAGGCTTCATGCTGTGGTCCTATTGTGTTTTCCAGCTAATAAGTCACAGCTGCACTCATCTGCAGACATCTGTTTACAAAAAAAATTCAGGCGGAAATAAAAAACTTATATTTCAGTGTGTTCAAACTTAGATTACTCAATGCTAGTAGCACTTACAGTGATTCTGACAGTTGGAGGAAAAACTTCAGAGTGTTACCTTTCAAAAGAGACCAAAACCATCCATGTGCTACATACGGTTCAAGAATAGCTTTCAATTTACTTTGGGTATGTCTTGGATAGGCGTTTTATGCAAATTATACAGGAATGTTAAGGGGTTAAGATATTATCTGTGGGGAGGGATGAAGTTGGAGCCTGCCTGACACACCATATTTGTTATGGTAGCATATGGTAGCATTGTAGTAGGAGCTGACTAACTGAGCTACTCTTTGAGGTTATCCAATCAGCCAAGTCTTAGTAGAAACCAACTAGATTTGCAGCAGACAGATACTCAGTGTACTTTTGATCTGCATCCAAAACTCAAGATAGAGTGAATGAACTGAATAAGGAACTTGACTGCTGTTTCATACTGCTGTGTTTTCTTCCTGATCCAAATGTCCTAACATCACAGTTCCTCTACTAATATAACTAAACTCTTAAAAATGTACATCTGCTCAGCAAAATTATAAATTAAATAAGGTTATTCTTTATTGAAATAATCCCATAATGTACTATCGCGCCTTAGATGGAAGACTACACCTTTGTCATATCTAGTATGGATGGATCTATGAATATGCAAATAATCCTCCATCATCTCCATTCGCAGCTGGAGCACACCTGTTCAATTTCAGCTCTGCACAAATCATCTAAGGCCACAGTGAGCAACACAATGGCAGGTTTTTATATTGGTCTAATTCAGCAGAACATGATCAAACCATAAAATAATTCTAAAGAAACATAATTGCATGTGGATCTACAAGTCGCTGAATGAAAATGCAGTTTTCACAACACATGGAATTTATTTGCCCAGTTATATTTGGTGACATATACGGGACTTAAAGTAAAAAAAAATCCTGAGCCTGAACTTTTTTCTGGGGGTGGGGTCGGGGGTGTAGTGGATCCGACGCATACACACTATTGGTAACTCTTGGCATTGTGCTTGGCAATATACAAGATGACCCACAATTTAAATGTGAATTTTAGAAAGTAAAGGTTATTAAGTTATAAGTGAAAACATGTAAACTCAGTCAAGCCCATTAATCTGATTAATTTAGCAACTATTTAATTCAGTAAAGGGCAATTTGTACAAGAAAAAAACATATAAATTGCAACTTCTATATCATTTTTGTTCAAAACAACGGCAAATTAATTTATAGGAAATACAAGGCCTTGCGAAAGTATTCGGCACCCTTGAACTTTTCAACCTTTTGCCACATTTCAGGCTTTAAACATGAAAATATTTTGACAAGATCAACAACAAGTTGGACACAACTGTGAAGTGGAACAAAATTAACTGGATATTCTAAACTTTTTTAACAAATAAAAAACTGATAAGTGGGGCGTGGAATATTATTCGGCCCCCTTGCGTTAATACTTTGTAGCTCCACCTTTTGCTGCAGTTACAGCTGCCAGTCTCTTGGGGTTGTCTCTATCAGCTTAACACATCCAGAGACTAAATTCTGGTCCATTCTTCCTGTAAAACAGCTGGAGCTCAGTGAGGTTGGATGGAGAGCGTTTGTGTACAGCAGTCTTCAGCTCTTTCCAGAAATTCTCAATTGGATTCAGGTCTGGACTTTGACTTGGCCGTTCTAACACCTGGATACGTTTATTTGTGAACCCTTCCATTGTAGATTTGTCTTTATGTTTTGGATCATTGTCCTGTTGGAAGATAAATCTCCGTCCCAGTCTCAGGTCTTTTGCAGACTCCAACAGGTTTTCTTCCAGAATGGTCCTGTATTTGGCTCCATCCATCTTCCCATCAGTTTTAACCATCTTCCCTGTTCCTACTGAAGAAAAGCAGGCCCAGACCATGATGCTGCCACCACCATGTTTGACAGTGGGGATGGTGTGTTCAGGGTGATGAGCTGTGTTGCTTCTATGCCAAACATATAATTTGTATTGTGGCCAAAACGTTTGATTTTGATTTCCTCTAACCAGAGCTCCTTCTTCCACATGTTTGGTGTGTCTCCCAGGTGGCTTGTGGCAAACTTTCAATAAGACTTTTTTTTATGGATATCTCTGAGAAATGGCTTTTCTTCTTGCCACTCTTCCATAAAGGCCAGATTTGTTCTTCTGGCTGCATCTCTGATCAGTCTTCTCCTTGTTCCAGATGAAAGTTTAGAGGGACGGCCGGGTCTTGGTAGATTTGCAGTGGTCTGATACTCCTTCCATTTCAATATAATTGCTTGCTCAGTGCTCCTTGAGATGTTTAAAGTTTGGGAAATCTTTTTGTATCCACATCCTGCTTTAAACTTCTCCACAACAGTATCTGGGACCTGCCTGGTGTGTTCCTTGCTCTTCATGATGCTCTCTGAGCTTTAAACAGAACCCTGAGACTATCACAGAGCAGGTGGATTCTATTGATCATCATCAGTCATTTAAGACAACACTGGATCATTCAGAGATCCTCACTGAACTTCTGGAGTCAGTTTGCTGCAGTGTAAAGGGGGCTGAATAATATTGCATGCCTCACTTTTCATTTTGTTTGTTGAAAAAGTTTAAAATATCCAATAAATTTCATTCCACTTCACGATTGTGTCCCACTGTTGATTCTTGACAAAAATTGAAATTTTATATCTTTATGTTTGAAGCATGATATGTGGCAAAAGGCTGAAAAGTTCAAGGGGGGCAAATACTTTCACAAGGCAAGGTACAATCCATTGGGTCTTGACTCGTCTCCTTTTAAACATACAGTGAATCCTTATTTTTCACGGTTAATGGGGGACCGGAGCCCCCCCGCGAAAATCAATACCCGCAAACTGGAGCCCGAGCCCCCCCGAGCCTAAATAATGTTTTTAAAATATGTTTAAACACCACAATAAAGTAGAGAGGCACTGTAGCGGAACAAAACAAAGGCTCAACTGTGGTCTTTCTGTGGTCTTTCTGCACAACATCCTGTGATGCTTGGTTGATGCATCTCAGCCAATCAGCGCGCAGATTCTAGAGTTCTGGGCCGTCTGCGTTTCTCGTGTTGCTTACAGGAGACTGTGAGTCATCGTTTAACGTTTCGCTGGCAGCTGCAGCCTCTCGTCTGCTGTTGGGTGGATTTTCCCGGAATTTCCGCAATTTTTTTCTTGATTTTTTATTATATTATATATTTCTGAAAAATCTGCGAATAACTAAAACCGCGGAACTTAAAGCGCGAATTGGCAAGGGATCACTGTATGTAGTTGCAGAGGTAGTTATTAGATTATTAAATGTTATTACTCTGGATGCATCGTCATTAAAAAAGCGAACCATTATATTCAGTATTTTTTTCCATGTTTTGGGTGGTTGCTTCAACAATATTCAGAGAAAACATCCATCCTTGGAGCTGATCAGACAGACATTTCTAGAACTCTGGAGCTATGTCAAATGTCTTCATTAGGGCTGTCAAAGATAACGCGTGATTAACGCAAAATAATTTTAACGCAACTAATTTTTTTATCGCGCGATTAACGCGTTGCCGTTGATGTACAATAGTAGAGAGGAGAGTAGGTTTAATGAGCCTCGGGCCCCGCCGTAGTTGTAGTCCTGTAGTCCTGTCAAAACAGGAAGTCATTCGACGTCCATGCCGCAGACAGACAGACAGACGTAAACAATCATCCGTTAGCATTAAAAAAAAAAATGGATACAAAAGATACTATTTTGAATGGTAAGTTTAGCTTCAAAACCTTGCCTGATGGCTAACTCCACAAGATAATTGTTGTTTGTGTTTACTGTCGATGTGAATTTAGTTACCACCGGAGTCCGGTCACTTGACAGCTAATGAGAGCGCTGATGCAGAGAACCCCCCCCCTCGTTTAAAGCAAACCACGAAAATATTTTGTATGAAGAACATAAGAGAAAATATTGAGTGTGTATATATATTTAATATAATGGATTCGGCATTGTAGCAATAAATAAACATGCATTTGTTTTGCATAAGGCAAGCATTTGTGTACTCTCATATTAGGCAAGGCAACTTTATTTGCAACTTTATTTGCAATTCAATTCAAAGTGCTTTACAGATGCAGTCACAAGAAGGCAAATAGAATCATTCCATACAAGCACAAAAATAATCAATAATAAATAAAAATTAATTAATAAAAATATTAATTAATTAAATTAAAAATGAAGAGTGCAGATAAAATCCTTCCAGTCATCATCTTCACATCTAAACAGAACTATTTTCAGCCTGGATCTGAACATTGTCAGAGTTCAGGTCTGTCTCACATCTTCTGAAGACTGGTCCAGATTTTAGGAGCATAAAACTGAAATGCAGCTTCACCTTGTTTAGTCCTGACTCTGGACACCAGCAGGAGACCACTACCTGAGGTTCTCAGAGTCCAGGTTGGTTCATATGGATCTAACATGTCAGAGATAGACTTTGGGGCCATGAAGAGACTTGAACACAAGTAGAGCTGTTTTAAAGTCTATTCTCTGAGTGACAGGAAGCCAGAGACCTCAGGACTGGACTAATATGGTCATATTTCCTGGTTCTAGTCAGGACTCGTATTAATAAGAGTATTACAACTTGACAAAGATCCGTATAAGGTAGATTTAGAACAGATAAAAAATATGCGATTAATTTGCGATTAATCATGATTAACTATTGACAGTCATGCGATTAATCTGATTAATTATTTTGAGAAATTGACAGCCCTAGTCTTCATATAACTGGCTTGCTAAGGGAAACGGACAGTTTTGTAAAGCGTTTTTATCAACCGCTACTTTTTTACACAGATCTACGAGCGGTTGAGCAACCGTAAATGATAAGTCGCGTTCCACAGTGAAAGAGCATTTTCCAAGTCGGAAATACGATCGGTCACTACGTCCGCCATGGCTGTTGCTCTGGTAAAAACGACTTGTGTGTCGGACCCCGCAGACAGCTGCTTTATGCCTGGCATCTCCTTTGTGAGGGCGAAGAGCTTTTTTTATGCTGCTATCCACTAACTTCTTTGAGCACAACACACAAAGTCAGGTACCAGGCTTCCTTAGCTTCTGGCACCAGCTCCCAAACGGCTCTCCGTCCCCGCCCCTTTTCTCTGTCCAGGCCCAGCGCCACTTGAATTTTGCCTCCATTCTTCTGATTGCGGGAGAAAAAACCGCCGGCTCGCCTCACCTGCATTCAAGACCACTCAGAGATAACGTGTTTCTATGCGTGTTTTTTTTTTTTTTCCCTAAATCATAGTCAAACGCTGTAGATCCGGCACAGTGCCGGAATATTTTAAGCCCTGCATATATTGTATTTGATGACTTATTTGCAGATTTGTGAAATAAGTTTCTGCAGTTTTTATAGTTGTGTTACTGTGGAACAGCATGCACTACCATAATTCTGCCTCGTTTTTCCTCACCTGCACACAGTGGGTCTCATTCATGAAATCTGTGAGTAGATTTGCGCATAAATCACCTCCTTACTATAAAGCTTGTTAATTAGCATAAACCACACCCACCACCATGTAAGTGGTGGTGGGTGTTGAGACAACCAGGTGATTGGTGACACCACGGCTCTTCCATTCCGTTGTGACCAGGACTTGATGCAGATAGTGTTCAAAGAAAGTGAAGTGAACGCGGTTTGCCGTGAATTCGGGTAAAAAAAAAAAAAAAAAAAAAAAAAAAGGGATTTCTCTACATCAGAAATTCTCCCCTGCGGACAACTGCACTAACTGTAATATCTGAGAAACTCTATGAGGAATCCATCACAACTTCATGTTGGTGACTCTATAGTGACCCAAATCAGTGCACTGTGTCTGTCAACAGATCAAGTCTTTTTTAGCAGCACCCATGCTTTAAAAAACATACTCCGAAGCTTAAATATGTGGAAAAGCCATAGATTATGAGAAATGTATCATATTTCAGATGTATTATCATGTTAAAAAAAATGTGATTTAAAAGTATATTATAAGAATAACAGTCCATATAGGTATTACATTGTAAATAGCAGCAATATTTATGTGTTCTCCTCATTTAAACAAATACCACATATGGTCAGAGGCAGCAGATTTTGTCAGCAGTTCCGACATTTTTATAGCTGCTAACATTTTCATGTATGCCAAAACACAGATAAATTTCACTCTGCTCAGTTTACACATATACCGTTTAGCTCATGTTTAATGAATGAGAACCAGTAACATCAGCTCCTCTTCTGTTAACTACTGTTAATTCATGCAGATACATTAATGTGTTGCTGGACCTGGTGGAAACGTTAGCAAGTCTTAACATTGATCAAGTAAGATGCCTCCAGCCTCCGTGAACAAACATAATGAAAAAGTTTTCAATTACCTCTACAGGACAAAACATAAGTAGACACTTAGAAATCCGTGGTGTATTTGGAAAAGGATATGAACAAACATTCACCAATGAGTTTTTTTGTCGTTTCGGCTCCCCTGGCCAGCCTCCCCCCCCCCCCCCCCCCCCCCCCCCCCCCCCCCCCCCCCCCCCCCCCCCCCCCCCCGTACAAGCTCACAGACTTGACCGGAGATGCTGTGAGAGGTACTTTTAATGAAGCAGCGTTAGTAATTATTGATAATAATAAAATGTTTAAAATAGAAAAAAATATGGCTCGAAGACATCTGTTTGTGTTTGTAAAATGGCTGGGATGGCCTGAGAAATCCAATTAATGGATTCCCTCCGAAGCTACTCAAGACCTGAGTTAAATACCTGTGCACGATATCACCGCAGAAGACTTTGGAACATAGGTGCAATGAGGATGGATGTTAACGGGTTTTACGTGACATTACTGAGAAATGCCCCCTCACAGACTCATCCAAACAACATGATTGATCATGTGACCTGTTAACAGTGCACCTTCACGTGCATGTGCAAAGGAATGCCTACAATACCAAGGGTGTGTGTGTGTGTGTGTGTGTGTGTGTGGTGGTGTGTGTGTGGGGGCTTAATTGTCATAAATGTTTATTATTTATTATTTTTTATTATCTGAACTTTGCTGGAAACGATGCTGTACTTGCTTTTCTCAAGTCTAGATAAGTTCATTAGTACAAACCCCAGAATAATAGTGGCGTAAAGAACTAAAGAGCTACCAGCTGATTCTCCATAACTTTTACATTTAGTGAGAAAATCCTTCACTCATGATTAAGGCATTTAATAAAGCTGGATAATAACTTAGCTAATAGAATGTTAAAATAAGAAAACAATCTCTTTAAATTTTAAGTTTTGATATATCAGGACTTAATAATGATAGAAAAAAGCTGGTCTTCCTAGGTCTTTAAATGATGTAAAAACAACCTCACATCAACAAGTGACGTATTGTACCCATGATGATATTAATATATTATTGTACAAATTTTCCTTTTTTTATAAAATGGCCCAATACTTTTTTGCAGACTAATGGGCAGAGATAACTGCTCCTCTCAGATCATTACTGATGTGTTTTTTTTCCCTTGATATTATGTCAAGCACAACGTCATGTCTTCATAGAGATGGTCATGCCTAATGCAGACCTAATGTTGCTCAATTAATTAAACACATTTGATTAGCAACACCTGGCTGCTACTTAGACTTTTAATTCCCATTGAAGCACCGAGTGTGCTCTTAGTTTCTCACATGCTGCTTCTGCACTTTGACTTGGTTCTTGATGAATAAATCATGACCTTATAATCATGTCATTTTGTTTTTCACCTGAAGTTCTACTTGTCTAATTTAAAATCTGGTAAGGACCAGATGCTTTTTTCCCCATGATAGCCTGTTATTTTAAAACTCAGAACTAACAGATGATTTTTTTAAAGCATTGTTTTACATTATGCAGTAGCTTTAGATTTAAACGTGTCTTGACCTCACATCATGTACTGTTTCTTATTTCCCTGCTTTCAGTGCTGTATAAGGATGAACCGTGTCTTTAAACTGAGTTGAATATCTGGATGTGTGATTACAATTCTGTACTACATGTATATCTTTTGCTGTGTTTTATCTTGTAGATTTTTTGCACATTAAACCCTACATAGCTAATTTCAACATTTTTGTCATTTACTTGGAGGAATACAACATTACTTTATACTCATTTATACCTTTATACTCATTAAAGCTGGTATCAGCTTTGTTTTATTAAGCATCAGCAAGTTCAAAGCCTTGCTGACCATGGGGGCTGATTTCTTTTATTTGCTTCAAGTTATTAAAGACAAAAAAAAAAAAAGATTATCTATATATATATATATATATATATAGATATATATATATATATATATATATATATATAGATATATATATATATGTATATATATATATATATGATGGACGGTTCCAGAACATTTTAATGCGAACACATTTTCATACACATTATTTTGAGTCATTAATTACTGCAGAGGAACTCCAAGGAAAAGAATGAAAGAAAGAAAATTGCTTGACTAAAAGTCAAGAGATATTTCATCACTGCACCCTCATCAGTATTTTCCTCATGAATTCACAAATACACGCAAAGGGAGGGAAAGAATAGAGTTTTAAGAGGCCATTACTCAGGCTGCAAACATTTGGCACCTTCTCTCTCTTCAACTCACCAGGGAACAAGGCTGATGGAGTGAAGTGTGCATGCCTGCCTCTGCTTATAACCTCACACACTACATGGAAATCTGTTGGTGTGGTCACATACCTCCACACTTTTAAATGAACTCTTACTCTCTGAGTGTTTATTTGTGTTTTTACGTGATGTTAGAAGAGGATGATATTTGTATGCTCTCATGTTTGACCTCTAACACGTGTTCACTCAGAACTTAAAGTGTGAGAGGCAGGTAAAGCAGGTTTTACATATCAGGCCATAAAAGTAATCTGGTACAGCCAGAACAACACATAAATGAGAAAGTGTCATTGTTCATGTCACAAAAACTAAGACCAAATTCAGTTTGTTAGAAACTAAGTATGTCTCATAATTCATTAACAGGTGGAACTTAAGCAGTAATAGCTTATAAAAAACTTATAAATTATGATCAATTTCTCACATTGTTGTCAAGGAATTTAGTCCAACTCTCCTTGACAGTGCTGGTTGAGTTACTGGATGTTTGTTGGATTAGCTCATTCACAGCTCTCTTAAGGTCCTACCACTGCATTCTTTTCTTATGCACTTTACTTTCATCTGGACATTGTTCCTGGAGACATTTGTGGGGTTTTTTTTTTGTTGTTTGTTTTGTTTTCTCCTGATGCAACTTTGCACACTTGACTTGCACTGCCAAGTTCTCTTTTAGAGAGATGAATCCCTTCTCTTGGTGACATTTCCGAAAAAAAAAACACTTGTTTTTTTCAGTGTTTTTTCAGGATGCACTGTCACAAACATTAAAAGCTGCCATACCAAGCGAGGCCAACAAAGTCTGAGGTAGCTGACCTTGGGTTAAACCTGATGGGAATTTTTATTCCAGGAAAGACTGACAACAGGCTAGTGTTTTCCACCTTTCCACTGAATATTTCTCACTTCAGAAAAACAGCACAGTATGTCTTGTGTTGTTTTTCATTTTAAGTTGTATTTACTGTTTAGAATTTTAAGACCTGGTAAGAACCAGATGATTAGTTTCTTATATCATGACATCATCCCCGTAAAGTGAATTTATTTGTCATTTACAAGAAGCACATGCTGTTCTTACAGACTAGTTTAAAAATCAAATAATATAAAAGTTTGAAAATCATTAAAATCTTAAACTCTTGTTCGAGCACTCTCTGTGTGGTGTATGAAATAATTAACACAAACCTTTTGATAACACTGTCATGGAACAGAGTGTAATATCAGCAGGCTTTTCATTGGGGTGTCTTTTACTGTCCACATGCATATAAAATTCACATCCATGACAGACATATGAAAATTTCAGAGCTTCACTTAAGATGAACCAAGGGAAACATTCATGAATCACTGAGAACTATCATATTATCTATTTATCATCTGCTTTATTCACACTTTGAATTTTTTTAAGTTTCCAGACTCAACATTAAACGGGTGCTCAAGTCATGTGAAGTCAGTCAAGATACAGAGCTTTTAGAAAGTCTTAATGACAAAGAAGACAAAAAAGTTAGTTCTGTGACTTGAAGCAGGGTTTCCTCTGTGGTCTGAAAAACTCTAAACCTTGATACTGCAGTAATCAATATGCAGCAGCTAACATTCAATAGCAATGAACTGAGTGAAATAGTGATAAAGTCTTTTAGGAAATCATAAGCTAAGCCAGTGAAAGGCATGACCCAACCAACAGTAAATGTGGGTGTCACACTGACTTCGAACCAAGCAAATAAGGGATGTTCATGTAATTTTAATCCCCACCTTCATTCACTTCTTCAGGTGGTACCAGTTGCTATTTAGCTGATTCTCAAACATTCCCTCTATCTGTACCTGGACTCATTATCTAGCATCTTGGAAATGACTGGCTTGAGTGCAGTGAATGTTTTATTTATTTATTTACTTTTATGTCTGAACAGTGGTCACTTTGGATTCACCTACAAATGAATTTATGAGACAAAAAAAGCATGCTGAAGTACTGACTCTGTGGTTTGTTGCCGTAAAGAAAATATTTTCTTTTATTGTGGTCCTATTATCCTGACTACAGGGATGGAGTGTTGGCACAATTAATAATTTTATAGGAATATGTTCCTGTTCCCTACATACCAGGTGTATGAGGAGGGTTTATGTAGAATGTGAGGCTGGCTGAGCATCAATAAAAGGGTCTTATGATTCAAACACGAGGCTATTTGTAGAACAAGTTGTATCTAAATATAAATGTATAAGGCAGGTATAACCTTACATCATGTCACCCCAGAGAATTTGGCCAGTCTAGATATATGCATGTACTTTAAAGCAAATCATTAAAATCCCAGATATTGATTCTTAACCTATACTCATGGACATTAGCTCCAACAGTTCAGAACATGTTCTTAAAAAATACGAGATTCAACAGCTGCTTAGATACCAGAAAGCCTAGTAAATATACCCGTATTGGGATTTTTTTTTTTTTGGTATTTTGTCTTGTTTTCATGTTTCTTTGTCCTTTTCTGTTTCCCTTGGCTTTACATCAGTTTATTGATGGTTTATTTCCCTGTTTGGTTTTATTCTGTTTTACTTCCTCAGTGTTTCATCCACCTGATTGCTTGCACCAATTTCTCCTTTGCCCCTCGGTTTATTTACCTCTTGTCTTTTCTCTTGTTCCTGTCTGGTCCATCTGGTTACCCTTCTTGTCCTTCATCGCTTCTTTTTTCCTGCTCTCCTTTCTGCTGATAACCCAGCACATCCTCAATTCTACATTTAGAAAAATTGCTGTGAACAAGGATCCAGCTTGTACCCTGTTTATTTCCAGATGCTAGTTGGGATAGGTTCCAACACTCCTGTGATCTTGAAACAAGTACAGAAAGTTAATGTTTGGATGACCTTCTTCGACTGCAGCACTATGAACCACAGACGATATGCAATACTTTCAGAACTTCTTCACACGACTTAAGTCTTCATAAATTCTCACAGCCTCATTCCATTGTGTCCAAGCAACCAGCATAACTTTATTCATTATTTAGTTGGTTCATTTCATTTAATTGCTTTGCATTTTAACCCACTCAATTTGAATATTAGCGTAAGTTTAATTATGAGCATAATAAGATTGTTGATTACAATAAGACATTAGACTGAAGATAACTGCTACTCTCCCAAAAACTGTGTTGAAGGCTGTCTGAAGTTCCAAAATGTTGAAGGGTAGTATCTGCAGATTAATCAGTTATCTGCTTTTTACTATTACGATCACCCATTAAAAGTTTTCTTTTTGGCACGTCAGTATCAAAAAGTGCTTATTGTACTACATTATTTTTTTTTTATTTCAGCAGAAGACTGCTTTGGGCAAAGTAACTCAACACTTAATTCCAGGCCAAATTCAAATGTCTTCATATATTTCTCTGTTTTATGAGCATATTAATACCTATATCAAAGATATTTAGCAAGTTTACAGTACTCGTTTATCACTTTTGTCTTCAAGACGCTGATCTTTTTATCAGCAGTTTTAGTTCTACTGATTGCTTTAGGGGTGTCTTTCTGGTCTCTTGCACAGATACTTACTAACCTCTTTTTCCACCCTATGCACTGTAAGTCAGCCAGCCCGTCTCAATTAAAGCATCTGCCAGTCTGCAAAATAAATGGAAATGTATTCCGTATTTGATGTCTTTATTTAATCAGAAGAAGGGTAACTTTATAACAGTGAAAATCATTAAAACCATCATTAAAAAAAGTCTTATTTTCAATTCTGTTTCTTTTTCTTTCTTGATGGTGACAAAAAAAAGCACTGCAGATGATTAAAGTGCAGTTTGTGGGTTGAGTTTGTGCTAGTGTGCATTTTAAAAGTTACTGATCAATTCTATGTATTTTATGAGATATTAATAAATAAATCAAAATGCAAAAGCATTTTTTTCTGTCTAACACATCATATCACACAACATGTGGATATCAACTATATAATCAACCTTCTGCATAGAATAGATGAGGTTTGTATTTGTGGTTAACTTATTTTTCATGAATATTGTGTTTTAGGACAGTAAGTACTCAAGAGATCCGACAGACTTCCAGGTGGGATGTTAAAGACAGAACTGCAGAATGAACTCCAGGTCCCACTTTGAGTGGAAGCGCCTCGGTCCAGCTGCAGAGTGGTGTCTCTCCATTCTCACCGTGACCCCAGGTGGCACCAGAACTGTTTCAGAGGCAGATCGCTTCAGGCCTATTGGGCCAGTTTTGTAAAATTAAGAGTTTACCTGAAAGATTTGAGTCATTGCAACGTTTATGTACGAGTCGGATCCCGCTTCAGGTGTTTCATTTTGAAAATCAACCTGCCAGCTTGAGATCACCAAGACAGGACTCGGTGTGTATCTGTGGCGGAGCAGCGTGAATGGTCGTTTCTGGGGAGCTTTAAAACCACAACGGTTCTGGTAAGACCATTTACATTGTCTAGAATGGTTCCCAGCAGGCGGGCAAATGAGGCAGAGCTGCACTGCAGGGCTCCCTTGCCCAGTGGGACCCAGTGGCTTTGCCACACATCCATTTTCTAATGCACCTGAAAAAATATTCACAACTGATGGCACTGCAGCATAGAAAGTGGAGACTGATACTGCATATACAGACAAGACAAAGCAGCAACAGTGAGGTCTTCTGTACATCCAGGGTAAAGTAAGAAATATCTTTTGTAAATGACTGTTGCATCATCAGCTTACTGTCTGGAAGCAGAGTTGTCGGAGGTGTATGCCAAAGATCCTATAATTGTTCCTCCCTGCCAGCTCAGAGGTAGGCGTGAGTGTGTGTGGGTTAATACAGTAATTATAGATTGTGTTTCCAAGTTTCCTTTTATCCACACCTTTTTTATTATCCACACCTATTTAAGTCCTGTGCAGGGTCACGGGGATCTGCTGGAGTCTATCCCAGCTCTCTTCGGGCAGAAGGCAGGGGTCCACCCTGGACAGGTCGCCAGTCCATCGCAGGGCCACATGAAGATGAACATGCCAGGTGCCAGTGATTGTTTACTGACTTAATCAAAGAGGCTGGGTGGTGCAAAAATGCAGGAAATTTCTTTCAAAAATATTTTAACAATGATGTGTCTTTCAAAGTTGTCCTTATTCCATCACCTAAACCCCACCCACCACCCCCAAGCCCTCTTAGAACAGTTCTAACTCCAGTGTCTGTAGCTCTAAAGGGGGATCTGTGTATACGGGGGCCTGCACATCAGGCATCTGTAAAATTTGTGTCTTGATTCACCCTCCCTCTCCCACATCTCCGACACAGTAAAACCTAGTTTTATTTTGTAATTCATTGTGTGAAATGACTAACAGCCCAGCGACGAAGATCTATTTGGTGTCTGGTAAAAATCTCACCTCTGTTTTTGTCACTCAGATATCCAATAGCAACTTTTACAGTACTATGAGAACAATGCTAGCAGTTGCTAGCTGCCATGAATAACTGACCAGAGCAGCGGACTCATTCTCCACACTCTACAAATCAATTTCTCTCTGACTGACGTTATTTCTTTTAATCCGTGGTCTTTTCTAGCCTCTGCAATACCCATACGGTGCATACTTACAATAGGAATTGACATTTTCTACCCAATTACTGTTAAAACTCCTGTGTATTTATGTTTCTTAATGTTAAACTTGGACTAGATTGGCAGCTTTCTTTCAATGTCGTAGGTGTGCAAGATAGTGATGCTACGACAGATGTTGATGTCACTGTCATCCATAAATAGAGACGTTTTTTCAAGTCTTGTTATAAATGCATGTTTATGCCCTCAAGTCACTGGAACTATTAACCTGCAAATTTTAATTTAAAAAACATTGCAAATCTGAGGTGAGAAGTAATTAAATTTTCTCTTCTGTCCTTACTCTAAATTTAAGGAAGAACTTATTTGCTTATTGTGGGACTTTAACGAGGCATTATTTTACTTGTTTCCAGATTCTGAATTGCCGGAGGGAGGCTCATATTTGAGTGGGCATCATTTCAATTTAAGTTGGTTAAAAATGTTATTTAGGAAAATCCATACATGCATTGATTTGAATATGCAAATTGACTTTGACTGGTACTTTTACTGTAATACTATGTGCTATTTTCTCAAATCTAAATTTGACTTGTTTACTAGTCTTTTGGTCTGCTGGCATGCATAGAAAAGGCATGCATAGAAAAGCAGGCAGGGAGAGGAAGAATGTAGTCTGCTTGTGTTTAAATTTATGTGTATGATTTATCAGGTCATGCTCTGCGGATTCTGAAACTGAATTAGTTCTTACAGCTGAGACACTGGGGCTCTCACCATCCATTTGCCTGACAAACCAAAGCCTAGCAGCTCTGTCCTCTTGAGAGCACACATACACATTTGTTTGAACTTACACAAAGGTAAGCACTTTAAGCGCACTAGTGAACTAACAATAACACTTTCACACATAGCCGTGCACATGCTTATTTGAACATCATGAGGTATATATTGTATATGGCTCATTGCACAGATGGTGGAAGAAAACTTGCCTGGAACCATTTTGGTGAGAGATGAGCATTGTCTCCTCTATGGTCTTATCTCATCACATGTCCTTTCCACTCTCAGCAAAGCTCAAGTCCAATTTTATCTCCAAAATATTGGGCAGTATATCCCCTATAACAACATTGAATGAAATGATTCACACATGGACAACATTATGATGTTGACACTCAATGTTAACCCAATTAATCATTATTGCACCCAAAGTCCTCCAAAGTAGTGAGTTTTCATATTTATTTTTTTCATTCATTGCCTCCTAACCAATAAAAAAAATTGAAAGTTGTAGCCTTATAGATGGTCTTTGTTTAGACCAATACACTACAGTCCAACAAAGAGGTTTATTCATGATATGACTATGATGGAGTATTTTTTCTTCTTTTTTTTTTGCATCTAGAATTTCTAGGTAAATGTCTTCATTTTTCACAAGAAACCGCCTTGCAACACACGAGCATTTACCAAGCCTTCCTTTAAACACAAGAGTGGATGGGTCGCAAGTAAAATTCATTTGGTACACCTGAGTTTTTCAACTATTGTTTTTGCACTTTTGTGTACATGGCAGTTTCAGTGTCTTGTACAGTAGATCTCAGCCAGTTTTGGAAATAATGATAACAATGATAACAATAATAATAATAATAATCACATTGCATTGAGGTAGCAGTCATGCAGGGCTCTTTTGGAAGGGAAAAGTTGAGATCGTATTTGTTCATAGCTTGCTTGTAAAATTAATTAAGTTTTTTTTTTTTTTTTTTCTGTTAGCTTTCAACCTGAACCAACTCAACAGTAATTATCTTTATATCCTGATGAAAACACACGTGAGGACTGTTTGCAAATTCATCTGGCACTGTGACAACAACCCGAAGCATACAGATCTACCTAGAGCACATGGTGCATGACCCTCAAGAAGCCGTGAAGTAAACGACACTGTCAATGAATAAATACATAAATAAATACATCTATCATTATAGCCTGAAAATGCCCAAAATGTAGATGTCAAGCCCAGATGCACAAGCCCAAATTAGAGGGTAATAAATTCATGAAAAAAAATCAAATGTAAATATATGTTTTTGCTTTTGTTTTTAACTTTCTAGTACCACCTACAAAGCAAACTCTCCTGAGTGGGTTTACTTCTCCCCCTCCCCTACAGCTGCTTCACTTGCTTTCTTTTCAAGATATGTCACAACAATATTTTGGTCTACAACATATTTTTAATGACAGCATCCAGCCCAGCTCCTGTGAACCACATCAAATGGGCAAATGTAGCACAACTTTTCTGATACACAGCCAATAAATGGGTTTGAGAGCAGCCAGAGGATCTTGTTAAGTCTGATGACGATGGTAGAAGTACACGATGCAGGGACGTTTGGGGAAGTCTGTCAGCACTAATAAAAAACAGTTTTCCTTTGTCACACACTGGTAAATCTCAAGTCGTGTAAGATTTCTCTTTTTCAGTTTACAGTTAAAGATTTTGTTTTGAAACAACTGTTGTGCTCTGCCAAGAAATACATGTGTGTGTGTGTGTGTGTATAAGTCTGTGTGTGTATGTGTGTGTCCAGCTCTTTCTAGCCCAAATTGGGCTAGAGAGTACTCTTGCTCTACTTTTGGTCAGATTACCTTGTAATTGATTATGACGAGCAATTCATTATTCTCATTATGTCTTCTTATGGGCAACTAACTAAAATATTTAAGGCTTTTCTTTTTTTTTTTTTTTTACAAAACCAATATTCCTGTAGCCAAGTGTTCAAAGATTATCCTTCACAGTCATAATTGCTTCTCTATATTGGACACACTTGCTTTGACTAAAAGCTCCTCTCAGTGTAGAAGGGAAAGAGTTAAGTCATCAGTGAGGAGTAACAGCAGGTGGTGATTGGTGGCAAAAGGTTCCTGAAAAGCACCTTCATGCATAAAAGTGCAAGACAGGTGATTTTCTCCCTGAGGATCGCAGTGTGAGCCTCATCCAGTGGTGAATGGGATTTTACTGAATGTGATTGGATGGTCTGAAACGGGGCTTGATGTTAGCAGCATGTGTGTGAGAGAGAAATTAAGATGGCTTATACGCTCCACCATCCCCACCCAACCCTTTGATCAATAGCACTGATTGCTCCAATATTATTGCCTCTTGCACACAGAAACACATCACAAAAAAGGTTTAAAGTATTGCAGAGGCTGATCTCAATCATAAGCAAGATATGGTTGTATGAGATCTGTGCCTGCATGACAGTGTAAATGTATTCTTGTTGACTACTGTCCCATAGCCTCTTCTAAATAAGACAAGAGACAGAAAATCTTTCTTCATTTGTGCCATGACAGGATGTATTAACCTTGAATTATTGGGTTTATGTGTGTCGATATGTGCAACATTTTGAATAACAATGGTAATAAATAAAAAAGCAATGAACTGTATGTGTCACATATGCAGGTAGCCCAGAAAAAAAAGCTTGTTCTTGATGAAAAAACACGGAAAAGATGTATATATTGTAGAATATTTGCAGAAATATTGGAGGCAATGAATCAGGGTTAATGGCAGAGGGAAAACACTTCAGAATGAATAATAACCACCAAATAATTATGATGCAGTGCACAAAAACAACAGCTTAATTTACTTGTAACTGTAAAGCATCCATATATGACACTGCAGCCAAATCTAAACGTACTAACAAAAACTAACTAAAAAACTAACAGTTTAACTATTTTTCCATCTTTCCTCTTGTGTCCAGTTTCCATACCTTCTTGCCTCTGTTTTTTGTGTATTTTTGTCTTGTTCTCTCAATGTTGACACAGTGTATTTGTGTTTTGTCTCAGCATGTCTTCCGTGGGCTGCTCCCGCTCTTGTGGCTCATCATTCCACACACCTGTAGCTCATTACCCTGCTGGATATCTACCCCGGCCTTCTCTCCACTCATCATCTACACGATCCAGTTTTTTTAGGCATCAAAACTATTTGATTATAGTTATGTGGATAATATGCCTATCATTTTGTGAATATTATGTCTCAGTATATGAACACTGTACTTTCTGTTTTTTTATTTGTTTTTTTTTTTTTTTTAGATAACCAGCAGATTTAATCTGAGCTGGGGTAGCCTTTTAAAATTTGGAGGGCATATTTTGCAAAATTAATCTGATTAAAATAACACCTTTCATATATCAACATAGTTGTAAAAACACCTGTTAATTTGGGTCCCAAGATAAGTATTTTTTTTCCTGCTATGGACATGAAAAATATCTGCATAGCAATAAAAGTTACATGGGAGTGTCATGAAATGAGTGATGGAGGAGTGGAAGAGTGAAAGGAGTGGTTTGGTGGTAGAGTAACACGTAACCTGGCTGACTTTACTGTCAGCCAGGAGGATCCAAATCAATTGTTCTCTCAAATGACAAATTTTGGTGCAAGACAATTAAAAAATTTAACGTGGGTTAGTACGCAATGAGTTTTGTGACTATTTCACAGTATTAAACCAGTGAAATTATCATTGAAAGATAATAGCAATGTGTATCATTTGAATTTTGACTCTGAATTTCATAGTTTTAAACATGTGATACATTGCTGGATTGCCACAGGCCAACCTCTGCCTTTTTAGCAAATGAGAATCACACA
Organism: Hirundichthys speculiger; assembly: GCA_018398805.1. Classification (NCBI taxonomy): domain Eukaryota; kingdom Metazoa; phylum Chordata; class Actinopteri; order Beloniformes; family Exocoetidae; genus Hirundichthys; species Hirundichthys speculiger. Next base: position 1,558,773 of record JAGFBZ010002532.1, on the reverse strand, counting down.
AGAGATGCTTAACAAAAAGATAAATAAAAGAGAAATAAGATTATAATTAGATCCTCTTCACTTTATACCCAGGTTTAGATATCTGTTGTTTGGTACATAATTCCAAATATAGCAGAGATATTTGTATCCTTTTATCTGTTATCACTAGTATCCTTCTACCACACAGCAACAGTGAACATTATGCGCCATTAACCCATTAGCTAATGATTACGGATTGTCCGGTTTTGCACTCGAGTGCTTGCTAACAGGGGATGGAAAAGTGTGTTTGGAATAAAGGATGTGGAAATTATAGCCAGAGAGAGCATCCGTATAATTTGAGAAAAAATTAGCTCAGTGGCTTTCTCATCCAGGCCCACTCAGTGCTGGGATGAGATCTTTAACTGTTTGGTTACGTTTGGTAAAAACAGAGTTAATAGCCATCATGAATATTTATATGCACCATGCTGTTTTCCTGCTAGATGAGGATCTTTACTCTCATATACCTGTGGATACAGATAAGGCTGTCACATTTGAATGGAAATAGATCATTTTGCAATAGTAATATTGTAATCAACTGGAATGTAATTACATTTTCTTCATCTTATCAATGTTATATATTTCCCTTATGACCTGGCATTTTATATTGCATACCATTATCTAAAACCAGTCTATCTGAAACCTTACTACCCTACCTGTGCATTTTCTGACCCTAGTACATGTAATATGAATTTATAAGCTTGGTATTCCAAATTACACATTTTGATGTGGTTAATAAAGGATATGAGTTCAGTATACCCTTATTATCCACGGGGGTTACGTTTCTTCCTCCCCCTGCAAATCCCAATAATCCATGAATTATTGATACAGGCTTAAAAGGTCTATGTATGATATTATATACGCTAAAATATGCTTCCCAAAGACATTTTAAAGACATTCTTACTCATGAATACAGTAATAATGTAGTAATGATAAATTAAAAAACATTTAAGGTAATTAAAGAAATTACGTACTGTATCATCTCTCGCTTTTCAAATTTTTTATTTCACAGTATATTAACTTACATTGTTATTGTAAATTTACTTATCAGTTAGGGTGAATGTAAGCATTTTTCTGCTATAAAAAATTGCCGGGGCTACCACAAATTCAAATACATCATGAAAAAAAACAAACAAATTCCCGCGAGTATGCAGGATTACGAATGGTGAACCACACATGGAGAAGGGTATACTTTTTGTCGTGCTTTGAGATGCTTCAGATAAAGAGTGCAAGTCATTTATTTTTCAGTGGATTCATGTTGCACAATAACTTCATATGTGATGTAACATCAGAAAGGCACAGCCATCATACCCAGTGTGAAATGAGGCCAACCATTGGATGCCTAAATGCAGAGAACTGCATAGAAACATATCAGAGGGGTTAGAAAATAACTGCTTAAACTGTGCTGATGTGATTTTGGAGACAGACTTTTAATTTTGACAAATTGCCACAAATGTTCTGATTAGGATGTGATTCTGATTAGAATCTCAAGGCTCCGTGACACAGTGGTGTAGGGTTTTAATGCAAGCAAAGGCAGCATGGCCCCTCTAACACCATACTGCTATAATACCATTATAAAACTGTTAATACATTTGTGAATTTATATGTACTTTAAAGAATTGCAGATTGTTTGAGCCACTTAGGTTTGGCTGGGTGATAAATGCATTTTCTATGATGTGACAAATATTTATTTTTGCTTAGCACTGACTCTAAAGAGTCATCTCTACAGTACCCAGACGTGTGAGAGAGTGTTATTTTTGAACACATCACGATATCAAAATTGAATTACTGTGCCTGCAGCCTATAGTATTATTTTCCCTCAAAGGAACCAGACGAAAAGTTTAATCAAGAACATTATCAAGGAGTTCAGGAATGGATTTTATTGGGACAGACATGCATGTCTCAACTGCGCAAGAGTGAAAATGGACTGCATGCCTATGAACCGTACTACCAAGTGTAGTGATTAAAGTCCAGAGACTTAATTTTGGGTTAGACTATTTTTTTTAAACAGAATTCTACCGGGAAAAGCTTTGAAGAGTTTTCAAGGACTGAACCCTGATACACTTCCATATTTAAAGACAATGTATCATTACTTCATCGTAGGCTAAAGTAGAGGGACATACACATTCATTAAAAAAATAAATAAAAAATCTCAGTTAAAGTGTGCATTTTATTTAGAATATTGTCTTTATTTTGCCAGTCCTGACTTAAATGGAGGACTGAAGCTGGAAGAGAAATTTGGCCCTTTCAGACACTCTAGTGTCACAATACACACATACACGAAGACACTCAAGCAGTCTTTATTTACTCACCCAAATGTTTCCATCTTGGTGATATGGTTTCCAGTTCCTCCCTGTATCACTGTAGAGGAGACGGTACCGTGTCGTCCAGTCTGAACTGCTGTAGCGACCCTGCGTCGCAATGCCGCTCACCTGCTTTCTGGAACCAAGGTCCACCTGTAGCCACTGGTAATGGTCACTGTCCAGAGGTGACCACCCACCAGCACCTGTAGAGTCAGTAACATGTCATAATGAGTGGGACATGAAAGGCTGCCTTTCTCTGATTTGCTACAATACAATGGCTTTGTCATGGGACAAATAAATATTCATAAACAGGAAATGAAAACTGCTTTTGTTCAGGGCACTTTGGCTTTTGAGTCTCACACAGGCAAAGACACAGCATGGCACTGCCATAATGATATTTTACAAAGAGAATATGTAGTTACAAGGCTATAGTTCATCCTATTATTAATGGCCAGTGTCTTGCAGAGTAGCCCAGACATTTGCTCCTCGACAGCCACTTGTACAGAAGAAGTAATCTTTTATTAAAAGCTTTTCGTAAAGGGTTGGCTAACCCAGCTGGCTATAAAGATGTTTCACAAGACTGACAAGTACTTTCTCCTCATTATGATATAATTATACACTTTCCAATTAGAGCAGACATCTCAACTTAAAGACAAATGGCATAAGTGCATGTGACATTTCAGAATGGCTTTCCTTTTAATGTCACGATGCGAAACATAAGGTGACATTTTCTAAATGCTGGGGTGTCCACTACAGAAATGGTCAGTTGTCAGCTCAAGAAACCGTAATTATCATGTGGGCACAACATTATCTATTCACAAGGGTGTTATGTTGGGGAGATTTTCTTTCTTTTTTCTACATATGAAAGGTGAGCACAGCACCAGTTCATATAGTTTAAGTACAGTTTAAGTTAATGCCAGTAATTTTTGTTCAGTTGGTGGAACATAGAAAGAATGGAAGGGATTTATTCCAATCTTGTAGTTTCTTGTGGGTTTTTTTTATTTTTTTTTTTGTCTTTATGCTGGTTGTAAAATAGAGCCTGCTACTAAAGGCTGCCTTATTCAGCAAGTACAGTTACCTGAACTCCTGTGAATAGGCCCAACTTTAAAATATTAGCATCAAGTAAGGCTGAATCAGATTAAAATATATATATTCATTTGTAAGTATATTTCTAGGGGACAATATTTGATGAGGATCTACAGCTTAACTTGGAGGATGGTAGCCAGGATAGTTTGGAGGATAAATGTTTGTGTATTCTGAAAAAAAACAAACAAACAAACAAAAAACCCAGCAATGTCATATAACGTAATAATGTTTGTTCTCCTGAACCAGATTATCCTTGGATTCTTAAACAGCTGCAGGGACTGGAGCTTTGGCAGGCACCTGAACATTTATTTATGACGTTCCTGGAACAAGGTGAGCTCATGCACTGTCAAGCTAGTTATTTCAAAGTTCAAACTAAAATCATCTAAAAATTAGATTAATTTTAGTGTGGTTTAATATATGTTGGGGATAAGGTATAACAGAAGGTTATCATCAATCCTGTATGCTTCATGTTTGTAGAGAGATCTGTGCCCGTGGAAGACAGAGATGATGTAATAGAGGACTATGGTAGTGGAAAGATCACTGTATTGAAAGTACTGAGATGGGAGGAGAGAGGACAACGTAAGGACAGTACAGCTTTGCTCCATGGACACAGGACACACAAAAGAAATATTCTTATTTTCATCTTCATTATATTCACTATTGTGATTATCAACAATATTCAGGAGCATGCCACAGTTTTATTTGAGTGATGGAGGTGTGGTAATAGCAGTTGTGCAGGGTTTGCTTGGGCTGTGGTGGAGTGGCTCAGTAGGATATCTTATTATGGGGCCAAGAAATCCTACACACAGTGATGTGGAAATAAAAATGTAATTATTGTCTTACATTTCATTTCACATTGAAAACTATGTGTGGTTTTTACTGCCAGCTTAGCTTGCTTAACCTTTGTGTCGTGTTCGTTTCTCCCCCCTTACTTTAGTGTTCGCGGTCAAATTTGACCGGCCTGTTTTAACTGCTCCTACATTAACAGAAAAACCACTGATCTTCACCAAATTTTATTTAACTCCTTTTTAAGCTGTAAACAATGTCTCAGACCACTGGATTACATGAATAACTGCAGTTAATATACATTAAATAGACACAGAAATAGTAAATTGTATTCGAAAATGATCATTTTTTTGTAAAAAAAAAAAAGTAACAAAAATCAAAACAGTGACCAAATTCACACAACATCAACATGAGCCTATCATTGTATGTGTGTGGGTGTGGTGTTGGGGGGGGGGGGGGGGGGGGGGGGGGGGGGGGGTTCTCTGCTCTGCCTGCCTCCTCTTTCCTGGGTGGATGAATACCAGAGCAAATTGCCATCCTTGGACTGGAATATCACAGGTGCCTCTTCCTCAGGTGTGTCTTCCTCTGGAGCCTCTTCCTCACCATCTGTTGACTGGTCAGTCTCACGATGGTCTGGATCAAAATCAGGATCAATGTTGTCTTCTATTTTTGAGACATCCTCCTATTTCTGGTTGAGCTTCAATCCCCTGTTCATCAGGTTGAAATAAAAGGTCCAGAGCCTCTCTGACAAGAAATCGTCTGATCGGGCATCTAGTCAATGTGTTCATAGTAAAATGAGGGCAATGCACACAAAAAAACTATATATAAGAGGTCTCTGAGAAGATATGATACATTTTGTATAGGAAAGTGCGGTTCACGTGGGGGGATGGGTACATAAGCCTTGGAAAGGGATAATTCCCATAACAAACACCTAATTGTTGACTTTGAAATGTGGAACAAGTGTTATTGTTATACATTTAGTTTGGAAAGTGTTGTTCATGTGGGGGGATGGGCACATAAGCACGGGAATGAGGTGGGAAGAGGAGACACCTATTTGTTCAGTCTGAAAGGGGTTCAGGTGGGGTGGGGTGGTGTGTGTGTGTGTGTGGGTGGTATATGTGTGTGTGGTAGTGTATTTGTGGTTGTGTACAATCTGATGGATGAACACAATCCAGTGTCACCCTTTAATTTCCTATGGCGGTCATTTTTGACCGGAAACCACAGGTGTTACAAAGTTGAATAAACTACTCAAAATTCAATGAAAGTGGTGATCACAATTATATTGTTCAAATGGCTAGTGGAGGATATCATAAGGCCCTGAGACAATCAAAGGTAAAACACAATATTTATGATTGATGAAAGTAGGAAATCGGTCAGATTTGACCCGAACACGACAGAAAGGTTAACAAAAGTCTCCTTGAGTGTTGAGAAAGTTGGTATTTTATTCTGTCCGAACATGTATTTTCATTTTTAATGCACACATATGAGATGGAATAAACTCAAAGAATACTTCTTTGGTTATTTGTCAAAACAGGCTATGTACCCAAGGGAAATTACATGTTTAGAAGTTAAAAGTGGAATTATTTATACCATTCTATATTGCTTTGAATAGAGGTAACAAGGTTGTCAGTATTCAGACTATCCTTGAGCTGAAAGTTATGATCTCCAAGGATAGATGCACTAAAGTCAGAAAATGTATTATCGAGGGAATATATTACTTTTAAGGAAATCATTTTCTCTGAAGACAACAAAGAGTCGTGCTTCGGTGGTACTTTCCCATGTCACAATGTTGACAGTAGATAGCTGTTTATTTCATAATCCACACAGTAGAAGTCCTTCATGCCGAAAAAACACTAATGCGACCTTTAAAACCTCAACCTTCACACCTCAAGTAGTTGACTTGAGGCAGAGCCAAACTCTCCAGCACCTTGTTAAATGAACCCCAGGTTAAATGGAGCTGAGACAGAGGCCAACTGCTTGAAAGAGGATGAACGGAGATAAGCTGGAAACAATCTCAGTGACGCAAATTGTAAGTCCTGTTGAAGAAATAAGAGTGAACTCCATAACACTATTAAATGTGGACTACTGTCAAAGCAATCAACCTGTGAAATTCGAGACTGCCCTTAACTGGGAGTAAAGGACTGTAGATAATTTTGTATGCACACACATACACACCAGGCACTTAGACATGGCAAGTATATATATTCTTTTTAAAATCTTTTTTCCACTCCCCACCTCTAGTGACAGATGGTTGAGAGTTCTTTGAACTTTTTATTTTTCCTAACATGGTGGCCTAGGAAAATCACAAAGATAAGTTAGCTAATTCCCCACAGCCCCATTCTAAGCCCCTTATATGGTTCTTGTTTGTTGGTGGAAATTGAATTTTGAATCAGCCATATTCTCTGCTTTGCAACTTCACTGCTTCAGTGACTGCACTCATACCCACTGATGCTAGATCAGCAGATCCAACCCAAAATACTGCACTTCAAGAAAAGAAAAACACAGGAGGTTTAATTGGTATGTGAGGTAACCACATTTTTGTATCGCAGTTCCACACCTCAGCCATTTCATGTTTCCCTCCGGGGCGCTGCATTTAATGAAAACTTTATGGTGGTGCTGTTAACTGCTCTGATGTCCTTGAACCTTCCTACCATGCCAAGTCACCTGACTTTCAGAACCACTTTTATTCCAGCCCCTTCCAGATTTAGTTATGTCTGAACCTGAATCTAGCTCATTTAAGGTACCTTGTACCAGGTTAGTAACGAAGCACAAAATGAAAGATGGTTACAGACTCCAGAGGCAGAGATCTACCCACACATTTTACACCCCTCTGATTTCCACAGTCATTTTAGCCAACATTGGATGTGGACACAACCCCATTTAGTAATTTGAACATCAAAACATTGTGTTGCAGCTGAATAGATGTGGAAATGAAAAGCAACAGCACATCAAGACATGCATCAGGGGTATGGGACTGGGACAAGCAACTCCTGTTTTTCCTGAAACTGCTGAATGCATTGTTGGCTTATACAGAGTCGTTCAACGGGAAGACAGAAGTGTATGGATGGAGCACAACATACTATGTGCAAGAGTGTTAGAGAATGAAAGACCAAAGATCACATGGATTTTCCAAACCAACAGTGATGTAAAGTAAGTAACAACCCCAAGCAACAGCAACATAAATTAAATAAAATAAAAAGAGGTGAAGTGATAGAAAAGAAAAAAGAGAATCAAGATGAAGTTTAGGGGGCTGGTAGGTAAAAGAGAGAGAGCAACTGAACAGGCACTCTGGCCAAAGGAAAAAAAAGGAATGGGAGGAGGTAGGAAAGGCAAAGAGTGTCAGGGGACTGTCACCATTCTTTCGCTTGTCACACGCACAGATGTTCAGGGAGAACAAAAGAAACAAGAGGACGATAGGTGAGATAGGTGTGAAAAAAGGGAGCAGAAGGTCAAGATACCACCTCTGAGGAGGAGACAAAGAAAAGAAGAAAATCAAAAAAACACCAAGACAAAGATCAGGGGATAAAGCTCACAACAAAGGAGGATGACTAAGTACTATCAAAGTAATACAGAAAGAATACAGCACAGAAAACAAACCAGACAAAAATGACAACAGCAATACTATCAAGATTTTTCCTCTCTGAAGCTGATAAAAGTCTTCAATATACCACACTTGAGGCACCTTCATGAGATAAGCCATGTCTGTGGTCTGTCAAACATTTCATATCTGCATCGAGCCATTCAGTGACTCAGTTGAAATTGTGCACAATATCACAGTGCACAGTAACGGTATAACGGTATAAGTCAGCTCAAACAGATGGAAACTGTCAAATCAATCAACAATAAAACAAATTTTAAAATTTAATTAGATTTCAAAAACACATTAAAAACCAGTCACAGTAGTTGGTTGGTTTCCTGTTCATCTTATACAACTTCAGGCTCTCCAGTATCTATGTGTGTGGCATTGACTCATAGGTTTTCTTGTCGTCAATCCAGGCAGTGCACAAGTTGATGCCCCTTGTCTTACAGCGGTTAGCAGTTAGCTTCTTCAGCCAAAACTGACATAGCAACAAGACTAATTAATTCAGTTCCATTCAATTCAGAAATACTTTTATCCAAACCATTATTATTCATTACTTTAAATTCTAATTATTACTTGTTCATCTGCAATGGCTTAACCAAACATGTACATGTACATTATTTCAGATATCTGAGGACTTTGATAAGCTAGCAATGTAGCAGTGATGGTCTAACAAATGAAAGTACATTTAAATGTGTACATATTCATATGCATATTCTTATATAAAGGTTATCTGCTGCTAAATAAGGGATCTATACACATTCATTTATCATTTGTCCAGGGAAACCAATAATATTTACCAGAAAATACAAGTCTTTGGTGTGGTAGGCAGAGAAGCAAAACATGTTGCCTACCAGCCGCAGCACACTAATAAAAGACAGGTAGGTGAACATAATCAGAAGAAAATCAAACCAGTTGGCACCCTTGGGTACCAATTTAAAAAATATAGCTGCTTTTTGAAACTGCCATTGAATACAATTTAGGTGGATATTTTTCTTGTATCATATCACACATATCTCAGTTCACACAGCTGACATAACCCAGAGTTATGTGTCATTAGACCAGACCAAAAGTAAATATATATACACAATCAACTTGCTCTTAACTTGAGCCAAACAATCTTCCCCCACTGCAGCAAAGCCTTAGCAGCCTTTTCTCCCCCTCCTCTGTTTATTACTGTTTAAACTAGAAAGTTGACTTCACATCTGATGTTTTATCTTCCCATTGTATCAATTTTTTACACACAATTAATTTACAAGTGTTATAATATCTTTCTTATGGAAATAGTTTTCAAATAGTTTGTTCTATTCTTTTGACCTACAGCTATACCCTAAAGTTTTGTTGGCACCATATGAGAAAAATCGTAAGACAGGTGCAGTTAATATAAATTAATTTTTAGTTTCCAGACTATTTGTTTTATGACGTGCCAAATGCTTTTCATTGGCAAAAGATCTGGACCGTAGGCAAGACTAATTCAGCACCTGGACTCCTCTGTGAAGCCATGCTGTTGTAATGGATGCAGTGTGTGGTTTATCATTGTCTTACTGAAACAGGCCTTCATGAAAGAGACGTTGTCTGGATGGGAGCATAAGTTGCTGTAAAACCTTTATGTACTCTTCAGCATTGTTAACAAGCTCCTTTTTATCCAGCAGGACATGGCACCCAGCGAATTTCCAAAAATAATTTTGATTCATCTGACTAACAGAACAGTTCTCCATTTTTTTCTCAGACCATTGTAGATGAGCTTTAGTCCAGAGAACATAGCAGCATTTCTGGATCTTCTTCTTTGCATGATAGTGCATTAACTTGCATTTGTGATTTCTTCTGTGAACTGTATTCACAGAAAGAGATTTCTGGACGTGTTCCTGAGCCCATGCAGTGATGTCCAGTAGAGAATCATGTCTGTTCTTAATGCGGTGCCACCTGAGATCACATGCATTCAATTTTGACCTTCGGCCTTGTTCCCTGCACACAGGAACTCCTCCTGATTCTCTGAATTGTTTGATGATATTATGTACTGTAGATGGTGGCATTTTCAAAGTCTTTTCAATTTTACATTGAGGAACATGCAGTTTGTTGCAGATTCAAAAACCTCTGCCCATCTTTACATCTGAGAGGCTCTCCCTCTCTGAAATGCTCCTTTTATACCCAGTCACATGACCCATTTTACTATTAATATAAATAGTTATCAAGTAGCTTCACTACTATAACGGTCTGAGTGGAAATGACCTGGGGAGGTGTTTGCACATGCTAAAATACATTTTGGCGGATGCTTGTTTAAATGCTTGCAGTGATCTGTGTGTCCATGTATAACAGCTCCACATGAACTTGTGATTTCATGTATAAAAATGTCCACTTTTGATAACCAAAGCTATATCAACAGAAAGATATAACATCTTAATTAGTAAAATGGCTGCCAGAAAAAGAAAACTGAGTGAAAACATCTGGTGTGCCATCCACTAATACTTAATTTTTCTGTCATGGAGCGAAGGGAACGGATGGAGACAGTCATTTATTTAGTAGAGGACCACCATTATCAATGGATGACTGCAAGGACTAAAGACATCAAGCAACTTTGCAAGATGCTTGTGAGTGAAAAGCAACACCTGAAAAGGGAGGTAAAATCTGAATAATTGTGCAGCAAGTCTGCGCACTATTGTCCTGCAGTTGAGACATCCTTAGTCTGAACAAAAAGGAAACTATGAGAGTTGGAGGTTGACAATGCAAGAGAAGGAAAAAAAGATAATAAAGTTTGAGAAAAAAGATTGGGAAAATGGAGTTTAAGGCGGAGAACATTACTGTTGAAAATAGAAAGTGTGTGGAGGGAAAATGAGATGGAGTGGAAGAAAGAGACAAGGCAGAGCAGAAGTGAAGGAAAAAAGAAGGATAAGAAGAGAGGGCTGGGATTGAGAGAAAATGAAATGTAAGGATCAGTGGCCACGTGTTTGTGATTAGCTGCCCAATCTCATGCTTGGCCACATCTGCACTTTGAAGCGATACACATGCATGCTCACATGTACAAATGCTTATAGAGCTATTCAATCACACACACACACACACTAAATATATATATATATATATATATATATATATATATATATATATATATATATATATATATACTACCTGACTATCTTAGAATATCATGTGGGGGGGAGAACTCACAGTCATTCAAGAATTTGCAGACATGCATCTTTTGTCCTATGGCTTCCTCCAGTTATTCCAGTAGTAGTAGACAGGATCACCACTCATCTCACAGTCAATGTTGGCCTGTTCCTTGCCGAACTGATGTCAAAACCTAGCCCGGAATTTCTTGTTAGGTTCAGCTTTGTCGATATTCTTCCCCGTTTTGTCATTAGAGTCAGTCAGAGTTTTGGGCCACACACCATGGCCCTGATCGTACACTTCCCGCTAGCCGTTACCCACTAGCCGCTACCCGCAAATTGCGAGTATAGGAACCTCCGCTAACCGCTAATGCAATCTTCTGCTCGCTAAAGCCACTACACATAATGCCGACTCCCTTACTCACACTGTAAGTGTGGCAATGGGCGTGTCTTTTGCCCTTTTCGCAAACTACCTCTCAAACTAACTCTTGTGTCAAAAGCATGATTTGGCCTCGGTTGAACCCCTTGAGAAAATGGCAGAGATCGTCTTAAATGGCTTGCTCGCCAGTTAAACCATAGACGACCAAAGTGTGTTTATTGGGAGCGCACCAACTATCTGGGACTTTCAGGTAGCCGCTGGAATTTTCTGTGTAAAAATATATTTTACGTATATATCAGTGCAGAGGAGGAGGAGGAAGGAAGAGGAGGAAGCTCTACAGCAGAGTCCCAGATGAGCTGCGCATGAAAGCTGCTCTGATCTGAATGAAAAGATGCTCCATAGCTGTTTGCGGGTAGCTGTTTGCAGGTAGCGCAACCTGCTCTTAAAGGCAATGGCTACTGACGCACTGATTGGTTTAACAGGTGGAACGCCCTAACCACTCCTATGCATAATATTGCAGGTAGCGCAGGTGGGATAGTGGGTTTAGCAAGGAGGAAGATTGTGTTCCTTGCGGGGGAACGCCCCTCCCGCTACCCGCTAACCCTAAATAGCGGATTTAGGAGATCTGGCGGAAGATCAGGCCCCATGTATTACACAAAGAGAGGCCTGACATCCAGCAAAAGCCTGACCACATAGCAATTTGAGACAAAGGATCACCGGAATGACTCAAACTCCTAGCGGGCTTTGCAAGGTTTATTGTTTTACAACCGATGTAAAAGTGATGGCATGGCTCTCTTACTTTATGTAGACCCCCAAACACAGCAGGGCTCTCCGCGGAGGCGGATTGTCTCGCTGAATACAAATACCAGTGACTTCCATCCGCTCGCTCTCTTCCGTCCTCTCCAGCGCTTCTCTCTCCATCCTCTCCTAAGATGAGTACCCATCGGCTACCAGCTACAAGGATCAACTTCAGCCCACCAGCGCACCCAGCCAACAGCCAAAGGGACACCATTCGACAATGTCCGCGGAGCCTCTGATTATAGAGAAATCAGTCATTGCTTTTCGTCCGGCTACAGCACACCAAAAGTGACCGGCATATCGCATCGGCGCACAAAAGAGGCACTCTGTGCAGCCCGATGACGGGACGAGGGTTTGCATCCTTTAATACGACGACGCATTATAATCGGGCGCAGGTGGGCCATCGTGGTACTGCAGGTGGGCCGTGAGAGGTCATTAAAGTTAAACAAATATGTTTTAAATCCTTTATCTTTTTTAAATATGTTTTTAATAACTGTAAAACATTAATGAATGATTAAAAAAAACACTAAGATGTAATAAAACAAACCAGTTATGTGTTATTCTACTGTCATCTTAATTTAATATGACAAGTGTCACCTTATTGTTGACCCCTTACATTAATATCAGAACGTAGCTTCTAGTCCTGGATGTTGACCACAGTTGTGATTAAAGGTTCGGGTGGGCCATAGAGATTTTTCACATTTCAAATAGGGCCATAATATTCTGAAGTTTGGGAATGGCGGGGTTAGGGTATCAAGTCACTAGAGTTTACAACTTCACCTACAGCCTTCTCAGCCCTCAGTGAATATCATCCTCACACGTCCCTGACCCCTCACCAATTACAGAGATATTAGAAAGAAGCCTGCGTTTAATCTTTTAAGCAACTGTTAACTACACAAGCTTGACACGAACGTCTAGCAAACAGGAGCTGTTTTTCACCGGAGCGTTGGCTAGCTCTGACAGTGTTCAACTAGGGCCCAATGAAATCAGTTTTATTTTTTCTCAAGTTCCGTTTTAATTTTTTTCATTTTCGGTGTTTTTCGGTTTTTAAATTTTCTGAGAATTCCGTTTTAAGCATTTTATGCAAATTTAACCCCGAGACAGTATATAAAGTAATAAAATATAGACAATTTATGCAGTTATAACTGTAAACTATAATGTTTTCATACCTTTAAACATATTGTGTCCAACAAAACATTTGTTTTTTTGACAACAAAAAAAATTCAAAAGTTCTTTTTGTGTAATAAATAACTAAGAAAAAAAATAACTCAAATAGGTAAAATCCATTTAAAGTGCAAAAAAGAAAGAAATTGCAACAGGAGTAAATTCTTGCAACAATTGAATCATAAGGCAACTGGACTTAGATTTGTCTAGAAGACGTTTCGCCTCTTATCCAAGAGGCTTCATCAGTTCTCAATGCATCGGTCTGACTAGTCCGCACTAGTCAGACAAACAGTGCGGACTAGTCAGACCGATGCGTTGAGAACTGATGAAGCCACTTGGATAAGAGGCGAAACGTCTTCTAGACAAATCTAAGTCCAGTTGCCTATGATTCAATTGTTGCAAGAATGGAATTTACCTGGATAAATGAGAATATCCACAAACGTAACAGCAGTAAACTGATCGTTTTAGCTTGTATCTGATATTTTTCAGGTATGTCAAGACAAACTGTGTGTCTGATAACAGCAAAAATTATATTTACTATAGTTTAAGTAGATACTATGAAATTCAAAGCACTGAACCCTGGTTGTGTGTATGAGTGTGTGTCTGTGTTTTTTTTTTTTTATCTGAAAATCCCAGATAGTTCGGTGTCCTCCCAGTAAACACGCTCTGGTCATCCATGATCTAACTGGCAATCAAGGCCATTTAAGATGATCTCTGCTATTTTCTCAGGGGTTCAACTGAGTAAAATCATGCTTTTTATACAAGAGGTTAATTCCAGAGGTAGAGATGTTTGTGCACGTCTACATGACCAGGTGGGCGCGCATTGATGACATTTGGACGCGCTCTTGTACGTGCCGAGATGTGGGTTGCGTTTGCAGAAAAGTTTGCGGGTTTCCGCAAATTGCCGTTCAGTTCTGTTATATTACACATTTAGAGTGAATTCTGTTTTTAATCTCCAATTCCGCGATTCCGTGATCGCAGGTTCCATAGGGCCCTATTCAACGTTAGCTGTAGCAAACAGCAGTAACTTTGTTTTACCGCAAAATATGAAAATGATTGAAACCATAACTCACCAAATTCAATCTACTAGTTAAATGCAGGTAGGAAATGTGAACATAAGCTCGTCTGCCTTGTCCCTGGCGTGGATAGCAGTAGGTCCTGCTTCTTGTTTCGCTTAGCAATGTAACCTCCAAGTACACATGAATGAAGAACGTTGGTATGACTAAAATAATGGAACAATCTGGACTGATTGGTTCTGGACAGGATTTACTGACCGTCCAGTGTCATTTAAAGGGACGATTTCTGAAGTGCTCAGTTTCTTATTAGGGCAATTGTATGATAATCAAAAAAAATAAATAAATCTCCTGACTCCAACCTCTCCAGAAAAAATAAACTCCTCGGATCTACACGATTCAGGTAGGTCACCCTTTTTGACTTGAAAATTTTCGCCAAAAGGTGAGGGATTTTCAGCCTGTAATAAGAGAATTTGTCTGTCGCCATTTCACCCAAGTTTGAAATATTTGCTGGTTGAAAAGGTCTGTGCTCGAACTCACACCTTATCTGTTGCTCTATAGCGCCACACCTGGTTCCAGGCTGGCAGGCAGAGAACAACAGCCATTTTGAGACTGATTGTGTCATTTAGTCGTTGTGTCCTGATTATCAGGTGGTGCGCTGTTGTAATTAACTAATTTTGTTAATACTTTTCTTGTGTTATTAATAACTATCTTAAGACTGTTATTAATAATCCCCTTCATAACTAAACAAGCACTTTATATTCCTAACACATAGCTGCTTCAAAACCAGATGTTTATATCATGTAAAAGTCCCAAATGCAGAGGGAAGAACCGGTTTTAATCCCTTCTGCCATCCAGAGGTTACTATTTTTACGGTATTTGGATTTCCTCTATTAAGACATCTCATCTATATTTTTCATCCTAGTTTTGGCAGGTTTCTTTTGTATCTAATGTCTTAAAAGGATGTGTAGGAATTTAGAGTTAAATATGTACACACATTGTAGAATTTATTTGAATTAATCTTCAGTGTAATAAGTGTTCAAATTATCTATTTTTTTAATTTGTGATGCATGTCATGTGGTTAAACAAATTACATGGCAAACAGGTAAAAAAAAAAATTATCTTTATTTTCATTTCTTAATTCCTATCTTGTCTGTTTATTCCTGTCTTTCACTGCTTTCTCTGTCATAAAGGTTTTTGGTTGCAAGAAAAGTAGCTCATCTTTCAATGTGTCTGACATCATTGAAATGGACAAGAGCTACAAGAGTAGGAGGTAGAAGAGGCAAGGCCATGAGAGGAAAGGAGGAAATGAGAGCAGAATAACAGAGTCAGACATGTATTATTGTAAGAAAGTTAGGAAATGGAGAATGAAAGAGAAAAAAAGGGGAGGTGACAGTGAAAGGTCAAGATTGTGAAGACAGTGTGGAATGGTAGCTGGGAAGGATGGTGAGAATGAGACATTAACAGTCTCAATAAGGAATATTGATGAAGAGAATGAAAACTAAACATGGAATATGGATAATTAGGGAGTTACAACTTTCAGTCTAATGCGATTTTTTTCTGTTCTAGATAATAGACAGAGAGAAAGAGAGAGGAATTATAATAATAATAAAGAATAAATAAATCTAACTCATAGCTTAGCTAATATGGTTGTGGACTATAACAGCTGACATCAAAGTGAAGTACTCTTTCGTGAAATGACGTGAAATAACAACAACAACAACAATAATAATAATAAAAGTATTAATCAAAGAAAAACTAAATTATAAACTCTATTTTGCTGAAACAATAATTAGAATTAGAAAAGGACTCAGAGAGCACAGAGCTCCTGCCAAGCGCAACAATTCCCCACATAGTGAGTTACATATTGTGATAAAGTCCGCATTCTGGACCAGATCTGGATCAGCCTTTAAAATTTGGTAGAGGTTCCCATTGTCATCCCTGAGTCAAATTTCATGAATTTTGGGCAATAATTAATGAAGATATTGAGAAGCAAAATTTTCGGCCCCATTGACCGCAAGTGTTATCGAAAATTTGAAAGGGATCCAGAAACCAGGAATTTTTTTTTTTTTTTTTAACTGACCAAACACTGACTAAAGCTCTATGGAAATTCTCCTAAAGTTCCCACCTGGCTACATCAGAGATAGAAATATATTTTAAAATTGAGGTCAAGTGTCTTCCACAGTGGACCTCAAAGCAAACTTAATATATTTTCATCAAAGTATTCCTGAATGTTTAATGTACACGATCATAATATTGGCTAAACTATAAATTGTCACCAAAAGACTTCTGTCATTGGGGGATTAACTAAAAGAAAGCATGGTCAGAGGTTAAGATTTTTAAAAGCGGTGGTGCATGACGCCAGTCAATTGTGGATCCTCTCCTCTCTCATTTTGTTTGAGCATTAAATATTCATTTATTCCACTGTGGTGAGTGTTTTTTCACCTGCCAGAACCTTTTCAGTAACAACTACAAAATTCAGGAGTCAGCGAGCAATTCAGTACATAATGAGATTAAGTAAAACTCTCAGGTATTCTCAACTGCTTTCACTCATTTTTTCTTTTGTGTAGATCCCCTTTCTTACCATCCCCTGCTTAGTCACCACACAGATAAGAATGATTTTTGTCTTGCTGCCCTGTGTTTGATTGTGGAATTTATATCTTTTGTTGGGTGAAATTACTACTACACATGCACAACATTACAACAACATAGTTAGCAAACTTGCAAATCACACCTCTAGTGTTACAAAGTACCACCAGAAAGGTCACTCAAGTTTTCAACTTTCCTTGCACTGCACTACAACGTGAGGACAATCACTGCATATATATATAAATCGTATTTCTGTTGCAGTTTCAGTGCTATTTCTAAAAAGTTGATGAAACTCAAATGCAAAATTCTCGCTTTTCCAACACTAACGAGTTTTATATGTGATAAAGCATTGTTTTCTCCTCTTTCCAACCATTATGGTAATGGACTGGTGGCCTGTCCAGGGTGTACAGCTACCTTTTATCCATAAAGAGCTGGGATAGGCTCCAGCAGATCCCTGTGACCCTGCACAGGAACAGGATAATGACTGGATGGATGTCCAGAACCGTTTAAAAGTTGTCAGTTGTCAAAAAGGCACAGCAGAGACTCCACTTCCTGAGAATTCTCAGGAAGAATAACATCAGCCAGAGACTGCTCGTGTCTTTTTACCGCTCCACCATGGAGAGCATCCTCACATACTGCCTCTGCACGTGGTTTGCCAGCTGCACAGTGGCAAACAGGAAAAAGCTCCAGAGGGTCACCAGAATGGCTGAGAAGGTCATAGGGTGCCCTCTACCCACACTGGAGGACCTTCACGGCTCTTACTGCCTCAGGAGAGCCAACACCATCATGAATGACCCATCCCACCCTGGCCACTCCCTGTTTGAGCCACTGCCGTCAGGCAGACGGTACAGGGCCATCAAATCCAGGACTAACAGACTGAAAAACAGTTTTTTCCCAACAGCTGTTAGAGCCATAAATGCCTCTTAGAACAACTGAATAATGTGCATTGTTCAGTTGTTCTAAGAGCACAACTGAAAAATGTGCATTATTTTATTTTATTTTATTTTACTTTATATTACTGTCTCCATTTACAACTGCACTACCTCTGTGTAATAAACACCTGCACACTTGCACAATTACCTTCCGGTTGGCGTTATACTACGCATTAGTAAACCATGTTTACTGAATATGTCTGCCGTTCCCTAGACTTTGTAAGTCTGTATATTGTTTTCTATATTGGTTTTATATTGTTTTTTTTATATTGGTTTTATATATTATATTGTTTACATTATATTGTCTATAGTGCACTCTACTGAAGGCCTGCACCTTACTTTTCGTTGTACTTGTGACAATGACAATAAAGAGAATCTTGAATCTTGAGTTGAATTTCTATTCCTGAAACCACTCTAGCCTTCATTCCTTTTTTTTTTTTTTCAAAAAACACATAGCTTCTCATACATGAAGCCTGCCATGTCTGAGGCACTTCTTGGAGATCATTGTCCACTATTTCATGAAGAGACATTGGATGAAAAACCCAAGAAAGACAGTTTTTGTCGATGCAAAAAAAAAAAAGTGTTTTGATTGCAGTTTCATTATATTTTCATTTTTTCAAAAAAACACCCAAATAAAACTACCTGATGTGAATGTGAAAAATCTCACAAAATATATGGGAGTTTTTGCAAAACGGACACATTTTTATTAGGTGTATTTTCTACTCGCAATTCTAAATTGTTCAATTTCAAAGTCAATGGACATACACTGACACATATACACAGACAAAAACCATATTGTATGTAGAGGGGGATGTCATGATTTAAATTTGGTACAGTGTTGTTAAGAGATTAATTCATTATCACTGCTAAATTGAGGAGTCTGATTTGAGTTGCTTCTTGAGATTTGTCTGTTTACTGAATGATACGTTATTTACAGTTTAAAATGGACACTCAATTAATACAATTATATCACAGTTGCTTGAAACTGATTTAACTACATTTATTAGTTAAGGGAATGATTACAAAACATGGCATGATGATGACACCACCTCCATCTTTAAAACTAAATTGGAAACATTTCTGTTCAGTAAAGCCTTTATTTAGTCTAAACAATAATGTATTAGGGCCAATAGTCATAGCTATAGTTATAGTAATGGCTGACGCCAAGACTACAATAGGCTCGTCTTATACAAAAACCTTGTCATAGCTATGATGCTACGGGTCTACACTTCAGGGGGACACCAACATGATCCAGTGAGTGGTGTCCTCACCTCTCTTCTCTTCCCAGCTTTACCTTTCTTCTTCAGCAAAGTAACTATATCCATAGTTACTTTTTTAATCTCATTGTACTCCTGTATTATGACAATAAAAGGATTTCTATTTGTTCATATTTCCAGTTAATTAGGAACATCTCATACATGTATCTGGAATTCACTGTTCACATACTTTTTTTGTGCTGTCCCTCTATTTTATTCTTTTTTCCTCTTTCTGTATATGTTTTCAGGCCAGAGTTTCCAGAGTTATATACAACCTGCAATTCTACCCTTTGACCATTTCAGAGTTTACCTCCACTCGTCGATAAAGAATGTCTCTGCAATATCAACTAACATGCTGACCTGCAGTCTAAACCTCTGACCACCTCAATGCTGCTGCCTTCATCTGTCTATATAGTCATCTCTGTAGAGCATATACCAACAATGTATCAGTCAGAATATTAATGTCTGGAACTCTTAGTTCTCCATGTTAATGGATAATTATTATTGATACATTTTGTCCAATATAGTATTGCCAGGATGTATCCTGTCTCTCTGTCCTAGCTCCCTGCCCGTCTCTTTCTTTACCCATCTGGCCTTCAGCAAGGACCCCCCTCATGAGCCAGGTTGGGCTCGAGGTTTCTTCCTCTTTAAGCCAAACAGTGGCAAGGAAAAACTCCCGCTATGGAAGTTTTTTTTTTTTTTTTTACTTGCCATCTTTCTTTGATTAGGATTTAATTATAATTTTAGGTAATGATATTTGCTCGGAGGTCATGCTTTGGGTCTCTGTAAATCGCCTAGAGACAACTTGCATTTGAGAAGCTGTACAAATAATATTGAATTGAACTGAATTAAATTACATTTCACATCTCTTGATTCCTTGAGGCAAGAAGTAGCTTAAGAGCATGTAAACTGTTTGCTTGGTGCTAACTTTACAATTCGTAAAAAGAGAAAACTGTTCTAAAAGTCTCTGGGGAAAGTAAGCCTGTTAATATTGTTAGTGTTATGTACTCTGAAGTTTAGATAAAATGTCTGTTAAACTCAGATCTCACAACATTTTTAAGACTGTCTTCATCACAGATGCGCCAGCAAGACGTACACCAACAATTTGTTCTCTTTTGAACTCTATATGTCACCCATGATGTTGTGTGCATTGCAATATTTTGAGCAAAACTGTGCTCTTACCCTGATAAACCTTCACACTCTTCTCTTACTGGTGCTATATGGAATTAATGAAGACTGGCCACCAGGCTGGTCCAATCTAGCCATGAAACCTCCCACACTAAAATGACAGGTGTTTCAGTTTCATTGTTCAATCCCTGTAGTTACCTAGTGAGAGAGAACAGGAGGCATTGCAGTCTTTGTACGTCTGTTTTACTAACTACTTTCATTGTTCAGGAAGACATGGCTCCTATTTGAATGTGGTCTATGAAAGACAGGATGTCAAGAAAAGAATGTTGCCACTGTATGTTTACATGCCTTTCATTATCTGTGTCAGTGACTAATTGATCATTATTTCTTTCCTTCTTCTCTTGATTCTGTCCTCATCTCTTGTTTATGTCATTATTGAGGGAGGGCCAATCCCGTTTACTTGTAGCAATAATTCGATTGGTATGATTAAACACACCTTGCTTTTATCAACCAGCGCTGCACCCAGTTGCCTCAGCTGTAGGGTGGCTATAATAGATGGAAAAGTATGAATTATTAATTATGTAAACATAGAGGGGTGTAATTGTCTGTCCATTTCTCTCTTAGTTTGTGGACTGATGTGGAAATGAGTTTGTCTGAATCACTGAGATAATGATTAAAGCTATGAGAGAGAGTAAGGGAGGAAGAAATCTAAGAAGAAACAGAAATAATGGAGAAAAAAACAGAGAAAAGGGTAAAAGCCACAGAAGAGGGTGAGTGGAGCTGTGAAGCTCCATGACTTTGTCACTTGATGAGGGCTTGAACATTTATCTCACAGTGTGTCATCTGTACAATAATTCATTATGTGTATGTACATATATAATACCAGTGGCGGCTGGTGAAAAAAATCTTGATGGGGCTGGGGTGCCAACATTTTTCCCTGCCTAATCTAGCATAAGCATTAAAATGAACAGTCGGAAAATGACTACAGGTCCACAATAATAATTTAATTTCAGTTTCCAGTTTCACAGAAGAAGTAACAATTTACAGCTATATTAGACTTTATGCTATCAAATACTATACAATCAAGGGATAAATTGTCCATTTGGAAGGATGCTGTGCAGCCTCTCCAATAAGGCACCAGCTATTGAATCCACACAGCTGTTGAGTAGCTTGATGAATCCATAGAACCGCTCCTGTATATTGTTGCGTCCATCAATGTACCTCAGTACCAGGACTAGCTGACATTATGTCCCCACATTGCTCATTCAAAAGCACCACAACATTTAACACAATTGATTATCTTGGATAAAATATTACTTTTATCTACCTCTTCATTGTGCCTTCTTTCAGTAATGTGGTGCCCATCATCTGGCTGCGTTGCTATGCTAATCTTTCCGAGCACAGCTAGCTTTACACAGTTTTCCATGTGAACTTTGGATCTCTCATGTTTCTTGATCCATTCAAAGAGGTGCTTTAAGTCAGTTAGTCCAGTCTTTGTCCAAGTTGAATCACATCTTTCACTTCTGAAGAGGATACAGGGGAAACAGAAAAGTGCATTAGCTGCTCCACAACCTGCCAGCCACGTCTCGGGGTTTAACCAGCTCTGACAAAAACTCAGTTTGTACGATTTACCTTTCTCCTTCGTTTACTGCAAAATGTTAATTTCAGGCTTGTCGGGTCCCAGCTCCTTAACGAGAAGTTTTTCCTCCGTCATCCGTCTCGCAAAAGGGTACATTAATAATGATTTCACCGAATTTGGTGGAAGCTGCTCTTGAACTTCCAGTTGTCACCGCCGTCGCCATCTTTCTCTTCCTCGTCGCCGTATTTTTTTTTCTCCTGACGTAGGACAGAGTCTGGGAGTCGCTCTACGAAATAAAACTATCACTGGCCCTTCACGTAGCAATCATAAACCTTCACGCATTTTACGTAGCAGTTGGGGCTACATTTCCAGCGCCCCATCGGTGTTAATTTTGGTGACGTTGATAGGCCAATTATCAATAATTTTTCCCTAGCAACCGTAACCGGATTGGACTATTTAGCTGCAGGTCAGAGGCGCTTTGCCGAATGCCCCGTGAGAGAATGATGCACTGTAGGTCGCTGGACATTCACTGTTTAATGAATGTCAGTTGGTGGAAATGTTGTTTAAATTATTTAAAACGTATGTAGGCACACACATACTATTAAGTAAATCTGATGCTGATAAAAAATATATAAATAAATAAAATAGATATTTTTCCCCTCCACAGCTGGTAAGGCAGAGCCCCATCGCCCCCTATGGGCCAGCCACCTCTGTATAATACTATTACTTTCTTTTGAGTCTAACTGTAGTTGTGTATTCAGATCCTTTCCACAGCATTCACTTATTTGTGAGTCCATGAGGACTGTAGTATATTTTTTTTTTTTCCTGTGTCTGAGTGTTCATGTGTGTCTACCTCCTCTCCTGTTGAGCTTGGCATATCCAGGTGCATATCCATTTGAGAAGACGGATGAGCTGGTGAAGGCCGTGTGAGGCAGAGGAGAGGCTAGAGTCTCATCACATTTCTCTGTGGGGGAGTGAATGAATGCGATGAGAGAAAGGGATAGAAAAGAGAACAAGAGTGGAAATCAGAGAAATGGGCAAGAAGAGAAGACAAAGATTAGTATGTCGTTTTCAAAATGTACAGCATTATTCATGTAAAGCATAGGAAGTCCATGAAGTCATTTTCACTGACTCAACCCCCACCCAAAAGAAAAACAGTTTTTTTTTCTTATATAAAAAGTAGATATATTAAAATTGTGCAAAACATGTGCATGTGCAAAACACTGTTGAAGTTGCTAGTCATCTCAAAAGGAACTTTACCAGATAAACAAATATTAAATGGAAAACCTTACACATAAAAGTTTCTGTGTAATAATTCTGGATGAACAGTAAAGCCAGTGACTTAAAATAACGTTATAGAAAAGTGGAAAAAAAAAAAAAAACAAGCACAGTGAAAGGCTGGTGTACAGAAAGTTGACCTTAAAGTCCATCAAGAACTGACAAGAAAAAACAACAAAAAAACAAAGTGATTTTGTTGTCATTGAATGAGAAATACAGGCATGAAAAAAAAAAAACACATTGTAAAAAGCACAAGAAATATATTGCTCCTGTATGCACAGTCATTAAGTTTTGAGCCTCATCTTTTTCAATCTGCCCTTTCACTCACTATAGACAGAAAACACTCACCTCCTTCCAGAACATTAGGTTTCATGCAGAGGGAAGTTGTGAATGTTCTTTCAGGCCATGTAAAGGCAGTCAATCTCTCTCTGTCATAGCCCACTGTGTAAGTGTGAGTACAGTACACTGGATGAAAGTCAAAAACCAGCATTTTAGACTGCTGACTCATTTGACATATAACTTTTCCTTACAGCTGGACCAATGGGAAAGAGAGAAAAACATAATCAAACCAGATGATGTGTTTGTATTTGATGTGTTTGGTTTTGTTTGTGAATTTCTGTGTGGAGGTGGAAATTTTATTCAAGCTGCCTGAAGACCTGAGAGACATCCACATACTACGTTGTTGCATGTTTTGTAATAGATATGCACAGAGACACCAAAGTTCTCCTTTTTAAAAAGTAATGAGATCTCTGGCACATTAACTTCTCTCTGGAATATTAGTAAGATCCAGGAGCAACCATTTGGCAGCTAACTCAACACCACATAAATGAGCAGAGATATACATCAGGGGTAGGTGTCCACTGAAATAGTTTCAGGCTGTGTAATTGTTATTGGTCTCTCTTAACCATTACAAGCTGTTTTTGATGCAAGAAAATACAATTCATTACAAAGGACTCAGGTAAGCCAGTGTCGGTGGTCACTTATCTCCCTTTCAACCTTTCATCCAACAGCATCTCATCATAACATTAAAAGAAATCTTTGTATTATGCTATTTTTTTTTCCCAGAAATGATTACTGTGTCACAATAAATGTAAATGAGATCATCTGTAAGCCAAATTATCAGTGCACGTTCCATGCTGCAGTGGTCCCCTTAAAATAAATATATAAACAAATAAACTCAGTGATTCTGATACAGATGCAATTAGTGTCATATTCACAGAGTCATTTGGGTTACTCATTTTCACAGGATTTCAAAAGGTTTGCTGCCTGAATTTCTGCACACTTCACATGAACATGAGTGAGATGTTGAAGAATAATGCCATGCCGTGGCTCCAGTTAGTTACCGCTCTTTGTTTTCTGCCTTTGTGTGTGTGTGTGGTAGTAAAAGTGGTAGTGAAGGGGCTACTATGCATAAAGATGTTAGTGATCAAAACATAAGGAAGAATTACCCTGACAAGCAATACGTTTTTAATAGAATTATGCATGAAAAACATCCTTGGGTAAAAAAATTGTTTTGCCTGGGAAACATTAAGCTGAAAATACACAGTGGTAATCACACAACTCTCTTAAAACTATAGTTTACCAGTCTCCAGCTGTTGTTTTTGGAGGGCAGCCCCCTCAGTAGCAATGCTGGTTAAATACTAGCCATGCTTTGAAGGTGACACATTAAATTTGAGTAAATTTTAGTCTAATGGGACACTTCCATTGATTTCACATGGGTGCTACATGAGCTTTAAGTCCATTGTACAACATCAGTTGACATCAGCTGATCTGAGACATTTTCAGTTATTTAATTATGTAGTCAGTTAAGCTGCCAACTGCTTATTTTCCTGAAATGTCTGTCTGTGCAGGTCTTTCTGCCAGAAGGAAGACCTACACAGATAACTGCTCCTCATCTAGTTGTTTGATCCATCCATCCATCTTCTGCTGCTTACCAAGGATCAGGTTACAGTGAAAACATCTTCGACAGAGATCTCTAGACCTCCCTCTCTCCAGCAACCTTCTCTAGCTCTTCTAGGGAGACTCTAAGGCCTTCCAACTAAGACATAAAATCTCTCCAGCGAGTCTTGGGTGCCCTTCTGGTGGGACAAGTTTAAAACACCTCTCTTGGAAAGAATTTGGAAGATATCCTCACCAGATACCTAAATCACCTTATGCTTAGTGTACACTGCACAATTTTGGACTATCACAGACAAAACATGTGATCAGTTTACCAACTGCCATCTTAAAGGTCACGTAACCAAAATCACCGAATTTCTGACAGTGTCAGAAATCCTATGACTCCATTGACTTATGAGCTGATTAAAGTGCCGCATGAATTCATGTATTAATTAATGCAACTTGCCTCTTCTCTCTGACCATGACCAGGACCACATTCTCCATCTGTTTCACTTCTTTTTTAAGCACTTTTGACACATATAAAAATTAATACTGAAGAGCGGTTCCTTTTCCTAATTTTTACCAGATGTGCATGCTGATGACACTATTCTACATTCCATTGTAACCTGCGATGTAGGAGGTTTTGATCATCATAGAGTCCACATATATCATTCTTGACTTCTTACCAAGGATTAAGCATATGTAAGTCATCTGTAATAACCTATAAGACTGCAGAAATTGTGCAGTGTAAGGGGCCTTTCGCTGGCTCCTTTTGATGTGTTAACTGCTCATCCCATCCCTAAGTGTCCCTACCACAGCTCATGACTGTAAGTGTGGGTTAGATCATAGATTGACTGGTAAATGGATATCTTTGGCTTTCAGATCAGCTCCATTAGTCTCTCTGAAAATGTAATTGATACAAAACCTCAAAGAATACACTTTTGTCTGATCAGTTAATAAGAATCTCTCCCCAGCCCCACGTTCTGGTTCAAGTAAGGTGAACTCTCATGTCAAAAGACCAACATAATAACAGTCTAATGTCTAACATACAGACCATGAAACTATGGTTTTGAGAACATCTGCGGAGGCTGCACCTGAGATGTTACCTCTATATCTCTTGTGCTCAGGGCTTAATCTTGTACTGCCATAACTATTCTCTCCATGCTTTACAGCCTTTTAAAGTGAATATAAGGAAGGATTGACTCAATTCTTCAACCTGCTGGTGCTACATGCCAGGCAGGGGCTTCTCCATTCAAGATAGTTCCCATTCTGTCTCCTCTTGCTTATTTAGTTCCCACCTCAGGTGTTCACTTCATAGATAATCTTTGGGGGCATCTTTTGGATGTATTCCCTTCCTTTGCAGTTTCTATATAGATGCAGTTTGAGTGTGGGTAGGTCGCAAGGTATTTGTACTTGTTCTGAACATCTGCTGTGTTGTCTTCTGGTAGTTCTACCTCTTTAATTCAAATCATTTTGCTTTTCTTTGATACCATTTAAGCACATTCATCTAGTTCAAATGACATTTCAATTTCACTGTTGTATATTCTGGTGAATATCAGTATCTTGGAATGCAGCTTGATGTCATCCTATACTAATTCCTTCACCATGGAGCTCTTTGCAGTAATCTGGCTATTGTGGTAACATGTACAACTGGCTTTAAAACTGTCCTCCAGAAGTTGTCTTCCACAGCCCCATTGGGATCTTGATTTTGTAAAGCTGCAAACATTCTTACAGTATGAAACAACTGTGCTGTTGACCTGTAGTTTATGCTTCATTCTTGGTGTTACTCCTAGTTCCTTTCTGGGCTTTGCTTATATGTGAAAACATGTACATTCAACTTGGCCACTGTGATGAGCTTCCATGTTGTGCAAAGTCAGGTTATTAGGTGGTGTGATGGAATGGGTTTGTTGGATGGAGCTGCCCCTTTTTTAGGACCCTCCATGATAATGACTGTGATATCTTGGATTAACAACTGTAGATGGGTTCCATCTATTAGCAGCTTGTCCATTTGTGTTGCTAGGCAATCATGGAGTGCAGTTAGGTTCTTTAACTAATACGCGTAGGTCATGTCAGGTTCAGGTGGTGCCCGACCCTTCATACTAGAAACCTGAGAACCACTGACCATTGTGATGGTTACTGGTTCTTGCCCTGGAAGACTGTTGTGGACGGTTCTATGGTTTGGAGACTGTAGGGCAGTATTTCACAACCATAGAGCCATAGAGCTCTAACCACAGAGCAGTGTTACTCAGTCTCGTTCCTCAAGTACAACTTCCCTGAATGTTTTATATGTTTCCCTGATTCAGTACACCTGCTCAAATTGACAGACTAATGCAGACTTTGGCAAGAAAATTAGGTGATTCATTTGAATCACATGTGTTGAGACAGGGAACCAACCAATACATGAAGGGCTGTGGTAATTGGGGACCAGGCAAGTGAAACACTGCAGTCATTGGTCTTATGTGATGCCTCATTCTCCCGTGTGCTTTTCCTGTTCAGACTCAGTGTGAGTGGGTCTATTTTCATCTTATGTTCTCTACCACTGAGAGTACACTTTGGATGACTTGGTGAAGGACATGATGTTTATTCTACTGGCTGCTGCTTCTGTAGTGTACTTTCTCAGTCAGGTATCCAGAACTGCTTCAGTCATAGACAGTTTAAAGTGCCTCTGGCAGAGTTTACTGTATTGCTTAGGAAGTTATTGCACCTTTCAGCTGCTTTGATAATTGATTTACTTTTTTCTGTGTAGCACTGATCTTAGCTTCAAACATTCTTCTCCATTTGAGGAAGACTGCTTCTTATGGCCAGTAGTGGTAATCTTGCAGCCACACATCTTTAGGATCAATGCAGCAGTGGTATACACCAGCTTTTGTCACTTAACCTTGCTAAGGGGTCAAGGAAGTCCAAGATAGCTTGGCTATGATCACACGCCAGCTGCCCTTCTATTAAGGCTATCAGGACTTGCTATAAAAAGAAGGATTAAAGTTTTCCTTTGGCTTGCTAGTCTCAGCAATCTGATTAATTTCTTCAGTGTGTCGCTTTGTTTGAACAAAATCAGTAAATTAATTCAGACTTATTTGAATTTGCTTTCTAACTTTAAAGAGTGTATCTGTTCCTTGCTTTAAAAAAGGTGTACAGAAGCTCTTAGCAGTGAAAAACAATGAAGTGGTCATATGATGCTCATTTTCAGTCACCTATCAATCATCTCCGGTATCTTTAGAGTAGCTTTGCAGCAAGCAAAGCAAGGGGATGAAGGCAGCAAATCTGACCATAGCCAATCTGCCTGCAATGTGTGAAGGAACGAGCAGGGCTGTGAACGCTCAGACTTTTAAGCATGGGAGAAGTCGCACGCAGATTGGATGCGGTCCCTGAAATGAACCGCAGACTGGATGTCGTGTTTGCAACTTGGAGAAGTTGCAAGCTCTGCTCAGGAAGAAGTGACCCCAAAAATTTGGAACATTTTGGATTTTCCCACGGAAGAAGTACCAGTGAACTCTAAGGCAGACGCATACATTTTTCATCAGTTTTGACTGACCTAAAAATAATTCTATTGTCTGAATTGGCTCCCCAAATGGCCTTGAAGGCTGCTATCTATTGTCCTATTCCCTAGAATGTTATGTCGAACAGATGCTCTTCCCCCACCACCTCCCCCTTCCCTGTAACACCTGTAGCTTTGCAACTGGAACATTTCTCAAGGCCATGCAACATCTTTTCGCAAGTCTGGGCGAACTTTGTCTGGGAATGTCTGGAACAGAGCAACGAGAATATTTCTCAACTACACACATACGCATGCAAACACTCACATGAACCCCCCCCCCCCCCCCATATTCGTTCCCCACCCCCAAGCTAGGTGGACTGGATACTCTGCATGCTGGATCTGGCTGCGCAAGCACCTGACTGCTGCGCTGGACATTCCCTCTCCTCCCATCCCCTCCCCCTCCATGTCTTAGTTTGAGTTTGTCTTTGCTTTTTTTGTGCTGAGGTGTTTTTTTTTTTTTAAATCTCACAACACAAAAATATACTTTTATTTTACACTCTTCTCTCTCCCTGTGTAAACCCATTTCCTTATCTAATGAAAGGCAGCGCTAGGCACCTGGCCACAGCCTCAGTGCACCGTCGACCCATTGTCCTACTATGTTTTGTCTGTTTCTTGTATGTTCTCTTGGACGATGGACTGGAATGTAATTTTGTTGTGCTGGGACGCTGGCTCAATGACTAATAAAGTTTCTTGAATCTTGAATCTTGAGTATAACTCCAAAAGCCTTATTTCTGAACAACAAAGACCAAGAATTACAAGGAGAGGCTCTTATTGAAAAAAGCAGATTTGTCTTTTTTCAATCAATGGTTGAGACACAATCGGATTCACATTCTGAAAGTTGACAGCAGGACAAACTAAATACTGTAGTCATCCAATTCATAAGATTATGACACAAAGGTTATGAATAAGAAAGTGCTGTACAAGTGTGTTTGGGTCAGAAAAGCCTGAAGCCTAAAAAGCAATCATGCTTTCACTAAACTAGAATTGACTCAACAATTGACACTGTCTTGGCATAAAATCCAGCAAAATTCCTATCTTTTTCACAAGAGATGCAATGAAGTCAGTTGATTTTCTTTTCTTACAAGTGTGTAACAGAGTGTAAAGGTCTGAACGATGTTGAAGGAAAAATGCACACATGCACTAGTTGCCAACAGGACGCAGTCAGTTTACGTTCTAGTTGTGGTTCAGCCTCACAAGCAGCTGGCGTTGGAACAGCACTGACCTTCAGATTCTCTGCAAATCTTCTAGTATACTAGGCCTTACTCATTAAACAGTCCTCTGGCTAGAGTCTAAAAAATATGAACATACGGAGACCCATTTTTAGTCAAAAAAAAAAAAGAACAGAACTAGAAGTGGAAGGAGCTAAAACAGGGAAAAATAAAGATACACATACTGACAGACACCAAAAAACTAACAAGATACAGGTGTTGATAATCGGGAAAGAGAGAAAAAAAAGAGGAAAACAAGAAGAGAATAAAACATTTTCCGTACAAAGCTGGAATTGAGCTGGTTAAACTAAACGCAGAACAGAAGAAAAATCAAAACAGTGAAAAAAAATTAAAAAATGAAACTGAGGGAATATCCAAGCAGAAACAATAAAACATAAACCCCCCCAAACAATAGCAGAATAACAAAAAACAAAAGAAAACAAAAACACAGAGGTTATAAAAAAAAGAACACAGGGGAATCAAAACCAAACAGGAACCCCCAAATCTTGACAAATTCATCATAATAGACTATAAACCAGAAATCATGTTAAAGCAATCAAGCAGTAGGACCACTTTAATTTTATGTCTGATTTGATAATTGTATATCAAATCATATATTTGTAAATTTATCGAAATTGGAAATCGTAACACCAGATTTACTCTCAGATTATACAGATAATCTGATAGCCAATGTAAAATCTTGACTTTTAGAAATTAATTGAAGATTTAAGTCAGAGTCATCTGAAGGTTGCCAGTTTGAAGTTACTAACAAATCATATTCATTTTTTTAATATTACGTTTAAATTGAGTTTCTATGTATTTTTTTTTTTTTTTTTTTTTTAGCAAGCTAAAGTATTTCTTGCTTTTCTTGATCCTGTGTGCCAGAAAGGGCAGCCTCTGTGTCTTCCTTGTTACTAATTAATCCTTCAGAGAGATGAAGAACCATATCTATCAATTATTCACTCCTATACCCCAATGGAACAGCTGCTGCACACATACTAGAGCCCTGTAATTCACGAGAGGATAGATTATGAAGGTACATAAAGTAATGGAATGAATATAAAAGCACAAACATCTGCATAAATGCACAAACTTTGTGCATACTGTGGTCTTGTGTGTGCAAAACAGCAGACATTCAGCCTAATTAATGTGTTACCAGCACCTGGATGATGAAAAATGTTAATGAATACATTCCACATGGTGCTATGTTTAGGAGTAAAGTCCAAAACTATAGCTATTCACATATGAGTGTCTCAAGTTATAAAGTAGGATTC
This sequence comes from Hirundichthys speculiger, assembly GCA_018398805.1. Taxonomy (NCBI): domain Eukaryota; kingdom Metazoa; phylum Chordata; class Actinopteri; order Beloniformes; family Exocoetidae; genus Hirundichthys; species Hirundichthys speculiger. The sequence continues at coordinate 1,527,888 of JAGFBZ010002532.1, read as the reverse complement.
TTTACATCTAGGATATTTTAGGGCAATCAAAACACCACAATATCCAACTGCAAATGTCAGGCTATTCCCTGGTGATGGAGAGATAGTTTCACATATAATAGAATGATCTGAGAGGTGAAACAGATAGAGCCATTGAGGGAGTGTAAATGAGATATAGATAAGATGAGAAAAGAAAATGAGAAGGTAGACAGAAGATGAGAACAAAGGGAAACGGCTGCCGACCAAACTTGCTTTGGTGGCATTTCAAGGTAGAGGTAAGTAAATAATAAGGATGTAGAAAAATAGGAAATGGAGATGTGTCAGTGGGCTGCTAGATGTAAAGATCACAGCCTCCCTTTTTAGCCTCCCTTTTAAAATGGCTTTACATCACTGATGCAACTCTAGTGCTAAAGGGAGCTGGGTTTAAAAAAGGTGCATTACACCCAGGGTTTAATTCTTGACATCTTAAAGATTAACTGGCAAAAATAATAATAATAATAAAAAAAAAAAAAAATAACAGATTAAAGCTACAAAATCTACAGTTGAGCACCAATAATGCAGAATGACAACATGACAAACTGGCATTAGGCATCAGACATGTTGTACCTACCAAAGTGGTCGTTTTAGGAAACAGCTTTCACAGAGAGAGTGTGAATGCAGCAAGATGAAACATATATTCAGTTTTTGCTTTTTAAAAGCAACAGAAGGGGGGTCGGGGGGTGGGGGGCATGACATGTCATGAAACTCTGGTAGTCTTACTTTCTTTGTTTTAAAAATGAGGTCAGCAAGTTAAGGGACCGGTGAAGAACATTCATTTTCAGGTTGTTTTAAAAATATAATAGAAAGCATAAAATCATGCTTTAATTCAATGACTGTGATTTAATTGTGTGTACTTCCGTTTTGATGCTGTCAGATCTGATCTCTCATCAACACTTGGTGTGATGCTGGAGTTGGTTGCCATTTTTTTTTTTTTTTTTTTGCTTAACACCCTGGAAGCTGTCAAAAGTATCAGTGGCTATGTGGATATGAGCCTTTCCAAACTGTGAATAAATGTGAGTCTCCTTGTGTGTACATCTTTGGTCTCAGTCTGGCTGGGAGCAGCATTAGCATTATCTTGTGCTCCATTTTCTGAGTGAATTCCCATTTCAGAATGACACCTCTACAACAAACTGAGATATGGTCTTAAGCCAAATGTGTTTTCCTTCTGCAGACAACTCCACAAGTGACCTGATGACTTCTTTGAAATATATGAAGTCACTATTGTTTAATAATCTCCATCTGTCCTCGAAACATTTTCCTCTGCAAGGACAGGTTGAGATGAGCCATTGTAGCTGATACAGCTCCTAAAAGCTCAGCATGTATTTGAGTGGAAAAGATGCTTATGGTTTGTTAAAACACATACGTGAGAAACCACAGGATGTTATGAGTTAACAGGGAAAAAAAAGCTGGGTATTTTTAAATTCCAACCATTATTTTTAAGAACCAAAAATGACAAGCATCGCGGATACATGGAAAGTCTTATTTTCCATTTAAAAAACACTGTTCAGCTTTTAGGGTGTATGGAAGCGTCACCCTCTGACTTCCATTAAACATACTAATAAACTGTGTTTATTAGCACACCTGCATTCAGTACTTTTTAGCTTACACATCAGCATCAGCATTTTTAGACAGGTCAAAATAATTGTTATACATATATTCACATAGAACATGTAGATAGATAGATAGATAGATAGATAGATAGATAGATAGATAGATAAATAGATAGATAGATAGATAGATCACCCTGGTGGTGTTGTCTCCTTCAACCTCTGGTCCTCCACCAGAGGCCTGGTAGCCTGAGGGTTCTGCACAGGATCGAACTTCTTGTGTTACTTCTTTCTGATGTTGGCATTAAGAAGTTCGAGAAAAGGAATGTGAAGGCAGCAGTGGTGACAGTAATGATGGAGGCACTGAGAGTTGTAACCCCTAAGCTGGATTGGTGGCTCCAGCAGATACCAGGAACGACATCTGAGATCTCTGTCCAGAAGAGCACAATACTGGGAACATCTAAGATCCTACGCAGAACTCTGTGGCTCCCAGTAGAGCATCTGAGCTTGAAGCTGCAATTACACCTGCAACTCTCTTGGGGTTTGTGTCTATCAGTTTTGCACATCAAGAGACTGAAATTCTTGCCCATTCTTCCTTGCAGAACAGCTGGAGCTCAGTTTTTGTTACCTTAATTCTTTTCAGGAGTCAGTAACCTTGAAGTTGGAGCAGGATTTCTCATAACAGCATTTGGCTCATTTCTCAAATCAAAGGAATAAAACAGGATGCAACAGAAGCTTTATATATTCATTCATTTATTTTTTTTTATTTATAAATGATTACCTCTTTTTTTTTTTTTTATTACAGAGAAGGACTTTGCAACACCAAAAAGAATTCATATCTCCTAAAAAAGCAAAACAAAAAACAACAACAAAAAAAAAGAAAAATGAAAAAAAGAACTAAAATGAGTTTTTGACTGCTGGATACAACCTTCACTAGACATCCTGCTGCTCCCCAGGATGAATAACAAATAATTTTCATTTATAATGTATTCATTCAGGAAATCACATAGCCCGTATTCACGTTTTGTGATCATCTACTGTGTATCTCATAGTGTATTATATTCTATCTTCCTGTAAATTCAGCACAAAGTCTCATTATGCAGCGTTGTGCTTGGGGCTCCCACAGTCCTGTGGCATGAAATAGCAGAAGACAGTGGGAGAGAATAACAATCATCTGCACCTCAGGGTGGGAAACCATTCAATTTCAATTCACATACTACCACAGTGGGAATTAAAATGACCATTTAACTCTCTGAGAAAGGGTAACCTTCTCTAAATGTGAGATTTGTCTGATGAAAAAAAAAAATAAACAGCAATAAAATAAAACAGATACAAAGGGGTTATCATAATTTTACAAACATATAATTTGTTTTTGCATTAACGGTTATAAAATGTTGGTGACTTACCCTTCGTAAAACAATAAGTAAAATAGTAAAATGATGTTTCATTTTAAGTAAAAACCTTTTTTAAATAAGCTCTTGAAAAGTTAGTTTTTTCTCCTCAATAAGCCCACCAGCTATATTCCACTGCAAATATTGTACAGAAATTAAAATCTGCAAATCTAAATGTGACTTTAAATGTTAAGGGATAGTTAGGGTTAGATCATTGAGATATAATACAGGTGGTACAGTTTTTTAAGGCTCGAGAACAGAAAGAAGGATGGCCATATTGCAAATTATTAAGACAGAGATCAATGTGGACAAACAAAAGTTGAGACTTTTCATTAACAAAATTTGCTAGTCTTGAGACAGTCAAACCTGTCTTATTGTCTTATTTTCAGACATCTTTGTATGCATTAAATACATGTAGATATCTTTATAATCTTATTAACCTTTCCTTGAGCAGAGGCACTTTGTAATTAGATTATCTTTTTATTTTTCTTTTACGCAATTTCACTCTTTCTGTCTTGTCTCACCTGTTATATATGATGGTGTGTTTTAACATATCATTAGCAAATATCTGCTCCCTCCTTTTTCTGAGGATGTTTCAGAAAAACACCCTCTGCTCATGTAATCTTTGAGTGTGTCTTATTTAATTTCAATCTTCCCCTGACTTTACAGACCACACTCTAATTACCAGCCACCCCACCTCCAGGTCTGCAGGTATTCATCTAAATCTTTTGGTCCAGATTCCTTCTCCACTGTCTTGGAACCAGTACCAAGCAATTTTTATCCACAGATCTCATGTCCTGTTCCAGTGTGGGAACAGACCAGGTGTAAAATTAGATGTTTTGGGGGGAATTAATTACAGGTGACAGACATTCAAACATAAGCAGACACATGCACAGGTACCTTTGAATTTCCACAATTATATTTCAATAAAGTTTGAATAAACTAAATGAATAAATTCAGGGTTCCAAAGTGTGTCCTCTATCTTTATTGTAATATATTTCTGTTATTGGGCCCTAATCATGAAATCTTCATTAATTCATTTAAAGGTGAAAAAAGATTAGCACATAAATTACCTCCTTACTACAAACCTACTTCATATTCATAAAAACTTGGATTTTTTTTTCTACATAAGAACGAGTGCATGTTAGTGTATTTCAATTGATCACAGGTTAATTAGAATATAGCCCGCCCATGGACCACCATGAGGACCACAAGGAGGCGGCGCTGGCAAGTCCACTGCTTTTGAAATATTCTCTTTTAGACTTGAGGTTAAAAAAAACAAAAAAACAAAAACAGATAAAAAAAAAAAACAAACACTTCTCTTTATCAGTAAAACTCTCTGCTGGGGATAACTACATTGTCGCTATTATCTGAGAAACCTTTAGGAATTCACTGCGGCTTCTTGACAACATTGCTATACTCTGTAATGGCTTCAGTTGTTGTGTGGGTCTTTGTCGGTATATCAAGTCCATTTAAATAATACTTTAAGAAACACAATCTGATGCTTAAAGATGCAAAATGCCCATAGATTAAGATAAACCGGTTGTATTTAAAATAATATTAATAGTAATAATAATATTCACGTTTAAGACTCATAGTTTTAAAGTATGTGCATATTGTGAGGGGTTAATGTTGTCAAGTCAGAGAATGATAAGCAATATTAATGAGCCGTCTTCATTTACAGAAACTTTACACATGGTAGATTGTATTTATTTATATTTTCGGCACTAGTGGCCTTTATTCGGTAGAGAGAGAGAGAGATAGATAGGTGGAAACAGGGCAGAGAGAACGGGGAAGACATGCAGCGAAGAGTCATATGGGCTGGGAGTCGAACCAGCGACGGCTGCGTCGAGGACTATCGCCTCTGTACATGGGCCTCCTGCCCTAACCATTGCGCCACCGGGAAGTAGATCCTATTTAGACCTACAAAAAGTTCAGAACTATGATCACTTTTCATTAATGTAGAAATTTTGTACATTTTGTTCTGCTCACAGTTTCTACATAAACCCATTCTGCTCATGTTTCATGAATAAGCCCCAATGTGTTTTGGTTATGACTTATTGGCCTTATGACATGTTTTTTTTTCTTTATACACCTTTTCCCTTTTATTAGTGTCGCAGATCACCTGTTTTCATTTTACCTCATCTTTCCCACCTCATCTTCTTCTGTTATACCAACCAATTCCATATCCTCTTTCACCACATCCAGAAATCTTGTCTTTGATCTCTACCTTTTTCTCTAGTCTGAAAAGTTCCATTCTCCAGCATATCAACCAATGTATTCACTATGGTTTCTCTGTCCCCAAACCATCTTAATTTAAGACTTTCTAAGACAGCCAGCCATTGCTTTTTCCCTGATGTGCTTGTTTTTTTTAATCCTATCCTCATGGACTCCCAAAGAAAATCTTGACATCTTCAACTTTGCCACCTCCAGCTCTGCTTCCTGTCTCTTAAAGCCACATAGAAGGCCTGGTTTCACCAACGTGGTGTAAATCTTTCCCTTGACCTTCATTGCTACTCTTCTATTCACCCACACCACTCTGCGAGCACTCTCTCCTTCAACTCTTTTACACATTCCCCATTGCTCTGCACAGTTGAGCCCAATTATTTAAACTCCTGTAACATGTCTAATCCTTGTATCCTCATTGCTCTGTTTGATTCCCTTTCAAGGTCAAATGCTACTTTCAGCAGTATGGCAGCGGACAATAACTACAATATGTTTACAATTTCACAAAATTTTATTTTTACAAAATATTCCTTATCCTAAATATGACGAAATTCTGATAATAGTTTGTACTTGATTTGCATAATAGGTTGCCACCTTGCACTAAATGTTATGGAACACATTAGATCTACTACATTACTGTGATTCTGATCTAGTCAGCGTGTCATCTTTTCACCTGCAGCCATCCTATTCTGCTTTGACTGGGAGCTATGTCATGCATTGTAAAGCACAAAAATGCTGCAAAATGCAGTGAAAAATCCAGCCAGATGTTTTTTATTGTCAGAAAGGTGCATACATTTATCTGCAATATGAAAGACTCTATACTCCACATAGCTTAATTCCCTCCCTCCATCCATCCATCCATCATCTTCCGCTTGGTCCGGAGTCAGGTCGCGGGGGCAGGTAGCTTCAGGAGAGAGGTTCAGACCTCCCTCCCCCCGGCTGCTTCCACCAGCTCCTCTGAGAAAACCGCGAGGCATTCCCAGGCCAGCCGGGAGATATAATCCCTCCAGCGTGTCCTGGGTCTGCCCCGTGGTCTTCTCCCAGTTGGAAATGCCCAAAACACCTCTCCAGGGAGGCGTCCAGGGGGCATCCTAACCAGATGCCTGAACCACCTTAACTGGCTCCTCTCGATGTGAATGAGCCGCTGTTCTACTCTGAGTCACTCACGAATGACTGAATTTCTCGCCCTATCTCTAAGCCTGTTGGAGGGCTAAAACTGATTACTTCATCAGCGTGACAGTGAGCAGGATAAGTTAGCATTGTAAATGAGTTTAAACTTATGTGTTTTTCTGGAGCAAATCACCCCTTCATCTCAGAGTTTGGACAACACCTTTGGCCAGATCTGTTATACCTATCTGACTCGCATATCTCTGAACCAGAACTGAGCTCCTCAAAGCTTCATGAAGCATAACCTTCTGCTTCTAATGGATACATACCTGCAAAAGATTGTGGGATATAATGTATGTACAGATGCATGTAACTGTACAGGAGGCATGAAAGATTAAGACTTGATCTTTGAGTAATGCAGGAATCAATCAAATTATCATTAAAAAAAAAGTAAATTAAGTGAATTAACTGATTCAATTTCACTGATTCATTTTATTATTGTATCATATGGGGCTCAGTTTTTTTGCAGGTTGTCACTGAGCTTTCAGAGCATGTAGGAATAAAACAGCCTACAACTGCACGAATTTTAGTAGCAAAGGAAATATTTAGCGTTATAGCCTTTTTTTAAGCAAATGCCACAAATTATAATAGCGATTAAAAAAAAAAATCAAGAAAAATAAGGTTGCTTTACAATGCCCATAAGAATAGAAACTGAGCAATTGTTTCACTGACTTCCTGAAGTTGGAATGGCTTCCATTTCAGGGACCTTTAAAATACCAGAGTATGTACAAAGCAGACTGGGATGGTGATTTGTCTTATTCATATTTCTTGGTTGCAAATAAGAGAAGAACAGCAGAAATAGATGTAGGGAAACACTTACAAGACAGATATAAATAAAAATAAAAAAGGTCAGACACATTAAGTTACAGTAGTATTTTCAGCAGAGGACTGAAAGAAAAAGTGAGCTGAGTAATGGATGGATGCTTAGCACATAATAAAAGAGACGTCTTCCATCTTTGATGTTGAAAGAACAGACAAAATGTTAATTGAAAAGTTTTGTAACCTAAGTTTCAAGTAGCATTGAGCAAAATTAAGAAAAAAGGAAAAATACCAGCTCAGAAAATTAGGCAAATGCAACCTAAGAGCAACAACAAGACATCCATTCATCCATCCATCCATCCATCCATTATCTATGCCCGCTAATCCTATGCAGGGTCACGGGTATCTGGTGGCGTCTATCCCAGCTCTCTTTGGGTGAAAGGCAGGGGCTACACCCTGGACAGGTCACCAGTCCATCGCAGGGCCATACAAAGACAAACAACCACGCACAGTCACAATCACTCCTACGGGAAATTTACTAACATGCATGTCTTTGGTCTGTGGGAGGAAGCTGGAGTACCCTGAGGAAACCCACGCAAGCACAGGGAGAACATGCAAACTCCTCACAGAAAGGCCCCTGCCAAGGTTACAAGACATCACATGCTATATTTTGCCATTTTTCCATGAACAAAAGCAAATCATAAATACAGAAAGAATGTGTGCAAAACAAAGTAACTTCATGGTTTCATAGCCATTAGTACCATTGCTTTCTGTACAACCTTATTTGTCTCTTGTTGAGGAAATTTGATCAGTTTTTCCATACAACATTGTCATTTAAGCAGTTCAGTGAGGTTTGTGGGTATTCTTTATGAACAGCTCTCTCAAGGTCCTGGCACAGCCGGTTGACTGGGCCATGACAACCGTATAATTCTTTTCTTTTTTGGCCATTTTGATATAGATGCTTGGAATATCTGTCGTGTTGCATTACCTAGTTTATTCCAAGCTTTAGCAATCTGACTGATGGCCTCACATAAATTCAAGAATACTTTGGTATACAAAGGTTGGCTCACAGAGTACAAAGTACCCAAGTCCTGTGACTACATAAACAACCTAAAAACATCATCTTTACACTGCCATGCTTGACAGTTGATATAAGGTGTTTGTGCTGATATGATCAAATATCTCGATGCAGGCCCCTTATCTGTCCAAAGGACGCAGGGGAGTTTTGTGGTTTCTTCAGATGTAATTTTGCAAATCCAAGGTAAACCTGCCATGACCTTTTTAGAGATATGAGACTTTACCAAGCCAGCCATGATTGTGTATCCTTCTTTAAACTTTATAGTTATGAATTTTTGCATTTAACATGCCAACACAGGCATGCAGAGTCGAAGATGGAGTTTCTGAATTTTGTTGTTTTTCAAGTTGAAACATTTCTGAGTGTGCGGGTGGTCTCTGCTGGAGCCAGTATACTATTAATTAAGTCTGTCGCTTCGGTCAGACTGGTTTTTGGCTGCTGACATGACATCGCAAATTCCCCGCCGTTACCTGTATTCTGAAGGTGCGCTACTTCGCTAACCAACCAACTTCTGTTTCAACAGAAATTTACTCTCACACATACAAGTGAAATCCTCTCATACATACAACTGGAAATTTCAGTTGTATGTATAAAAGGATTTCACATGGCTGTATGAGAGGATTTTCAGTTGTATGTATAGGAGGATTTCATATGTACCTATGAGAGGATTTCACAAGTGTATGTGAGTGAATAAATTTCCAGTTGTATGTATAAGAGCATTTCACATGTATGTGTAAAAGCTTTCACTTGTGTGTGTGTAAGATTTCACCTGTATGTGCGTAAGGCTTTCAGTATAGTATGTGAGGGAGTTCGTTTTCATATGTGTGTGTGAATGCTAATTCAGAATAATGTCCCTCACGGCACCTCGTACACCTGAATGCCCCAGGGCAGCAAACTATTACAATTAACTATTACAATTAATTCATATAGGAGCCTTAAAAGTGAACTTATTTTTTCACATATTATTTCTGCATGTTTTTTTCTTTCACAAATATATAATGACATAGTGCAATATGTCATTTCTTGTTCTTGTAATCTTAAGACCTGGTAAAGACCAACAAAGCATACCACAGCAGTAGGAACTCTTTTTATCAAGCAATGCTACAGGAGTGATGGAATCTTTGGCTGTCCTTCTGTGCCAGCTGTTGTTAGTCTGATAGTCAGAGACCATCGTCTCCAGAAATTGAAACTCATGGAAAATCTATATTTGCATTTATCCTCAGTTACATTACTGTATTACAATTAACAACAGGTCTTAAGCAAAACATTCATTTAGGCCACAGGATATCAATGATATCTAAGAGTTATTTGTCAGAGCTATCTGACACCACCTCCATCTTTAAAAAAAAAAAGAAAAAAATTCTGTTAAATAAAGCTTACAGTTAGTCTAAACAATAGTGTGTAGAGGCTAATAGTTATAGCCATAGTTGTAGGAGCTAAGACTAGAGTAGGCTCATCTTAATCACAGATTTGTCATAGTTATGCTGCTATAGGCCTACGCTGCAGGAGGACGCCAACATGATCTGCTGAGCGGTGTCTCCACTCCTCTTCTCCCTTTTCTTCCCTTTCTTCCTCCCTTCTTCCTCCTCCAGCTCATTCCATAATTAATTAGGAGCACCTTGTTACTGTAACTGTGCTCCATTTTCTTTTCTGTAGTTGGTTGTGCTGTTTTGCCCCCTTTTTTCTCTTTGCTTTCTGTATGTTTGCAGGCCAGAGTTTCCTGAGTTGCATGCTGACTTGCAGTTCCATCCTCTGGCCGGCCATCCCAGCGTTTACCTCCATCTGTGCATGTAGATGTGTCGGGGTGCCGGCGGGCGTGTCCTACATCCTCTCTTTGTCCTGTCTCCCCTCTTTTTTTAATTTCTTTTCCTCGCTGGCCTTTAGCTGGAAGGTCGCCCCATATGAACCAGGTCCTATTCAAGGTTTCTTCCTCTTAAAGTGGAGTTTTTCCTTGCCACTGTTTGGCTTAAAAGTTTTTTTTTTCTACCACTGAGGGAGTTTTTTACCTGCCATTATCCTTGTTGAGGATTCAATATTATTTTTTAGTTAATGATACGGTATCTGCTTGGGGGGGTCAAACGCCTAGAGACAATTGACATTGTAACAGACGCTATACAAATAAAATTGAATTGAAAATTGAATTAAATTATTTGATATGAACAGTTACACAGCCTTTGATATAGTGATATAGTGTTGAAATAGAGTACGTTTCATTAAAAGATTACTTTGTGAGATAAAATATCTTCCCTTGGTGGATTTTCAAGTATTCATTTTAAGTGAAAGGGGAGTCATTTGTTTTTAGTTGGAAACAGAACTGAACACACACCATGTAGAGATACTAACACACACACACACAAACATCCATTCACAAGTTTATCTCTCCCTAATGTAAGCACAATAAGAAACTGGATTATGATATCCTGTGTGTGAAATTGTCCTGTATCTCATAAAAAATGACAGAATAGTAAAATTCAACAAAAATGTTTGTATTTGCCTTTGGATATATATCCAATAGGAAATGGTCAAACATACCCCCAGATAGGCATGTACAAAATCATGTTCAACAGTTTATATACATGTAATGTACTGCTACAGGCAATATACTGTGCATGTGGTGCAGAAGCTGCAACTTTTAAGACACTCTGTCAAGCAAAGAAAGAAAAATGCCCAGAGTCACATAAAGATGCACATTCTGTTTCCATTTCTGAGCTAAGTACTTGTACTTTAGGTTTAAATCAGAGCAATCAGGGAATCACTAGCTGTCAATACGGTCTAGATGGGCCTCAGTCATTTCCTCTGTAGACCTTGTTAGAAATTGTAAGGCTACCCTCCTGCATGCTCATAAAGATGATTTGGTGCCAATCTGGCAAACACAGCCCATAATATCACACTCTCCACTGCCTTCCACCCCTTTGTCAGCCCTAAACTCTTTCGTGCTGAGAAACAATATGTTCTGACTGGCAGTAAAAGATGAGGGCTCTGACGAAGGGGTGAGGGAGAAAAAGACAAAAGTACTTGTGTGTTAAAGTCACATGTGCAAGTGTCCACAGTCCTCGTTCACTGTGTTGGAAAAATTAAATAAATTAAAAGAATAAAAATCCATGCTGGTGTCCAATATGTCCACTTTTCCTTATCAAGAGAAGTTGATGGGTGGCAATACATGTGGAAAAACACTGACAGACTGGCCTCAGCATGAAAACATCAAAGAAAAAAAAAAACGCAAGAAGGTTTACCTTTTGGGGGTTAAAAACTAAGAATCTACATCCAATATCTAATCTGAAGTTTTATGAAATCTTTATTGCACTTTTATTGCACAAAAGATTTTGACTTTTAGTTAAAAAAACAACATTGAAATAAAAATATCACTGCCCAAAAAAAGTTGCCACCTGGATTTAAGCAAGTAGGTACTAATAGGTACGAGCCTCCTATTGGATAATTACTGCATGGGCGATTATCTTTCAGCTGGCAACAAGTTATTTAACCCCAACTGGTGCAATGAGTTGCTTCTCATTTCCTAAACAACCATGTCCAAAGACACATCCTGTGGTCGTAGAAAATATGTCAATTTGTTTGAGAAGGGTCAAATCATTGGCATGCATCAAGCAGAGAAAACATCTAAGGAGATTGCAGAAACTACCAGGAACTGGGTTAAGAAATGTCCAAAGCACTATTAAAAACTGGAAGGATAGTGGGGACCCATCATTCTTTTAAAGAGGAGATATGGCCGGAAAAAAATCCTCAATGATCGTGATCAGTGACCACTTAAACGTTTGGTGAGATCAAATCTAGGAAAAACAACAGCAGAACTCAGGGCTATATTTAATAGTGAAAGTAAGAGCATTTCCACACGCACAATGTGAAGGGAACTCAAGGGATTGGGACTGAACAGCTGTGTAGCCTTAAGAAATCCACTAATCAGTGAGGCTAACCAGAAAAAAAGGCTTCAGTTTGCTAGGGAGCATAAAGATTGGACTCTGGAGCAATAGAAGAAGGTCATGTGGTCTGATGAGTCCAGATTGACTCTGTTCCAGAGTGATGGGAGCATCAGGGTAAGAAGAGAGGCAGATTAAGTGATGTTCCCATCATGCCTTAGTTCCTACTGTACCATCCTGTGGGGGCAGTGTTCTGATCTGGGGTTGCTGCAGTTGGTCAGGTCCAGGTTCAGCAACAGTATGAGCTCAAAGAATGAGGTCAGCTGACTACCTGAATATACTGAATGACCAGGTTATTCCATCAATGGATTTTTACTTCCCTGATGGCACGGGCATATTCCAAGATGACAATGCCAGGATTCATCGGGCTCAAATTGTGAAAGACTGGTTCAGGGAGCATGAGATCATTTTCACACATGGATTGGCCACCACAGAGTCCAGACCATAACTCCATTGAGAATCTTTGAGATGTGCTGGAGAAGGCCTTTGTGCAGTGGTCAGACTCTACCATCATCAAGTGCAAGATCCTGGTGAAAAATGAATGGAACACTGGATGGAAATAAATCTTGTAACATTGCAGAAGCTTATCAAAACAATGCCACAGCGAATGCGTGCAGTTATCAAAGCTAAAGGCGGATCCAACAAAATATTAGAGTGAGACCTTTTTTTTTTTTTTTTTTTTTTTTTTTTTTTTTTTTTTTTGGCCAGACAGTGTACTTGGAACAATCTTTATGGCTGATCACACAAACTCTGGGCTTGTGGTTCACGAGAACATGACATCATGATTATGTATCCTGATACAGAAAATGAAGAGATCAACTCCGTTTACCCTGGCTAATCCATTTTTCACCAACTACTTGTTCCAAAAATAGTAGCGTGCTTATATAGCGCCTTTCTAGTCCAGGGGCCACTCAAGGCACTTTTACAGCACAGGTAGCTTTCACTCACTGCCACACACACCTTAATTAGATCCATTTATTTAATAGACCAAATTATCCGGATTATTACTTCTATTGTTCCTATAATTATTCCTATATTCAAATAACACTGTGATTAATGTATATGAAACTTAGGCAGGATTTGTTGTAATCAATTAGCCTAAACAGCATGTTTTTGGGGTGGAAGGAAACCGGAGCACCCCATGCATACACAGGGGGAACATGCAAATTCCACATGGAAAGACCTAGCTGAACCGAGATCCAACTGAACCATCTTTGTGTTAAGTGTCAGTGCTAAGCACTGCACAACTGAGCTGCCTGTCATAAGGAGTAAAGGAGAAGGAGAAGAAACTGAACAGAATCTGCTGTAGAAACCATCAACACCATGGTAGGGCCAGGAAAAGGAAAAGGAAGAGAGACTTATTTTTGATCGTAGAGTGAGAGGTTAAGAAAATGTGATCTAAATTAACTTTATAACCTAAAAGTGCCTCCAGGAGATGCTTGGGACCAATTACAATAACTTCAGTTTTTGCTGAAATAAGAAGCATATAGGATATTAACAGTCATCCAGGTCTTCACATCACTGATGCATGCATCCAATAAGGGTATTTGATTAGCATCATATGGTCAAAAGGACAAATAAAGTTGAGTATCATCCATATAATAGTGGAAGTTGATATTATGTTTCCTAAAGGCAGCATATATAAGGAGAAAAGTATCTAGTAAGTTACTGAACGCTCTCTGAAGCTGGAGGAGTGTCCCTCACAGTGACTTTAGACTGTATAAAAAACTGTGTTTGCATTCGTCAATCAGAAACACTGCTGGCAGTGAGCAGAGCTACTTTGCTTAAAGATGCCTCCTCTATGTGTTGATGATTACTACAAACTTCTTCTGAAAATTACTGTGTTGGAAACCAAAATTTACCACCTTGAAGTTAACGTGGAAATTAAGGGACTGGGTGGGAATGACGCCACTTTACCGCTGGATCAAATAAGTGGACCAGGAGCTGGCTAACACACGAATAACAAACACAGACAAAGCTACAACAAAACAAATAGGCTCTGTTCTGTGTGATTAATATACAAGTAGCAGTCCTCCCTTGGAACAGACTTGGAGCAAAGCCAAAGAGCAAATCAAGTCCCTTTGGTAACAGAACGACGTTTAACAGGCCGAGCACAGCCAGCTGAGATATGTGATGGGACCGGCTGATCTGCACTCCCTCCCCAGCAGAGCACCTCCTCAAGCCCCGCATCTGCAAGGATACAGCCGTGGAAAGCTGTGAAAGGGAGGTTGAGCAACAAACCTCCTAAACAACCAAGCATTGTGCTGCAGAACAGATATTCTTCACTCATGAAAGAACCTGAATCTCAGTCAGATCACCCACCCTCAAACAGTGAGGTAAGGACTGATAGTATACTGAACAGCAAAAAGCTAAAGGGAAAGCTAAGGCATTGGCCTCAGCCTTTGATTGTGGGAGACTGCTATCAGAAACTTACAGTGGGTTTGCAGTAAAAACAACAAAGTGATCTGTTTCTCTAAGGATACGGTCTCAAATATGACGGAAAGGATTCTGTGCACTGTAGCCGAACATTTAACAGTAAGGAAAATTGTAATACACGTCAGGTCAAACGATGTTGCAAAACAACAGTCTGAACTTTAGAAAAAGGACTTTACCGGACTGTTGAATGCAGAGGGCTCTGTGAAAGCAGATGTGTTCATCAGCGGCCCCTTTACCACCAGTCAGAAATTCAGAGGAGAGATTCAGTAGGCTGTGGGCTAAATACGTGGCTGTCGACTGCTTGTTCTGCCCACTCGGTGCATTTATTGATCATTTCCAAATTTTCTGTGAAAAAAAGACTTCTTTTTAAAAGGAATGGAATTTTTCTAAACAACCCAGGAGGAAAGCTGTTGGCCTCAAATCTATTTTACTTCCTGCATCACAGATCAGTCCCTTGAGCCAAGGACTTCAAACAAAGGAATCAGCCTGGGTGAGAGACAAAACACACAGGACTCAAAACCTTGAAGAGGAGCGTTCACCCCACCGAAGGAGAGCCCTGAGACACAGAGGAATCAGGGTCCAGAGGAGGAGGAGTCTCCACAGGCCCCTATCCCCCTCAATGTCAACAACACTTTTGATGGTCCACCTGCCTCACCCCTCTCTCTGTCCTCTCTTTTTCCCCCCCTCACCCCACCTGTAGTTTACTGATCAAATGAAGGAGCTGGTCAACGCTGGACTAAGATGTACCCCCAGCCCCTTCTTGATGTCTTCCAGTTTCACACCCCACATGGACTATCTCCACCTAAACCAGGTCCAAGGCCCCTCGTCCACCCCAGCCTGTCCCTATAAGGGAAGCATCATGTACTGTCTCCTCAGCCTGTCAAGTACGATAAGGCTGCCTGTGTTCAGAACATCACAAAAACAAACTGATACGTTTTGCGTCCAAGCTGTGAGATTATCAGCAGTCATGAATCTTTCCAGATAAAGTCAGGACACCTATGCTAGCAGATAGTAAAATTCCTGTCATTATTGGCCATAGATCAACAAAGGTGAATGTGCTTAATAACTGGGAGGCACAAAGGTTGTAGCAGATTATCGAATTTGAAAATGGATTCCCCAGAGCTCCCAGATTGTCCCAAAAACTACAGAGGAAGTCCCTACAGCACTGTGACTGGCTTTACTGAACATCAGATCCCTGATCTGGAAAAAACTTTTTAATTCATGATTTTATCACTTTATCACTTTTATCATTTTATGTTTTGACTTGGTTGGACTAAAATAACAGCACAGCTGCTCTCATTGAATCAACCCCTCCCAACTATAGTTTTCTAAGTGAAGCCAGAGTGAATCAGAGAGGAGGTGGAGTGGCAGTTTTATTCAAGAATTCCTTCCTGTTAAGAAAATTATCTTTTAATAATTTCCCCTCATTTGAATATTTGGCTCTTTAACTTTAGTTCTCACCTCGAGCCGTGTTACTAAATGTTTACAGGCCACCTAAATACTGTAGACTTTTATTGATGATTTTAACTTACTGCTATCAATAATCTGTGTTGAATATGACCGCTTACTTATTTTTGGGGATTTTTACATTTTTGTTGATAATCCAGAGGACAGAATGGCTAAAGAACTGTTCTGTACTCTTGACAGTTTTTGACTGAGTCAGCGTGTCTCAGAGCCTACACATAATAGAAGACAGACTGTGGATCTAGTTTTTCTAAAGGTCTAAATATAATATAAAGTTCTAGTTGGGGATGTGACCCTGTCAGATCACTGTTGTGTTTCCTTTGAGAGTTTGATCACTGTAAACACTAATCATCAGAGGGAAGTCATCAAGAAACAATGCATTACTTAAAACACCAGTGAAATGTTCAATCAGCTGTTTTCATCCACAGAAACCCTGCCCAGTAGTTCTGTCAGGGAGTTAGTTGATAACTTTAATTCCAAAATGTTAAATATTATTGACACAATTGCTTCTGTTAGGTTGAAGAGTGTGTCGAAAAGTTGAACGCAGATGATGAAAAACAAAACTCCAGATTCATTTTGACATCTATAAAGAGAAACTTCACACTTATGGTCTACAGATGTAAGGCAGTCTTTTTTCTCAGACATAATCACTAGAAACAGAAGTAATGCTTGAGCATTGTTTTCCACAGTTGAGAGGTTAATAAACCCTCCTTTATCAAGAGCACCTGAACCATTACATTACATTTCACCAGGAAATGTAATGAATTTGCTTCTTTCTTTTGTGAGAAAATTCAGAATATTAGACAGGCAGTCAGTAACCTTAACACCAGGTTATAGATTCTGTGCTTTGTCCATTTAGAAACCGCTCAAACACCTTGAGATTAGTTTAATCCAATCAATGGCAAAAAAAACTGGAAGACATTCTACACCAACTGAACACTTTCTACTGTTGTCATGATGTTTTATCCACAGACGTTTTCAAAAAGGGTTCAAATGTCAGGGCATCAGATCTGCTACAGATTGTCAACATGTCTCTATCAATCAGGTGTTTTCCCAAAACTTCTAAAAACAGCTGGTATTAAGCCACTCTTTAAAAAGAACAATCTAGAAAAGACACAGATTAATAATTACAGGCCAATTTCAAATCTCCTCTTTTTAAGTAAAATTATTGAAAAGGCCGTGTATCTGTGGCTGAATTATTTTCTAACAGTAAACGGCTGCTTTAGCATCTTCCAGTCAGGTCTTAGATCCAATCACAGCACTGAGACTGCTTTAGTCAAAGTATTAAATGACATCCGTTTAAACGCAGATCATGGGAGAACTTCAGTTTTAGTTTTATTAGACCTTAGTGCTGCATTCGACACAGTAGACCATGATATCCTACTGGATCGACTGGAAAACTGGGTGGGACTGTCAGGCACGGTTTCGTGCCTGGTTTGCATCCTACTTAAAGGAGAGGGATTAGTTTATCTCAATAGGAAAATTTTAAATCTGAGCAGACTAAAATAACGTGTGGGGTTCCTCAAAGCTCTATCCTTGGGCCTCCTCTATTTAACATTTACATGTTTTCACTGGCTCAGATCATGGAAAACAACAACATGAGTTAACATAACTATGCAGATGACACCCAGCTCTATATCTCAATGTCCTCAGGAGCTTGTATGGCCCCATACAGGCTCTGGGTAAATGCATGGAACAAATCACAGAATGGATGTGCCAGAATTTTCTCCAGTTAAACAGGGAAAAAAAATGAAATAGTAATTTTTGGGCCAAAGGAGGAATCTCTAAAATTCAACATGTAGCTCCAGGCACTTCAGTTAAAAACCTCAGACCAGGCCAGAAACCTGGGTGTCATCGTGGATTCTGAGCTGATTTTCAAAAAACACATTAAATCAGTAACAAAGTCAGCTTATCACCATTTCAAGAATATTTCTAGGATTAAAGGACTAATGTCACAACAAGGCCTTTAAAAATGTGTTCATGCATTTATCTTTAATCGAGTTGACTACTGTAATACTATCCTGACTGGTCTGCCTAAAAAATTCATCAGACAGCTGTAGCTGATCCAGAACGCTGCTGCCAGAGTCTTCACTAAGACCAGGAGGGTGGACCACATCAGTCCTGTTCTGAGGTCTTTGCACTGGCTCCTTGTCCCTCAAAGAAGAGACTTAAAGATAGTCTTGTTAGCCTATAAAGCACTAAATGCTTTAGGCCCAAAGTACATCAGAGACCTTTTAGTCCAGTATGAACCATCCAGACCACTCAGGTCTTCTGGTGCAGGCCTGCTCTAAGTCCCCAGAATCAGAACTAAACATGGAG
Source organism: Hirundichthys speculiger (assembly GCA_018398805.1). NCBI lineage: Eukaryota > Metazoa > Chordata > Actinopteri > Beloniformes > Exocoetidae > Hirundichthys > Hirundichthys speculiger. Next base: position 1,509,554 of record JAGFBZ010002532.1, on the reverse strand, counting down.
AGTCAGCTTTTAGCTTCTATGCTCTGCAGATCTGGAACAAACTCCCACAAAACATCAGATAGGCTGACACTCTAAGTTCTTTTAAGTCAAGGTTAAAGACTCAACTGTTCACTGGTGCCTTTGACCTTGGTGGTCTGATTTGAACAGGGGTTAGAGTACCAGGAACCTCTTTGAGCTCTGTAGAGGTCTGGTTCTGTTTTTTATCACTTTTTATATTTTCCTTTTAAAATGTCTTGATTGTGTTTCATTTTACATATTTGTAGTGTAGCTTTTACTTTAAATTTTTTTTAAATAATTTTCAATTATTTATCTTTGTTTTTATCAGCTGTCTCTTTTCATTGTATTTAAATGCCCTGAAGCTGTGTAAAGCACTTTTAATTGCCTTGTTGCCAAAATGTGCTTTACAAAAAATCTTGCCTTGCCTTGCCTATCACCCTGAGAACAGAATCCTGTGGTACTTCACAACTGACTCTAGTGTGCCTTGAACAATCATTATTTACATGGACAAACTGAAATCGATCACACAGATATGACTTGGACCATTTTAATGCAATTTGCATTCCTAGAATTCCATCCATCGCTTCCCATTTATCAATAAGAATCTTGTGGTCAGTGGTGTCAAAAGCTGCGCTGAGATCCAAGAAAACAAGAACAGAGACAGATCCACTGTCAGAACACATGAGAAGGTCATTGATGTATTTAACCAAAGGAACTTCTGTATTATGATGAGTTCTGAATCCTGACTAAAGCTCATCATTTAAATTGTTGTACAAAGATGGTCATTTAGCTGATTTGCAACAGCTTTCTTAATAATTTTGGAAATAAAAAGAATATTGGAACTAGGCTTGCAACTGGCTACATCATCAGGATCCAGATATGTCCTCTTAAGTAGAGGTTTAATTACTGCAATCTTTAAAGCCCATTTGTACATATACAGTTAAAAGGGATGCAATCAGAGATCCAAGATTACAGAATCAATTATGGTAAGGATTTCTTTAAAAGGAATAGATATCCAGTAAGCATGTAGATGGCTTTGAGTGGGATACAACGGAGGTTGAGTCATAAATATCAATGGAAGAGAAGCAGTCTAGGTAAGAACCAGATATAACCGACTCCAAGGTTGCTGTGCTGTCCAATGTAATACCTATAGTTGGTAAGAGATGATTGATTGGGTTTCTAACATGGACTTTTTTGTTAACAAATAAAGTAATAAAATCATCACCAGTTAAATTTGAGAGAATGCCTGGCAGAGCTGTAACTCTAAGTTAGCCTGGCTACAGTGCTGAAAAGAAAGTTTAAGGATACTCTTGTTTTCCTTCTAATAAATGAAAAATAATAATTTTTCCCAGTTTTACAACGACAGCCTCTAGCTTCTTTACAGCTTTTTTGTACATTGACAGACTATCTTTTAAGGCTGAATGAAAAATTTGCACATTTTCAGCGAGCACTACAGGACCAGGACCACCACAGGACCAGGACCAGCACAGGCCACCTCAGAAAGCGTGTTTTCCAGGTTACATAGCATTGTATAATGTAACTAATCCCGGCTAACTTTACAGATTTTCTATTAGCACCAATGCACTTCATGTGTAACTTTAGCATACTCGTTTTAATTACACTGGTGGCCCAGTGGCATAAAACTCACACCATGTTGTCCAAGTTAATGAATTAATGAGCTGAAAAACAAGATGTGTAAATGTCGATTCAAGATTACGTGAACAAATTCTGAGGAGCAAAGCAGATCATATGGAGCAGTTGGTTCTCTACCTTTTTTCAATGATGTACCACATGTAAAATATGTTTTCAGCCATGTACCCCCTAACCAGTGCAAAGCATTTTTAGTTGAAAATATTCTTCCGCATCCTTTTAGAATTTTGACGGCCGTGATTTAGCCTTCTTTGTCACGTGTTCCTTTCTGTTTTCAGCAGCACTGCTGCTCCACTTTAACTACGACTCTATTGATTGAGTTGTCAAGGTGGCAGTTATTGACAGGTTGGGTCAAACCATCCTGGTATAAGGGGGACTTTCTTTAGGATAATGAAATTGAATATTAGCCTGAAATAAAATTCAGAGTATTAACTCATGTTGTTCACTGATTCCTAGTGATAAAAAAATTGCTCTTTCACCAAAATACCATATACAGTAATTCATCAGTCACACAATTACTCATTGATTACCCATGTTGAGACCCCAAACCCCCAATGACCTGAAGTGCATGCGTCTTTGGTGGAGAGCAAGAGCAAAGAATAGAGTGAGGAGGAGTAAGTTTAAACCATCTCTTCCCACAATTATTATGGGGAACATGAGATCTCTTGTAAATAAATCAAATAAGACGGACGAGCTTGGAGCACTGACGGGGACACATCTGGAGAATTGGCAATGCAGTAATGTGTTTCACTGAGATGAGGCTGCAGGAGCATGTTTACAGCTCCAAAATCTATCTGCCCAGTTTACAAGCAATATGGACTGTGTGATGTCATTGCCTCAGTTTTTGCTAAGCTACCGATGTAATCTCGTGCTCCCATTCTGTGAGCCACAGGGAGGTGACATTTTAAGTGACATCCTCACTAGAACAGTGAGGTTCTTCCCCAATAACAAATAATCAAATTGAATTGTTAATGAATTGTTAATTTGCTACAGCTCAATTTAGGTAATGTGGGGGTAACTCTAAGGGTAACTCTGTTTTGGTGCTGGCAGTGTCCTGGCCACAAACCCGTAAGAGCAATTAAAGAAAGTTTTCACAAGATTTTGTTTATGTGAGCCAAAGCCTGATATACAAACTCAGGTACAATATGCCTAAATTCCACCATTTGTTACTAATGTGATAAAATATGCAGTTAACTCAATCTGCATTTTCAACTACACCAACTTTCTTTCACTGCTTTTCTGTTGAAAGATGAGCTTTAATTCATTATTTGATTGTAACAAGTACTGAAATTCTAACGATGAACAGTAGGATGACCTCCTCCATTTACTTGGCATTCCCATGGTGAATCAGCATAGCAGATCTCCATTGATGATGCCATTTTAAACTTGTGGTTCACGTGCTTAACTCATAGCATTATTAACTCACTCTAAACCCCTGATTTGAAACTGGAAACACATCTCAGGCTTTTCAAATCTGGGTTAGCATTTTAACACAAGGTTTTTAACATCCTTTCTGAAATACCACCCAGTTGCAGCACCATTTGTTAGTGTGCAAATGCAATACACAAATATGTTTTTAAATTCATTCATTTGTTAATTTTTTTCATTCATTAATTTATTTAAACCATAAAGCAGACAAGAGTCAAAGGGTGAGACACAATTTGTTAGTTATTTCTCTCCCCTGTGGACCTCCAACAGCTTCAACTATTTCTAAGCCGTACATCAATTCTCAAAGCTGGGAACATGCTGATTCGGTGATAAAGACACTCTTCTTCAAACTGTGATTCCAGATTAATGTATCTCTATCATCAAATGCCATTCACACAGAATGTTAAATTGCAACAAAAGCTTTGTGGAAATGTTCCATACACCAAACATACTTCTTTTCCTTTCTGCTTTTTCCCTTCAGGGGTCACCACAGTGAGTCATCTGCCTCCATCTAACCCTGTCCTCTGCAACCTCTTCTTTTCACACAAACTTACTTCATGTCTTCTTTCACTAGATCCATAAATCTTCTCTTTGGTCTTCCTCGAGGCCTCCTGCCTGGCAGTTGCAACTTCATCATCCTTCTACTGATATATTCACTGTCCCTCCATCTGTACATGTCCAAACCATCTCAGTCTGGTCTCTCTGACTTTCTCTCCAAAACATCTAGCATGAGTTGTCCCTCTAATGTCCTCATTCCTGATCCTATCCATCCTCATCACTCCCAAAGAGAACCTCAACATTTTAACTTCTTACTATGTCCCACTCTGTCTCTGTCTTTTCCTCAGTGTCACAATCTCTAAACTATACAATATTGCAGGTCTCACCACCGTCTTGTACTACACTCCTTTCATCCCACCTATTCCAACCTGTTTTGCACACAGTTCTTCACCTCTTTTCCACACTCTCCATTGCTCTGGACTGTTTACTATACTAATAATATAAGTTCCACATCATGTCACAAATGAAAATATGTAATCACACATTTCGACAACTGCACCAACACACAGATTAAAGGTGGCAGAACCCATAGGCAACTAAAAGTTTAATTCCCTTAAAGGTTATTGTAGGTACATCTATAAAATAACCTTTGAACTCCACTGGTTTCTCATTTCTACTGTGACTGTCTTGTGATCTGAGACGAATGTAAATGGGGGAGTATTGACATTTAACATCGAAGAGACCTAAGGCCTGTTGGGTGAAACCAAAATTAGATATTAATCCAGGGTATGTCAATTATTCTGGATAAATCTTTCCTTCAGTCTGCTGCATGAAAGCAGGACTGGACAAGTTACCATGGAGATTTATTCTGTGAAGCAAGCCTGGTTGGGACCAGGCTAACAACTAGAATTTCTTAATTCTGCTGCTCTGACCTCAGTCAACTGTGAATCCAATTGGAAATAAATTTCATCAGTAGTTATCTGTGGATTTTTGCAAATACCTTATTTCCAGCCTGCATTGAAATTCTAATTGTGCATCATGAACATCATTATATACAGTCTGTTTAGACTATAAATGACATATTTTAGAAAGGCTAATCATTTATTGATGTCAGACAATTATTTGTGGATATTTCTCTTAAACATTATAACATCAGTTTATAAGATGATTAGAAATTGCTGAGCTTTCAAAGGTGCTTAAAGTCAATGGTAAGGGTGATAGTCCACTCCATATAAAAGTTCCATTCATGTCATGTCCATTTCTTTTGTTATGTTTTTGAATGATGGTTTAGATGAAGCAGCTCACTTTACAAGAACTTTTCATTCTAAAGTGATCTGGTAGAATGTTCCAGGGCAGATCGGACCCCCTGGTATGTTCAGTGATGTTATTCGTTATTTGTGCACATTAGGCATACTTTAATTTAAACTAAGTTTCACGGTTTTTATAAAAATGTTAAATGAAGCTAACACTGAGCTCTGAGTTTTGATATTTTTGTAGTTGTGGATATGTATTTCATCTGCGACTCCAACTGAATATCAATATTTGCTACTGGTAATGAATAACAAAACAAAACAAACAAACAAACAAAAAAACAGTCTACCCAGCAGATGACTGTCCCTTTATCAGCAACACATCACCTAACAAGAATGTCAGAAACATGATGCAAATTAGAGGTGGGCGGATCGATCTAAATATCGATAATATCGATACCAACGCTGGTATTGATATCAAATGATACTCGTGTAAAAAGATCGATCCTCAAGCTTTTCTTCTCTCACACGAGCGCTGACTGCTGCAAAGTGAGAATTCATTGAAGTCTGAGCCTGAGACGCTGGCGCTGTGTCCTCCTCTCCCTCCCTTCTTGTCTGGTCTTTCACGGTACCGTCACGTGGTGGCAAACATTCAGGTACTCAGCCTGGCCCCTCCCCCCGGACCCGACCAGTCAGCGCTCTCTCCCCCCTCATCGAAACACATCAGGGAGGGACAACAGAGCAGAAGAATCCAGGATGGCAGAAAGGAAAAGAAGTGCGGTTTGGCTCTATTTTAATCGAGAAAATGAAACAACGGCAAGTTGTGTAGTTTGTAAAAAGTCCGTAAAATACAGTGGAAACACCAAAAATTTATACAAGCACATGAAAAACAATGCGCTTGAAACGCAGAAACGGAGAGAAGAGGAGAGACATCCCCCGTTCCCTGATCCTGACAGACCTTCAACCCTGAAACAGAAGTCACTGGCAGACGCTTTTCAGTCCAACAGAGAGGATCCAGGTAGATCAAAGTGGTCATCTTCAGCATCAATTCATATTAACTTTACTTAACGTTACTTAAATCATATGTTACTGGAGCCACCTAAAAATATATATATATAATTAAGACCTCGTAAGAAAGGTGATATCTAAGATAAAATAAAATTAAGATAATCCTTTATCCCACAACAGGGAAATTTATATAGTTAAAGCAACAGGAAAGTGCACACAGTGCAAACAAAATTACACAAGTACACACTGTATTGGCCTGAATACAGGACGACTGATTAAAAGACAACCCCTATGTTTCACATAACATTTTTGGAAAAATAAAGATATGATGAAGGCAATAAGGTTATTCATAAAACAACTTTTTATTGAACAACTATTATAAAAAAAAGTCACACAGACATAATATTTTTCTGTATTGTTAAACATTTAAATGATTCAATCTTTTTTAGGAAGTATGGTATCATATTTAAGGCAAGGTACGTGTCAGGTTTCCATGTTATTAGGATTAAGGTATAGTACTATTTAATAAACTGTATTCTCTTAAAATCTGAGATTATGACTCAGTGAATCAGCAACAACCATGTAGTTCAATAACTGCATTAATGATGTAAATAACTGCATAACCATCAAAGTCCAGTTATATTCAATTTCAAGAACAACATTAATCATTCAGTCTTTAAAAAACAATTTGTTCTGAAAGGAAGAAAATTCCTTATTTTTGTATTTTTATGAAGAACAATTCTATTTTGTATTGTGGTTTTTACTTATTCCTTAAAAAAATGTTTATTTCCTAATGTTAAGAAAAACTTTGATTATTACTGTTCCATTGTTTCAAAACAAAAATGTTAATTGTGACAATAAAGTATTTTGCTGTCACCTATAAAGTTCGCTAAAATTCTATCGTAAGTTTTAACAAAGGTCAGCAATTTCATGACAGATAGAGCTTAATATGAAAAAGTATCGGTATCGGTATCGACGATACTGGCCCTGTATTTACTTGGTATCGGATCGATACCAAAATTCTCAGTATCGCCCAGCTCTAATGCAAATGTCTTCATCGTTCTGCATTTATTTTTGGTCAAAGAATATTAAACTGGAAATGTTTTTCTTGGTGCCATCTACTGGTCAAAGAAGTAAAGGTGATCTCATTTAAATTCATTCATAATTGTTAGCCAGTAAAAACATTTATACCATAAATGGAATTTGGGTTCTAGATGCTCACTGCTCACTTCCTGCTCTCGGCGAAGGCGGACGCATTTCTCTGAGCTCCCTTATCTATCTGTTCCTGCAGCTGCTTCTGTCTCGTCTGTGCTTCTGAAGCGTTTTTTCTGCAGAGTATCCGAATCAACCATGGATTTAGTAAGCTGGTCTCTGAATGTAATTGATCAAATTTTTTCAACAACAAGACAAGGCAAAGGAGAGCCTTCGTGCCCGGGGGGTACGCACGCAGCGGGGTACGTGATGGACTCCTGGGGCAAATGGAAACTTCATTGTCTCGGCCCACTGCACGTGGAGGATGTCGAAGACGCATTCATTTTTGGATTTATGATCACAGGATTTCTACTGATCGGCGCAGGTGGATTCTTGGTGTATCGGAAAATTAAACGCACGGAGGCTACAAATTCGGATTCGAGGAAAACTTCCACCCCGCCAGACGTGTGTGAGAAAGTTGACAACGTGATTAAAAGACTGGAAGACATGGATCGGAAATTGGGAGCGATTCAGAACTTGAATCAAACCCAAGGGATGATTCTGGACTTCTTTGGGCGAATGGACAACAATCTTGGAAAGATTCACGCGTTGATCAGGGAGAATGGCCAATAATTCGGAATATTGAAGTATTCCCACCACAGAGAAATCCAGCAGAACTTCAAGGCTAGACGGAGAGTGTGTCTCAGCCTGCCCCAAACAATTCTTTTCTGTTTTGGCTCCCTGGAAGCGCAGCCTTCAAGGCCGCTCCCTTATCTATTCTCCTGGATGCTGTGTGGCTTGGACGCTTCTACCTACCCCCCCATTCCCCCCTCTGCACCTGGAGACCAGGATCTACATGACTGCACTCTCACTACACTGATCAACACGCACTCCCTCCCCCACTTCAACGTCTTCGCTGGCCCCCCCTACCGCCCTGCGCACCTCCCCCTTCTCCCCCGTGTGGCGATGGACTGACTGCGCGATGCACCCAAGGCTGGCTGCGCGCGCACAGACTGTCAAAACTGGGTTATCCGTCATCATGTTTCTATCAATGTCCTGTGTTAAGTCTGTACATGCTTAATTAAATGTGCTGAGGTGTTTTTTTTTTCCCCTCTCACGATGTGTCCTTTTGACACGTAGTGGGAGATGTTCTTTTTTTAACCTCCACCCCTCCTTCCCCAATGTTATCCTTTTCAAGTTAGCGCGGAGCGACACTAGTTGCTTAGCCTCAGTCATCATCGACATCCATGTCCTAAATGTTGTTGTTGTTTTTTATATGTTTCTTGGATGATGTACTGGAATGCAATTTCGTTGTACTGGGACGCTGGTTCAATGACAATAAATCCTCTTATTCCTTATTATTATTCCTTATCTTTCTTTTCATTTATTTTTTTTTAAATCAGCGAATAAACTTTATTTTTCTCTTGTGAAATTTTCATTGAAAATGTGTTTGTAAATTTTTGTTTTACAGATTTTTTGGCACTAGTGGCCTTTTTTTGGCAGTGAAGGCAGGCAGGAAAAGGGGCAGAGAAAGAACGGGGAGGACATGCAACAAAGGGTTGAATGGAACTGCTGCGTTGAGGACTGTAGCCTCTGTACATGGGCCACCTGCCCTAACCACTGCGCCACCAGGCGGCCCAGTGTTTGTAAGATTTTAATGCAGGCTGATGAAAATGAGGAAACACACAGAAATCAGTGAATACATTTTCATTAAATGTATTTCCAATTGGAGTGACAGCTGACTGAAAAGATCAGAGCAGCAGGATCAAAAATTCTGGCCCTGACCAGGTTAGTGCCACATAGTAACTCTCCATTGTAACTATCCTATCTCGTCTTTGCACAGCCAACTGGAGGACATATTCAGCCAGGATAACTGACATATACCAGGTTAATCCCTAATCTGGGTTTTGTGCAATCTTGGTTCTCTTAATTCTGCTTACTGATTTTAAGACTTTAAGATGGGATGGTGTAAAAGACCATTAGTTGGTGACTGAACCACCATGAAATCACTTGTTTTAGTCTAGAATAATGATTTGAATCATTAAGTGTCAATCAAATGTGACTATTTTTTAGGTTTTGGAGCCTAAAGAGATATTCAGGGGACATTTATGACAGTCTAACATATTTGATGGTGTAACTGAATAGTTTGGAAAAGTTTATGATGGAAAATAAAATGTCCAATGTTAAAAGTCAAAAAAGAACTACTACAAATGACAGCATGATCAGCAGTAACAAGAGTACTGATTTCCCTTGTAAGATGCTCAAGACATGCCACATTCCACACCTTCAAATGGGTCACAGTGTCAGGTTTCACCTGTAGAAGTAGCCAGTCCTTAAAAACTCATACATTTGGGGCTTAATATAATTTTAATGAGTGAGTTATATATAAGCCACCATGAGTACTGTAGGGTGATACACTTTCAATCATTTAACAATGTAGTGACATTTCATATTCCGTTTTTTGAATTGTATCTGCCTTGTGTCTGTAAGATGATTCTTCTACCAATAAATAAGGAAAATTATTAAATTTGGCTGGACCTATGTCGAAATGAGCTTCGATTAAATCTATAAATCAGTCTTTTACTAAAGGGTCAAGAGAAATTAAGTTTATTTCAAACAAATATGCATATAATCAATAACAGGCAATCAGCAGGAAAAGCTAAAACAGTAAATATATCAGTAAAATCAGAAATTAAAAGCATACAAACAGCCAAAACTCATAAATCAATGGTTATTAATAATTGTAAGAAAAAAAACTATTAAGTAAATAAAGCAACAACAAATACATCAGGAAATAACAAGGGTACATATGATGAAAAGTCATAAATTCCTGAATAAGAAGTAAATTGATGAATAAATTGATAAAGCAACAAGAAAAAAAAAAATCAGGAATTAAAAGTATACATACAATCAAAATCTTTAAACTGATGGTCATTAATAAATGTAAATCAAATAATCAATAAATCAATAAAGCAACAGCAAATAAAAATGGTCATAATGGTCACAAGTATGAGCATAAATCCACTCATTCCTGAATCAGCAGTCAGTTAATAAATCAATAAAGCACCAACAAACTGAAACAGGACTTAAATGACCTTAAATTCAACATTTACAATAAAAATCAAGGAACTGTGTTTAAAGCAAGAAAGATGACATGAGCTTTCAGCAGAGATGCACTCAATAGTCTGGACATCTCTAATGTGAGAACGCCAGGCCACTGAGACTCTGCAAACAATAAAGAACAGCTCATAGTCAACAAAGTTATTTACAGTTCAAATCAAATCAAAACCAATAAAGAAATAAAGTCAGAAATAAAGAAATAAAGAAATAAAATCAGAGGTAAACCCTTCAAATTGATAATCAAAAGGAAGGATTTAAGTTGTGGGCTTCTGTCTTTTTGATTTTTTTAGATTTCTTCCAGCCCAGAAAGCTCCCCAATCTTTGAAAAACTGATTTTTTCTTTTTTCCCGTTTCTGGGACAGTTTGTTCAGACAGCTGGTCCACCATTTGGGGCTCAGGGTCGAGCTCCTCTATTGTCTCTGGGAAGATTTCCTCTGATGCATGAGTCACCAATATGGGCTCAGTATCAGGATCCTTTCCTTCCTGAGACGACTGGACCAACTCTGTGGTCTCAGGACCAGAGGGGACCACAGGGGTCTCAGGACCAGAGGGGACCACGGGGGTCTCAGGACCAGAGGGGACCACAGGGGTCTCCTCTGGTTGGCTCGCCACCTGTTGGCTCAGTCCATCACGCGTTACGATTGTCAGACTGTGATCATCTCTGCCGTGATCGTCGGAGCAGATAAGCTGTTTGGGGTCAGTTTTCAGATCCTCCAAGTCCTTTTCAGCTCTCTGGTTGTTGAGCTTCAGGTCTTCAGCGTGCACCTTCAGTTCTTTCAGTTCTTGTTGAAGTCTTTCTGCCTCCTCTCGTGCTGCTTGAACATCAGCCTCACATCTGCACCTGAGCTCTCGGCTCGAGTCTTTCAGGTGTTCCAGCTCCAACTGCAAACGAATTTCTGTTTCTTTGAAAATTTGTTGCAGGGAGGCCCTCTCCCTGCTCCGTCTGATGGCGGAGAGAGTCCAGCTCAGCTCTCAGATTCTTGATGAGCTGCTGGCTCTTCATCCCCATTTCCTCACGACCCTGAACTTCATTCTTGAGCTTCTGCTGAAGCGATTCCACCTCCTTTCTTTCTGCCATAATATCAGCTTCATATTTACAGCTGAGCTCTTGAAAAGAGTCTTTGGCTTGTTGCAGGGAGGCCCTCTCCTGCTCCATCTGAAGGTTGAGAGAGTCCAGCTCAGCTCTCAGGTCAACGATGATCTGTTGGTCCTGCGCCGTCTTGTCCACGTGAGACTTAATTTGTCCCTGAAGTGTTTCAGTCTCTTGTTTCGCTGCAAGGATTTCAGTATCGTACTTATGTTTCAGCTCCTGGTAAGAAACCTTGGCTGCATCCCGTTCTTCTTGAAGAGCCTTGTTCTTATCTTTTTCCAACTGGATCTCGCTGGAAAACCTTTGCTGGCTGATAACATGGGCGACCTGCAGCTCCTCGTAGTCCTTTTGCAGGAGTTTCTTTTTCTTGTGCTTGATCGTGCTTTGCACCTGGATAGCAATTTTAGCAGGGCTGAGAGTTTCCTCATCAGCGTATTTCTGCATTGTCTCCAGCTCCCTCTTCTTTTCTTTGCCTTGGTTAATATACATTTCCTTCAGGGTCTTCTGTTTCTTCAACTGGACTCTTGTTTCTTCCAAATCTTTCGATAGTTGAAACACTCTGGAGTTGGCGTCCATGAATTTAGCCGTCTCCACATTCAGCAGGTAAGTCAGCCTGTTGATTTCTTCAACAAGCCCGCGGTGGCCCATCTGATTTTCGTAGTTTTCCGCTCTCCTCACCTGACCAACGTTCCCGTTGGGGAACCTCCATGTTTGAGAAGCCATGTCCAGTTCTTTTGTCTTTATCTGAACAATAGATGTCAATCCGTCAATGCTTTCAGTGATCCGTTTGCCTGTCTTGCGAGCAGTGGTCCGTCACGTGTGAACGTTTGGAGCGATCTAACTGAAATGATGGAATGTTTTGCTCTGGTGCTTTATACCCCCCCCCCCCGATGACATCATAATGATGTCCTGTTACATCATCTTCTAGAATGTTCCTTTGAGGTTTGAGTTCCAAAGCCACACCCGTTCTACTTTTTAATGCATGTCTACATTTAAAATCAATATCTTTGATTCATGTTTAAAAATAAATTGTTAGGATTCAGTTATCATTAGTATTATTTTAAGTCTGACAATTGCATTACAATGAAAACAGGCGGCTCATAACTGCAGTTAGGACAAAAGCAAATAGTTTTTTTGTTTTTTTTTTTGGCTTAATTTAGATTTAGGTTTTCCATAGAAATATACACTGATCAACCAAAGCATTATGAGCTTTCATGGCTCCTCAAATCACCCGGCAGGTCATTAATGGACCCATAGACACATTTTTTAAGAAGTGCTCAGAAAGAGTCTGAGGTTTTCATTTGTTCTCCAGACTCCCCAGATATCATTCTGATGGGAGATATGGGAAGATATCCCACCACAGCTAACATCCTGGCATCAGACACTCCAGGAACCCCCCCCCCCCCCCCCCCCCCCACCTCAGATGCTATTTGTCCAGACTTTGACTGTTTAAAGCTCTTGTGGGAGCATAACCGGCTAAGCAGGTGGTCACAATGTTGTGGCTGATTGATGTACTATATGCAAAAGTTACTATCCCCTCTTTAACCTCAGATGAGCGACAACATAACTATTTTTCACCATGCTATTCTTTATTTAACAACAGTGGAGAAATAAAATATTAAAATGGGCAATACTAAGTACTCTCTTATTGCCTCAAGGTGCTACACATTATCATCAGAAAGTGGGCAGGCCTCCATAAAAGCAGACATTTTGGCAGTTTCGATGGTCTGGAGCGTTCAGGTGTGTCAACAAAAGTCCAAGAGGGGAAGACATACCCAATAATCTCAAGCAAAACATGAATCAAGGCAGTTTTGAGTTAGAGCACAGCGTGTGTTTGCAGCAAAATGGCAATTAATGCTAGCAAAGTGGAGTCAAAATGAATATAAACGGTTATTTTAAGCCTCTGGCAAAACTCAAAAAAAGTAATTCCTCTTAGGTGATAGTATGGATAAGGTTTGTTCAGACAAATTTGGGTAATTTTTTAAAAAATTCTTTTTTTTTGATATTTAGTGTTTCTAGTTGCCTTTTCTATGAAAAATAGAACTCAGCAGAAAAGTAAAGTAAAGTATCACTGGCTGGGAGTTGAGCCTAGGTTGGCCACATGAGGACTTTAGTCTCGATATTTATCAACCAGTTTAGCTTTTCGGCAGCCCAAATCAAGGTAGTTTTATGTTTGTCTGCACACAGAAAACATATAAAAGGGATGCTACATTGCGATTAGGCTGTGATTTTTCATACAACTTTTATTGTGTGGAATTTTTCAGGCTTTCTGCAGCAACAACCAACTATGAGTATTTAAACTTCAGTCTTTGAAGCCAAGACACCATCAACCCCCCATAGAAAGAAAATACAAAAAAAAGAGAAAAAGTTCATTCATTTGTAGCCAACTTCTGAAGTGACTGAAAAAAAGAGTGCAGATTCTTTTAGTGAGACCAGTGGGCTTCCTCACCTTTTGTTCTCTTATCCATTAAGTCAAGTGTTGGATTAAAAAAGCCTCTTCAAGGTACGATTGGGGAGAATAGACTTACTTTTTTGAACCTGTATGCACCAAACGAGGATTCCCCCATTTTTTTTAAGAAAATAGCCTCCAAACTGGCAGATGAAGGGAAGGGAATCTTAGTGGTTGGGGGGGACTTCAATTGTGTACTAAATTTAAATCTGGACCGATTACCTATTGGGAAGGGACCTCAAACTAGAAAAACAGCTACTGTTCAGGGAAAGATGGAGGGACTGGGCCTGATTGATGTATGGCGATATCATCATCCCAGAGATAGAGACTATACATATAGATCCCAAGTTCATGGTTGCTACTCCAGATTAGACATGTTTCTAGTTTCAAAGGCTGATGTGCATAGAGTAACAGAGTGTAAGATAGAACCCATAACTTTGTCAGATCATGGTCCCATTAGGATGAAAATAAATCTAGGGCAAGAAAAACAATTCAGATACTGGAGATGTCGCGATATTGAATGACCCCTTAATCCAACAGGAATTACGTGATAAGATAAAAGAATATATTGATATAAATGATAACGGAGAGGTTACCCCATCTATTTTATGGGATGGTGCCAAAGCTGTTGTGAGGGGACATATTATTCAAATAACATCGAGAATAAAGAAACAAAGAGAAGCCAGAAGACTTGAATTAGAGACTGAAATTATCAGGTTAGAAAAGGAACACAAAGTTTCAAGGAAAAAGAGTTCTTTAGAATTGTTAAAACAGGAGAGACAAAAATTAGATGATTTACTTTCATATAAAGCAGAGGTAATGCTTAGATTTGTGAAAAGAAAATATTATGAAATGGGGAATAAGGCAAGTAGGCTATTGGCTTTCCAGTTACGGAAAGCTCAATTAAGCCGGGTGGTACCTAAAATTAAACACCCTGACACAAATAGAATTACCTCCCAACCGAAAGAAGTAGCAGAGGCGTTTGCTGCATACTATAAAAAATTATACGAAGTTCAAGGATTGATAGGGAAGGAGGAGAAAATAACAAAACTCTTGGACTCGATCCAATTGAATAGATTGACACAAGATGAGACTGAGATGTTATCTTCTCTCATAACAGTACAGGAAATAATGGATAGTATAAGTAAATTAAAGAATAGTAAATCCCCAGGTGTCATTGGTTACTCCGGGGAATACTCTAATAATAAGTTTTTGTTCATGAACTAGCCCCAATTCTATGTCGAGTATATAACTATGCACTGAAGGAAAGGGACCCTCCAAAAACTTGGTCAGAGGCAATTATCACAGTTATACACAAAGATGGAAAAGACCCCACTCAATGTATGGGTTATCGGCCAATAAATCTGATATGCCAGGATTTAAAAATCCTGACCTCTATCTTGGCAAATAGAATACAGAGATATGTTCGCAAATTAGTTAACTCTGATCAAACGGGGTTCATAACCGGGCGGCAGGGCACGAATAATGTCAGACGAGCTCTAAATCTACAATATATTGCCTCTGGTAGAAAGACTCCATCAATGCTTCTCAGCTTAGATGCTGAGAAGGCATTTGATAGACTGGACTGGACATTTTTGGAGCAAACAATGGCTCATATGGGCTTTAATGAAACCTTTTTTAATTTGGATTAAAGTATTTTATATGAGTCCGAGGTCAAGAGTTAGAGTTAATGGCCAATGCTCTGACTTCTTTGATCTGGGACGGGGGACAAGGCAGGGGGACGCGCTCTCGCCAATCCTGTTCGCTCTTAGCATTGAGCCCCTTGCGGAATTGATCAGAAGTAACCCCCTTATACATGGAATAAAAGATGAGAGTGGGGAACAACATAAAATAGCCCTTTATACGGACGACATATTATTGTTTATTGAAAATCCTGTCCAATCAGTCCCGGCTCTTTTAAAAAGTCTTGATGAATATGGTTTAGTAGTCGGCTATAAAGTTAACCCTAGTAAATCAGAGGCAATGATGGTATCTGGCCCAGTCAACTTGATGATATAGTATCCTTCCGCACATCTAAACAGGGTTTCAGATACTTAGGGATCATACTCACCCCTCAGGTAACACAGCTGTACCAGGCGAATTACAAAAAAATATTCGGGATATTCAGAAATGAACTGGCAAGATGGGATGTGCTACCATTATCCCTTCTGGGTAGAGTAGAAGCTGTTAAAATGAATTTACTCCCCAGAATTTTGTTTCTGTTCCAGTCTCTCCCAATCGGGATCCCAACATCGGCCTTCAATATGCTGGACAAGCTTATATCTAAATTCATATGGCAGAATAAGAGACCAAGAGTGAGACTTAAAACACTCACTCTTGGGAAGGACAGGGGTGGACTCAGCCTCCCCAATTTAAAATGTTATTTCCGGGCAGCACAACTAACAGCAGTGGTAGCTTGGATTAACAAAGACTTAGAATCGGGATGGGTGAACATAGAGCAGCGCTCAGTGCCAGCAATACCTCTATCCACATTAATGTTTCTAAACAAGCAGTCCCAGAAGAAATTTGAAATAAAAAATGTATGGGTAAAACACACTTTGAAAGTATGGTCGGCAGTCCAAAAGAAAATTAGAGGATCAGTTGCCCTCTCAAGGGCTATGCAGATTAATGGAAATCCAGATTCCCCCCCCTCAACAACGGATATCACTTTTAAGATGTGGGCAGGCAGGAACCTGAAGATTATTGACCAGTTACTTTGTGACACCAGCGTACAGCCATTCTCATACCTACAAGACAAATTCCTTTTACCTCAAAGTGATATGTTCCCGTATTTCCAGATAAGAAATTACCTTACAAACCATACAGATTGGAATATAATCAAAAATGCTCCAACAAATATAGAGATTTATTTTATTAATATAACTAGACATCACTTACCCAGTAAAAAGCATGTTTCCCATATGTATAGAAATTTGTTACTGGATACATCGGACAACACTTTTTATATTAAAAACAAATGGGAGCTGGAATTAAATATTATATTTGAGGATGTGGAGTGGGAGACAATATGCATTGGTTGTCATGAAGGTATTAATAGTAATATGTGGAAAGAGTTTGATTGGAAGATGAAGACTAGGTTTTTTAAGACACCTTCCATGGTCTCTAAATTTGCGGATAATCCAGCGGCAATATACTGTTGGAGAAGATGTGGAGGGGTTGGTGATCACTCACATATTCTGGGATTGCCCAATGATAATTCCTTTTAGAAAAGGGGGGAAAAAGTGAGATAGATAAAGTTCTGGGAATTAACATACTATTTACCCCAAGTCAATTTCTTTTCGAACTCCTGAAGGCATGTACACAAGAGACCAGAAGCACTTGTTACATGTACTCTTGATGACTGCTAGGAAAATGGTGACAATACAATGGTTGAATCAACAGCCACCTACAGTGACACAATAGAAACAGAAGTTGAGGGAGGTGTATGGAATGGAGGCTTTAACTGCTCAATTACAATTAAGATCTGAGGTTTTTATGAGGAGATGGCTACCTATTGCAGGATACCTTTCTAACTGAGGGGAATCCGGCATTATGATGGAATGTCTCAACTGTCCATTTATTTATTTGTTTCTTGATTTTCACTAATCACTTTTACCCAACTTTCTGGGCCCTAGGGTTTTTTTTTTTTTCTCTCTCTCTTGTAGTTACTGTCTCTAGCTCTGTCATGTATAATTTGTGATATAATTTGTGCTGTTGTCAAGGAATGTTTGTGTTTCTCTTCAATAAAAATAAAGTTAAAAAAAAAAGCCTCTTCAAAGAAACCCTGAACTCTTGTGATTAAGTGAAATGGAAGAGAAGCTTTTTGTTGTCTTTGGTTCATTAGGATGTGAATATATTGCCCTCAGTGTGTCAACAGCAGTCATAAATATAAATGAAAATTAAAAGGCAAGAAGAAATAAGAAAAACTTCACAACATTTCAGTTGTGAATCCATAGTGGAAATAAGACCACTGGGGGCTGCTTTGAAAGCAATTTACAACCTGGTTCATCGGTTCTAATCTCTAATGCTAGATTTCACATCCATAACTGTACAGGGGGTGAATTTTTATGTAACTCAGAGAAAATTATTAATGGTAGGACGGGATTAAATAAGAAGTTAATCTGGGCCACACCATGTGATTACAGCATGGTTTTCTGAGACAAAGGAAATTATAAAACTCAAATCCCCAGCATGCCTGGCGGTTTCAGTTTCACACCCAGGTGTGAACGTGATGTCATGGCCTCTCACTGGCTGGGGACCCCTTTCTCACAGCGAGGTTCCTGGCAAAGGTGGACCGCATCCTGGCAGCCTTAAATACTGCGAGCACAATAAGCTTGTTCTCTTGCTCCCTTTTCCTGCGCCTCGACTCCATTGCTGGACTTTCCTCTACATGACCCAGGAACACCCCTTTTGGCCACAGCTCCGAGCCAGCAACCACGAGGCCTCCCAGCAACGCGCTAGTCAGCCACCGGTAAGGAAGATCGGTTCACGTGCCCAGTCCAGCCAGCACCACGAGTGACCCAAGTGTGAACCAACAGCTGCTAAGCCGGACTCATACCAGTCATCGTCCCCGGACTCTACAACGCCACCGATCGCTTCCGGAGTTCGGACTTCTGTACTTATGATAATAGCTCGGGTCGGGTCGGTTTCGGGTCGAATTTTCACAGGTCTATTCAGGTTCGGGTCCATGAAAGTGGACCCGTGAAGACCTCTACCATGCACCAGCCTCTGCCAGTCTGGTGAGGAGTCTGCAAGCCCCAGCCACTGTCCTGGCTGCTCTCCCCCCAAAACAGGGGCAGAAATGGAAGAGATGCCACCTCTGTGCCCCTAGAGACAATAAAACAAGTCTTATATGTTTCAAATGTGATGCCTTTGCAAAATGCCACTCCTGAGTGTGAAGACACATGCCCCCCCTTGTATTTTTGTATATTCACTGCAAATATTCATATAAACCATTACCAAGTAATCAACATGTGTATTTTGCATGGTTAAACCTAATTTCGTACATGTGTTTTGTTGACAAAAACATGGTTTTAGGGAACAGTCAGGTGACCAAGTCAGTGTCAGATTGTATCATCCATCCATCCATCCACCAATTCACCCATTATTTTCTGTTTAATCCATAGTTGGTTGTGGAGGCAACAGCCTAAGCAGAGAGGTCCAGACCTCCATCGCCCCAGCCGCCTCCACCAGCTCCTCCAAAAGAACACAAAGGTGTTCCCAGGCCAGCTGAGAGATATGAGGCCCAATCTTCTGCCAAATTTCCTAAAGCCGCCATTAACGGGTAGCGGGAGAGGCGTTCCCCCGCAAAGAATGCAATCTTCCTGTCATGTTCTGCAGAGGGAGGAAGGACCGAAGAGCAGGAGTCCTCAAGAAACAAAAGGATTTATCAACAAAAATACCGAAACACCAAAACTCGGTATCTTGCGATCGCGGGTTTAGGGTAGCGGGTGGTTTGAAATTGTACTGAATCCGTACTGAAACCGTGACACAAAAACCGAGGTACGGACCGTACTGTGAGCCACCTGTACGGTTGCACCCCTTATATATACAGTATGTATACATAGAGGAGGAGGAAGGAAGAGGAGTAAGCTCTACAGCAGAGTCCCAGATGAGTTGCGCACGAGAGCTGCTCCGATCTGGATGAAAAGATGCTCCATAACAGGGTTGGGAAAGTGGATTGCGCATAGTGCAACCTGCTCTTAAAGGCAATGGCTGCAGACGCACTGATTGGTTTAACAAGTTAAACGCCCTAACCACTCCTATGCATAATGTAGCGGGTAGCGCAGGTGGGACTATTTAGGGGTATCCCTAAATAGTGGCTGTAGCAGATCTGGCCGAAGATCACACTGAATTGACACCATACTTTCACATGCGGTGGAATACAGATACTTGAAGAAATGATTCCTGATGTTTGGAAGTTTACTAAACCGCCTCCAAAGTGTCACCAACGGAGAAAACCCCAAGAAAAATGCATACACCAGCTATTTACATCCTCACATTCATTTCACTTTTGGTCCATCCGAAGCATAGGAAATGAAATACAGATCTTTATTGTGCAAACACAAGGTTAGTACATGAGGTCCCAGGAATTTGCCAACTCTGAACGTTGCATAGTCTGAAATGGCCCTAAGTCTCCTTTTCACAAGATGTGCTGGCCTCAAATTAAAGGGAGAAAAAAAAAGAAGACACTGAGATAATAACAGGCAAAGATGGGTTCATTATGACCAGAACACAAATGGATGAAACATTGGCAATTTTACTGCAGTCATATTTTAATATATACAATGAAAGCACAAAACTATAGTGTGATACATTCAGACTAATTTTTTTTAGAATATGCCTGCACACTCGTGAGGGAGCAGTCCAGCAGTAATTACAGGTGAACTCTAGTTCCTAATAACCTTCAGCTCAAAGACCAGCGGCAGGCTGACAAATTAGGGTTCTCCCTTTCAGCCACGCAGGGGCTCTCAGAGGTTAATAGGAATCAGGAGGTTGTGTGTGTGTATGAGAGAGAGACATACACAATGCATTTACTCATGTTTTTGTGGGTATGTGCAGCTAAACTACCAAGCTAATGGGAATCCAAGCTGTGCTAAATCTCTGCAGTAGCCGGGGCTTGCTAACAGGGATTTAGTATCGTTCTTTGTGTCAGCAATATCTGGCAGCGGTACAGGAATTAGGATCGCTCATGGCCAAGCAATACAAAATCAGGCTTATGATGGTTAAGTTTTGTTTGTACTTTGGCAATAAAGAGCTCAGCATGTTTGTTTATCATGTATTATCTAATTTCTGTAGAGCAAGGGATGTTAACATTATCCACCGCTCTCAGATGAGACTACTCCGATGAAATTACTACCTTTTGTAGCAAATGAAAAGGATTAATTATTGGCAACATTTGTGTCTGAAACAGACAATAGCTGAGGTACAATGAGGCTGCTCTACAGGTTTTCACCCTCATGTCCCTTTTTTCTTTTCTCTCTTTAGCTTAAGTTCTTCAGTTCTCAGAAGTTCTACTTGCTAATCAGTACCTATTTGCCCTCCATCTGTGTTTTCTTATTTTCTCCACACATAATTTTTTATTTTCCTTGCACTCTTTCACACTATTACTGTCATTCTAACTTCCACAGTGGCCATAAAGTCCCTGTCCATCTGTCTCTCTCCATCTTCCATCTTAGAAATTATCTCCAAAAGAAGAATAAAGTAGACTTGCTTTAGTTCTGATACCAGGATGAGGATGCGAAAAGTGAGGAGTCTTGCAAACACAGTGCAATGAGAACGTTGTCAGAAAAGAAGAAAATATACATAACAGAAGTCACAAATACAAATAAAAAAATCTGCTCCAAAGAGAACAGTGTAAGAAAGAAGACAATAAAAAAAAACAAACATGTAATTCAGAAGTAAAAAGAGAGAATAGGATAATTTCAACTTTAATGTTGGCTCTAGGAACAAATAACATTAAAAACAAACAAAAAAAAAACAAAACATTAAAATAAGACATTGTGTACATGTGGAAAAATGCATCTTTTATTTGTCTTTGTGTGGGGGGGGGGTGTGTTCTTCTCAGAGTTTCAGTAGATGAGACCTTGACTGAAAAACCTATAAAAACCTGTAATACCTGCACAGCATGAGTACAGGTGGGAGTAACTGTAAATACATCCCATGGTGCAGGATCTATGTGAGTCATTTTCCACATGACAGGAGGACATGGCAGAAGCTGTTGCTTGCCTTGATTACATGTGTGGAGCTTGGCATTCAGGCAGAATGTAGTCTCTGCCTGTCAAATGCACAGCTTTATTTATTTATTCATTTATTTTAATATTGCACATTGATCTTCAAAGCAAAAGGCACAAACTGAAATCTTCTTGTTGGCGTTTCAGAGAAAAACTAAGTAAAACTGCAACTAAGGCTCTATATTTTACAAAATAGCAAGAAGTATGTAGAACTCTGGTAAACCTTAAAAATGGTGAAATGGTGCTCCATTCTAGCAGCTTGGCAGCTTGACAATAAAGAAGGTCACACACTGGCCTTGGTCTAATGCAGGTCCATAAAATTGTAAACTCATGTAATGACATCATAGTGGGACCACATGCATACGGCACCACATGAAAGCAATATACCACTGAACAATGCTCCAACCCTGAGGCAAAACAGCTAACAACCATTATGTAAGAACAGAACCACAGAAATAATATTACATTTCAACACACACACACTGTACAGTGTATGGGCAATCTAAATATTCTAACATTTACACACACACACACAAACATAAACCTCTCTTCCTCAAACATACGGTTATCAAAGACAGACCATGACTATGGCGTTTGGATATTACAGAGCAAAGAAGTTAAACTTTAATGGCAGCTAATGAAAAGCAAGAGAAGCGAATAAAACAAAAGTATTGACACTGTATGAACACTTGCCTTGCATTTTTTAAAACCTGCTTTTTAATTGATTCACAGCTGTATTTAATATAATATTTGGGATTATTTATAAGAAATCTATCTCACAAGATGAGAAGGGGCAACAGATCCTAAGAGCAGTTTATTTCACAGCTAATTAACAGCAATCAAATAAACAAATAAACAAATAAATAATTTATTATTATTATTATTATTATTATTATTATTATTATTATTATTATTGTTGTTATAATGTAAGGAAACAAGCAAAATAAAAACATGGTTGTAATTCACTGGAATTGTTGCTATGTTTCTGATCTTCATTCTCCTTTCCAGACATGGTGAAATTAACTAATTGGCATCATGGTATGTAATTAACTGGCAATATTTTCCTGAGAGGTTTTGCTTTTCATGAGAAATTAGTCCCACTATGCTAGAAAAGCTCATTCTCCCTGATTTTTTTTTTTTTTTTTTTGCATGGAATAGGCATGAAATGAAAGTCTCTGTTAGCTATTATGGGTTTAGTTAATGGTCTACACATCAAATAACTGAAAGTCATTTATTTAACTGACGCATGCCCTTATCCAGTATTAATTCAGGATGCACCTAAGTTATATCTTTCTTTGTTGACTATTCTGTAATGCCTTTTCTACTATAAAATGTTCTTGAAATTTGAATTGCTACTTTGAGTTTGATGCATGACAAAACAAGGGGGTATTTGACAGAGACAAAAAGTAAATATATTTTATGCTTTCAAGGCTCAGTGATTAGAAATGTCCAGTGTCAATGCAAGTTAGCAGCCACTGAACAGATACTGTTTGTTCGCTTCACTGGCAGTCTAAGAAATTCTCCATGCTCAAAGACATAAATTGATACATAGACACACTCATTCACAGTACAAATGACACTGTGGAGAAAAGATTGTAGAAATGAACTCGTGTGAATCAGTGTGGTTACACAATCAAAGAGATACAGCACCCAGTGTTTTCTTCTAAATCCTTAATTAGGAAGTCTTTCATGTGCCCATAGATCTACAACTCAAGATTTAAATAACGTTAATACATGTGAAAATCATTAATTCCCCACTGTGTCTTTCTTAGCTTTATGAATCGGCAGTGTAATGTGTTCCAGCATGCATCCATGCATGTGTCACACACTTCTATCTATCACAGAGCCATCTTTGTCTTCACTCTGAACTGCGGTGGTGTGTGTGTGTGTGTGTGTGGGGTGTGATTGATGGTGCTGCAGTGGTAATGCAGAGGAAGAAGCTGTGTCAGATCACAGTAGCAGTAAATGCTGAGTGGTGGCAGAAAGAAGGGAAGATAACTTTTCTGAAACTTCCATTGTATTTCTTAAGAAAAAATGTTGTTTTTAACGTTATTGTTTTGTCTATATTGTTTTTAATAACTCTCTCCATATATATGGTTAGTGCCATAGTTTGGCAGAATCTTTATATCTTTTTTATTTGATATACAGGTAAATGCAGTTTGATCTTAGCAGTTTTGTGTGCATGTGAGTCAGAGTGAATGTGCCCTTCATCAGCCCTCTTTCACAGTCTGATCTCACATTATTTATTAACACCTGAAACCTTGATTCTGTCAGAGAGGACTAAAATTACTGATGGTGAAGCACAAGAGGAAAACAGGGCATACAAAGACACAAGACACACAGTGATTAGTGTGTATAGTATGGTGGTGTGTGTGGTGCATGTAAATAACAGTGTGGTGGTCAGTGATGTGGTGCCTAATGTAACTCCCCCCCCCCCCCCCCCCCCCCCCCCCCCCCCCCCCCACACACACACACACACCAGAACCTAAGCAGCCCAACAGCCAGATATAAAGTAGTGATATTCACCTCCAAGCACCAGAACTATAGGCTGGATGACAGTTGATGCTTCTGTGTTGGGTCAGTGTCACGCAGCACACCTCAACCAGTGCACTGGATTTTCCCCACAGACCCAATAGGAACCATCAAGCCTGACCACCGACCCCACCAACCACAGGACCCACCAAAGCAATGAGCCCACCACACCCAAGAGCCAACAGAAAGGGGACCAACCCAGGGAGGGGACCTGGGGTGTTCAACAATAAATTTACATTTTGCACTAAAATGATCCTGTTTTGATAAGGTTCAAGGTAAACCTTGATCACCCATGATATGATATGAATTCCATATGATATTTTATCATTATTATCATCATGACTATTATTAATAATAATAATAATTATTAGTAGTAGTAGTAGTACTTTTTAACTTATTTTTGTATTTTGTTTAACGCGGGTAAACACACACACACACATGTAATATATAATGTGTATACATATATATATATATATATATATATATAATATATATATATATATATATATATATATATATATATATATATATGTACAGTGGTACCTCTACTTACGAATGTCTCTACATACAAAATTTTCAGGTTACGACTCAACGGTATTACCTCTTCTTACGAAAGAAAATTTCAGGATACAAAAGGTAAAAATACAGTACGCACTGCTACTCGCAGCTCCCACAGTTTACGGAACGTAAACATAATTGTAGGTACTCTGCTATCGGCTAGCATCTTCCTGGCATCTCTATTTAATTTGTCTGAATCTCGGAATTTGTTGAAAAGAATCACCCAGAAAAAGTGTTCACTAGTCGGGCTATTCGCTCACTATGTTGATGTTTGCCTGCACATTTTTGAAGGATTGTTAAAAGCCGACAAAAGCAAACATCTTTGGATCGGTTCTTTACAAAACTTCAGGCACAAACCATTGCTGAGAGAGAACATGAACCAAAGAAGGCAAAAGGTGACGACGATAGCAGTTAAAAGGTAAATGAACATAATTTTTATTATTTACTTTATTCTTTGTTTTTTCATTATGTACAACTCTCATTTTATGTTTATTGTGCAGTAATCTGATTGTAACATGTATTAGTTATGATTTATAAAAAAAAATTATGTTTCAAATTTTGGGGGGCTTGGAACGGATTAGGGCATTTACATGGAAAACGCGTCTCTACTTACGAAATTTTCAGGTTACTAAACTACTTCCAGAACCAATTAATTTCGTAAGTAGAGGTAGCATTGTATATATATATATATATATATATATATATATATATATATATATATATATATATATATATATATGACTTTAATTGAATATGAGGAAAACAAAATCGTAGAGAGACATTCAGCATTAAATAAACAGTCTAATTGTAAAGTAAAAAATGAACATAGAAGTCACAGACATGTTTTTGCCAGTTTTTTGTAGATTTTTCATGTTTCTCTATTTCAACTGTGTTATAAAGTTCTGTTTTGAAAAAAAAAAAGGTCCTGCTTCTTCAGATGAATATGAAGAGGGGATGCATTTAAGAAATCTTTGTAAATCTGTGAGTAGTTTTGCACATAATTCACCTTCTTATTAAAAACCTACTCTGGATTCACTAACACAGGCGTAAAACTTGTATTTGTTTCATAAGATTGTGTAGGATGATGAATTCTAATCACTCACAGGCTGACAGTATGGGGGGATCCTGTTACACCCAGCATACATGCTATACATGCTTTACATTTAAATGCTTCAAAACTTGATGGTATAATTCCCAGAACACATGTGTAGCTTATAAATAATAACAAGTACACAGCTCATTTGGTGATGCATCAAATGAGCCACGTAGCCAAATACCAGCCTTAGCTCACCTTTAGTGTGGGGCAGACTTAAATGTAAATGACGTGATTCAATGTGCATCATGTCTGGGAAATAAAAGTGCATCCCAAACCTGCTGTCTTAATCCCTTTAAAATGGCCTGAGATTTCCAAAGGCGTTTAACAAATACACCCATTATTTTTAACCAGGCACAAACCAGGTTATGAAATTTTCTTTATTAGTATTTCACTGAGCAAACAAGATGGGGCTGAACTAGTTGACAAAAGCCCACAGATCAACTCGAGGTCACCATAGCGACCACAAAACTTGAACTCCATGTCAGAAAATTAGAATTGATGCAAAGAACAATGACTTGGAGCACACTCCCAACAGCGCATCATCAGTGGATGTTAGTGCATATTAGATTTTATGATATATTAATTTGAATATGCAAACTTTATATTTCAGAAAACTTGAAAATTTAGTATTGCTATTGATAATAGACTTTCATTTCACCTGCTCCCTGTTCAGGGTCGCATAGAATGATCCACATAAATGGTTTGGCACAAGTTTTACACCTGATACCCTTCCTGACACAAACAAAACAACAAAAAAATTGCTTAATTTTAATTTTCTTACCTTTAATAGTAAAACTGAATCATTGTAAAAAAAAAAAAAAAAAAAAGAAGTCTCACAGTTGGACTCGGGCATGGGTCTTATGCATGTGAGAGATTCATAAGGCATATCTGAGAATGAAGGTTGGATTTCTACCAACGGCCCTTCCAGACTGCTTATTGCCCTGTATGTGATCTTACAATGGCTTCGCACAGTGGCTTAACAAATGCAGGTTTTACCATTTTCCAGTTTCAGAAATTATGTTGAATAATGTAAGATGTGGGGCATTGTTTGTTGTGTTGGTGTGTTTTTCTTTTTTTTTTTTTTTTTTTTTTTTTTGGTTTGTAAAAAAAATTCTGTCTGCATAATTCTGTATCAAATCTGTATGCACTTAACCTTCAAAATCGCTCACCCTGTATGGGTGCAACTGACCAAGGTGGACACCTTCGTGCTAGCATAAATAAAGATGTATGCAATTCTGTCTCTGGTAGACATGGAAGCACTTTTTATTTGATCTTTTTCTGTATCTATGATGGCGCACCTTGTTCATCAGTTGCGCGTAGAAGAGTGAATGATATTGTATCGCTGGAGCACAGCGCTGTGTGCAGAAAAGTGAAAGTAAAAGGATACTATTCATGTTCCACAGATATTCAAGCCTTGTGAGTTCTTTGATTTTTTTTTTCTATTCTTGTCTCTCACCCTGATCCACCCAGACCAGACCTGCCCTAATTTTATATTCACAACTCGATATGGCAGTTACAGTCAAAGATGAGGAGAGCATGACTGAGCAAGGGAAGAGGAGAACAACAAAGGTAAACATATCGTAAACTCCAGAGAGCCTTTGGGAATATGGTGCTCAGACAGATTTGATTCTACTCAAATCCATTTAACAATGGATTTCCTCCTCACACTGAGCATTAGAAATGAGAAGACCAATAAAGAGAAACTTTAGAATAGATAATAAATGAGAATTAAGTTTTACTTATGTCAACACAAAAATCATATATATATATATATATATATATATATATATATATATATGCCAGTTCTGCATAATCATAAGCACCGAATTGCATATAAATCCATATAGGCCAGCACACTGGAAAAGGTCATGTTAGCTGTTTTGGAAGAAAATAACAATAAATTATCTCCACTTGAATGTCATTCAAATTGCCCACCGTGGGTGTGTGTGCGTGTGTTCTGGTGCTTGAATGTATGTAATATGTTGATGCACAAACACGGCTATATTAAAAAATATGGGTAACGTATTTGTAATAAACATCTGTCATGGGAATAGAGAGAATAGAGAGAGTTTTAGGACCGTCAGCCTGCAGAGAGGGACATAAACGTGCCTTGATTTCATATTAGCGTATTGGCTAAAAGAAGAGAAATTTACTAACCCTTCAAGTATTTGACAACAAAGCATGCAATTAGAAAATAAATATATATAGTTTACTAAAGGCCGCACAAAATCAGCATTTGATTATCAGACATCCCGCTGGTGTAAGAATAGGAGAGCAAGAAAATGAATGAGAAAGAATGCTCAGTGAGTAAAGAACAGCCTTTTGACTGCTTGTTGTTTAAGAGGTGAGCAGCTTTCACTTCTAATCAACGAAACATGATAGCACAGATCCAGTCAGTGTTACCTGAACAGTTTCCCCACTCAGGGACTTTATTTATCAGAGACATGTAATTAGAAGAGACGGAGAGGCACTTCGTGTCTAAAGCAGATACAAACAAAACTAACCTCTGGGAATTTTAGGTTGAGTGCTAAAATCAGGTTGGAGCAACTAGAACCCCCCAGAAAAAAATAACAACAACAAAAAACTCAGGTCTGTTGGGTGACAGTCTTTAGATGAACTTAATCTGAAATCTCATTTTCGCCTCTTGACAAATGTTTACATTTATTCATTTAGTTTTGGATATTCAGAATTATCTTCAATTATCATTAGATTATCTTTGAAAGACATCAATATATAAATAGCAAACAAATGTATTATTGGAAAACCTGAGATTCAGCACACGTCCATTCACACCAGCCCAGTTGGTCTGCTTTAAATGGATCAGAGTTTGTTTACTCAGAAAGTAAACAAACTCAGGAAAGTTTACTTGGAAAGTCTGAATGTGTGAATGTGCAACTGAACTCTGATGCGGACTAAAGGATTGAACTCCAGTTAGCGTAAAAACTTTCATCTTGGTCTGCTTCAAGTAAACCAAATTGAGGACGTGAACTACAAAGCAGAGCAAATCCCCATTGACCCCGTGTTAAAAAGGCCCTAACTTTGCAGCAGAATTAAACATATTTATCGTCTGGTACAAAAAACTTTTTTTTTTATCTAATATATTCTGATCCTACATCCATGACAACTGTATGTGGGTGGTGGCGAGAGTGATTTTTTTTTTTTTGTACCACATCAGGCAAATTTATATTAAGCAGTGAAGTTGACTAATCTGATGCCCAGATGTCGTTTGACATTGTTTAATTGACAGCGATGTCAAATGCTGTTGGCTATGACAGCCATTGCTGTTGTGATTTTAGTAGCTTAGCTACTGAGCATTATATTGACTTCTGAGCTGTGAATAAAAACCTAACAGATCATGGTCATATTTTAAAGAGAATATGTCTTCTTGTGCTTCCTTTGATTGTCCTGACAGACTACCATGGCTGGCTGAAGTTGGTCTGGAAGAATCTGAGAATGAGGGATGGAGCTTAGCTTAGCCATGCTAACCGTGGCATTCATTTCATTTTGCGACTGAAACATTAGATACCAGAGCTCCCGCGACTGGGATGATTCACTGCATTTCCCAGCACAGTTCCAACTGGAAGAGTTGTGAAATAATTTTCCGTGACCAGACTTAGGCCTAGCCAAGCAATAGCTCGATGTATTGGACCAGCAGCACCACTTGGTTAACAGAGCTCATGAAAGAGTAATTTTGCCACATATTTGTTTATGTGGCAGAAAAAGAAGTTCCCCTGTAATAACCAAAAGATGAGCAAGATTACCTGTTCTTCAGTAATTTTTGATGCAGCACCACCACGAGGCGAGGAGGGGAATATGTCATTCAAAAGATCAATGTACAGTATGAAGCAAACTTGGACTGGTTGAATGTTACAACCCCAATCAAATCAAGTCTACCAGGCTTTTAGGTGTGAATGCATCCTTAAGAGTGAATCTGATGAAAAAAAATCAGCCTTTAGATTTAATTAAAATACAGTGTAGAAGGCTAAGTTGCAGAATAGAAGGTTACTGGTTTTACATTTTCCTTTATGTGGTTGGTTAATATTTAAAAGCATGTGATCATGATGGTTTCAAATGTGAAGCCAGTTTTCTAACTTGCTAAATTATGCAAAATATGTTTATGGAAACATGAAGAAAGTTTGCCAGTAAAAACTAGGCACATTTGCTGCTGAACAGATATCAGAAAAGAGAGCTTTACATTTTTACAAAATTTACTCTCCACCAAAATATGACATTTTTAGTTCAGCTCCAACCACGATGATGGAAAGATTGGTTAAAACCTTGACTTCAAGGAGTGTGATGAGGAATGAAAAACAGAGATAATGGGCCAGTCAGACTTTAAGGAAACTATATTTTAAAGGTGTATCTTTGACCATTTGATCTTTATTCTTGAATTTGATGTGGATGACAATGTTGACCTTGTTTAGGAGCTGACTTTACTTACGGGCAAACAGTTAAATTTTAGAAACTTTATGTATTCTGCTTCATCACAATTCTCTAAATATGTTCTGCTACAAATGGTGAAAGAATAGTTTGGCTTATGTCCGTAAGTCTGTTTCAACCACACATTCATGTGTGAAATCATTTGAGCCTGTGAAGGCTTAATTTCCTGCAGGAACATATCCTCAGCCTGCCAGTTCCCACAGTTTAGCATAACACCGACTTCGGTTCCACTCAGTATCAAAGCCCAACACCTCCCAGAGTCACCAGCCAGTGTCGCTCATGTCCCTGCCAACCTGTTGTCGCATAAGTATTGCAATGTCATGTGGGATACCCATTGCTCATTTTGATGTCAGTGCATTAGGTGAATGGGTTGGTCTATTTAGAAAGCGTGGGGTTGGTTGTAGCCTATAGAGTACCCAGTTCTCCCACGTTAGCTGTCTAACTGACGCTGGAACAGATTGCTTATGACAGCTTTCCGGCTGCACACACCAGACTTTGTGCGGCTGGACAGCTTCTATTACTGCAGGGTGCATCAGCGGATGCATATGTTAACACACATGGGAGCACAAAACAACTGTTAGCAAAAACAAGCACTAATAACAAAGATTCAGAGATCAAAACAAATCCAAATACATATTTTCAGCCACTCAGGTTCAGTGAAAAAAGACTGCATTAGTAGTAGACTATTACCTCTTCAATTTCATACAATCCTCATGTAACCATTTTATACATCATTCTTTCAACTACAATCCACCATCAACCTCCAGCCTCATGACCTTGAACAGGTTAAAGTTGATTTAGAAAATGAATGGGATGGATATTCTAAATGTCAGTGGATTATTAGTCTCTCTCTTTTTTTCTTTTTTTTTGCAGAAACTTAAAATACTAATTTTAAGGTGTTGCCTCGCCCTCTCCTTGGGTCACCATCATTCTGCCTCTCCTTATAATAACTCAGCTCCTCAAAGGAACTAAATTATGGTGGGTTTCAACATTGAGAGAATTTCCTCTTTGAAGAAGGAAGATGAGAGAGTAATGGACAACAGCAAATGGACCATTTTCATTGTAGCTCCAGCATTAGCTCTCTGTTTTGCTCTTCTGCTCTAAGACCATCCCTATGTCTGAACTTTTCTACCCCCTTTTCCTTGATCTCTCTGGCTTTGCATTTGTCAGTGCATTTCTCTTGTTATGTCAGTGTGACAGAGGAAGATGCAATGCTGTTCCCATCGGCAGTGTGGATAGAACAGTTTACTCTGAGCTGGTGAGCGTAGTAAGACTGCTGGCTGAAAGCAAGATCCTTTTCTTCGTGGCACTGCGAGTGCAAGTGTACAGAATCCAGATGAGGACAGGATGCAATAAAGAGGATGCGACAGGATGTTGGACATTACTCAGGCAAGGAAAAGGGCAATGTGGAAGAGGACTTTGTCAGTCATTCTGAGGTTTCATAGTGATCCTGTGGTAGCCTCATTAACCAAAATGCTATCCTGTAAGCAGGCGAGATGCTGGAAACAAATTCCCAAGTTCTACAATGTAATAAGCATTATCAAAACAATGTTTTAGTGTAGGTGATGAAAGGCTTAATAAGGATGAGACTATTGTACAATAGACATAACTCAGAAGTTATAAATATTTTGATTTTTATTGAATTTTTTGCATCAGTATATTGCTTGTGTTTTTTTTTATTTTTTTATTACACACACACAGCATCAACAAATGCATCAAGGGCATTGTAGGCTTTGTGTTTTGCCCAAGGACACTCAGACATGTAGACTGTGAGCCCAGAGATCAAGCCACCAACCTTTTGATTGGCACACACTGAGCACAAGTGCATGCCCTCCTCACCAGTTCAGTCCCTGTTATAGTCATACCTGCTGGCCACAAGGTTGATATGGATATATGGGTAAGAAAAATGACATTAAACTTCATTCATACCACATAAGACTGTACTTAGTCAGGTATCTGTGCTTGATGCCTTAAAATGTATGACCTGAGAAAAATAAATACAAATTAAAAAAGAAAAACTTTAATTAACTGTAATTTGCCATGGAAATTATCATTATTCTCTCTTAATATATTCTGTGGTACATCTAGAAATAGATTTACAGCACTCTTATTTTTGTACCAAAACATGGGGGCGTTCACACATTTGAAGGAGTAGTATTGAAAATTATCCTCAACTATAAACAAAAGCTTAGTTCTTGAAAAAGTTTTGTTCTCCAAAAAAACTCATGGCTATTGAAATACTGTTTTCTTTTTTCCTATTTGAATACTAAATATCATTAGTTACTATCTATCATGTTTTCACAATGCTGGCAAAAATAAATTGCCACCTTTATTGTGGTAGATCCCAGGAGTTATGTTGTCTGGAGGAATAGCTCCTGGGAGAATCTCCCAAAGCAAACTGGTCCTCAATAACACTAGAAGACCCACCATTTTTCTGCCTACCTAGAAGACACAGAGAGGGGTCATTTGACCCACACGGCTTTTGCCGAATACACTAATCACTCATTTTGTGGTAATGGGGCTGTTAGGGGCAGTGTGTGGGGTGATGGGTGAGGGGGTAACACCATACAGTGGTAACAGCCAAGACAAACAGGGACAGACAGCTTCTTCCCAAGGGCTGTCAGCCTCTAAAATCACCACAGGTAGATGATGTCAGCAGCAAAGAGAGATAGCACAGTTTGGCGGACAGTGTATTATTGTGCACCGAATCGTAACAAGTGTTTGAATATGATATTGTCATTGACAGCGATGTCAAGTGATAAATGTCATGTTTAGAATAAAGTAATATGACTGTGAATCCATATCTATACCAGAGATGTCAAATTGATAGAGAAGCCAATCGTAAACTTTCACTGACGTTTCTGTCACTTCAACAAAAGAAGCTACCGGTGAAAACCAAATTATGTCCCCCCCTTGTTCCAATGTAAAGTAGCTCCCTCTACAGGGATGAACATACATCGCTTCCTATCTGTTTCCTACAAAGCTATGAAGGGGGAACAGGGTTATTGTTATCTAGTCCAATACAGGTATCATTTCTGGCTAATCCATACCTACTATGAGTGACAACAATTTATGAATGAACGAACGTCATTGGTTTCATCCTGGGGTTGTTTACATTTCTCTGACCTCTGACCTCAGTGATTAGATAGATAGATAGACAGACGGACAGACGGATAGATGGATAGACAGATAGATAGATAGATGGATAGATAGATAGATAGATTTTTGTGCTTGTTTCAAATTGGCAAATATTCACCAACTCTCTGTTTACCAGGCCTGTTTGAACTTATTATACAATAGCCTATTATTGTAGTCATAATAATTGGCCTAATATATATAATAAATATAATAATAATATGATTTCAAATTTTCAATAACATTATCAATCATATAGTCTTTAAGACTTTTTTTTACTGTTGTATTATAATCAAAAGGAAAGCTTGTCAGCCGATTGATATCACATGTATATCACCAATATAACATGCATAGCTGCCTTGGAGACTAGTTGGGGGCTCAAAACTGAGTCGAGCGGCAGGAGGTCCTCCAATATGTTTTGGTCTAAGGGGGCTCCGTCAGGAAAAAAAAAAAGTTTGGGAACCGGTGGCTGCATGCATAACCTACCTCAGTACTAAAAGCTTGCCTGGGGGTCCCCTCCCCCACACAGGCTCAGGTGACTCTTGCAGTGTGCCACTAACAGCCACATTTCCATAACAAAAGGAGTGTCCACAGGGGGGACTAGGGGTCAAATGACCCTCTTGTGGGTCTTCTAGATAAAAAGGTCAATTGACCCCTCCGTGGGACTTCTAGTGATAATGGACCTGATTTACAGTACAGTGGGTTCAACATGTATGATTTTGTGATTTTGATTTTCTGATACTGCTTGATATCTGTCGCAGTCTGTCTTTGGTTGAAAGACACTGTGTTCTTCATCAATGTTCCTGTCTCACAGTTTTTGAAAAATGATGACTGATTTTTCTCACGACTACATATATTTTGTCCGAGATGGCCAGAATCCTACAGTGTGAAAATGTACTTGAGGAGATTAATTAGACGCATACGAACAATGGAAAACAAGGACCTTGATGTTTCTTGTCCAGACAAGGGTTACCAGGTTCCCACTCTGAAACCAGACTTGGAGGAAGGACTTGCTGTTGAGCAGCTGGTGGTTCGGCCTTTAACAACAGGGTGAAACTGGGCTCAGCCTGAACAAATCACTTGGGTTCTCCCCCCTCTGGCCGCACCATCTCCAAGGGTATTTGTACTATTGTGGGTTTGGTGTAGTGTGATTTCAAGGCCAAAGTAGGCCACCAAGCACACCCAGGACACAGTGGAAAGATTATACTTCTTGTCTGTTGATGGATTGCCCTGGTATCCTCCCGGAGGAGCTGGAGTCGGTGGCTGAGGAGAGGGAGGTCTGGACCTCTCTACTGAGGTTCTTGACCCAAGCCGAGATAAGAGGAACTCAAGAGGTAAACAAAACAGGAAGTACTTTGGAGGAGTTGGATGATTTCTTTTCTAGAAAATGGCTGTACCAAAGTAAGATCCAGTCATCAAAGGAGTCAACAACTGTGACAAAACTTGGTTTGTAAAAAGACAGCCAAATTGTATCTTAATGATGTTTGTGCCAGTGGCTTAGGTGTCTCTCTGAGCACTTTTCAAACTCACTTGTCTCATACTGGGAGTAATTATCACATAGCAAATTTGCTTTCTACCAGAGAGGCTGCATGACTTAAATGACTTAAACTGCATGAATTAAAGCACACTGGCTTCATGAAAATTAATCTATTGATGAGGCTCTACTGCAGGAGAGTCACTCAAACCTCTCATGTTTTCTAGCTGACTCCTTCAATTTTACTAACACCAACTACTCAGATTTCTCACATCATCCCAATTGTCTCATCTCTGCCCCTAAAAGAAAAGCTACACCAGTTTGCTGGCGCAGAGCGTCGGGGGGGCAGTGGTCCCCCGGCCCGGGCCCTGGAGGGCCCGGCGAAAGACAAAGAAACAGGTCTCTCCTCTGGCAAAAAGGCTCGTACATCGACGTCCTCGGAGTTTGTATTTATTAACAGCAATGGAAACACTTTAGGCGAAATCGGCACTTGGTACCGAGCAGAATGAATGAATGCCGGTAGCTGCTACAACAACTGGTGCGTCTCCCGCGTGACGTCACAACTGCATACCGCCGAATACATTTTAGACAGTATATTATGCCATAATACTACAGGTTTGATTGATTTCAAAATGACATGGTCACTCTTCGTGGTGTTGAACTCTTACTATCAAATGCTTTGAGCTGTGTGTCAAAAATGTAGTAATGCTTGTAAGCCCCGCTGTTGCGGTCATGTGTATGTTGTAAAACGATGTAATCACAAGCTTTATTGGGTTTAAAGGGCCCGGTCATGTGCCCCGCCCCCGGCCCGGCAGTGACATGTTCCGCCGCTGCCAATTTGTATCTGATGACAGAAATAAGTTGTTGAACAAACACAGTTATTATAGAAATCAAGCGTGGATTGTAGACACTGCTTTAAGTTGTGTCTTTATTTTATCACATTTTCCCCCAAAACTATAAATGGTTCAGTAGAATCCTTTTCACTAAAGGCACACTTTCAGGCATGTTCTGAAAACAATTAGTCTCTGCTCTTGATTGCTTGTTTTTTCTTGCTGGTTCTTCTTTGCATTTCTGCAGCTGTAAAATGATCCTCCAGCTCTTCTTTATGTTGCGGAAAAACGCATATCGGAAAATATACTGTATCAACTTCGTGAAAAACAGGCAAAATATCAGTGTTTTTTTTTTTTTTCTTTTTAAGGAACCACAGGCCTTTATTTATAGTGAAGAAGGACAGGAAACTGAGGCAGAGAGAGTGGGGAAGACAGCAGCAAATGGTTGCAGGCAGGGAGTTGAACCTGTGACTGCTGTGGAAAGAATGCAGCCTCTGTACAAAGGCCACCTGCTTAAACCAATGAGCGACACAGTGGCCCCATATCTGTTTTTTTTTAAAGCTCCCAGGGTGGTGAGGATGGCAACCCTTTCTTTCCTGCGAGTTGCAGCCAGAGAAGCTATTATAGTAGTTCTGTCTGTTTCAGAAAATAGGTTTAATAAACTATTCAAAACGTAAATCAGTTGACAAAACCCAGAGTTTGTTTCAAAACGGTGTTCTGAGAATGTTGACTCTGAGTTACTGCAACTGCACAAAGACATCCTTAGTGGAGCCCTACTTTATAATGACAATGGCAGATACATGCAAGAGATCCTCTTTTCTGATTCTGATACAAAAAACAAAAACAAAAGCAGTTGAACATGAAGTTTAAAAACATAACCCAGGCAGGTAACTTAAACATAACAGGCTCACAGTAATACTCAGTTTTATAATCTTTTGTTCTGACAAAGACAAGAATCTTTCACGGAGCTTCAGAGGGAATACAGGTGCATTTAAAACAGATTGTCAGTAAAAGTCAGATTGCACAAGCCTAGAGGAAAATTTATTTAGTTTTAGCAACATTCATGGGGGTATTCCAGATCTGAATGATTGCTGGCTTGACTGCAATAAAATAATTGTTCAAATCCTCATACTTTCCTGGTTCAAATATCATCATTCAAACGTCTCCATAATGTGTGTTGTATGATCATAAACCCATCTCAGCTTTATGAAGGGAAGGAGGCACATAAAACTCGGGGTATGTGGAAGTTAACCTGCTCTCCACCAGGTTTAATTCAGGGTCAGTTACTATGGTAACAGACTTGGGGTTACCTCGTGAAACGGAAAAACCCAGAGTCCCCCTCCCCCCAAAAGCTGTAAATCGAGGGGAAACACTATTTTAAATTCATTTATGTGGTGGTGTGCATTGCAGGACATTATAGTGGAATTGTAAAAACAAAACAAACAAACAAAAAAAAGAGGGGGGCAGGTGCCAGACTAAAACTGACTCCTGATGAATACTCACATTAACTATTTATTTATCACTTACTCTTTTTGATTAAAGTTATGAAAAAAAACAAAGTATGTTTGCACAACATTTATTTAGTTATTGCAACATGGCAAATGATTAGGCACACTCACATCTGTAGTCATTCTATAATCATGTTTTTGGAGTAAGTACTGTGTTAAGTACTGTGTCAAGTACTGTGCTACTAATAGAGCTCAGGCTAAAAAGAATATGTTCACATTTAAATAAATTCATACAGTTGGCATACACCTGTTTTATATTTGTACTGCTTGCTTTGGAAGTTGCCTCATATCCTACTATCTGAGATGTTCATTGTTCATTCTAGTTGCCTATGCTATCTATTTACGTCATGTCCAAGAAGAGCAATGTCAGTGTTTCTGCCTGAAGTCATATCACTGTTATGTTAGTGTATATGTCCAAAAACATGCATGTTTTATTAATTGGTGACTCTAAATTGCCCATAGGAGTGAGCATGTGAGTGGTCCAGATCTCCCGCGTAAAAGAGACTGTTGATCCCAAGGGGGCGAACCTGGTTAAATAAAGTTTAGTAAAAAAAAAACCAATAATAAAATTATATTTGTTTATTGAACTACAGTGCCTTGCGAAAGTATTCGGCCCTCTCTTTTCAACCTTTTGCCACATTTCAGGCTTCAAACATAAGGCTCTCTCTCTCTCTCTCTCTCTCTCTCTATATATATATATATATATATATATATATGATATATATATATATATATATATATATATATATATATATATATATATATATATATATATATATTTTTTTTTTTTTTTTTTTTGCCAAGAATCAACAATAAGTGGGACACAACCGTGAAGTGGAATGAAATTTATTGGATATTTTAAACTTTTTTAACAAATTGAAAAATGAAAAATGTGGGGCGTGCAATATTATTCAGCTGCTTTACTTTCAGTGCAGCAAACTGACTCCAGAAGTTCAGTTAGGATCTCTGAATGATCCAATGTTGTCCTGAATGACTGATGATGATCAATAGAATCCACCTGTGTGTAATCAAGTCTCCGTATAAATGCACCTGCTCTGTGATCGTCTCAGGGTTCTGTTTAAAGCTCAGACAGCATCATGAAGACCAGGGAACACACCAGGCAGGTCCCAGATACTGGTGTGAAGAAGTTTAAAGTGGGTGTGGATACAAAAAGATTTCCCAAGCTTTTTATTTGTTAAAAAAAATTAAAATATCCAATAAATTTTGTTCCACTTCAAAATTGTGTCCCACTTGTTGACAAAAAATTGGAATTTTATGTCTTTATGTTTGAAGCCTGAAATGTGGCAAAAGGTTGAAAAGTTCAAGGGGGCTGAATATTTTCACAAGGCACTGTATATATTTATAGGTTGAACCAGGGCAAAAGCATTTACCAATAAAAAAAAAATGACATCAATCCAACAGGACAGCATTCACCGAAATGGATATTTGTGTAAATGATTGCAAAAGTCCTGCATCCATACATGGAGAGTGAAATATGATAAGCAGTTCTTTCTGTTGGAGGTACATGTACAATATTCCATTACTTTTTCCTGACACTGACTTTTACTGTCCATAACATATGGATGTCAATGCAACCTATTAATGAGGATAAGAGTACAGACATGTGTGCTATTTTTGCTACCTCATTAGGACCTTTTTTGGTATAATCTTGTGGGTCCTGTGGTCACAATGCCACAGGACCCCCTATAGGCTAAGTATAAACAGGTAGTGGTTAAACTTAGGGTTTGGGTTACACTGTATGAAATGGATAAAAATCAATGCAACATCCTAGTAAAAATTGCTGCTCAAACTTGTTTGTGTTCGTGTGTGTTTTTCTGGATTCCTGGCATCCTTGCTATTCTCCAGTAATGGAGAACGTGTGGTAATAACAGTGATCTATCATACCAATGGCCTGGCTATGTCAAATACAGAGAAAGTAGAAGCTACGGAAGTACAGAACAGCAGAGATGACAGAGAGAACAGCAATAAAAACCTATAAGCTGAGCCAAACAAGTGGACAGACTTGAGTTTTCACTCTTTACTATAATGCAGGCATTGTCCACACCAATTTAAAAATGTATCCTCTCATAATTGTATTGTTCTCCATGTAGCTACTAGATTATGCAATGAAGCAGACATACACCTCTGCGTGAAATAGCAAGGCTTAGATTTGGTAAAAGAGCTTAAATAAATGTATTTTAAAGAGAAATCAGAAGTGAGCATGAGGCTGATGATATATCACAGCATCCCTCTTTCTGAAATTAATAAGCAATAGTTTATAGAAATAAAATCACAAGGTCAAATAATCCAGTCTCTGGAGAAATAGTTAAGATGAGAGTTATTTAAATTTAGCACATCAACACAGCAGCTCCTATCTGAACATGATGCTGCTTAAGAGTAACAGAGTTACTCAGAGTGACTCTTACTCCCCTTAATGCTCCTTTTGCCTGACCTTTCCTTTCAAAATTCAATAAGAGAAACCTGGTATAAAGAACAATTATATCTCACCAATTTGGTATAAAAAGAGACATTAAAAAAAGGTAAAATGGAAAAATAGCTTAAGCACATTTGTCTTGGTTTAGACTGAAATATATAGGTAAACCAAGTTAAGATAATCAACACGTAACAAGACAAGCGACATGTGCATTTGCTTCAGTCCAACAGGATGTCACTGACAATGAAAGCTTTTCTCCATTATTTCCCTTAAGCTTTTCAAAGGCTTTGTGAACCAATACACGGTAGTCTCTTGTTTCATTTTGTCCCTTCTCTGACCTGTTTATTGTCTTATACAGTATTTTTTTCTTTCCTATTTTCCCTGTTCCCTGTCACCTTGACTGTCACACCTCAAACCTTTATCAACAGCCTCTTTGTTGTAGCATGCTTATTAATCGTGTTCTTCTCTATCCACTTTTACATCATTTATCACTTAATAAATAAATAAAAAGGTTTTTTGCTGAGATGAGCCAAATAAAATAATCTTACACTTTAACTGAAGCAAATGATAGGTTCTCTTAAATGTGTGATAAATATAGAATAACCGTGAGGCCTCAGAGGTGATCAGACTCTATGGCATCAGACAACTCTCTTAACCGTTTGACGTTTGGTGTAATTTGTCCTTCCCTACAGGAATGTTAGGCTTTCCAACTGGCTTGACATATATGATGCAGTTTCAAAAACATTTTGAGGCTCAGTGGTGGTCGACGCACGCTCCCCCAGTCATGTCTCTGAAACGGTCGACGCACGCTCTCCCAGTCATGTCTCCGAGGCGATCGACGCACGCTCAACAAGACCCTTCCGGAGCCGCTGCAGCAGGGGCTGCAGGCGACCGAGTTCCCACCGTTTAGGGTTGGGAATCGAGAACCAGTTCCTGTAGAGAACTGGTTCCGTGTGTTTCAATTCCATTGAATCGTTTGGCAGTTTATCTAGCGATTCTCTTATCGATTAAGGGATGATTCATAAAAAACAATAAACGATTTGGTACGATTCGATACGGTTCGGTTCAGTTCGATTCAATAAAAATTGACATTTTAACCCCAACTACTTATTTTGCTTTATTACTGAGAAGAAAAAGAGAAACACAAATTTAATTTCAAAATAGTATTCTTTTGTATATTTAATGTCCAAGAGACAGTACACCAGGGCTACTGAACATAAATTCAGACAACATTAATTTAACCCTTTACAACAATGGTGTGCAAACTGTGGTACGCGTACCACTGGTGGTATGTGATCGCTCTCTGGTGGTACGCGGGGGAACGTCATGACTTGTCGATGCATGACAATGCATTATAAATACAACATTTCAAATGAAATTCAGGTAACAATAAATAACCACAATAAGGAATAAACATCTCTCCCGTGTATTTCAAGCTAATTGAGAAGGCATATATGGCTATATTTTAAAATTGGTCATCATGGTGGTACTCGGAGAGCTCAATAGTTTCTCAGGTGGTACACAGCATTAAAAGTTTGAAAACCACTGCTTTACAATATACCTGGGGGGATAATTAACATTACATAATGACAAGCAAAACTCGCAATCTGGTGTGCCTCACTTCACAGGTTTGCAAAACTCTGCTCATATTTAAAATCCAATTCTTACATTTCCCTCAAGGAACACAAAATAAAATATAAAAATTGCACAAAGTTTAATTATTCCTGCTAATGTGAGAATACACTGAGCATAAGGCTGAGGTTAGATATAAAAAATAAAAGTAGTTGTTATGAAACAATTAAGTTGCCTAATAAAGGCAAAAATTCAGAATGACTAGTGATTCAGTTACTTGTGAACTTCAACAGTAAAACATATCACTGACAAGATACATGGATCCAAAACTTTACTAAGCAGTTATAGAAAATAGCATGTTAAATTCAACATGCCTTTTTAAAGCCTGTAACTCTGAACATTAGCTTTTCTTATGTTTTGTTTGTTAATCACAAAAAGCTCTAAACCTGAATAACTAATACTTCAGGCATGAAAATCCTTCACCTTTCGGCGAAATTCGCTGTTTTGAAGTCAAAACGGGTGACCTTTTTTAAGTTAAAAAAAAAAAGGTTTTTTCATGGTCAAGTTAAGTTTGTATTTTGCATTTTTGTATTTTGAATTTTTTGTTAAATGAAGTCCTTTTTTGTTTAGTGAATCTACTGCACTTGGGTCCTCCTTCCACTCCCCCCACACGTTCTGACAGTTCTGAATGTCAGTTTCAATTAATTTTTGTTATATCACCAGTCCTAAAATGCAGCATCTGTATTGCATGCAATACAAAAAGTTGAATCCCATTTTCGAAAATACATTTTCTTAGTTCCTGTGTGTTCTGTATGCCTGCAAGTCTTGAAGAATGGCACCCTGGTCTAAGCACTTCTCCGAAACAAAACTTTCATTTTACAGTTTTAAAAGCCATCAGCGTGTGGTCATGACTTACAAAATTTGCATGAAGGGACACCGCCTGTTTTTCGAAACTGCATACTGTATTGGTAGTTTGTACTAATTTTGCCAAAATATAGTACAAAGTGTGCAGAATGTGAGTAATTGTACAATTTACAGTATGTGAAAAATGACTGGCTTCCAGCTGTCATGTAGCATCATCGTTTTTATGATGGCATACTCCAGACTAACAACTACTGCTGGACAGTATGCAGCACATATTGCTACTTTGTATGTGTAGTACATACTATCTAGTTTTGAGAATGGCCACAACCTGTAAAGCTGATATATGTAAGATCAATACCTCAAAATATTAAACAACAAAATAAATCTAAGTACATTTAAAAAAAAAAATCTATAGAACTACTATAAAAGAAGATCTATGTTGAACGCATAGATCTGCTGTGTAGCCAGAAAAAGCCCTCTAGGGATACTGTGCTCATTTATGGGGATGGGCCATCCCTGTAATACCACTTTCTCACACTAGATGTGACATAAATCATTGTAGCACTCTACCTTCTGTGTTTAAAAGAAGATGTAGTTGCACTGCTGATGGCTCCTATACATTTGACTCGTTTGTCAATCAGCTTGAGAGGAAGCTTAGAGCGTTATGGCTGAGCGTCCAGCCAAACTCACGACCTCATTACTGCCATGACCGGCTCCTGGCAAAAACCCATGTTGGGAGTCAAAGACAAAAAGGCAATTAAAAAAAAAAAAAAGGAAACTAAAGAGAGAGAGAAAAATAAAGGTCAACCCTAGTGTTTCTTCCACATTGGCAAGTAAAGGAATGAAATACGATGGAGAGTCCAAAGTTACTCTGCCTGGTTTTTGCTGATAGTAGGAATAGGACGCCCAGAGAGAGCCAGACAACACTTCCCAAAAATAAATTGCATCTGCTATTTTTATGTTTGAATATTATAATATTGATTTGATACATTAT
The DNA here is from genome assembly GCA_018398805.1 of Hirundichthys speculiger. Classification (NCBI taxonomy): domain Eukaryota; kingdom Metazoa; phylum Chordata; class Actinopteri; order Beloniformes; family Exocoetidae; genus Hirundichthys; species Hirundichthys speculiger. The sequence goes on along the minus strand of JAGFBZ010002532.1, from coordinate 1,466,703 downwards.
TTAGGTTTGGCAGTGATATGGGCACTAACAAAATATGTGAAAAGGGATAGAAAATTAGGAACATTAGGAATATTCATCTGCCAACTCTAATCTGCCAAGTGTTTGAATGACTCATGTTGGTATTGGAAACTATAAACTGTTTGTATTGAAAATTTCCTAGAGACATATCCAATAGAAATGCACTAAACTAAGCTAAAAACAAAATTAAAAAAAACAATTATGCATAAAACAATTATCCTCTATAGAAAAAAGAATCCTGTGCACTCCTCCTTACAACTGAAAGGCAGGCAATATCTTTAATTCTCAGAACAAGAAAAAAAAAATAACATAATACACAATAAATCAAACAATTCAACAATAAATTAAACAGAGATCTGGGGATGTTATAGTGAAGAGATGGCTAGATTTATGTTGATGTAAAGATACATTGTGCTGTCAAACAAGATGTGTAATTGTTTTTAATCACATTGTTCTTTGAAAATATGTATATAATTATGATTAACTATAACCATTTGTGATTTACTTAAATCTTACTCAAAAAAATATTAATAAATTCAAACGCGTGCTAGTGATTGTAGTGCTGACAAAGTAAAGAAAGTTGCACTGTTGGTAACACTGATGTGACATATTTGTCTGGGAAGTAAAACATCATACTGGCAGAAAAGTAATGGATACAGACAGATGACTCACATGATGTGTCCAGGTCATCTTAATGCACCATGTCTCAGAAGGTAAAATAAAGACAAAAACAAAGACATGAGGTTGTCACTCCGTGCCTCTATATGCTCCAGCTGATCTAGACATGAAAAAGCAAGTTGGCAGCTAGGCTACATGCTAGACTTCAGTGATTAAGGAGACACAATTTTAGTACATATTGTGGTTCATAATACTATCAAATAACTGCAACTCTGGATGTGAAAATGAAACTCGCTGACTAAAAGATTCTATACCTTTTTCTCTTTTGATTTACATGGTGGTTCCAAAACAATGCTGTGGTTAAATTTAAATGGTCATCTTACACAAAACTGTAGATCACAGGGACTAGTTTTTAAGTCAGTCTTGCAAAGGCTCCTGGGCCTGTTAACGGTTCAGTTAAGATCATTTTTTAGTGGTGTTTTGACAAGAAATCAAGTTGTGTTATGATATGAATGTGGAATGTTTTCAGTGTCAGAATGGCACTTTCCTTTCACATAATGATACACTCCTGTGACAGTTACTCTTGCAGTTACTCAGTCTTGTCAGGGTTTGATTGACCTGAAATGGACAGACCAAAAAATAAGGACTATCCAGATGGTAATACAGCGTGCTTTGCAGGATTAAATCAGAAGCAGCAGAAAAAATGTTGACTGTGAGTTACCAGGACGATACAAAAACACTGTCATCACTGCAAGGTCAACAGAAGAGATCCTCCTACTCTTCTTTGTTGAATTAGAGTTTTTTATTGCAATCACAAGGTAAATTTGAGCACATCTTTCCTCCTGAAGAGTAACACGGCTTCAGAAGTGAAAGAAAGACAGTTGATATGGAAGAAGTTAGACAGCAGGTGAATCTGTAAAAAAAATATTCAATGACTGTGATGTGGGTGAAGTGGTGGAAAGTAGGTGTATTATACCCAAAATTGAGTTTTCATGGAGGTGAAATTCAACAGCAACAAAAAAACCCTTTGAATCATGTTGTTATACTTAATCTTCAACTGCTTCAGACAGGGAACTCAAATGTAACAGGCTCAGTGGTGCTCATTTCATTAACATGTCACACTTCCAAAGAAAAAATAATATTTAAGGATCTTTAGTGTGAATATTGATGCAGTCAACACATCTATTTACACTGGGAAATCATACAGGACAACTGCTTAACTCGTAGGCAGAAGCAGGATATTATTAAAAAGTTATTATAAATTGATATCAACATCCAAATCGCTTATATCTTATATCTTATATCTGAAGACCTGTAAAATTCTTATTCGATGATGAAGGTGTGTGGCTGGGAAAGAGAAAAAAATGAATAAATAAATAAATAAAACTAAAAATGAAAACAAAAAATAAGCAAACAAAAAAAAAAGGAACTGCTTATGAGTTCGGCCACTATTCTTACAGCTCTGCATTGCTCCCCTTCAAACAGGCTATGTTCAGATCCCCATCATTATGAAGAACACTTGAAAATAAATGAACACTGAATAAAATATAATAACCCAAGGCATTTTGTGAAGTATAGCGTTAGATGATGCATGGAAGGAAAAGATCATGGAAATACAGTTGTGTTCAAAATAACATTAGTGCTTTTTTGAAAAAAATGTGAGGAAAGCTCAAAATCCTTATAATAGCTTTTATTTCCATATACAAATTGCATTGAGATTACAGCACATTCTTTTCCAAATTAAATCATGAGATTTTCTTTTTTTCCAAATTTGTTACTGTTTGCTGTTACTGTGAAAAATGAAGATTAGGCTGTTAAAAAAAAATAGTCTGCACTTTCTTGACAAACTCAAACTGTATAAACTGTTTGAAGATTTATCTTTCCTGTGAATCAGTGAATTAATATTGAGTTGTATAACAGCTGTTTCTGAGAACTGCTTCACATCTGTGTTCATGGAGTCGACCAGCTTCTGTCACCTGTGAGCAGGTATTCCAGTCCAGGACCATTAAACTACCTTCCACAGTTCCTCTGCATTTCTAGGTTTTTCCTCAGAAACAGCATTTTTGATGTCACTCCACATGTTTTCTATTGGGTCCAGGTCCAGAGATTGGGTTGGACACTCCTTAACATTAATCTTGTTTGTTTTGGAACCAAGATGCCTGAGACAGGCCCCAACTCTGATGATGTTAAATCCAGGCTAAATACAGTTCTGTCTAGCTGTGCATATGACAACTGGAAGGATTTTATCTGCACTCTTCATTTTGAATTCATTTTTTAATTTAATTTGTTCTTCTTTTTAAATTCATTTTTACTTTAATTTATTGATGCTTATTTTTTATGCTCTTATGATTTATGAAATGATTCTATTTGTCTTCATGTGATTTTTAATGGATCTGTAAAGCACTTTGAATTGCTTTCTGTGCAAATAGTGCTCTACAAATAAACTTGCCTTGTTTTGCCTTACTGGTGTGTTCAGGGTCCTTGACTTGTTGAAACACCCATTTCAAGGGCTTTTCCTTTTCGGACATGAGGAAACATGACCTTTTTAAGTGTTTTGATGTATTCAAACTGATCCATGCTCCCTGGTATGTGATAAATAGGCCCAACAACAAAGTATGAGAAACATCCACAGATGATGATACTTGCTCCACCATGCTTCACTGTCTTCAGTGTACGGTGGCCTGAATTCAGTGTTTGGGGGTCGTCTGACAAACTGTGGTCCCTCGACTCAAAAAGAACAATCTTGCTTTCATTAGTTCACAAAATACTGCTCCATTTCTCTTTTGTCCATTCTTTGTGTTATTTGGCAAATTGTAACCTCTTCAGTACATGGCATTTTTTTCAACAGTAGAACCTTGAAGGGGCTTCTTGCTAATAGGCTTCTCATAGGCATCTTCTAATTGTTACCTAAAGTTACCTACTCACAGGTAACTTTAGACTTTATTTGATCATGCTGGAGCTGATCATTTACTAAGTCTTTGCCTTTCTGGCAATTCTTTGATCCATTTGAATGGTAGTTTTCTGTTTTCTTCCAGGTCTTTCTGGTTATCATTGATGTTTTAAAGCATTTTAAATGATTTAACCTGAGCAGCCTATCATTTTCTGCACTCATGTTTACCCCTCCTCTATCAGCTTTTTAATTAAAACACGCTGCTCTTCTGAACAATATGTGGAACGACCTATTTTACTCAGATTTTCAGAGAAATGCACCACAACCGGTACAATCAACGTCTGCTGCCTTTGTTCTTTAATCAGAGGGTCACCTGTTTGACACCTGTTTTTATCACAGAATCAATTACCTCACTAAATGATCTCCACACTGCTATTTTTAAAATGGTCTAATATTCCTAATATTATTGCCTAATATTATTTTCTTCACTTTATATAAAATGAACAGCAAACAGCAAGCAAATTCATTCATTTTTCTTCATGTTTAGATTTGAAATACAGTGTTCAGTACTGCTGTTATTTTGAACAAAACTGCATCAGGGTATGTCAAACTATATATTTAATCAAATATATATGTCATTGTGCCAACATCTCCAACATACAAGTCATTACATTAAACCCATTTCAGCTTCATTATTTGACCCCACTACTTATTTCCATTGTGTGATGATCCATACCAGATGACTCCCCCCAAAGATGTTAATGGACTCCTCTGAACAAGGTCATCATAACAATTTTTTGCATCATACACTTATACAAGTTATAGAAGTGTCAAACTTAATCTTGCACCCTTTCTGTCTATGCAGTAAAATTCCATTTTAAATTACATTTAAGCCTTAATATTTAAATCACCTCAAATCTTTAATTAAGGAATAAGGTTTTTAAACATTTCAATGATTTGCCCATGTATTGGTTCACAATACAGAAAACTACAGGAGAGCCCTCCTGCCTACAGCTTCAGCCATCTATAATGACTCTATGAAGAAATGCAAATAATGAAAGATACTACAACATTTAATTTTCCTATGGGAAAATAAAGTATTATTGAACTAAATTGAATTTAATTAAATTAAAGCCTAAATGAAACTTAAGTAGGATTATATCTTAATAAATATCATTGCACACGTCTCAATGGGCTAGTCTCCTCAAAAATTTAAGTCTATCATTTGTTCTAATGCAAGTCAAATGAAATTCTGACTTCTAGTTGACTCATTTTGTTCTTAATATTGTGTGATTTTATTTTGTTTACATATTGCAGCCCTGAAGTGCAGAAATGGATGTGCATTAACACACTGAATGAAGGCTATGAAAAAAAGCATGAAAGATCAAATAAAAGTTAAGGCAGAAGAATCTCTGCTTTTTTGTTTTTGCATTTATCATTGATTTCTAACTTTTTTATGAAACGGGGCAGTACATTTCATGTCTTTATTTTTTCAACCTGCAGCCCTGCAGAGTGGACTACATTATTTATACCAATGTTCAATAATGATCACAAAGTTTTAGTTTTAATGAGCCTTCTGGTCTTGAGAGTCAGTCTTGATGGATTTAAAGTTAGACTTAGCTGAAAGTTATATGGACGATATCTTTACTGATGCACCACCAGTACTTCACCAGTGAAGCCTGCAAACTAAGACGTGGCGACAGGTTGTCTTAAAAATGTTCATTGATATGTTTGGTGTACTCGGTAATATAAAATAAAATAAAATAAAAATAATTTGCAAGCATATTTCATAAGCTAAACATATAATGAGATGATAGATGGTATGTCATACTATGCCGTATGTAAAAACACATTTGCCCAGTGTTACTGTTTGCCATCTCTCTGTTAAACCTCACCAGCAACTTACAGGCTTGGACTCATGTCCCTCTTGGCTCCTCATATGCAATTATGATCTTCCAAGTCCAGACTAGAACCACACTCATTCTTTATCAAAACAGACTCAAAATGGATCTTTTCAACTGCAATTTTCAATCAGCCTTACACAGCCTCTCGTCCCTGACTCACAGACACACAGACTACAGAAGAAGAATGAGATTGAAAAACAAGTTGGGTAATTAAAATATGATAATATGATATAATATCTTCTAAAAATGTGTCTCTCTCTTTCTCTTCCACTTTAAGTTTAAAATTTCCCCCCCATTTTACGCCTCTGTCCTTTTCATGGCATCTTGTACACTGCAAATGGCTGCAACACCCTCGAGTAGAGATCCGAACAGCAAAATTAATGAGACAACTGCTGGAATGTCAGGATTAGTGCCATTATCTCATTTTATATTTATGTGAGCCACAGTGGCCTTTGCAGGAGAGGATCTTGCTTAGCATTTTCCCACTCTGTGATTTACATTTTCTTTTTTCTTCTGCCCTTCATTCCCCAACAAGGTGATGTGTCCAATGAAGGACATGCATGGCCCAAGGAACAGGATGACCATCACCTGCTGTAGTCCCCATCTCCCTCTCTGTCTGTTGCTGTAGCAGCTAGCTATTTCTCCTCCCCCAACTACATTCTTTCAGCCTGCCATTCTTTACCGCATCTCCTCATGGCTGATCCCACCTTCCACCAGCTGTTGCTGTCTCCTAATAGCTGTCATCTTGATGTGGATGGACTAGGAAATTTTTCGTCTCACATCTTGCAAATGTGGCTCATTAAAGTGGAGGTTAAGATTAAGGTGGAGAAGGTCTCAGGAATGAACATCACGCTGCTCCATTTGCCTCCTCTAATAAGCTGCTGACAAGTCGATGCCCGGAACGTCCCTACAATGTGGTCATAAGTGTATATGCAACAACATTAAGAAGAGCCCGATGGCAACAAACTCAAGGTGTTTCATGGTACATGGTGGACATAAGCTGGAACAAGGAGCTGAATGATTAATAACTTGAGAAAGTCATGCTTCTAAACCTAGCCCAGTCACAATGAATGCAATCAGTCAATCAAAGCTGGAGCAATGACAATCATAATAGCATGCACGTTTCTGTAATCTCTGGCTTCACTAACCTTACTACTATGACATATTCAAAGGAAACTTTCAATTTGCATTAACAACAAATAAAAGAGAGCAGACAATTGGAATGAGAAACATGTCACATGACTCAATAGGCTCTCCAGATATTGAAACTGCAATTTAACACTATTCTGTTCATTATGCTGGATGTGCAAAATTCATTACTGAATAAAATGTTTGCTATTCAGAGACAACCTTAAACACAGTTACACCGGTTCAATCACAGAGCTAAATTTAGGTGTAAATAAACTATGGAGCAAAATGAAAAATAGATGAAAGGAACAAGAGAGGAAAATGAGTATAACCATGTTAGCTGCCTCCACCCTCACAGTACCATTAAAAAAAAGAAAGACGTGAAAAAGCAGCAGACACAGTGATTCACATATTATTAAATTTCCTCTTTTCTTAAATTATTTTGATGTGAATGGCAGAACAATTCAGCTTGGACACTAGCATGATACCACTCAGCAGATACAGATGTGGTAGGAAAATCAAAAGTAAAGTTAATTCACCAAACCCATTAAAGTGTTTCGCCTCAGTTTGGCAAACGCAGTCATACTGATGTTATTTTAGGCCTTGAAGACAAGATAATATGACTGCTGAAAAATCATAATTGTTCTTCAATTTCAAAAGTGAAAAGCAATTTAAAGTTTGGACTCCGGATAAAAATGCAATTGATTATATCATAATGGAACAACTGCTCACACAGATGCAGAAACAGACAGGTGAAAGAAACAGGTGGAGAAGGGCTGTGCAACTGATCATATTTTGTTTTCAGTCACAATTTTGGCTTTTGTGAATTATAAAAACTTGATCATCACGTTTAATAGCTATTGTTTCTATCCTGTTTCTCTTATGCTTTACAAAGCCCTGGCATCCCTCTTCTTCACAGCCAAGCAGTGAGTTGTGATAGAAAAAAAGTTTTTAACTGACACATAGTATCAAAGACTCCAGAGAACAACAGCCACATGTTTTCTATCCAAAAGATCAATAAATATGTGTTCTTTTCATTGGCAGAGTCCAAATAAGTACGAAACGTTCATGATCTCAATATTTTGGCCCTAACTGAGTACTGTTAACACACACCTACATACATACATGCCTAAGTGTATATTACAGATATGAAAACACTTACCTGTAATCATCAGTGAGGAGGTTCAGCAACAGGGAGCATGCAGAGGAAGACAAAGAAACACCTTTTAGATTAAGAAGTCAAAATTAGTCACATTCATTTGAAGTCATTTTATGTCACAATCTAAAGGCGTGTTTCATTAATTATTATAATCCCATATATCTAAAGTTTTCACATGTATCATCAAGACTGCTCAGCAGTCGATAGCTGACTGACTTGACTGATGACATTCTTCCTATACCTTATTTGATTTTTTTTTTTTTTTAACTGAAGACATCAATAGCTTAGCCTAATTATGTTCAGCTGTGAACTCAGATCTGTCCTGTCTCAGGTTAACAGACATTTTATTTAATGCAACTAAAAGCTAATGAGAGACAGATTTGTGAGAGATCTTCTTATTAATAGGTCTTCTGCTGCATAATACTTCAGCTAAATCATAACCTCACTCAAGATCCCATTTCTGATGAAGACATGTAAAATTTTTATTTGCCCTGTTAGCTCAAAATGATGTTTTCTTAAAAATGTGAAAAGAAGACAACCTATTAAGAACCTGTTCAGGTCAGTGTTTAACATGTGTACCAGTTTCCCCAATCCAGGTCCTCAGGGCCCCCCTCATGTTGCACATGTGCAAACCTTTGATGACCAGTTGAAGATCATCCATTCATTTGCACCATGTGTGCTTTAGCAAGCGAAACATCTACAACATGCAGGACAGTGGTCCTCTAGGACCTAGACTGGGGAACTCTGGTCTAAACCAGTAGCAATCCAACTCCTGCCAGTGCACGGCAATAAATCAATTAGATTCAAGTTTACATACAGTCACGTATTCATTTATGATATTGCTGTCTGTATTTGTAATAATGTTGAGCTCTTTTCTGCAAAACTTGTTGCAATCTGCTTATTAACAGATTCATTACTTCCTGATCACAAGCCTTGTGATGCTTATCCCACGCAGTGACAGAAGTACAGAGTTTATTCATAGCTCTCTCTCTCTCACACACTCACACATGCGCCTGCACACACCCACACACACACACACACATGCATGAACACAAAAATTGACACATGGCTATCTGTTGACTTCATTTCACATCTTCTTCTATCAACAACTGTTTGCATAGCAAAACAAGCAATATGGAATTGGTGGTTTTCAGCATATCACCCCATTCCAGTAATGAGAAGCACAACCATCCCTCTCAGTCCAAACACAGACAACACCCTCAGAGCACACACAGGAAAGAGCGAGAAGTTGCAGGAAGAAATCAGGCCTTCAGAGGAAATCACAGAGGACGTGTGCACTGCAGTTACCTGGTTACCATAAAACCAGTAATAATCAATTATCATATTTCCCCTGTTCTCACTGCCACTTTAACAATTTAAACCTGTAAAAAATGAAAAACAGTTTCTTTTAGAAAGTTGTGTTTTGTCAGATTTGTCTTTGAAAATACAAAAAGACAGTGTTCAGTCCATTTACTTAAACTTGTTTTTGATTTCAGTCAATATAAAGCAAACATATTTAATTTTTTGCCACATTTTGTATAAATCTGGCAAAAAGTGACTGCAGTCATGATTGGAGGATCTCCAGACGCTAGTTAAAACAAAAACAAACAAAAAAAAACATAATAAAATGTTTAAATAGAATATATCAATGAACAATTTATCACGGAAAGACTGAGATTCAATACTCATCATTTATCAATAGCTTATATAATGAGCCAGGGATTATTCCAGTATGGAGTTGGAAATGTGTCAGACAAGTCATTATTTATAATCTTTTTCCATATTGTCTGGACCAGGGGAGTTGAAATATTAAGAGCTCAGCCCAGAAATCTTTTGACTTTCAGAATACAAGAACAAGCTATCCAAGAGTAAAATGAACAGGCTTTGTTGTATCAAACACTTGCATAGGATTGATTTTACAACAGGAAATCAAACACGACAGCAAGCTGAGTTGTGATTAAACTTTGGAGATATTCATTGTAAATTATGTGTTGTTGATGCTGTTACAGTGCATTGATCATCTCATGTCTAACAGCTTTACTGTGTAAAAAAGTTTGACCCTGAATCATAAAAAAAAAAAAAGTATTCGTGCAATTATTCACCATTTCAATGGCCATCCAGGAGATGAGGAGGCTGAATTACCGAACTGTTCTGCCTGCATTCATGATCTGTTTCCACAAGAGGATATGTGAAGAATTTTCAGAAGATCAATGTAATGGTCACCACATACTGCTGCACTGTTTTAAATGCAGCCAAAGCGCATATTTGCTCAGTATCCTAAATGTTAGAGGATCTTTTAAATGGAACAGTACAACGTGGCAGAAGACAGAAGATTTCTTGTTATAACTTTGTTTTTTTTTTCAGAATATGTCACAGGTTGGAAACAGAGGAAAGGCGGTATAGCACTTCAAAAACATGACCCAAACAAGACGAATATCTGGATTTCATGCCATCTGCAATGAAATAAAAGTTGATAGTTATTACAGTTAAAGATAAAACAAACAAGCAAAAAAAAAACAAAAAAAACATTTGTTGCATTATTTATTTATTTTATCTATTTTGGGGTTTGAGGTTGCATTTAAGACAGATGTTGGAAACTTGCAGATGAATTTAGCAGCTTTGCATTAATATTCAATGACTTCAGCAAAAGCGTCACTAATGGTAGGTGCATAATCTGCATCATATAAATATTTATATATCAGCTCATATAAATCTTTAATTCGGGGGATTTTTAGCCTTTAAATGCTATCTCCAAGCCACATACTGCTAAGACAAAAATAAATAAAATAAAAAACAAACAAAAAAACATTATTATTATTATTATTATTATTATTAAAACCAGTGAGCACCAACATTAAATCAGAATTTCAGCTCATAGTTTTAGTGAGGTGAAAATGCATTTAGACACGATGCCGCACACAGATGGAATAAAGTTCCTGTTGATTTAACATCTGACTCAACTCTATCCACTTTTAAAATTAGCCTGAAAACTTTGCTGTTTGTGCCATGCCTTTGTTGAATATAATGTTATGCTGTGCCTATTACTGAACTTATTTTTTATTTATTGAAACTTTATTTTATTCCTTTTTTGTCTAAATCCATTTGTAGTTTTGTGATGGACTTTATTTGCATTCTTATGCAGTTTTTATTAATGTAATTATTTTTTTCTATTGTCCTTTCATCTTAATGCCTTTATGAAGCACTGTGAGTTGAACAAACTTGCCTTGCCTAGTCTTAACTTTCAGGGTTTTAAAACAGCATCATTCGACAATCAGTTTTTCTCAACATTTCACAAAGCTGGTGCTTATTTCCTTTTTTATCTTATAACTAGATTGTTAAATTTTTCATGTATGCTCATTTCAATGTTAATGATAAGGTATTTCTTTACTAATAGTTTCTTAATGATTAATGTGCATTTCATTTCCGAGAAGTTGAATTCTAAGAAAAACAAATTCAGAAATTTGGAAGAAACATTCCGATAAAACATGTAAAAACAAAACAAAACAAACAAACAAAAAAAAAAAAAACTGACATCCAGTACAACCAGTACACAACAATCTGGCACAACAAACTGTACTGGATCATCGTGTAAAACTATTTTTCCATTCTCTTTCTCTTAAAAGAATCATGATGCAGTGGAAGTAGATGCATTCAAGTTAAGCAAAAGTTGGCTTTGTTCTTAATGTTGTAATGTAAAAATAGGCCCACTACAATACTTTAGCCTTGAACTAGCAAATTTATGCCGTCTAGTTGTCCATCTCACAACTATCTTGCAGACTTTCTGCACCCACCACAGAAATGAAGCTTTCTAGGACGCTGCCAGGTTATGCTGAACATCTATGCAAACTGCTTAGAGTTGATGAGATAAAGAAGTGTTTGACTATGCAAAGAGAGTTGAAATACAGCACTGCCGATGTGGAAGGAGCAGCATACCATCTCAGAGGGGCAGATGCTTAGTGGAGAGAGGAGGGAGGGTAACAGCCTCTTACCAAGGTTGTTCGGGGACTGTATGTGTTCTTAGTGAGTCACACGGTGGACTGAGTTTTGTGAAGAGCCAAAGCTGCACAATGGAGGCTAGAGGGCAATGCGCCTACTCAAAGAAATGAAGCTGCAGGAGTAAGTGGAACCACAGAGACACAGTTGAGGATTGCTGCAAACACCTTTCTCATTTTCACCTGGCAGTTTTACAGACTTTCACCACTAAGGGGATTTCTGCAGCCACAGTTTATAATACCCAGACTGACACTTTCCCTTCCATGCTAGTGTGCTCAAGGACATTGCAGCTTCATCAACCGTGGATCCTGCTTACCATGAGAGGGCAAGCTCCGCAACTTAACAATGTTGTTAAGTTATTCCACAGCGTGCACTTGTGATTTTTTTCACAAGCACTTTGGGTGTGTTAAAATGAACTCTGTGTGCTTACGGAAGGTGCTCACGTTGAGATGGAGAAGATCTGTCATCTTGCTTGTTTCATAATGATTTTTAAAGACTAGCTTTTTATCATTTGTTCTTGATTTTCTAAATCATCCATGTTTAGTTGGGTGGTTCAAACATATTTCTGTGATGCCAAAATGCATGTTTATGCACCACTCCCACATCAGTATTTTAAGGCTGTATTTATTATTGGGAGTTGATTCAAAATTCTTGTTTTAATGCTAGATTCAGATGATCAAACCTGATATAATGAAAATACAATGCTTCTGATGATTATCATAATTGTAATCAGCCCTTTTGCTATGATCATAACTGAATTTTTCAAGACTAAAATTTCGACTCCCTCTAGTTGAATTGGTTGGATGATTGAAAATTGTGTTTTTTCTCTGAATGTGTCTTATAATTTTCCTTGACTCTGCCCTCATGCTCAAAGAAGTCTGACAAAGATGGTGTTATATGGGAAAGAGCCTGGAAGATAGAAGGGCAGCAAGGTCAGATTCTCCTGGACCTTTTCTTCCAGTAAGAAAATGCTGCAGCATCTCCCTTGCAAAGGTGTATGATAGATTACCTGTATGGGGTAATCTGGGGGGGATCTGTCAGTACCACAACATGTAGAAACCCCCTGTTTACTGCAGAAAAGGATCACAGATCAAAGTATGTGTTTTGTCACAGTAGTTGACCTGCTGTACAATAAACCTGGAACTGGTAAGTTAAACCGTCAAACTGGAAAACAATTCCTTTTCTTCCAAAAGGAAAAATGAGTCTTCCTGAGTATACTGAATACAATCTTCTCTTTCAGCAAAGCTCAAAGCAAAGTTTTGTTCACTAACTCAGTAAAATTGTTGGTCACATTTAGAGATAAGTCAGGTCTGCAGTTTATATATTTATGTATTGTGTTCATTGCATAAAGATACACCAATCTGCCATCACAACCTGTGCATTGTTGGGTGTGGTCTTCTATAAACTGGTCCCACAGATGCCATCAGGATGCATCAGATTTGCACCTGAGAAGTTTGGAAATCAAATGAAGAACTCAGACTGGTTGTGTTTTTTTGAGTATTTTCTGAAGAAATTATTTGTAGATGGGCCCACTGCTGACCTGCTGAGAGAATCAACTACTGTAGTGAGATGATATTGGAGGTGAGATAGGTCTACAAAACGATTTAAGGTTTGTGGTAAGGGCCAAAATAACATTCATGCGAATGCCAAGATGCAGAACTGTCCCACCAGAACACTGCATTCTAGCAAAATGAGCAACGTTTACTTGTGCTACTTGTCATAATGCTCTGTGTATTGTTCTAACTGAAAAGCCATAAACCTGCACAAATTCCTACTACCCTTTTATTCATCTACCCCTTTTTGTTTTTTATAATATTCAGATTAATCCATCCATGATCTATACCTGCCATTTCCTATTCAGAATCACAGGAATCTGCTGAAGCTCTCTTCAGGTGCCTGTATGTTTTATTTCATTTGCAAATATGTTTGAAGCTGTCACTCTGGTAAGGGTTGCAAAAAAAAAAAATATAAATACATAAATAAATAAATTATTTATATATATATATACAGTCATGGAAAAAATTATTAGACCACCCTTGTTTTCTTCAGTTTCTTGTTCATTTTAATGCCTGGTACAACTAAAGGTACAATTGTTTGGACAAACATAACGATAACCACAAAGATTGCTCATAAGAGTTTTATTTAAGAGCTGATATCTTACCATTTTCCATGGTTTTCTTGATTATAACCTAAATCACTTAAGTTTTTACATCAATAGCTATGGCGTTGTACTGCCAAAAACACTGCTTTTATGCATTCAGTGTTTTCTTTTCTGTCTGTTTTAGTCACATGATGAGGTTTAGTGGTACCAGGTATTAAAATGAACAAGAAAGTGAAGAAAAATGGTGGTCTAATAATTTTTTCCATGACTGTATTTACACACACACACAGTGGAGGAAATAAGTATTTGATCCCCTGCTGACTTTGGCAGTTGTCATACTAAGAAATAAATGAACAGTCTCAGACTTCTATGGGAGCTTTATTTTAACAGTTATAGAAAGAATATTGAAAAAAATTTAAGAAAATTACATGAAATGAAAAATAAAAATCAATTTGCAAGTCATAGTCATTGAGGGAAATAAGTATTGGATCCCCTTGCAAAACATGATCTAATACTCTGTGGCAAAACCCTTGTTGGCAAGCACAGCTGTCAGACGTTTCTTGTAGTTGCTTACTAGGTTTGAACACACATCAGGAGTAATATTCATCCACTCCTCTTTGCAGATCATCTCCAAATCCTGCAGGTTTTGAGGCTTGAGGTTGTCACCCAAGATTCTGCGGTACATGGCCCCGTTCATCTTCCCATCGATGCGGTGAAGTCGACCTGTCCCCTTAGAAGAGCAACACCCCCAAAGCATAAGGCTTCCACCGCCATGCTTGACAGTAGGGATGGTGTTTTTGGGGTCATATTCAGCATTTCTCTTCCTCCAAACACGTTGAGTTGAGTTGAGGCCAGAGAGGTCAATTTTAGTCTCACCTGACCACAGCACCTTCTCCCAGTCTCTTTCTGAGTCATTAATATGTTCGTTGGCAAACCTGAGTCGGTCCTGGACGTGAGCCTTCTGGAGCAGAGGAACCTTGGACCACTGCAGGATTTTAAACCATCGCGTCTAACCAGCTCCTCCCGTGTAGTTCTGGCTGATCTCTAACCTTTCTCATGATCATTGAGACCCCACGAGGTGATATCTTCCATGGAGCCCCCAGACTAGGTTGATTAACAGTCATGTTGTACTTCTTCCACTTCCAAATAAATGCACCAACAGTTGTCACCTTCTCATTCAGCTTCTTACTTATGGTTTTGTAGCCCATTCCAGCCTTGTGGAGTTCAACAACTTTGTCCCTGACATCTTTTGGCAGCTCTTTAGTCTTGCCCTGTGGGCAGATGGCTTTTTATACAGGTGACTATTTGGAACAGGTGTCGCTCATGCAGGTAATAACTTCAGTGAGATTAGGAGTATACCAGTGGTCTGTGGGAGCCAACACTGGTCAAGGTTGGTCGGGGATCAAATACTTATTTCCCTCAATGACTTGCAAATTAATTTTTATTTTTCATTTCATGTAATTTTTTCAATTTTTTTTTCAATATTCTTTCTATAACTGTTAAAATAAAGCTGCCATAAAAATCTGAGACTGTTCATTTATTTCTTAGTATGACAACTGCCAAAACCTGCAGGGGATCAAATACTTATTTCCTTCACTGTGTGTGTGTATGTATATATATATATATATATATATATATATATATATATATATATATATATATATATATATATATTTATTTATAGCTGGTAGGTGTTATTTTAAGTAAGGCCATTATAGTTTCTGAAACATTTTTATAAGGCTGTTTTTTTTTTCTTCCTAATCACCGAGCCTTAACTTTGTAGAAAACAAAGTGTACACAATAATGTACATAGTTTGGAGATGAGCTCAGGTTTCTTTGTTGAAGGTTAGCTATGATACTTATTCACCCCTTCAAAGCTCCTACTCAAGACTTTGTTTCACCTTAAAATAAAAAATAATCCTACACACCTTTTCCAGGCCATGTGAAAAAATGGGAGAAAAAATAATGTCCATGGACATGAATCAATAGTTCATCTTGATAGACAAACTCACTGCTGTGAGTGTTGTATGTTTGGTGAATGTTCAAAGACAGCAACTCCCCATCTCTCCGATGCTGCACCATCTCTCCGTCTTTGTCATTGGAAAGAGAAGCTCTGTTTGGCAGGTGATATGTGCTTAGTGCAGATAGTTTGATGGAAAGTTGAATGAAAAGAAAGACAGAAGGGTAAGCATAGGGCTGGTCTCTTATTCCCAATGCTGTGTCAGCTGTGTCATCAATTTATCAAAACTGCTGACACATTGCTGACATTCATTTATTTTCCATCTCTGTCTCATATGTAAATATAAAATGCACTACCTTTCCTTTCCCTCTCTCACCTGGC
The DNA here is from genome assembly GCA_018398805.1 of Hirundichthys speculiger. NCBI lineage: Eukaryota > Metazoa > Chordata > Actinopteri > Beloniformes > Exocoetidae > Hirundichthys > Hirundichthys speculiger. The sequence continues at coordinate 1,450,551 of JAGFBZ010002532.1, read as the reverse complement.
CAGTGTTGTCTCTCGTTCAAGTCTCCCTACCTGGGAGTCTGAACAGGATCTTAGCTATTCCTGAACCACCAACCCAGCTTGGGGGTCACAGCCCCCAGTGCCCAAATCACTTGGGGTGGCTATGTCTATCACCACTGCTATACTCTGAGGTTTATTCATGTCCCTGAGACAGTGCAGCACATCACAGCAGGGTGTAAGATGCTGGCAGGCAAAGCAAACATGGAGCACCACAACCAGGTAGCAGGCATAATACACGGGAACATCTGTGCTGACTATGGACTGGACACTCCCAGGGTCAAGATGGGAAACACCTCCAAAGGTGACAAGGAGTGGGTCAAGTTCCTGTGGGACTTCAAGATCCAAACTGACAAACTGGTGATGGATCATCAGCATGACATCGTGGTGGTGGATAAATATCAGAGGACAACAGTGGTGGTGGATGTGGCCATCCTAAGCAACGGCAGCATCAGGAAGAATCAACATGAAAAGCTTGAGAAATAGTAAAGGCTGAAGGAAGAGCTGGAAAAAAAAAAGTGGAGTGTGAAGGCAGCAGTGGTGCCAATATTGATCGGGGCACTGGGAGTATATATATAGGGCTGGGCAAGTTAATGCATTAACGCGTTATCGCGTTAACGAATCAATTTATTAACGTTGATATTCATTTATCACACGTTAACGCGTGTTGCTCACATGCTTTTGTTTTGAAAAGTCTGTTACTGGCTGCTGCGGAACCGTAAAAGAATTGGCATGGAAAAAAGCTAAAACAGACATGGAGAACGGTAAAAATCTGTGTACTTTACAGTTCGGGTAGCAACTCAGGTAGCAATATTAACATTTCTGTCTGAAAAAAAAAATTCTGGACTGCAAAAGAATTTTCCTGTCATTCCTCCATGTTACATCAGATCTGCTCCATGTGTTCACTGTCCTGCTGTTCTCTAGCTGTTTACTTCAGTGCAGCTCTATCTAGTGGCACAGATGTGAAACGACAACAGAAAGTCCAGTCCTCGAGTATAAAACAAATTCAGTTCTGTGGCCTGTTTTTTTATTTCGTGTTTTTGATCCAAGTCTAAAATTGAAATATAAAAAAAACAGGCATCATTTTCATTTTTTGTGTTAGATTAAAAAACAAAAAACGTAATAAGATGTCACTTTTTATTTTTTTAAATTTTTGATTGACAATTGAAAATGGAAAGAATGAATGATACACGGATTGGTAAAGTTACTGAACTTTAACATTGACATTTTTATTTTAAAGTTCGCCCAGACATTAGGATTACACAGAAACAAGCTCATTTGTAACAACTGCCAAGTTGAACTCTCGTTAAAAGTTTCTGCTGTTTCTCAGAAATTACCTGTTTTAATGTTCTGATTGTGCTGAGCCACAATCATTTTGTTGGATTTTGTTTGTAGACTAAATTTTAATTTTAAACAGGATGACATTAATGCCCTGGCAGTGGCAATAAGCTTTATTTCATTTTACATTATTTAAGATGGAGATTTACATTAAATATGTATTACTGAGTGCTGATGTCAAAAGTGTTAAGTAATGGCACTTTAGTTCATATGGCAGCAGAACATTTTAATAAAAGTGCATTTTACACTACTTTTGAATACACGATTTGACTTTGCGTATACAATGCGATTAATCGTGATTAATCAGGGAAGTAATGTAATTAATCGCGATTAAAAAATTTTATCGTTGCCCAACCCTGATATATATATATATATATATATATATATATATATATATATATATATATATAATATATAAAAAATAAATACACACACCACACACACATCTGCAGTCCCCATTTTCCATCCATCCATATTTCTGTCCTTCTGTGTGTCCGCCTGTCCACCTATTCATCTACTAAATGTTTTATTTATACAGGCATGGAATGCAAGGATAAATTTGAGCTTGGAAACAAGGGTGAGGAGTAAGTGAAAGGGGTGGGAGAGAGACAGATGACACTTATGCTTAGAGAGTCAATGGGATGCACCAGCAGATGCCACACACACATGCATTATGGATCTGTGCCTGTCCCCAAGAGATGGATTATTGTACTACTACATTGAGAGTGATAAAGGGGGGTTAGGCCTGCACATAAAAGCAAGCAAAGCAAATGAGAAGGGGACAAATACAGAACATCAAGTGCTTATGTCGAAAAAAGAAAAACACACCACATGACAACTTTAAGCACTGTGGAAAGTGCTTTGGAACAACACAAGCAATGTGAAATGAGATGTTCCAGACATTCACTCTGTGTGAGCTAGCATTACTGTATCTCAAGGTAAAACAAGCGAGACAACATGGAAAAAAAATAAACATCAGCACTCTGGAATAAGAAGAACCTAAATTGCTTAAAATTCTCACTTTTCTGTTCGCTGAACATTTAATACCTCAATACTTGGTCTGTCCATTTTTGCAGTAGCTGGTTTCCCTTTTCTTATTTAGCATTCACGTTTTCTGACTTCTTGCATGTATTTTGTACTATATGTTTGCTTTTGTTGGATTGCCCCAAAATCCGAATTAGGATTTAAAATCTCAAGTTGGGACTGCCAAAACATAGGAAACATACATAGGTAAATAAATAATTAAAAATAAAACATACACATAAAATGATTTTCAAGTTTAATTACCCTTTAAGAGAACTCCACAATATAATTTACATCCATTTGTTTCTTTTAATTAGCTCAGAGACTGCAATATAACAGCTCTGCAACTTCACTAATTATGTAGTTCATTAGAAAATAACAACGTTGAATGACAAAATATGAGGTTGGGAATTGTTTACAGGAAGATATTTCTTTGGCTGTGCAGAGATGTACGCTTTCTCTCACAAACTGACTGGGAATCCATATTTTAGAGTAAAACGAAGTTTTTAAAGCACATCCATTGTGTGTGTGTGTGTGTGTGTGTGTGGTGGTCAGGAGGATTTTTGGGGGTATGCATTACAAAATATATAAGATGGCCATTTGAAGTTTGACCAGTGTTTTAAGCATAGAAAAAGGATCAAAGCTCAAGCTATGCATGTGTTCACCTGAGTTGACCTGCTGGACAGTTAAACTTGTGAATTCTAAGACAAACATTCAAACTAAAAGAAATGTCATTTTCTTCCTAAGGAACCAATTTGTCCAGGAGTGTTACTACAGCTTTGTTATCTGGAATATCTCAGAGCAAGTTTTTTTCACTAATGGAGTAAGATTATTGATCTCCATTTAGGTATAAGTCAGGTTTGCTATTCAGAGTTTCATGTATTTGGTGTTCATTGCATATAGATTCACCAATTAGCCATAACATTATGGCCAATGGGGAAAAAAGTGACATGTCAAAGTGTCAGTATTGTACAAATATTTGTAAATTGCTCATATTATCTGCATAAAGGATATCAGCTTTAATTATATGAACTCCTAAATTGGAATTATTTCCACAAAAAGCATGCAACATAACAGAAGCGTTTAGAAAAAACAAACACTGAATGTTTTAAATGTCTTCATTCAATCTGCACCATCTGCATCTTTACTTCCTTTTTTCTTGTTCAGTTATTTATGTCATTAAGCGCAAATTTCACAGAATTATCATGACCATAACAGAGATCTAGCTGACATCCTGCTCATTGGGTTGTCAGATTTGCAACTGGTTACCCAGTACTCAGAATTTGAATGAACAACCTTTAGGTCAAAGCACAGTTGCATCTGCTTGGGGTAGCAGCATGTCAGGCTGGCAAACTTTTTGCAACAGCACACTAATCAGACTGGAAGGCGCCCAAGGGCTCACCTCAGGCAGGGACCAGTGTTCAGATATAATGATGCCAGCAGCATAAACATGGCAAAGACACATGATGTGTGCCACGCATGTAACAAGACATGCACACAAGTTTACTGCATGTGGGATAACATACAGATGGCATCCACGAATCCAGAAACATAGTAATCGTCTTGCATACATAGAACCTAGAATACGTTTTGCACTTCTCTTTCACATAAAAACAACAAACAGACACACTCCTGGGCAGATTTAGACAAGCATACCAATTCAAACTGGAAACCCCTCAAACCACAAATGCGCGCACACACACACACACACACACACACAAAGGCATGGATGCCTGTTTAGCAGTCAGACCAAACTGTGCTGGGAGTCTCTTACTTTCCATATGACCTTTTGTCACTTTGTCAGTGACATTTTAAATATGCTCTCACTCGCCAGTGTCAGGAGCCTTGTCTGCTGGGTGCTAAACAAAGAGGAGCTGCTGAGGGAAAAACAAAGACAGAGCACATGAGAAAGACAGACGATGGAGAAATAGAAAGACATAAATAAAAGTCACGCAAATGAGAGGGCGGGGTCATGGCTCAGAGCAGGCACAGATAAAGACAACTGGAAAGTAGCAGATGACAGACACTGAGCTCAGGTAAAGTTTCAGGAGGCAGAAGTAAACCCAGTCAGTTAAGGATGCTCTAGAATGCAAAACTTTTAATGCTGCAGATGGGCTGAAAATAAGAGATGAAACACCAGAAAAGAGCAAAGTGGCAAAAGGTGGTGAAAATTATAAGATGGATGGAGAGACTGATATCAGGAAGTAGCCAGGAGCAGAAATTCAGAAAAGGGCAAGGGTAGAAAGAAGTGTAGTGACTGAGTAAGAGAAATAGAAAAAAAAAAGATAAGAGGGTGAAAATAAAAGAGCAAGGGATGGGATGTGTCGCTCTGGAAATTACAGCTGTCTTTGGCGGAAATGTCACAGGCATGTGAGGGCCCATTTTGGAGATGTGATAATATGTGAGAGCCATTCATCACCAGCCAGAGGGTCTGGTTGAATCAATAAAGTCTTAGTATTAATAGGGACTCCTCTGCTGCATTAATAAGACACCCTAGTGCCAGCAGCACTCGATGACATGGAATAAAATTTCTCTCTTCTCTTTTCTTACATGCCTGAAAGACCACTATGTTGATAGCGGGGTATAGGGGACGATGTTCTTTGACCTAAGGAGAAGAGATCATTGGATTGCTCTTTCATCCCTGGTTTTGATTCAGTGGAGAGTTGTGGCTTATAAAAAAAAAGGCACATGTCATGTCTGGACATAGAAGATGACAAAAACGGCACTGAATATCTATCCAGGTCACAGTAATCCTTGGTGCTTAAAGAAAAGGCTGCTGCATCAGTTTCTATTTCTTTGATACTTGACAAGCAAACCAAAAGTCATTAACAATGTGGAGGGACAAATAGTTGATTCAAGAGCTGAGCAATTGCTCCATCGGTGGGACCGGCTGAGTATTAAGGATGGACTTCAGTAGCGAGCATACCAGAGATCTGATGGAGTGAACAAGCTCTCCAGTTAGTGCTGTCTGAAGGCCTGCAAGAAGAAGTCTTCCAGCAACTGCGCACACATCATGGTCACCAAGGAACTGAATGTACCACAGGGTCGTTACGACAGAGGTGCTATTGGCCGCGTATGAGGACGATCATCTGAGACTGATGCTTGAAGTATGAACCTCAGATTCGTGCTCCCATTGGCCGTCTTTTAGCTTCAAAACCAAATGATGATTTGGTTGATGAACTAATGATTTTTCTCTGCTGGAGCCTGAGAAGAATGGAAGGAAGCAAGTGCTTGTTATGATGTTCACCCAGGTTATCCCTGCCTGAGACCATTGTCAAGGATTGTTTTTACAAGTATGGGGTCCCCACAGGATTACAATCAGACCATGGCCACAAACCTGAGTGATAGGAGTAGGGCAGACAGAACTGCCAGATGCAGGTGCATAGCAGTTCCGCTCAGTCTATTTTCACCCCTGGCAATAAAATTGTTGGGATGCCAATTTAGGAGCATGTAGTTGACCCCCAGCGCAGTCTGGCCCCCTGTATTGCACGATAAGTGGCTCGTACATTGCACTGCACCTCCACATTGCTTGTTAACACGTCTGTATATAAACGTGGTGAAAAGGGCCAGCAGGAAGCTATGGTCCTACTTGGCCCCGGTAGGTGTCTGTTTGTTGTCTGAATACACTCACCTCTACGCTACCCTCCCTTTCTTTATTTCGTACAGCCTGCTGCTGACTAGCAGAAGTCTGGATGCTACCGCCCACTTGATGCCGTTGGGCCGCTACATGTTTTATTTGGTATGGTTTGCATTTGTTTCTTTTCATTTGTGTCTCTCTGGATCGATTTTTGGATTATTCTTGGTTATTTTCATTTAGTTTAATTCAAGTATTATTTATTTTTTGATGTGTCAATTTCATTTTGTTAATTGATTTTTAACTGCCCTTTTTTTTCATACTGTCTGGGCAGAGTGTGGTCACCTGTAACAGAGGAGGGTTTGGTGATTTTTGTGGAGTAGTGGTCATCTTTAGCACGTCGTCTACTTTAGCATGTTCAAGTTTCCCTTATTGTTTGCTGTTTTGAGTGTATGTGTAGCACATACACACAAATGGAATAACTACCATTGTGTTGGTATTTGATAAGAGTTACAAAACAAACAAAAAAACAGAATGATCAATAGAGCTAATCAAAAAAGTGAAATTCATGCACAATAGTAATGAAGAACTGAAGCAGTGGTACAAAAAAATGAAAAGCCATGCATGTCAGGTAGCTGTGTGTCCGGCTGTGCTGCTGTTGCAGATTAAAGGTCAGTGTGGACATTAATTTCAAATAAACTTCCGACAGTCTTAAACACAATCCTGCAAGTTTGAGAGACTCTCATCACATAAAGCTTGTGAAGTGATATTATTGCTCACTGTTATTGTTGCACTCACAGTTAAGATCAATTCATAAAATACTGAGATATAACACTATTCTGACTTTGGTACAGAAAAAAAGTTTTGTTTTGTTTTGTTTTCATTTTTCTGGTGGTTTGAGCAGGTGTTTTTCAGGGATGCTGACTGATGGAGTCTTTCTGACATGTCCTGAGTATGTCCTGTGGTCTCCTGCCAAGTGACACAGCTTGTTATACTTCCAGAGGGAGTGCATGGAGAACAGGCATTGTGATTTCCTCTTAACCTTTTTACCATGTCACTGTTCAAATCCACTTACACAAGAATTACCTGATTATTTCCTCATTTTTGTAGTAATCTTATTTTGGGAATGTCAGTTCAACAGAAATTAGTTTCCCGCAATGTTTTAAGCACACCAAAATGTCATATGGACCATGTTCATGAATACAAGCATGTCAGATAATCTTATTTTCTTGTAGCGTGTACTGCTAATTTACGTTGTATTGTTTGTATGTTCAGGGATGTAAAAACCTCTTTAAAAAAAACCCAAAAAAACTAACATATACTGGATACAACAGTGAGTTAAATAAACTAATTCAAGTAAGCTTTTCATTTGACATCAAGTCCCACTACTGTCCACAGTGTTTCTGCAGAATAAGGCTTGATATGTCAAAACTGAACATGAGTTCTGTTAACTAAAGGATTTAGAGACTTTGATCCCCCAGCTCTAAAACTGTCATCATATCAGCTTCAAATCTCTTACTGTTTTGCAAATCAAAGCGACATCTTTGGTCCCATGTGCCCATCTATAAAGCTGAAATCCATCAGATTAAAGACAAAATGCCAGAGATAAGATACATCTGGATGCATACATGTATTATAATACGCACACCCATGATTCAAGAAATTCACTTGGGTACACAGATCAAACAGTCATGTTCATCAAGCAAAAGAGATTCATTATCAGCGGCATAAGTTGATAATCGGGCTTAAGACCTCATAAAGGTAAGCTTTGTTTGCTCTAATGAAGCAACGCCGTGGGAGATTTAATCCAAAGAGCATAAATGAATGATTGTGCACAATCATTAAAAACTCACTGACTGTGAGTGTGATGATGTGAACATACACACAGTGACTAACTTGCATACAGACACACGCAATCAGATGCATACACACAGTTACAGCACTAAAAAAGACCTCAGGCGGTCCGGAGGGGCAGCCAGTCATGACAGAGGGAGCAGGGAACCCAACTTTGGCGTGTGTGGAAAAAAGGAAAGATGGTTCTCACTTCTGAGGCTGCGAAGCTCGCATGGGGAAGGATTCTGTGTCATGTACAGTGGGGTTCTGAAGGAAATGTCACAGCTCTGGCGTTTGAAGCAGAAGTCTTATCCACAGCTATGAGCCCAAACGAGCGTGTGTGTGTTTTTGAGTATGTCTGAGTGAATGATATTTAAATAGAAAGAAAACCAGAGCACTGCTGGCACAGCTTTGTGTGATGTAAGCACAACTGTGTGTTTCTGTGGGTGCGTGCGTGTATACATGCTCGCTCTTGAGCTTGTCCATGATTTGGCCTACAGCACACATTTGAGAGTGCGAGTGGGTGATCTGTGGGCATGGTTTGATCAAAGGCCCTTTGATCGTGTGCAGACTTAGTCCAGTACTAAATACTGTATATGAATATGTCTGATGGGCCTGTATACACATGTGCATGCGCACAATAGCAAGAGGATAATGGTGGTCCAATGACACCGGAGGCCTTGTGTAATGGCAACTAAATCTAATCCCATGACAGGACCCAATTTCAGTGGAGAAAATCAATAAATGCAAATGAAGGTTCAGATTCCTACACTCAAATGTGTAATGACTGGCACAGTGGCATTAAAATGACAACTGGGCAGTGAAGTCTGTTTCCGTCTTTTAGGTCGTTTTCACACTGCCTCTATTCAGGTCAGATTAAAGGACTTTTGGTCATGAGTACAGTTCACATGGGTCAGTGTGAACACAACAACCCCACTCTGGTAGGCACCAAAAACAGCTGTACCAAGAGTGGTCCAAAAAGGTGATCTTGGTACGGCTCTCTTCGAACTCTGGTGTGGTTCGTTTGTGGCGTGAAAGTTCCAGACCCCGGGCCAACACAACTACAGGGTATACAGCATGTTAGAACGAAACATGTGCTTCCAGCCGTTCCATTTACAGGCTGTTTAGCTCATCTACAGTGGTACAAACACATAATTTGGAGAAAAATGGCCAATCAACAACGCATAGTTGTGTCATCATGCTTTTCAGCTCTTTACTTCAGGCTGGTGTCACGGAAACATGACGTTTTGCCAAGACTGCTGTTGACCAATGACAGCACTGACTGTTGTCACATGACTTGTGGTTTAGGCTACAGTGAAAACAACATTATGTAAACATGAACTGAAGTAATTGAAATAGATATAACATAATCTGGTGCACACCGAGGCCACACCAGGGTTAGCACCAACAAGCACGAAAACGACCTGAGTTGCATTCTGACTGCTTTCGGCTCTTAGCACATACGCACAGAATTGAACTCCAAATTCTTAGATGTATTCGGAGAGGCAAAAAATATTTTTCATTTCAATTCTGCTTTTTGCAAATGATGTGGTCCTGCTGGCGCCATCGGGTGGGGATCTGCAGCTTTAACAGAAGCGGTTGTGAGGTTCTGCCTCAAGTGAAGGAGTTTAAGTATCTCGGGGTCTCGTTCACGAGTGATGGAAGGAGCAGAAGAGGACTGACGGATTGGTGCAGCGTCTGCCAAAAGGCAAAGCTCTCCGTTTACCGGTCGATCTTTGTTCCAACCCTCACCTATGGTCATGAGCTGTGGGTAGTGACCGAAATAACAAGATTGTGCATACAAGCGGCGCAATTGAGTTTTCTCCACAGGGTGGCTGGACTCTTCCTTAAAGACAGGGTGAGAAGTTCAGACACCTGGAGAGACTCAGAATAGAGCCGCTGCTCCTCCACATCGAGAGGAGGTATCTGGTCAGGATGCCCCCTGGAGAGGTGTTTCAGGCATGTCTAACTGGGAGAAGACCATGGGGCAGACTCAGGACACGCCCGGGAGTGCCTTGGTGTTGTCTTTGAGGAGGTGGAAGAAACAGCTGGGGAGAGGGAGGTCTAGACCTCTCTGCTTACGCTGCTTCTCCTCTGAACCGGTTACAGATAAGCGGAAGTTAATGGCTGGATGAATATCCAGAATGGAAAAAATATATATTTATTCTGCAAGTCTTGGTGTCTTCGCGAGTTGCACAAGGCTTGAATAGAAATCATTTTGACAATCCCACTTTTTTTTTTTTTTAATAATTTTTCACAAAATCTCACTTATCTTTTTTTTTTTTTTACAGTTATGATGAATGTTTATTTTCAGGCTACACGCAGTATCAGCCACGATGAAATGTTCCCCTTGATACCTCATTTCTAAGAAATGCTTTTTCATCGCAGTTCACATCTCACCACATTCTTATTGCCACCACACAGATCTCAGGCTTTTATTGCTCTCCTTTCGCTCCTTTTCTTTTTTGTGTTGGAACACAAAGGGAATGATCTGTGTCGATTATCTCCAGGACAAAACATTTACACAAAAATCTTAGGTCCATTTTATTTCCCAAGCATTTGATTTTCTTTTTGTCACCTCCACCGGTAGTTTTCTTTTACCTTCCAAACAGATTATTCTTAGTGGCTCATATAGTAGATTACAGTCAGTAATGTTGTGATAAAATAGGACCACAAAAAAAAAAAAAATTGTGAACTCTCCAAAGGAAAACAGTGTCCAGTCATATACAACTAAATACGATAGATGACTCACTGCGTATGTACTGTAAATGTTGAAAAATATATCCTTTCACTTTTCTCTGTTCGATAACTGTATTTCTTTTAAATTTGAAGCTTTTAAAAGTTCTAAAATAATAAAGTTGGAACAAGGGCAATAAAAAAGTAATGAATAATTCTTGATGGAACATTTCATCACTAAGTAGGTTAATTGGAAGCAGGTCAGTGACATGATTCTGTATAAAAAGAGAATCCCAGAGGGCCTGACTCTTTCAAAAGTAAGGATGGAGACGAGTTCAACTCTCACTGCATGGAGAAATAGCTCAATAATTTTAAAATAATATATAAAAGATAGCACCAAATTTTCTTCATCTACGATGCATGATGTGTGTGAAAAATTCTCAAAAAATCGAGAGAAGACCCAATGCAAGGAAGAAGACTAATAAGCAATAATAAATCTACAGTGGGTACGGAAAGTATTCAGCCTCTTTAAAATGTTTCACTCTTTGTTTCATTGCAGCCATTTGCTAAAAATCAAAAAAGTTCATTTTATTTCTCATTAATATAAACCCAGCACCCCATCTTGATAGAAAAAAAAAAAACAAATGTAGATTTTTTTTTTGCAAATTTATAAAAGAAAAACTGAAATATTACATGGTCTTAAGTATTCAGACACTGCTCAGTATTGAGTAGAAGCACCCTTTTGAGTACAGCCATAAGTCTTCTAGGATATAACGCAACATACCTGAATTTGGGGATCCTCTGCCATTCTTCCTTGCTGATCCTCTCCAGTTCTGTCAAGTTGGAAGGTAAACATTGGTGGACAGCCATTTTCTGCTCTCTCCAGAGATGCTCAATTGGCTTTAGGTCAGGGCTCTGGCTGGGCCAATCAGAGTTGTTTTGGAGCCACACCTTTATTTTTTCAGCTGCGTTTATGGTCACTGCCTTGTTGGAAGGTAAACCTTCAGCCCAGTCTGAGGTCCTGAACACTCTGGAAGAGGATTTCTGCCAGGATCTCTCTGAACTTGGCAGCATTCATCTTTCCTTCAATTGCAACCAGTCGTCATGTCCTTGCAGCTGAAAAAAACACCCCCATAGCATGATGCTGCCACCACCATGCTTCACTGTTGGGATTGTATTGGACAGGTGATGAGCAGTGCCTGCTTTTCTCCACACATACCACTTAACCCTACCTAACCACCTAACCCTAACACCGAAAAGTTCAATCCTGGTCTCATCAGACCAGAGACTCACATTTTTCATAGTCTGGGAGTCCATGTGTTTTTTTTGGCAAACTCTATGCAGGCTTTTATATGTCTTGCACTAAAGAGAGGCTTCCGTCGGGGCGCTCTGCCATAATGCCCTGACTGGTGGAGGGCTGCAGTGATAGTTGACTTTGTGGAACTTTCTCCCATCTCCCTACTGCATCTATGCAGCTCAGCCACAATGATCTTTGGGTTCTTATTTACCTCTCTCACCAAGGCTCTTCTCCCACAACTGCTCAGTTTGTCTCGATGGCCATTGTGCTCTTAGGAACCTTGAATGCTGCAGAAGTTCTTTTGTAACCTTGGCCAGATCTGTGCCTTGCCACAACTCTGTCTCTGAGCTCGATCTCATGATTCTTATTTGCTCTGACATGCACTGTGAGCTGTAAGGTCTTATATAGACAGGTGTGTGCCTTTCCTAATCAAGTCCAATTAGTTTAATTAAACACAGCTGGACTCCAATGAAGGAGCAGAACCATCTCAAGGAGGATCGGAAGAAATGGACAGCATGTGAGTTAAGTGAGTGTCACAGCAAAGGGTCTGAACACTTCAGACCATGTGATAGTTCAGTTTTTCTTTTTTAATAAAATTGCTAAAATTTCTACATTTCTGTTTTTTTTTTCTGTCAAGATGGGGTGCTGAGTGTATAGTAATGAGAAATGAAATGAACTTTTTTGATTTTTGCAAAGGGTTGCAATGAAACAAAGAGTGAAAAATTTAAAGGGGTCTGAATACTTTCCGTACCGACTGTATGTACTGAATTAAAACTGCAATTCTGTCGAGGGAATCGCAGCACAGGCTCAGGAACAGAGGTCGACCGATTCACCAATTTAGCAGATTAATGAGCACAGATAAGACCTTTAGCAAATTATTGAAATCAATGGAATGTGTGGCTCAGTCTTCAAACTTGACAGAACGCCATGCTTGGCAAGCAGGCATAAAAAAGGCACACGCAGTAGCTCCACTTTGCAACTAAAAAGAAAGACAAGTAAAGAAAGAGCTTAGCCTGAGGCTAATTAGAGTATGTAATTAGAGTATGTGAGCAGACACTCCTAAACCTGTGTTCACGCTGTTTACTCAAGAGGTGATATTTATAAATAAAGGTTAAAACAGGCTGTTTGGCAGACCTGCATCTTACCATACAAAGCTGTTACATAATCAAACTTGTGTGTCTGTATTTTTCCATTCGCATGCTGTGGTGAGTCCATGTTTATGGTCACCTGCATAGTGCAGTTGCAGTTAATATTTTTTTCATTTCTCCTTGGCTACAGTGCCACAAATCACTGGCCTTTTCCATTGTTTCATAGAGGCTGTGGCTGTGCCATTGCCTCTGATGTCGTTGTTGATGTACGATTGTGAAGACAAAACCCATACAAAGTGTGTTTATGTTATTTTTTATTTTTTTTTATTTTTTTGCTTACAAAGTCTGAGCAAATTTTGAATGTGCCTGAGAGAATTTATATTCAAAAGCAAGTTAACGCTGCAAAACAGATTTATTATCATTTTCTGAGCTACATGAGCTTGTTGATTCAAATATTGATTTATTGTTGCATTTGAAAAAAAACTGCTACTATGATGAAAGTAATTTTCCAGTCAAATCAAACCTTGTGTATGTATCATTTTTTTTCCCTGTTCTAAGCTATAATTATTAGATCAACCATTAAAATTCAGTATCAGCCAACCTCCACTAAAGAATGCTTAAAAAAAAGCATTGCAGTGGCAGTGACAAAGTCAGTGACAGATGATGGGGTAAGTTAGTGCACATAGGACGAGAAACTTGCTCAGCAAAAGCACTATAGATACTATGGAGCCACCTGGTGAGGCAACATAGTAACATTTTTCGCACTATCTGGACACTCTTGAAGTATTTCTGATATTTAATAAAAGCAAAAAGTGTTTTATATATATATATATATATATATATATATATATATATTATATATATATCTCACCCTGCCAGCATCTTACTCCCTGCTGTGATGTGCTGCACTGTCTCAGGGGCATCTTTGCACAACCTACATCTAGGGTCCTGTCTGGTGTGGTAGACCCATGGCCTCTACATATCGTGTGTAAAGAGTCTGCTCTAGTGCATCCATGATCAGTGCCTCCGTGTTGTCTTTCAGTACAGATTTTTCCAGCTACTGGTATGTTTTTCCAGTGTCAGCCACCTTTTCAATTTGGCGGTGGTACATGCCATGCAGGGGCTTATCCATCAGTGATAACCCCTCGGGTTCCTCCTCCATGCTGGGCTTCAGGTGCCTGAGGCATTAACTTAGCAGGTCATCAAAGGGGGCCATCTTCTTGATGTATTTCTGGAGGCCTGCTGTTTCCTCCTGGATAGTAGCTCTAGCACTCACTAGTCCTCGGCCTCCCTCCCTTCATTTAGCGTACAACCTCGGGATGCTGGACTTAGGGTGAAACACTGTGTGGCGGCCTAATTGTCTTCCTGCCGCCTTCCAAATTCAGAGGAGACCTGCGGTCTTGACGCGCTCCAATAAACCACTCACTGTCCGGCTGTTATCGAACAGAGATTTATTACTCTCTCGATCATGCAGTGTCCATAGCAAACATAGGTCAACTTAAGCCTATATTGTAGCATTTAAACGGAAAAAAGAGAGCGGTCCAAAAACAATACGGCTCTCCCCTGTCACATCAGTTGTCTCATCAGCCGCACCTGTCCCTCGCTCCTATATATGTCATTTCCTGGGAGGAGGACCTCATCATATAAGCATTTACGGTCAAACTAAATAAACTAAACTATAAACTTAGAACCATTACTCACTTACTTGTCCCTAACTTACAGTATTATTAAGAATAATCATAAATCAAACAAAACATACAGAAATGGCTCTAACACACTGGCAGCTTCCATCTCTTCTATGTCTCTTTAAAATGAAGGCGAAAAAAATTGAAGTATTACACACAAGTTAAATAATTATAATAAATTTTTTTTTTTTTTTTATTTATTTATTTATTTAAAGGACCGTGTGCAGTGGCATTAAAAAGATGGCTGCACCAGATTTAGCACCAAGCTAATTTCCATCTGTAGTCCTTAACACAGATAAACAATAAGACAAGAAGGTAAAGAACATTAAAATACAACAAAATAAAATCACAAAAACAATTGGGTAAATTTACAATAGCTTAAAAAAAACAATAAAAATGACTACTCTTTACAATGCATCCTGTACAGAATAATGCGAAAATGAGTAAAATGAGCCCCTTAATGTGAGCAAGACTGGTTGCTGAGCAGCCAATTTTTGACTGCATGTGAAAAAATTATATAGTCTGGAATTGTCTTTATTCTGTCCGGGAGTCCATTCCATACTTTCACGGCTTTAAAAGAGAAGGCTGATTGAGAAAAGGCAGTCCTTCTTTTGGGAATGTTGCAGTCTCCCTGGATGTTGATCTTAATGTTCGAGTAATTATTTCAGAGCGAGGCTGAACATAAGTTTTCAGAGGTGGTGGTGCAGCATCATGTATGATTTTGTGTACCAGACGGACATTAGAATATGTAATTAGATTATCAAAGCTTAACATTTTATACTTCTTTAGTATATTGCAATGATGGTACAGCCGCGGTTTTTTATCTAAGACTTTTAGGGCCTGATTATAGATTGATCTGAGTGGATTTAAGGTGGTCATGTTGGCCTGAGACCAGGATGATGTACAGTACAAGATGTGTGACACAATCAGTGCATTTAAATAGGTTTTTGCAGCTTCGGTAGTTAATGAGTTCCTGATGTAGCGGAAGTTAACAAGACTGAACTTCTGCACCCTGCAAACTTTCTTTATATGTTTATCAAAACTGAGTGTGGAATCTAAGGTGACACCCAGATATTTAAAATCCTCAACATTTTTTGTAATTTGGCTACCAAACTGAATGGAAGGAAAGTTTCCTTGACTACGTTTATTTGAAAAGTACATTGTGACAGTTTTCTCCGTATTCAGCATAAGATTGGACTGCTTCAGCCATTCTGTTACCTTTAGCATTGCCGCAGATAATTTAGTAGCAACTACATTTGCGTCTGTCCCATGAGTGAAGATGACTGTGTCGTCAGCATACATCAGGATCTCAACACCATCACAGATAAGTGGTAGATCATTAATGTATAAACTGAACAGCAATGGCCCCAAGATGGACCCCTGCGGTACACCCGTGGTGCAGGCTTGAAGAGAAGACAGTTTATCATTGATCCTTACACACTGGTAGCGATCTGACAAATATGATTGGAACCAGGCAATAGTGCTAGCAGATAATTCAAAATTGACCAATTTTGATAACAGAACAGAGTTAAAATAATTATTTATTTATTATATTTATTCAACAAACAAAAACATCTGTCTTATCTGACATTTATATTTGAACAATTTTTCCAATTGAATATAGGATGGCTTTCAAATTGGTGAATTCTGTTTTATTCAGATTTCATAAAGCATCCTGACTTATTTCAAGACAGGATTGTACTAAAGCCCCATTCAGACAGGATTAAGACTCTAGAAGGATTTGGATAATAAAATGTATGTTCCTCTGAAATACGACTAAGAGCTCTGAGTGTGGAACACCAGCGCTTTAGATATTCTGTTTGTTTACAGATCCAGTTGGAAAAGAAAAAAATAAATAAAAATAGGGTGGAAAAAAAGAAAGATTCAACTAGTGGAATGCAGTGTTAGTGAGTTGTGAATGAGAGGGAAGCATGAAAGTTTGATGGTGGTGGTTCAATGTGCTTTCATGATGTGGGGACCACTCAGCATCACAGGACAACCACAGTTGCTTTCAAATGGAAAAGTGAAAACTACTACAGTTGCAGGCATATGCATTGGGCACAAGCTTTTCTATAAACTTCGGACTTTATATATATATATATATATATATATATATATATATATATATATATATATATATATATATATATATATATATATAATATATGAAAATAAATTTTCTCAAAGTTTGAAGTTATAAATTATAGTGAATGCCTACCTACATTCCTCATTGATATAGCATCGACATAACACTTATCCAATGACAAACTGACTCAAAGACTCCTAAAATGACCGTAGGTAGTCACAGTTCACACTTTTCACTTTGGCTGGGATCTGCATATAAGCTTTTAGATGGGGGTGTATTGTGCAGAGGCAAAACAAGGACATTTTCATTGTCTGCAAAATCATCCAATCCTCCAAGTTTCCTTTGGAAAAGGCACTCAAAGCAATTTAAATAATTTGTCTAAAGGAATGTCGCGCAAGGCTGACAAACCGATTTGTTGAGGTTCAGTGATTCATGTACATGACTAGCATTAGGATTTTTCATGCCTTACATCAAAGCACTTTGATCCTTCCTTTCACTTATATTTTATAACCCTGCCCTTTGTGTAAAGGAAGGAGGGCTGGGGTAATTGCTTTCATATGTATATGAGTTTATCCCATACTGTTTGCAAGGGCACATATGGCATAATATGCCTCAACATATTTCTTAAAATTCAATTAGATAATGTTACTGGATTTGGAAGTGTAACTACTCAGGCCATGTTGTTTTTATCAGTATGTGTGCATGTAGGTGAATAAGGAGGACTACAACCTTTACAACTGAGATCACCCTTAACTGTGAAAGACAGAAGTGTACAATAATTCACATGCAAAGTCATGTCCGCCTACTTGTCTGAGACAAATGTTAAAAGAAATTGGAGAACTTCCTAATGACTTTCAGGACTGATTCCAAAATAAGGAAAAAAGACTGGATTTACATTTTTTTTCCTCCCACTCTTTCTTTCTTGTTCCCTTCCTGCAGCAACTCCACGGCGATAACCAAGCAATCACATCTTGAATTAAAATCTTTAGTTTTTGAGCACCGCCCCAATGGCAACATTCTACGTTTGCTGTCAACAACTGCAATACTTAGGTTGATCATCAATATTTAAAAACACACAGAGTCAGTGTTAGCAGCTAGGTCACTGAAACACATCAAAAACGTCACGACATGTAAACTGTGTCTCGTTCTTCTGGAATTAAAGACCCCGCCCCTTTAAATCCACATTTAAAACACAAAAACGCCATAGATCTGAAACTAATGAGAGCACTGGATCTTGATGGAGAACAGTCTGAGAGGATAATGAAGTAGCTGTTGTGATTCACCCTTCATCTTCCACACACACACACACACTTTGTCCAAGCAAATCTAATTAAACTGTTACGTTACTCCTCATTCTTCAAAAATAAGGGAACAAGTCCCTGTACCCCGTGTGATCTTTGCATTTCTGCCCCCCCTGTTTCTCCTAAACACAGTGCAGACTCTCTGATTAAATGAGTTAGTGTCCCCTTGAGTGAATGATACAGAAGAGCTAACGAGATTGATGGAGTATTCTTTACTTTGTTGTATAGTTATATAAATATCTTGAGTAAATATGTATGAGGATGTCTGATGACTGCATACAAACCAAATTGATCCTTTGGGACCATCAAGATTTACTCAAGAGCATGATTAGAGGGTAAAAGAAGAAAACTTGTTGCACACAAAGAGAAACTGAAAACAAGATGCTGCTCTTTTGTTTCCGATGTGAGTCACTAACCAAAGACTTTGTGTAAAATCTAATGAAAAGTGTCGGCGCTCACTGTGTAAAAGAGAGAAACAGCACCAAGGACATAATGCATGTATTAGAGCACGTGGCTATTACCCTTCTCATTGATCTCCAATTGCAAGTTTAACAGAAGTATTGATTACAAATTGAAACCTGCTCTGCCTGAGCTGTGCCCCTCTGCCTCCTATCAATACAGGTCAAGAGTGCCGCATGTCATTCTTATTACGGAGCAAAGGTCACTTCCCTTGATTTACGCACACTGCTCTTGACCTGTTTAACACAGGACAGCAATATTACAGCATACGAGTGGGAATGGTGGCAGATATCAGTGCTGTATCAGAGTCTACTGGATATTTCTCAAAGGACACTGGGAAAAACTGTCAGATATCCAAGCAAAAGAAAAAAAAAACTGATTTCCTGTGCTGATGTGATTCAGAAAGCCTCGCGTTTATATCTCAAAAGCTGAGGGGGGAAAAAAAAACTCATATTAAAAATTTACCTTGCATGGAAATATTGAGTTACAGGGGTGATAGGGGCTTTTTAAACAATTCCCTGAGATGTCTGGATATTCACATTCTTGGAAAGAAATATTTCTGCAGATGAAAAGTTTTGTTTAACAGTGACTGGCCTACAACAGAGCAGAAAAGCAGCCAGTTTGGCTTGACCCTTGAAGTAACAAAGACCACCCTATCCAGGACCTTTAATGCTGTATTGATACGCAGAAGCTATAGCTGCAGTTGTCATTAAGAGTGGTATGTTGTCATTAAACTCTTGGCACAACAATGAATATGCTAATTTCCTGAAATAAATAAATAAAACTGTATTACAGAGAGGAAAAGTATTGGGGAAGTCTAAATGTGTGCTGAATCAAATACAAATTCTTTTAGATTTCAAACGGTCTTAAACGCAGTGCCACCGTAAATGCTGGGTCTCCTTGTGGTTGAATAAATCACATTAGTATTTGCATGGCTTCTTGCCTGAAAAACATGGATGAATGGCCCCAGTGTCCTACAGCAAAACTCTCCTCTCCCACTGCAGTCCAAGTAGGTAATTGAGAGCTAATTGAGCGTATCATCAGAGGAAAAGAACATCGTAAGCAAGTGAAAACCCAAAACAAAACCCTGGAAGCCTGTTCAATATTCAGCATATTGAATTTATCAGCATATAAGTGCCAGTGTCCATCACAAGGATGCCAGTGTCTCTCGCCAAAGCAGATATGACAAGATCAGTTTACTGCTGTCATTCACTCATTATCTCTCTCTCTCTCTCCATTCTCTCTTATCCCCTCAATCTTTTCTGTGTCTTTCTATTGCCACTCTATTATTCTCTTTTTCTAGTTCAGATTCTTTGTCTAGTTTCCTGTTACCTTTTTCTCTCAGCCCCTTCCTCTTTCTCCCCAACCTCTCACATCTGAATGTATGCTTCACGTGTGTCACCACGCAGCATCACATCGGTACAGGAGAGAGCAAAAAAAAAAGAAAGGGACACAATGATCAGTGGCTCAAAGAAGGAGGAAGAGCGGGAAATACATTTCTATCTCTCTTTCCTTGTATAATTCTCATTGCCGGGCAGGATTACGCAACATGTATGCACACCCACAGAGTCTTTCTGAAACACAAGGCCGAGGAGACAAACAGAAAGAAAGATGGAATGAGGTATAAAGAGGAGGTCAGTCAAATTAGCAGACAGATGAGTTATGGTTCACCTTACTACAACGCTAGTTTTTGTGAGAGGAACATTCACTCTTCAGCTGCCTTACTTACGTCACCCTTTGTACTTTACTCCATCCATCCTGTTCACACAAACTCCTCTCATCAACATTAAAGCACAACAGCAATTGCTAGGGGGAATACACCAGTGGGATTTCATTCTCTCTTTATAGGAGCACCTCGAGAGTGACTTGCCATCCAAAAATTATAGCCTACTAATGCTGGAGGCGGCACAGGGTGAAGAATGAGATCCTGACCAAAAATCAGCTTGACAGAGACAGCGAACTAGCAAAACATCAAGGGACCACCATTCCAGTATGGTGTAATTTTTCCTCCCACAAGACAATCAGATCATGTCCTGATGGAAAAGTGGTTCAGTCAGTGATATTAATCTACTGTCTTACTGACAAATATGCTCTTTGATCTGCTACAGAAATGTAAAGGGAGTGGTCTCCCCAGAGCTGAGAGAGCCATTGGTCTTCTTATTGTGTAACTGGGAAATGATCAAAGGGCTTAATTGTGTTCCTTTTAGAAGAAATCTATGAGATGCAGAAAAGCTTGAATTACAGTTCAAATTCTAATGTGCATCACCTGATTTAACCATGACCTTTTCCTTCTCCCAGCCACGTTTTGTGGAAAGAAACACCATAAAAGTTGACTTAATCTTAATCTCATATTTCTACAGAAAACTGTCAACAGTTTAAATTGATTGTTCTGAACATTCCTCGGAGGAATGCACAACAAAGAAATCTCAATGACATGTTTAATGTACTTTAGTGGTTGTGCTGGCTTAATTAAGTATTAATGACTGGAAAAATGCTAACCCTACAGCTGGGATATGAGCTGGGGGGACAGCTCATATTCTGGCTCACAGGTAGAGGCAGGCCGGTGTACTTTTCAAACAATAAGAACAGAAGCAGGAAATGGCCACAGGGAAACCTCAAACCAGCCATTCAAAGAAAAATGAAATGTGGATCAGGGGCCAGTTTCAGAAAGGAGTTTCAACAAACTCTAAGTTAAAAAAAAAAAAAAAAAAACTAACTCAGGGTCAAAAAACTGGTTTCAAAAGTGTTTAAAATGGGGTTCTGAGTATGTTCCTTCAACTCTGAGTATGTTGATTCTGAGTTAAGTATCACAGTTGCAGCAGTGGAGGAAAGTCAGTTGACATGGGAGAAATTGCAGCGCGAGTGAAAGCGTAATGCAAAGATTTAATGACTGCTACATTATAGTAAGTGGTGAAATGTAGGTGTATTATAACAAAGACTGATTTTTCATGCAGGTGAAATCCTGTTGGTGAAAAATAAATAAATAAAACTTTGAAGCAGTTGAAGATAAAGATGTAAAAACATAAATCAGATAGGCATAACTGGCTTGGTTTTACTTACTTTAATAACATTTCACCCTTGCAAAAAAAAAAAAAAACATTCAAGGGGCTTCGATAGAAATGAGTGTCTAGTCAATACATGCAATTAGTCTGGCAAATCCTTAAAACATTTTTAGTTGCAGAAGTGAAACCAGGATGCTACTTTTGTTTTCAAATAATTCATGATATCAGCTTCTCCTTCTGTGCAATTATTTATTGTTTTTAAAGAGTCACTTGTTTGTTGCCAGGATGCAACTATTAAAAAAAAAAGTAAATAAATAAATAAACAACAACTTATGAGTCAGGCCACTTATCTTACAGCTCTGAATATTCAATTTCACATTTCTAACTGGTTAATGTTCAGCATACTATCATTGAGAAGAAAATAGACATACAAAAAACAAAGAATAAGATAAAATACGCCAGTATTTTGTGTGAAGCAAACAATCTGTGATATTTCTGAAGCACAGGAGGATAAGATTGTGCATATAGGTTATGCATATAGATTATGTAACTGCGCATAAAAACAGTTGACCTATCCATTCAAATTCTCTAGATACTGTGAGAGCAGCCTCTCCAGTCAATCAAAGGACCTGTCATTGTACAGACATCTCCAAAGCTAGACTTTGTAAAAGTGAGCAGATATTCTGTTAAATGAAATCTTAACTGATATTTAAACATGAGCAACAGTACTTTGTTGTGTTTTAAGGTTCAGGGCAGACTGGAAAAATATAGAGTGATGATGACGGTCCTTAGAGCAAGGCAAGGCAAGTTTATTTGTAGAGCACAATTTGTACACAAGACAATTTTAAGTGCTTTACAGATGCATAAAATCACAAGAAGGCAAACAGATTCATTCCGTAAATCATAAAAACATAAAAATAATCATTAATGAATTGAATTAAAAATGAATTTAAAATACAGAGTGCATAAAAAATCATTTCATCTAAACAGAACTGTTTTCAGCCTGGATTAGACACTATTCCTTTAAATCTGGCAATGTGTTTTAGATGGTAAAAAGCTTCTCATGTCATTGATTTAATGTGGCTGTTAGAGTTCAAGTCTGAAACCAATGTTACCCCTAAATTTCTGACCTGATTTTTAGGTTCTAGAGAGAGAGAGAGTCTCAAGGTGACTGATAAGCTTTTTTTATTTCTTCTTTCGTTTCTGTGGGCAACAGACAATTCAGTTTTTTTTTAGTTTACTGGAGAACATTGTTTTGCATCCACTGGTGCAGTGCTGGTGCTGCTGATCTCATTTCATTACAGCACTAACACCAGAAAGTTCTCTAGAAGTATAACTTACTTGTGTTACTCAATCTTGTACAACGTTTGGATGCTTCTATTTTCGACTTAGAGTATAACCACTGTGAAACAGTCAGAATTGAATGTGTTATTGCTTTGATGTCAGTGCTTTCATCAGTACTTTACCTGTGTCAGTTTCCATTGTAGACCACAAAGCAGTTTAATGAGGAGGCACACTTCAACCAAAATCTATTATATTTACACATTAGTACTGGTTTAGATATTTTTATTTGTGCCTTGAAGCATAAGTGCTGTGAAAGAATCAGCGATTACTGTTTTATTGCTCTGATTTCACTACTTTCTTGTAACAATCAGCACTCTCCTCATGTATCTCAGCGCTCCTTCAACCACCACAGCTTGTGGGTGCATGCCGTACCATCTGACTGAAGCTGCATGAATGTTCAACTTTAAATGTGTTTACAAAAGTAATAACTATTCCTGTGGCACAACTTAAAAGTTTGACAGATTTTCTGAGCAGCTGTGGATATTAAACAGAGACTGAGACAGAAATGCAGAATTAAAACACTGGGAATACTCGATTAATCAGAGCGGTGAAAGCCACACCTTGAAGGCTCTGGGTATTCTCAGAAGTACTTTTTGGTGCAGCTATTTCAGGCCCTGGTTCATGTCCTAAAAAGTGACGGAGACAAGGATAGAATCCTCCAAAAGATCCTGGCTCCTGGAAAAAGCCAGTGTGATTGAAATGCAACTGAAGTTACTTATGCTACTTCCACTAGAATGATAACGTTGACTTTTTCAAATTTAACAGTTTGGAGTATTTCAAACTTACGTTGCAGTTCTAAACTAATGATGATACAGATTAACGTGTCAGTCTTTGCATCTGTTAAAATGTTGAAAAAATCATGCT
The DNA here is from genome assembly GCA_018398805.1 of Hirundichthys speculiger. Lineage (NCBI taxonomy): Eukaryota > Metazoa > Chordata > Actinopteri > Beloniformes > Exocoetidae > Hirundichthys > Hirundichthys speculiger. The sequence goes on along the minus strand of JAGFBZ010002532.1, from coordinate 1,426,966 downwards.
TTACGCGCTCACAAAACAATGTTTTAACCTTGTTTCAACAAATTATTATTATTTTTCCTTCTTAAAGGAAGCAAATCTATTTGCTGAAGTGGCAAGCCTTTTTTTTCCCCCTACTCACACAATTTTTGAAATGCTTATGTAAATGTCTTAACTGAGTTGTGGTCCCATAAATGATGACAGTCTCAATGATGACAACTCTATTTCTTTTTTTTCATCATGAAAAAGATAAAGCACCAACCACACAAACAGACTAACACACTTCCAAACAACTAAGCAAACTTTGAATCTTCAGAATAACAATTCTGCAGTGAAACAGTGTTGAAAAAATCAGAAGTTCAGGTTGAGAGCCCTCTTCATTAAACTGTGTTAGACGTAACATAGCTGGGTAGTTGGGAAGACTCAAACAGTCTCTGGGCAAAGAGGGCACTTAGTTTCTGAACAAACTCTTTACTAAGGACTTATGCAACCTAAAATGTCTCTTTAAATTCCAAAATTATTCAGTCCAAAGTCTGCCTTGCTTTTCTCATGTCTCTGATGTGAATGCATTAGCATGAGCACAAATGAAGTCAGATTTGAACATCCTTGGAAGACTGGTTGTGAGCTAGCATGTCTGTATGTGTGTGATTAAGTGTATTGTAATATGTGTGTGTCTTTGTACAGTCTCCAGCCCTGGGCTTACAGTCAATCCCACTTTGGCAGAGTCATGGCCTAGGTCTTGATTGAAGTTACCCTTCATTAGTAGGAAAACAACGTTAATGCAGGGATAGTTTGGATGAAAGTATTAAGCTGTAATTCAGAGGAGCCAAGTTCTTTATCAACTCAGATATGATAGGGAAAAGACCTAATGGCTTCAATTGCCGGAAAATTACTGCTGTGACTAACACTTCAAAAGACTTTGATATTCCCTTGGCCTTTTTGCTTAGATGTACTGAACTCTCTTTAGATTAAGGTTGTACATCTGAGATACACTTTCCAACCTCAGATCCTTCTCATCTTAACCTCTGCGCTCTTGGGAAAATCTGAACAGATTGATAAATTTTGCTGGAAACACAGGATGTGAAAGTTAACTTCAAATCCTTTAAAGGGCAGAAAAGTTTTGTAATCTTTCATGTACGAATATGTGCCACATTTTATCCAATAATATTCCCCTAAACTTGTCTCAGTTTATGCATCTTTATCAAGCCCCGACAACTAGCCTTCGAAGCTCTTGTTTTGAAGGGAGCACCAAAACCAACAAGTGCAAAAGAACTTGAATAGAGGGCAAATGAACATGCTACATCATGGTGGATTCTGCAGCTAACTACATGTTGCCTTTAAGGAGAATGGTGGAAAAAAAAAAAAGATAACTATGAGAAGAACCAATGGAGTTTCAAAAAAGAATTAATCTTAAAGGCTGATTTATACTTCTGCATCAAAGCAATGCCATAGCTACACTGTAGGTATGAACCCTACGCTGTAACCTACGCCGTACTCTGATGTACACCTCTATCCAAATGTAACTGCAAGTGGTGTCGATGCGGACTGGTGGATTTGTTCTTCTTCATCTTCGTATTCCCAAGAATTGCTTCGTTTTGCTGCAATGTCTGTAAAAATGGCTGATCCTCAACATTCATCAGCTCTAAGCTAATGAATAATAATTATTTATACATTTTGTCCAGTGTAGTGTTGCCAGGGTGTATGTGCTCTCTTCTCTCTGTCCTACATCCTCTCTCTGTCCAGTCTCCCCTCCCTTTTTCTTTCTTTACCCAGCTGGCCTTTGGCAGGAAGGTCCTCTCTGATGATCCAGGCCCTGTTCAAGGGTTCTTCCTCTTAAAGTGGAGTTTTTCCTTGCCACTGTTTGGCTTAAAGGTTTTTTTTCTCCCGCTGTGGAAGTTTTTTTGACTTGCCAATATTAATATTATCATTTTAGTTAATGATATTTGCTTGGGGGGTCGTGCTGTAGATGTCTGTAAAGATTGGCATTGTAACAGACGCTATATAAATAAAATTAAATTGATTTTTTTTGTTTTGTTTTGTTTTTTGCACAGACACGCCCACACACAGCACAGAGCAGGAGATATGACATACAGTGAGCAAACTCTCAAGAGACACCATAGGAAAATATTTAACACGGATGAAAAGAAAGGCAGAGAGGGACAGAGATAATGAGCCAAACGAAAGTCACCAGAAAGCTAAAACGAGGAAATATGACAACACATATGTATCTGTTACAAACTAAAAAACAATCAGTTATTCTTTGTTGTAAGTTGATTGATATTTCTTTCTTTTTTGTTTTCTTTTTCATGTTAATGAGGATACAATTTTATAGAGAAGTGTATTTGTAATCATAGACAAGGATATTATTTATAGGTGGGGGGGGAGGGGGTGTTTTCTTCTTCCTCGGGGGTCGTAACAGAAAATAGTTGAGAAGCACTGCAGACTGACCTCTCTCTCTCTCTCTCTAATTTTCTGATTACTTTCCCAACAGGTCTTCAAAGTCTTAACTGTTCCAATTAGACAGTCTTGCTCCTTTGCTCAAGTATCTTTAACTTCAGGATACACTCATCAAGGCTTTGCTCCTGGTGTGAATCTGGGGCTGCAAAGACCACATGTTACAAGAGGCAAAGCATGATGCAAGCCCCCTGCAAATTGATACTTAGAAGCCCCATGGTGCCTTATGGGGATGAAGCACCGTGCTGTTAAAAGCAGAAGGTATACTTGCAAGAATGTGTGGAAGATTGTGTCCGTGTGGCAACACAGACAAGAGAATAAAGAGGGCAAGTAAGTGATGACAAACCACAACAAAGAGGTAGAAACATACAGAGGAAGCAAGTACATTTGCAGGTAACCTGGAGGGGTAAAGGCAAGAAAAACAGTCAGGCAGTCCTGCTTTCAGCATGACACCTTTTAACAGCTGTCTGAATTTGTCCTCTACTCATCCCTTATTCCACTTTTCTCTCCACCATCTCTCAGTTTCTTAGCCTTCTTTCTGTCTCTTATTCAATCCCTACATCTGTCCATCTTAATCTCTCTCATCTCTGTTTCTGCATCCTAAAGTGTCCCCTTTTATCTTTAGTGTGTGTCTCTCTGATTTTCAACCTTCGCATCTTTTCTCATCCCCTAAACCAATAAAGTGCTGTTTGCAATTACCCCTTTCACATTTCCTCTCCTGGTCTCAAAGGGCGTTATGTGTGTGTGTGTGCACACGTGTGTGTGTATGTGTGTGTTCTGTTTATGTCCAAGTTGTTTTTTCATTTTCTTTCTGACCATAGATAATTTACTTTACACTTTATGTGATCATGACCCTCTGCAGAAAGGCAACACATATAATTAAACTGTGGTAACAGATACTTCGAGATTGTATGTGCACAAGGAGGGAAATGAGCTGTGTAACTGTCAAAGAAACAGTTCTGCCAATTTTCATGGATTTTTCTTTTTTTTTTTTTTTTTTGTCTGGGAACACTTTTGTTGTTGTTCATTGCAAAAGTGAACGTAATAGCCTTCCCTTTGGGTATAAATAATGAATGTGGCTCATGCCTTAACAATGCTCTAAATAGACCTACCTTTTTCCTCAATGGTACCATAGAGTAAAAAGTGCTTGTAGAGTACATTAACCTTCTGTGTGGTGTTGCAGGTGTTTAAATCATTGAAATCGCTCCTTTTATTTTATTTATTTATCCTATTGCAACACCCTTTCATGCCTGTCTTAAGAAATTTAACAGCAAACCTGCATACTAAAACATTCTGTAATGTTGACCATTGGTACATATTCAGACAGATGCAGAGTGAATTTTAACCTGGCATCTCTGAAACCACTTCTGTGCTGACATTGCACTGTTTTCAAATGCTGCACCACCACTCCAAGCTCCTTTGGGAAGCACAGGGAAATGCATAGAACGGGGAGAGGAAGTTGAATCAATGAGGAGGAATAGGAGGTGTGAGAATGTAATTATGAGAGAAAAGTTTCACAGAGGGGGATAAGAGAGCGACTGAACAGCCTTTAGTGAACAACTAAGGAGCTCTCCATGGTGATGAACTCAAAATCGTGTTATGCAGCAGGGAGAGGAACTGTCCTTCGTCATGCAATCAACAGCGGCACAGTCACTTCTGAAATAAATTAATTGAACAGTTGAAGTAAATTTGTTTAATTGCATTTGATATAATAGTAGATCATGTCAGCAGTAGTAACAGTGAAGTAGTTAATTAACACCAGCAGCACACAAGCCAATTAACTGACAAAAATTTGGATGATCGCTCAGTCAGCACAATTACAGTACGTAGGATTCTAAAATAAGTTCTTCTTAATAGAGTAAACTTACAAGGCATTTAACATTTAAAGGTTATTTTTTTAAGGAGAACGAAATTATGCAGTTTTGTTTGTTTGTACTTTGATGGGTTTTCATCAAAGTCAGGATTAGAAACTTAGATAAATGTGTCAACAGCAATCACGTTACTACTGACCAAATTTGGCCAGAGCTGGTTCAGAAAACGCTGAAAAAGTGACAGCAGTTTTTATCAGTCAGCATTTCCCAGTGGTTTATTGATTTGTGACTGCATGTCAAGTTGTAAACAGTGTGTATAATCTATAAGTTGTATCATGTCTATAGAACAGATTTCTACCAGACATGCTGGCAGAATAAATTTTAGAGAGATGTTAGATATTTATTTCAAAAATATGATAAGAAATTGACCGACCTCACATTTTGATACAGGACTGTGTAATGTACACATCTATTGTCATGGTTTTTAACAGTGCCTCATCAACTGTCAGGCTTTTTTTTTTTGTAGCCTAGTTTTTTATTCATTCTTCATCTACTTGTCTGAGTTTAAGTCGATTTTCCCTCGTTGATCACTATTCTTGCATGCTCACTCTCAAACAGAGTATCCTATTTTTCTTTATTCCTGGAGTTTTCAAAAAGTGATGAAAAACCTAGACAGCAGTTACTGTGGTATATGTGTGTGAAAAAATTTACCTGCTCATGTGCCTGCACAAACGTGTGAATCAACATATAGGTGCTTGTGCTGCTGAGGAAGTGTTGGTTTTGAGGGGGGAGGTGGTAAGCAGAGAGTCCCTGCACAAGCTAAGGAGGGTATTCAAGCAGTAAATTAAAACCGGCCTTTTTAACTTCAAACCGTCCATCAAGAAGGATTAAAAAAAAAAAATCTGCTTTTTAGAGAACACGAGGAAAAACTCCCACATGTATGACACTACACACTTAAATGTGAGTTACTGCTATTACTTTCCAAACACACGGATACACACAATCACCATGTCTCACATGTCATTAGGTGCAGAACTCTGTCAATAACCAATCTCAGCTCCATGTAATTAGTCCCTATGGATTCCATCCACCAAGAGTCAAACGCTGACATCAGCATTGAAGTAATATCTGCTGATCTGAGCTGCTGTAGACGGTGGCACTTTTCTATAGCTATGTACCCACAATACTGTTTCCAGAAGACTTCATAATTACAAATGATGTAGTGTTGCATTTGCAACAGGAAAATCTGCAGAGCTCAGTTTTTTTTCCCTCTGTGCAGAATGGGGGCCAAAATGTCCCTCAGCAAAAACAACATATGCTACCTGGCCAAAGTAAATAAATTAAGTATTTAAACAAAAAAGTAGGTAAAAACCACCTACTGGAAAATGGGTTTTGTGACTAATATGTTTCAGCTGGTAAGAAGTTATTTAACCCTAAACGATGCAGTGGTTATCTTGTCTCTTTCCTTTAACAAGCTGTTTCAGAAGGACCAAATTATCGGTCTGTAACAGGCAAACAAACAACTAAGAACACTTAAACTACTAAATTTGGTTTAGGAACTGTCCAAGACATTATTATTAAAAAACCTGAGGGATAGCTGTGAATCTTTATTTTCAAGGAAAAAAATCTTGATTGTGATCTGAAAACACTTAAAATATTGATATATAAAACCCAACTGAGAAAATTAACTGTAAAAAGGAGTAGAGTGTTCAAGGGTAAAAGTAGGAGCATTTTCCACATGCACAAATTGAAGAAAACTCTTGGTATTGGGACTAAACAGTTGTCTAAGAAAATTCCTCATCAGTGAGGGTAGCAGAAATAAAAAATAATATAATAATAATAATAGTAATAAAAGAAAAAAGAAAAAAGAAAGTTTCAATTGTTTTAGGGAGTATAAAGATTGGATTCTCGACCAATAGAAAATGGTTTTGTGGTCTGATAGGTCCAGATTTTCCCTGTACAGCAGTGATAAAGTGATTCACCCATCATTTCTGCTGCCTGTGGGGCCAGAATTGTGCTCTGTAGTTGGTTCAGTCAATCAGGTCAAGGTTTAATAATATTGTATGTTCAAATAATAAGGTCAACTATCTGAATACACTGAATGAGCACATTTTCTTCCCACAATAGGTTTTATCTTCCTTGATGGCTCAGGGATAATCCAAATTGATGATGACAGGATTTATTTAGCTCAAATTATGAAAGCGTGGTTTAGAAAGCATGAAATACCACAGAGTCAAGACCCTAACGCTATTGAGAATCTCTGTGATGAAGACTTGAAGCAGCAGTCCGAATCCCTCGTCTATCCCAAGAAATTAATACAACTCCGGAAAGACTTAAATGTCATGACATTGCATAAGCTTATCGAAGCAATGTCATGGCATGCATGTTGTATTCGAAACTAAAGGTAGTCCAATAAAAAAAAAAGATTGTGTAACTTATTTTATTTTTTACTAGGAAGCATACTTTTTTTTCTTTTTGTTGTTCTATAAGTCTGTTTGTTTGCTGATGGCTGTCTTATCTTTTACTGGAGCAAAGTCATTCATGATTGTCATTTTGGATTTGAAATCATTCATTAAATCATATATCCAGACTGACGGTTGGATAGAGGTTATTGAAAATGTCTGCCCAAAGACAGAGACACTGTGTGGTCATTTATGACTTTTTCTTACAAATAAATGTGGATTCTGAAAGTGTTAGGATGTTGAAACATTTAAGAAAAATGCAAACGTGATCAGATAATGTCAAATCATTGATAGTTATTGATAAATTATGATAACAAGGTCCACATGGTGCAATCACCTGAACCAGGTAGAAAAAAAGAATTACATATGAATGAAAAAGCCATAAAAACAAAGACAAGGATATCAAAGTGTCTTAAGCACTTTTCACCTGAGGGAATCATTGACAAGGATTACCACAATATTAAATCATGTTTGGTGGTTGTTTATTTGTTTGTTTGCATGCTTTTAATGCTACACTAAATTAAAAGTATATTTTAATATAAAAAGAAGTTAAATTAACTGTACTCTTTAAAATTTCCCGTTTAATTCCTTTACCCAACTAACTCAGTTGAGGATTTCTTACTATGAGGAAATTTCAAGCCCATATATGCTTGCTTTTCCTTCAGCGTATTCCCGTTTTTATAAGGAGGCACACCGCTACAGAGATAACCTGGCTGTGTGTGCGAGGGGAGGGTGTCTGGGCCAATGCTGTCACCCATGAGCATTATGCCTGGCTCCTAAATTACCAGTTCTTTAATCTCTGCAGCCTTGACCAAATCCAGTCCTCTTTTCTCTGACATATCTGAAAAGCTTTTAGAAAGACTGATCATCTTATTACTGGTCATTTTGCATCTTTTTTTTTTAAACATATTTGCAAGATTTGGAACCCACAAAGATGATCTCTGTGAGGAGACCTATATCTTCAGCAACAAAATGCCACTTTATATAGCACTCCTCTGTTATGCTTTGGTATGAGCGGCAATCACTCTTCTCCAACCCACCCCCTCACCCCCCCCAACTCATCTCTGTACAAGCAGTAGTGGCTCAATTACGTAGTGACAAAGATCAGAAATATCAATTTAAGTAGGAGAAGGGGGGGGATCCGAAATCCTGCTCGGCAGCAAAATGAAGAGCGACAGAAGCTTGGCCTGGTTTCCCCTCTCTGGTGCCGCTATAATTCACCTTATGTCACCTCTGTCCTAAACTAGACTTGACTTCAATCCGCACTGTGCTTCTTCCTCCCTTTCCACCTCCTGTTTCTCATGGTTTCACTCAATGTCTTTTCAACCTCCTTTCCTGCCTCCCGCTCTATCTCATATCCCTTACTCTTAATATATCTGTAAGTTATGCTTAAAATAACTATTCATCCCAGTGCTATCAGGTAAGATGAGGGCACGATCTGTACAGGGAGGTTTTGGAGTCTCTGTGTGTCTGTGTGTTCAGGATTTAAACAGGAGGCAACGTGAGGCAAAGGTTTGGTTTTTGTTCTCTGGTTTGCATCTATAACATTTTGGGATCGGACGACATTCATTTGTTTTCTCCACTGATCTATCTCTGTCTCTCACAGATTCACACTCAGTTAGTTGCTCCACTTTCAATCCTTCCTCCCCCCATCGGTTTCCTCTCTATCTCTCTATCCCACTATCTGTGGGAGGGATGAGTTGACCATCTGTTGTTCAGAGAACGCTTGAAAGGGATTGAGGGGAGGAGAGAAAGTCAGACAGAGTGGGGGAGAGTGAGCAGCGGTGCGATATTATAATGGCACACAACGTAGAATTGAACCAGAGGATAGTGAAAATGCAGCTGGTAGAGGCAGAGAAGGATTAACAGGAATTGAATGAAACACTGAGAAAGAAAAACAGAGGGAGGGAAAGGTGGCAAGATAGTGTCATTGTGGTGAGGCAGACACTTGCAGGCTCTTAGTGTTTGATTTATGTCTCCTTTGCAGTGTGTTTGTGTGAGTGTGTGCGTACATGGCATGTGATTTATCGTTCGTTAACACGGAGGAATTAAACCTTGTATACCACTGAGCTCCACTCATCAATTTTCACCCCCCAAACAGCCGGGCTCAGCCTCAGTTCACCTTTAATGAGGAGAGGTGGCAACTGCCACACAAACTTTTTCATTCATGCACACACACACACCTACTGTAAAATCTGATTAGTTAACCTTACTTGAAAAAAGAATGCAAACCGATTGCACTTGAAATAATAAGTACACTAGAATAGGATATTGTGTGTTCTAATAACTAATGCTTACAAAGTAAAACACACTTATCTCCAAGTTACTGTAACTAAGACAAACCACTACAAACTACTTACAAATTTGCTTAATGTACACTATTGGTTAAGTATAGACTACTCAGAAGTTCCAGTTCAAAATACTAAATTGCATGATTTAAACTTTACTGTTGTGTTTCAAATAACACAATTCTGCAAGTTAGGCTAACTACAATAATGTTTTCTGTAAATTGGATTTTTGAGTTGTATTTACTTAAAAAGCAGTCAGTATTTACTTCCTAAAAGCATGGAAACTGAACTAAAATCCCTTTTAATTGAATACTAATTAAAGCCCTGGTTTTAGGTGCAAATAATAAGATTTAATTCTAAAACATTTGGTAATCAATAATCAGACATGTAGAAATATCTGTATCTAAAACATCAAAAACGCCTGCCAACTCACTATTTAATTGCTACATAAACGCAATGGATTACAAGTATAAGGGAAAAATATGGCAATCACATTAAAGTTAGAAAGGGTTTATTTATGAAACCTTCAATTTTTAAACCACAGCTTTAAAACATTTTGATGGTACAACATCCTGGCATGTAGCCAATAAAAGCAAAAACAAACTTGCTTTAAAGAATTACCATAATTACTCAGAAGACAATGGCCACTCAGTTTCATACACATAAGCAACTACCAACAGTCATAACCATCACTCGATCAGTCAAATGTCAAGTGCTTTTTGCTATAAACACAACAATAAAAGCAAAAACAGAATTAAAAAAATATATATTTCAAAGAAGTGCCATAAGATATTAGATAATAGATATGTAGATATAATAGTGCCCTGATTACACAGCCTTCAGATCTTGTTCATTAATTTCACTGTTTCCTTTTGTTTAACAAATGTGTTACTTTTTATGTTTCACCTGCAGCATCCTCAGAAGCATCACCAGACTATTGTGACTATCTTTTTTTATCAGCTTGTTTTTTTTTAGTGTGGTCAGACTGTTGGACTTGATAGATCCAATAGGCTGACCATGACAAAAAGAAACCAATCCAAAAAAAATCGGTTTTACATAAATATGCATTTTCCTGCATCAACATATATTTATGTTCAAAATAATAACAGTGTGTTTATAAAGTAAGTAAAGCTCAAAATCCTTATAATAGCTCTCATCCTCCAAATACATTGAGAAAACTGCACACTCTGTTACAAATTAAACCATCAAATTTGTTACTGTTTATTTTACAGAAAGTAAAGGGAATATTAGGCTATTAGGTTAAAATAGCAGTGTGGAGTTCAATTAGAAATTGTGGATTCTGTGAAAAAACAGGTGTCAAACAGGTAACCCTTTTTTTAAGGATAAAGGTAGGAAATATTGTACATGCTGGATTTAGTACATTTCTCTGAAAATCTGAATAACATGGGTTGTTGCAGACATGGGTCATAAGAACAGTATACTTTGATCAAAAATTGATTGGAGAGAAAAAAAAACATCTAAAGAAGTACAGAAAATGGAACCAAAACCAGAAAGGCATGGAAGATAAAGGAAGCTATGATTGGAATGATGGAAGAACAGATGAAATGACAAAGACTCAGCCAGTGATCAACTCCAGGGTGATCAAAGAAGATCTAAAGTTATGTGTGAGTACTGGAATAATTAAAAGATGCCTATGTAATGCCATATCAGCAAGAAGTCCCATTGTTGGAAAAATAAAACACATGAGCTGAAGATAAGAACTCACTGACTGGACTAAAGAGAAATGGAGCAACATTTATGGACTGATGAAAGCTACTTCATTCTCTTTGGGTCTAGAAGCCAAAGGCAGTTTGTCAGATGAGCCTCCAAACACTGAATTCAAGCCACAACAGTAGAATAGAAAATCCAATAGAAAACTGCAGCGGTATTATGGAATGTAGTCTACTTGTCCTGGACTGGAATACCTGTTCACAGGTGCCAGAGGTCGGTCGCCTCCATGGACACAGATGTGAAGCAGTTCTCAGAAACAGTGGCTCTACAACTAAATATTAGTTTACTGATTCAGAAGATAATCAGTATGATTATCCTAAAAATAAATCTTTAGGCATTTCTCAGTTTATACGGGAAATGTTTGAATTTGTAGAGAAAAATGTAGACTGATATTTTTTGAGAAGACTTAATTCCTTTTTCTGCAGTGTGTAAAATAAAGAATAAATGTTAAGAAATTTGATCTTTTCGAAATAAAAGCTATTATAAGAATTTTGAGGTTTACTCACTTCAAGCATTTTTTTTACATACTCTGTTTTTAACCCAATTGTGTATGTGCCATGCATCATTTTTACGATACACAACATAAATTTGTTGCCAATCTTCCACCCCTGTTAGCCAGCTGCATTCTTGCTGTAATAGACCAGAACGACCCAATGCACCACTGCTCTCTTTTCTAGTACAGGACTTCCAGGGACATATTCCATATTCTTAATTTTCTGTAACTGTACGAGAACTTACAAAGGTAGTGTTGTAGAAACTACTCGGATCATCACCAAGTAGTACTGGCAGGCCTCTGAGAACATTTAACATTACAATACAAACACAAAGTGTACATAAAACTAGTTTATCTACATGTTTTTTTTGACAGTGAAGAGAAGCCATCTTCATATCTGTTACACATTTTATCATAAGCAAAAGTCTTGAACAGTACTGCTAGTTGCCAGTTCTTAAAATGCAGTATTTATCCTCATTCATACTCAATAAAAAAATAAATTAAGAACCCTTTAGTAGATTTACACCTGAATCAATGTGCTGCACAATTTCAGGTAATTTTTCTCCAACGCTTCCTTTCTTTGACTTGAAGATACTGACAAAGCGTGTTGAGAAGCGGTCCAATGTATCAAAAAAGTCATTTTCTAGATTTGTGGTGGCAGTCCTGTTGAACTCTGCATATACCTGCAATGCACATCAATAACACACAAAAACACATGACTAGGGTGGGATTTATTATGAGTGCAAACAAAAAAAGCATGTAAGTGTCAGGTCTTACTTGTCTTTCTGAAAAAAAAAAGGGCTGGCCACCGCTCCTTCAGGGTTTTCATTGGATGTCCAGTCTCCACAATCTCTCGTCTCCACAGTGGGAAAGTCTGATCCATCTTTGTAGCAATGACAGTTGCACTGGGGTTCCGTTTTTTCATTTCTTCAACTAGGAGCTTTCATTCAGTCTCTAATCCATCTATATTCTGCCCCTCAGGTAGGTAGACAAGGACATTTCTAATTTAAAAGGATGTTCCGATTCCAGTTTTCTACATCCACAAAAAAATGTACATGTGAAAATATTCATATTTATTTATCCACAATCCATATTCACTCATCAATGTTATTTTATCATGCCACTGCTGGTGTTATTATTATTTTTATCACCATGAGTATTGTAGCACTATATACCATACAATTTTACAAACAACACAGGCATCTCTTAAACATCGATGTGTTATTTGTAAAGCATAAAAAAGGAAATAACAGTGATGGAATGAAACATAAAAAACACACAACTGCTTCAGTCATATAATACGTTGGATAACAATCTGTCTCAATATCAAAGCCGACCTGACTTGGACTTGAACTGCGGTCTCTTCAGTAAAAGCCAGAACATTCAGAGCTACCAGGTCTGTGTAGCTGTGGGTGAGATGTTTGAGCAACTGAGTGTTTTCAGTGTTTCAGAACCAGCTAGCTTCTTTCTGTGCCTCTCTCTCGGTTTACATCATCATATTGTTAGTACTATTCTTCCACGCGACGTTGAACAAAAATCAGCGTACTGGCCAGCTACTCAGTGCGCTCAGTGGTTGGATCATTATAAATCTAATAACCACCTTCCACCACACTGTTATGTCCGTTTTTTTAATTTTTGAGTGGTCCTTCTCGAATCTCTCGGTAGAGTATGGGACAGCCACTAACACGTCTCAAACTGTGCAGTGTTTGCTAGATAAATTAATATGTAACAAATGATAGTTTGCGATATAACAGAAGTAGAATGATCAAATTCACACACAAATAGAACTTATTTGATAACTTAACTCACTGTTCTTTACGTGATGAGATCCTCAGCTTGCAGACTAATATGTCGGCAAAAGTGTGTGAGCGCGAAGACGGTCTACTGGCTTCTACTGCACATGCGCAGATCTGGTTGCTTTTAGGGTCCATAACCAAAAAAATGCTCTCAGCGAGTAACAATAACTTAAGCCCTGTTGTGACAATAACTTAAACCATGTTCATTTCATTCAAAACAGAATTAGCTAGTGTAAACGTAAACTTCACTCAGAATCAAAAGTAAATTGTACTTTTTTTACCATGCAATTACATGTTACTTGATAAAACCTGTTTAGTAGTACATATTAGTACTGGTAACTTATCTATTTAAGTCATGACAGCTATTCGATTTTACAGTGACAGGCAATACTGTGTCCATGACTTCATTCATTTCCTGGAGACTTATTTTATCCTTAAACATAATTTAAGTACAACTTGTCTAACTTTAATTTGAACCAAATCTGATTTTTCTATTTTTTTTCTTAATGATATAATTGATAGGTGCTTGCTTTTTGCCCCCATATTTGAACTCTGTTTAAACAGATCTAAGTTAGTATTATTCCAATTACATTATTAAGTCCCACAAGACCTTTTTTCAACTATAAAGATCACCCACTAAGCCTCAGATTACAGATAGGACAGGCTCAGGATTTTATATGAGAGTAAATTATGCAAACATAATAAGATAATTTAATGAGGTTTGATGAGGAAAATGCTATTCTCATTTGCACCAATAAACAACTCCACAGGTTTCAGAAAGTGTCTTGTTCTAAACAAGATCCTGAAATGATCAAAAAAGATTAAATTTGCAGTTTGATATCGTGTTTATGAAAACTACCTTAAACTCAATTTGTTTGTGAATGAAGTAAATAGTTGAGGAGTATAAAGGGAGATATAAAAGGTATTTCTAAACAGAAAATATTGATTTTGGTGAGAATGAAAGGAGAAGTGGTGGCATCTTTAAAAGACACTTCAGTTTTGTCGAACTGTGCATTATTGGAGATGAAATGTTTGCCTTTACAATATTAGAAAATATTTCAGGCTCAGCTAGATGTGTTTGTTCAGCACCTATGCTACTGTGGCTGCCATTGTGAAAAAAAAGTCATACTTTTTCAGTGATCAAGCAACATACAAGCACTACTCTGTCCTTCTTTAGGAAGGAGAGATCTACGAACTAATGCCTCTAATGTCATTTCTCTCATCATGATTTTTCATCTTTTTCCTCCAGTCACTGATTATTTTAAGTTAATTGGTTACATGCCTCTTTATACTGTAAGTCAGCGGTCCCCAACCCCCGGGCCGTAGACTGGTACCGGGCCGTGGATCACTTTGTACCGGTCCGCGCAAGAAAAAATTAGGTTTTTTGTCTGAATAAGCTTTTATTGTGAAAAATATTTTATTTTGAAAAATGACCGAATTCTCTCGGTTACATATCGGTCGCTTGAGCGTCAAAATTTCACTCAACTCATAAAATGAGTAATAAACAGATGTCTTTGGCAAGTTTCCTTGTGAAGGGGAAAATGCAGAGTGAAGAGAGGATGTTACCAGAGACTTCGATGTTATACTCATGTTATGTTATTGGCGTAATGTAACGAGGAAGCCTGCTTCTTCTCAGAGCTGAGCCAGTCAGGAGAATGGTGGCGAGTATAAACCCAGCGCCTGCGTGCTTAAAAGCAGATGTGTGGAAGGAGTTCGGGTTTAAAAAGAAAAAGGAAAGCGAAGATTTAGACAAAAGTATGGCGGTTTGCAAGCTGTGTCACACAAACGTGAAGTACTCTGGAAATACCACCGACCTGCGAGCCTACCTGAAATGTCACCACCCGGACAAGGTAATGCTAACTGGGAGCTACCTGCTAAACCCAAGAAGTTGCGGCATGATCCGAAACAAACCACGCTGGACAGTTTTCATCTACTTCACCTAAGTCGCAGAAAATTACGGAGTCCATTGCCTACTTTATTTGTCAGGATTTGAGACCGTATTCAGTGGTGGAAAACGCTGGCTTTAGGCGCATGGTGAACGCGATCGAGCCCCGCTATCCTATTGTCTTTTATTCATCTTTTCCAGCATTTCCAAGCTGCCTGTCAGCCATATAATGTTGATGCTTTCAGTTCAATTAATTCAAACAAAGTAATTGGAACACTCACAAGATGTGACCAAAATCACTTTGTCCTATTAAAATCTTTCGGAAAATGATGTAAATGTATTGTAAGATGAATATTGATATATATCGTATCGTGAGCCAAATATATCGCATCGTATCGGGAGATTAGTGTATCACTACAGCCCTACTGCGCAGGGCATTGGGACAGTAGGGATATGGGTCACTAAGCTTGAGGAGCATGGTAAAAGGAAAAATGGGAAGATAGAAACAGTACAGAAGAAACATAAAGAAATGAAAAAAGAAAAACAACTAATAATGTAGGAACAAAAAAAATAAATATTCTATTTTGTTAGAAACTAATCTTTTATTACCCTCCGTCTCATGCGCATTAGAGTAGCTCTCTTTCCTATTTTCAAACCTTTGTCTTTCTCATAGTTTTTTTTCTTTTGACAGCTAATTGTTTCTGCCCCTTTTGAGACTACGTTGTTGAGAAATAGTCCATCTTTGCAAGTGTTAAGAGCTCATTTGCTACTTCTTCTCACTTTTGTTCTAAAATATGAAAATCAGTCACACAAAAAGTGTGAAACAAATTACCATCTTCGTGCTGCATTGATGAGGAGACAGAATTCATGACACAAAGAGAGGGAAAGGAGGAAATAAGGAAAAAAGTCTCTATGGGAACTGGTGTAGTGAAAAATAGTGGAATTTGAGGGTTGAATTTATGGCCAAATGAGTCACAGTCACGGCAGCCCATAAAATTTGGATGAAATGGAGAAAAAGGAGGATTTGTAATGATGCGATCAAGAGAAATAATGAATCAGAAATTTTGCCTTTTCAATTGTACTGGGAATAAGATATGAAATTGCCAGAGCTAGGAGGAAACACAAGGGTATCATAATTCAATTTAT
Organism: Hirundichthys speculiger; assembly: GCA_018398805.1. NCBI lineage: Eukaryota > Metazoa > Chordata > Actinopteri > Beloniformes > Exocoetidae > Hirundichthys > Hirundichthys speculiger. Next base: position 1,410,924 of record JAGFBZ010002532.1, on the reverse strand, counting down.
GAATCAATTTTATCTGTGCATGATAGCAGAGCTCTACTCTCAGCTTTTTTGTTTGTGTATGTCCCCTATATAGTGCTATTTTTGTGAGGACCAATTTGAATTTTAGTTATGGCAGCATTTACATTGTTATTGTCATTTAGGCTGTCACATCTTCATACGATCATGTAGGTTAATCTTCAGTCTTTTAATGAGCAATAACAAAATTTACAATTTCATGACTGTGTGACTTTAAAATCTAGTCTTGTGAAGTTCATTGATTAGACAGGGATATTTAAAGGGATACACTAGCATTTTGGGAATTAAATGATTTTGCTATAAACCTTTGAAGTAGTTGAGGGGACAACACCTATGCTTATATTCCAGAGCTGTAGACAATGATGGAGAGGTACAGACTCAGAGCTGTCACAGGAATGTCATGAAGAAGGCCATGTAGTTCAGGTGACCCTCACAGCCTCTGCCTAACCCTACCGATACCACCTGTATCCATCACAGACCTGGTCCAGCCCCAAGTTAGGAGGGATGCAGGTCATTAAAATGTTTCACATTCTAGCTCATATTACTGCATAAGAGTACATATTCAAAGACACTGCTTGTAGACGGCACAGTAGAGTCATTTGAATAAAAGATACGTTCTTGATCAAAGTTACGTCCCATAGCTTTTCTCTTGTCTGCTCCTTAAGGTGATACTGCACTACATCTGACATATTAAAGGAAAGCCCACAAGTGAAGAATTCTTTGTCATTAATCATTGGCTGTTTTATGATGGGTTGGAGATGTGCTCCGTGTGTTTGGCACGACACTGGCAGCATGAAGCTGGGCAGACTAATGGAGCAGCCAGGACAAACCCTCAGGGTAACACTATCATATGCCATTGTGGACTATAATTGACAACCTCTGAGCACAAACTGGACACAGGAGAGAGCACAATTACACAGAGCAAAATTATGTAATGCATCCTCTTTGGACAGCCTATCTGATGTCAAGTATTTAACAATAAATGGACAAGTCATATTTTGACTATTCCTATTATTTTAAAAAAGCACCCAGTTTAATGCTCTACAAACAGTGACACACACATGGCCTCTAATTGTTGCATTCCCATGACTACTTGCAGTGCAGTGAAATTCAGTGCCACGCCAAAGGCTGTCAGGTCAGTCACTTGAAATTCCAAACACATGTTAGACTTTGACAACCAACACTATGCACACATAAATCTCCTGTGAGGCAGAAACAAACTTGGCTAAGGTGCATGGAATAGACTGCACAGAGGTAAGTCCACTGACAGCGCACAACCACAAAGAGATACATAACCCAGATCAGAAAGAGAAAAAAAAGTCTCATACACAGAATAACAACTCACAACCTTTAATGAGATTGCAAAGGTAATCACAGGTAATATTCCTGAAGATCAGGCAATAACAACCAGGCGGTGCTTACTCACAAGCAAGGTTCTGGCAGAAATGAGCAAATGTATTTTTAGCATTGTTTGTGTGTGTTTGTGGTCTTAACTTTCTATGTGTTATATCATGCTTTGCCTTAGGCTACAGGCAGAGACAGAACTGGTGTTCCTAGGGGGCCTCCCACTCTACCTCTCACGTACGCGTGCTCATGGCAGTGCTAGTCTGACGTTGACATCCATACTACAAGGTTACATTGACTGCAAGTCTTCTTGGTGCACATTGCACATATATGCACTTCCTAAAGCAGAATGCAGGAAAAAACAGCAATATTTTTGGCCTTTAGCTGACATCAGACAGCGATGGGGTTTCAGTGGATGCAAACTATCTTGGCACTTGACAAGTAGTTGGTTTGCTACATACAGAGATACATATTCACGTTGACCAATATATGGCACCATCTTCATAATACAAAAGCACAATGCGCAACAGACGTATACATCTAAAGATAAAATATGACATACAGACGTCTGCCAATTATACAACAATGTACTTCCCATCCAGAATATATATGTGTGCATGTCTGTGTGCGCTTGTTTCTCATTATAAGCATTGCTGGTGTCCAATTCAGTTGTGCCACACTCTTCTATTTCGGTTGAGAGTTCATTTAAAATAGGCCTAAAGGCTCAGGTGTTGTGGATAGAAAGTGCTCCTTCAATTAAAGAGTTAATAAGTGTCCTATAGCAGTTATTAATAACATAAGAAATATGTATTGGCAAAATTAATAAATCCAAAAAGGGCACTGCCTGATAATCAGGAAACAACAACGAAACAGCACAATCAGTCTCAAATTTGCTGTTGTTCCATGTGTGCCAGCCTGTGACCAGGTGGGGCACTTTAGAGAAACAGAAAGAACGAGTTCGAGCACAGGCCTTTTTAACCAGAAAATGTTACAAACGTATGCAAAATAGCCACAAACAACTTCTCTCATTAAAATATATCAGAATTTATTGACAGAAGTATTCAAAATGATCAAAACACTTGGATTAAGATTCTAATATCTGCCAAACTAGACACCAACTAAAATACACATAAGAAAAAAAGCATTAAATAGAATTTTTACTTATATATATACTGTATGTCAGTGAAAGTACACATGTGTGTGTGTGTGTGTGTGCCAAAGAATGGTTGCAATCCACGTGGCAGTAATGGACTACAACAGTGGCGGATGGATCACTTTTGTGCCTCTCACACCTTGACAAGTAACAAAACAAACTGAAAAACTGAGCTATCAATCTGTACCCATACACAAACCTATTACTTTTCAGTCGCTCCAAAGGCAATTGGCAGCGTTGTGGTGTCCAGTGGAGACACGTACTGGCCCTGGACATGGGCAGACAGGTGGCTGGTCATGCTATGTGTTCCAGCTATAAGTGGTTCTCCCATCCTCTCTCGTCCTCTCTCCCCTCAGGGGGAAAAGGATGCAGCGCCACTGGCAGCCGGGCTGCAATCCTTTCGGGTCATTTGGAGCTGTCCACGCCATTGGGTTGTGCAGGGGTGCCTTCTCTGCACATTGTTGTGTCAGCAGGTCAATGTCTGTGCATTGTGGCCAGGTAAGAGGTGCGGTCACCAGTCCTTGGAAACCAGGTGGCTTTTAAAGATGCAGCTGTAGTCCTAACAGTTGGTAAAGTCAGGACAGGTGTGCTACCTTTACTGGAGAGGATCCAGAGCCTCCAGGTCACTGGTATTTATGTCAAGCGGAGCTGCTGGGAGTCAATGGGGACCCCTGCCGGGTTTTTGGGCTCAATGCCCACTGAGAGGCCAATTACATCATTTTTACATCTGGGTGTAAAATAATAAACCCTGCAAAGCCTGCTGGGGATTTGATGCATTTTGATGGTTTCTTTGTCTCAAACCCCATGGGCAGGCTTTGGCTGGAAGGTAAGGCCCTTCTTTGTGTCACAGATGGTTTGGCCCAACACAGGTTCAGTCATGCTTTGGTTTAACTGCCACTAAATGTGTTTAATTTCTATCTTCAGGAAACAGAGGGCCCTTACTTTTTCAAACGGTATGTCAATGGTAGAAAGACCTCTTTGTCATCATTCTCTATGCACTGACTGAAGTATAAGTACAGTAATAAACTGAAAGAAAAACACTATTACAGCATCATGAAAATGGCTCCTAATTCTGAATGCATTCACTTGACTCTTCACAATTTAGATGTCGATATTTGAAATTGGGTTGGTACTTAAAGGCCATTCCAAATCCATTTAGAGTGTTTACTGAAAATTTGAATTTCAATATTAGTCACATCTTTATGTTGTAACTAAATCTAATTTGTGACATTTTATGTAATAGTTTTTCATTACCTATTGATCATAATCATATTTTATATGCCAGTGTGTCTGTCTGTGTGTATGTGTGCTTTAGGCTATGGGGGTTAAGTGAATGCTTGAGTGAAAGCAGGCCATGTGCTAATCTGTTCCTCTATTTATCAGCCTCTCTGACAATTTTTCATGCTTGCTTACATTGTTCCAGATTTCTGTGGATCCTGCGGGCATATTTTTTTGCAAGTTGCCCCAGATGAAATGAAACATATAACCTCATCATTATAAAGATGCATGGAACTATGTTTGTAAATATAAATAGTTAGAAACATACATATTTAAAGGTCAGTGTTTGAGAAGAAGGACATTGAGTAAAATGTTTATATGGCTGAGAGCTGGAGGAAATCAGTACAATTGTACAAAGTTGTATTTTTGATTGCCATAACTGTTTTCAAGAGTTTTTCTTATACTGCAAATAAACTCACTTAAATTCTTGACTAAGGATCCATGCAATACTCGGCTCCTTTTTTAATTACCTTTCACAGATCAGAAGATAAGGTCAACCATACAAAAGTTCCATAAATACCAATACATCTAGGAAAGATTGAAGCCATACAGTTTGATGTTTCCTGCCTCTCCAGTTACTGGAAATTTCAATGTGAAGACACCACCTATCTGTCCATTATATATATAGTGACGTGAAAAGCAAAGTACACCCCATTTCAATTCTAAGAGTTTACGTATCAGTACTTACTTCCTTACTTTCCTTCCTGCTCTCGGCGGAGGCGGACGCTTTTCTGTGAGCTCCTCTCTATCTGTCCTTGCTGCTGCTCTTTTGTCTTGTCTGTGCTTTTTTTGGAGCCTCACTCGGCATAATATTCAAATCTCTAACCATGGATCTGGTCAGCTGGTCTCTCAATGCAATTGATCAAATTCTCTCACTGAGAAAACAGGGCCCAGGAGAGCCCTCCTGTCCCAATGGAACACTGGCTGCTGGATACATCTGGGATTCGTATGGAGAATGGAATCTGGGGTGCCTGCCCCCCCTGTTCATTGAGGACGCCAAGGTCGTGTACCTATTTGGATTAATGATCACAGGATTTCTGCTGTTTGGAGTTAGCAGATACCTGCTGTATTGGAAATTTATGACACGGCAGCTGCCATCCTGGACACCGTCAACCTGGCTGTTGTCAGTGTTGGAGTGAGCTGCGCTGTAAACACTCAGACTGGTATTGGTGAACTGAATCAGAAACTGGATGCGATTCCGAGTGTGAGTCACAGGCTAGTGATGATTTTTGAACTCATTGGCAAGCTGGATTAGAACGTGGAGAAGTTCAAGCGCTGCTCAGGGAGAATTGACCTGTTATTTCGGACATTTCAATTTATTCCCACCGAGATGAAACCAGCAAGGACTCAAGGCAGACGGAAACTCAGTCAGCCTGACCCAAACAATCTTCTCTTATCTGAATCTGGCTCCCCTGAAACGAAGCTGGCCTTTACAAGGCCTTTTTCAAGGCCAGCTTCTTTCCTTCTAAACTCTCCTGATATGTTGTGCTGCGCTGACGCTCTTTCCCCAAACCACCCCCTTTTCTAAACAACCCGCCCTAGCGCTCAACGTACTCCACTGGCTCCAGCTGTTTCCACCCCCCCACGCTAGGCGGATTGATGCACTGCGCGCCGAATGGCTGCGTGTGCATGGACTGCTTCGCTGGACACCCCCTGCACCCTCCTCCCTCTCCCCTTTCCGATGTCTTAGTTTAAGTTTGTTATGTTTAAATTTTTGTGCTGTTTTTCACTGTGTTGTGACACTGGCTGAGTGACAATAAAGGCATTCTGTATTCTGTATTCTGTACTTAATAAAAATCATTTTAACATTACTGAGTCTTAAAAACTAGTTTTATACAAACTCACATGAACAACAATGATATATTATGTCCTTATCAGTGTGAAAAACTAAAGCACGCACTGTGATTCAGTGGTTTGTAGTAGGGCTGTCCCTATCCGATATTGATATCAGATATCGGACCGATACCAGCCAAAAAAAAGAATATCAGATTATATCAGAGGTCATGTAAAGTCTCCAATATTAACACTCCGATAAAAAGCAGTCCATTCTGCTCCAGCACTTCTGCCCTGTGCAAATAAGTGACTGCGGTTCATACTCCAAGACAGTGGTAGGTGCCGGTAATACACCTGGTGCGCTTACCAAAGAAGAGTGCTTGGCTTCAGCATGTACAGCTCAAGTGACCACAACAGTAACAGTGTATGTGCCCCAGGAAGAAATAATGTCGGCCTTGTGGCAGTACTTTTCCCTAAAGACGAACAAAGATGCTGTCGCTGAGTGCAAAGTTTGCAATTCACAAGTTTTCCTGGTGGCGCAGAACCGGGGAAGTTTAATACGACCAACCTCATCGTGCATTTGAAAAAGAATGATAAACAACAGCATGACAATTTTCAAAAGACAATGGTGACAAAGAAAAAATTTATTCTTGACCTCCCTCAAACAACCAACGCTGGCTGAAACATTGTCAAAGCGTGAAAAACTCCCTAGCAACGGCAAAAAGGGCATTGGCACTAACACAAAAGATTGCCCAATTTATTGTGCCTGATGACCACCCCCTGTCAGTGATGAGTAATGTCAGGTTTAAACGCTTAATTAAGCACCTCGAGCTACGCTCCCTAACCGCCACTACATTGTGGTCAAAACTATACTTCAGATGCACAAAGAAGTTTAAAAGTGTATTGCCGCACATGTGGAGAAATCAAACGCATTGTTCAGGGCCTCCTGATTATTTTTCGATTTATTTTTTTCTATTCTGCACTTTTTTTTAATTGTAAATAATAAATTGTATGTTCTCCAATACTACTGTTGTTGACTTGATGCTGCCTTTTTTTTTTACACTCCACATTACAGAATAAAAAATGAAAGAATTCGCCATCTCTAGCATTCTGATATCGGATTGATATCAGGATCGACTGTTATTCAAGGCTGAAATATCGGTATCGTATCGGAAGTGAAAATATAGAATCGAGGCAGCCCTAGTTTTTTTAATCACCTTTAGCAGAAAAAACCTGAAGCACTGTGAATTATTTTTGATGTTATCAGTCATTTAGATGACTGAAGGACCCTTTCACAGCTTTGCTTTAGTTCATTAAGGTTTGTAATGTTTAATCCATCCCCTCTGACAGATTTGTGTCCTTTTGGAGTGGTCACTACCCAGACTTGAACCAAACAAGTCCTGAGGATCCCTTGATTCTTGAGAAACAAACCTTGAAATTCTGCCATTGAAACAGGAGTCTGTTGTTTCTAACTACAAACTGATACAGCCAAAGTTGATAGCTAATGTGTATCTGTATCTAAGAGAGACTCCTCTTTTGTTGAAAATGTCAAATCATTTCACTTAAACTTTAGACACTCTGATGTGTGGCATATAGGACATCGAGGATGGAGTGAGAAAAAGCACAGTAAGAAGAAACATGAAGAAAAATGTAGAACAGTGACTCTGACTGTGAATTTTTAAATCGAGCATAACACACAGCCATGTGTCCATGGACCCAGATGAGTCTGTGGCTTTAGGTGAATCCATGGCCATGGGTCCTGATTTATTAACTTGGATTTGTTGTCTGCAAGACATCTGTAATGGCAGGATGTATGCTCCAAATCTGAAAGCACAGTATGACTTTGACCAGCAGATGCTAATACACACGTGGACAAAATTGTTGGTACCCCTCAGTTAAAGAAGGAAAAACCCACAATTCTCACTGAAATCACTTGAAACTTACAAAAGTAACAATAAATAAAAATTTATTGAAAATCAAATAATCAAAATCAGCCATCACTTTTGAATTGTTGATTAACTTAATTATTTAAAAAAACAAACTAATGAAATAGGGCTGGACAAAAATGATGGTACCCATAACTTAATATTTTGTTGCACAACCTTTTGAGGCAATCACTGCAATTAAACGATTTCTGTATTTGTCAATGAGCGTTCTGCAGCTGTCAACAGGTATTTTGGCCCACTCCTCATGAGCAAACTGCTCCAGTTTGTCTCAGGTTTGATGGGGTCTTCTCCAAATGGCATGATTCAGCTCCTTCCACAGATGTTCAATGGGATTCAGATCTGGGCTCATGGAAGGCTACTTTAGAATAGTCCAACGCTTTTCTCTCAGCCATTCTTGGGTGTTTTTGGCTGTGTGTTTTGGATCGTTGTCCTGTTGGAAGACCCATGACCTGCGACTGAGACCAAGCTTTCTGACACTAGGCAGCACATTTCTCTCCAGAATGCCTTGATAGTCTTCAGATTTCATTTTACCTTGCACACATTCAAGACACCCTGTGCCAGATGCAGCAAAGCAGCCCCAAAACATTACTGAGCCTCCTCCATGTTTCACCGTAGGGACAGTGTTCTTTTCTTCGTATGCTTGGTTTTTGAGTCTATGAACATAGAGTTGATGTGCCTTACCAAAAAGCTCCAGTTTGGTCTCATCTATCCAAAGGACATTCTCCCAGAAGCTTTGTGGCTTGTCAACATGCATTTTTGCAAATTCCAGTCTCGCTTTTTTATGATTTTTTTCAGCAGTGGTGTCGTCTCCCATGAAGTCCACTTTGGCTCAAACAACGACGAATGGTGCGATCTGACACTGATGTACCTTGGCCTTGGAGTTCACCTTTAATTTCTTTGGAGGTTGTTCTGGGCTCTTTGGATACAATTCGAACGATCCGTCTCTTCAATTTGTCATCAATTTTCCTCTTGCGGCCACGTCCAGGGAGGTTGGCTACTGTCCCGTGGGTCTTGAACTTCTGAATAATATGAGCCACTGTTGTCACAGGAACTTCAAGCTGTTTAGAGATGGTCTTATAGCCTTTACCTTTAAGATGTTTGTCTATAATTTTTTTTCGGATGTCCTGGGACAATTCTCTCCTTCGCTTTCTGTTGTCCATGTTCAGTGTGGTACACACCTTTTCACCAAACAGCAAAGTGACTACTTGTTTAAATAGGCAGACTGACTGATTATGAGTTTGGAAACACCTGTGATGTCAATTAAAGGACACACCTGAGTTAATCATGTCACTCTGGTCAAATAGTTTTCAATCTTTTATAGAGGTACCATCATTTTTGTCCAGCCCTATTTCATTAGTTTGTTTTTTTAAATAATTATGTTAATCAACAATTCAAAAGTGATGGCTGATTTTGATTATTTGATTTTCAAAAATTTTTTATTTATTGTTACTTTTGTAAGTTTCAAGTGATTTCAGTGAGAATTGTGGGTTTTTCCTTCTTTAACTGAGGGGTACCAACAATTTTGTCCACGTGTGTAGCTGGCAGTTGGTTTTTTGTGTATGTTGTAATGTACAAGTGCTATTAAAACTATTGAAACTCGTAAATAAAAAAAAATAGCTTATCATTTCATTTTTCCTACACAACTGTCCAAGTACTAGGATTTGACTCCCAAGAGTTTGGGATTTGGGACTCCCCAGTCCATCCAAAGATCCAGGTAAATCACTCAGATCTGCAGGGATTCACACATCTCTAATGAGCATTAGTTTATACACAGACCTCTTAAGTTCAAGTCACTACATTTAAATCAAATTAAGGTCTGGACTTTGACTGGGCCCTAGCAACACCTTGATTCTTTTCTTTTTCAGCCAGTTCCTTGTATCTTTGCTGGTGTGCTTGAGGTAATTTTGTTGTTGCATGACCCCATTTCAGCAACATTTTAGCTGTTGGACAGATGGCCTTGCATTTTACTTTACTATGCTATACCAGGGTGTTCAGTGGTAGACTAATTGAAGGTGAAAGTGGAAAAGGCTTTTGGATGCCAAACAAGCCCAAATCATTACACTTTCACACCCATGCTTGACGGTATTTGTGCTGATATTGAGTCAGATGTGGCACTGTGTATCATGACCAAATATCTCTATTTTCTAATGTCAACACTTCCTGCAAGTTGATAACTTTAGTGGCTTTTTTAATATTTCCTCAAAAAAATGTGCTCAGTCAAATAGGCAAAATACCCAACCAAATGGCTTCCAAACTCCCATTCAAAATGTGTCTTTGGACTAGCCCTTTCCCTTACTTGTGTAGCTGTTTATTTGGCTTCACTTGTTTTTTTTTTTAAGTTGTTAATATTGGGCAGGCGGCCCATGTAACTCCCGGCCCATATTACCCTTTGCCCCGTGTCTTCCCCACTCTCTCTGCCCTGTTTGCTGTCTCTCCTTCACTGTCAAATAAAGGCCACTAATACTAAAAAAATATACATTAAATATAAATAAATAAATCAATCAATAAATAAAAAAATAAATGTAGTGTGGTAAAAAAAAAAAAAAAAAGTGGGACTCACATTATCCCAAACCCAATCAGGAGAAATATGTGAAGCTACAGCAACCATTCATTAAAGTCATGCAGCGAGCTCATTAAAATTTTTCTGGTAGGATAAATACACAACCAGCAGATATATTATCCAACAAAAATGCGGTAAAAGCTTTGATTTCTTGATGCAAACTGGTTGAAATTGGTTGGCATTGGTTGATTGTCATTAGATCTATTTCTATAAAACTCTGCTGAAGAACGCAGAAAAATATGACAAGAAAAGAAAATACTCAAACATTGCCACTTTGTTGCAGACAATCACTTCCCTCCCTTGCTCTTTCAAATTTTCACCCCACGACCACACAACTTGGCATGAAAGGTAGGATTAATTCATTCATCCAATTCATTCAACCATGCTATCCAATTAGACATCAACCTACCAACTCAATTTGCCAAAAAATTAATTGCTCATTAATATTAATTTGTGTCCCTGAGTTTCCTTAGCACACTTTTCAGTACGCTTTAGATGAACAAATACATTTTAGAAAAAAAAACTTTCAAGTTAATCCTTGAATTAACTTGAATGAATATATATATACATATATATATATATATATATATATATATATATATATATATATACAGTCATGGAAAAAATTATTAGACCACCCTTGTTTTCTTCAGTTTCTTGTTCATTTTAATGCCTGGTACAACTAAAGGTACATTTGTTTGGACAAACATAATGATAACCACAAAGATTGCTCATAAGAGTTTTATTTAAGAGCTGATATCTCACCATTTTCCATGGTTTCTTGATTATAACCTAAATCACTTAAGTTTTTACATCAATAGCTATGGCGTTGTACTGCCAAAAATACTGCTTTTATGCATTCAGTGTTTTCTTTTCTGTCTGTTTTAGTCACATGATGACGTTTAGTGGTACCAGGTATTAAAATGAACAAGAAAGTGAAGAAAAAATGGTGGTCTAATAATTTTTTCCATGACTGTATATATATATATCCTCCTGACTACCAGGGGGAAAAAAAATATTGCCCTATCAGAATTTCTTTTAATTTCCCCAATTATTAGGGAGGCATTGAGTATACTGAGTATACTGAGTATACCAAAGTTGTGTACCTATTGGGATTTATGATCACAGGATTTCTGCTGTTTGGAGTTGGAGGATACCTGCTGTATCGGAAAATTTACACGGCAGCTGCCATCCTGGACACCGTAAACCTGCCTGCTGTGTGTGTTGGAGTGAGCCGCGCTGTGAACACTCAGACTGATACTCTTAGTGAGCTGAACCGAAAACTGGAAGTGATTCTAGTGATGGTTTTTGAACTCTCTGGCGAAATGGATTCGATCCTGGAGAAGTTGCAACGCTGCTCAGGGAGAATTGATCTGTAATTCGGACAACTGGAGTTATTCCCGTCGAGATGAACCAGCAAGAACTTTGAAGGCAGACAGAATTTCATGTCAGTCTGACCCAAACATTCTTCTCTTATCTGAATCTGGCTGCCCTGAAACGAAGCTCGCCTCCAAGGCCGGCCTTCGACCTAATCTCTCCTGAATATTATGACTTTTTGACGCTCCTTCCCCGACCCCTCCCCTTTCCAAACAACACCTGTGGCTCCAGACTGAGCTGGGACGGGGGTCACTGACTTACGCACACACATACACATGCACACACACACACTTCCCGCTCCCTGCCCAACTGCCTCCGCTGGCTCCTGGCTGTTTTTACCCCCCCCCACGCTTGACGGACTGGGCACTACGCGCAGCGAGCGCACGGACTGTTTGGCTGGACACCCCCCCCTCCCCCCACCTCTCATGTCTTAGTCTTAAGTTTGTCTATGCTTATTTGCTATTTGTTGAGGTTTTGATGTGAATCTCACAACATGCCCCTCAAGGACATGTTGTGTGAGACACGTTTTTTTTACCCTCTCGCCCTCCTCTCCCCATGTGATCGTATTTTCCTCTGATAAGGGGAGCGCTGCTACAAGTGGCTGCTGACCCCCCAGACACTGTCGACTCCTGTCTAACATGTTGTTGTTTGTTTCTGTATGTTTTTCTTGGTCAATGTACTGGAAATGTAAATTTCACTGTGTTGGGACGCTGGCTCAGTGACAAATAAAGGCATTCTGATTCTGATTACTGCAAATATTTTTTTTTTGAAAAAAATGTTTTTGTTTTAAAGATATTATGTGTCCATTACAGTGGACATCGGAATGCCATACATGTGAAACTAAGCCACGAAGACAATCAATAAAACTCAAAGAAAATATATATCAAGATAAGAACTAAGACTTTTTCTGCAACAAAACAGAACATGAAGACTTAATTAATGATTGCCAGATCAAAAAAGTGGAGAATTGCACGCACTCCCCATTTCTGAGTGTTTTCTGTAGAAACTCAGCATCTGGTCAGCCATGTCTACATAACACATGTTGTTGTTGTACTCTACAATTGCCACTGGTCTTGAAACCTAGACAAACCTTTTGCCTTTCTTAGACCATCTACTTCCTGTGTCCTGAGGCTCAATGTCACAGGCAGAGGATGCCATGACCACTGGTTTACTGTCAAACCTAATGACAGGAAGTTCAGGAGGACATCATCTTGGATGCCCCTCTTCCTTTCATTTTGAGGGTCTTACCCCCTGTAATGCTACAATTGTTTAGAATTCAGTTGCTCATAAGGGTTCCGGTTCCTGTCAGTCCCTTTACTATCAGGGCACCTGGGAGGTTGACAGTCACAAATAACCTGTCAAACAACAGGTGAGGTGCACTGGGAACCGATTTCACCAAATGAAGAACAGCTTGTTCTCCAATACCTCCATCCCTGTGTGACGCTGAAGGTGGTCTTGCGTTGGTAGAGCTCAAAATCTAACACCATATCAGTTGGTGTGGCCAAGACAAACATCTTGAGTCCAGTCAGGTATGGTTTGCCCTTTACATACTAGCGAACGGGGCAGCGACCAATAAATGGAATCATTTGCTCATCAGTGGGCAATTTTCCTGTTCTAGACAGACTTAGACATCCCTGCCTCACTTTGTCAAGGAGTGGCCTGACTTTCTACGGGGAGTCTTTGCTTTTATCCTCATCTGACACAACAAGATCATTAACAGTCTTGATGGATTTTCTTAGTTTGTAGAACTGATTTCTGGTCATGGATTCTGCCGCTTTTTGAACTCTGGTATTTGAGGCCCAATACATCTAAATCTTTGGATAGACAGGACATGTAGACAGAATTCCCAAAAACAGTCATCAACTCTTCAGGAGTGGTGTTTAGAGTTGCTGTCATTGAATCTCTTCCATCTTATTTGAAACAAAATACAGCAAAAAATGTAGTAAATAACTACAAATGTCCAATACGGAGGACATTTTTTAAACAACAAAATACTACAGTAAATTGGTAAATTGTTTGGGAAAATAATTTAATGTCTTCTAAAGAGGTTCACATAAAATAACACAACAATATTTTGAGAGAATTTGCTTAATGAATATTATTGTGAACTTACTTTTCTTCTTTCCATAAATGTGTTTCTGCTGATGGATGCCATTTTCTTTGATGAGAAAGAGGAAGTTTGCAAAGCCCCACCTCTACAAGTGTGGTATCAAAATAAAGTCATAAATATCCTCTTTAGAGAACAAAAGGAGTTACTTCAGTAGTATGCAGGGAGTGAGAGATATTCTAATTTATAAAGGTCCACTAGAGAGGGCAAATAGACAAATTTGAATCACGGGTAGTCAGGAGAATATTTTGTGTAGATCACATAACCTGAAGAAGATCAGTGACTGGAAAGTAGTTGTAGATGAGAGTGTAGCCAGACACAGAACTGGACAACTATATCTAATGTGATCAGGGAGACAGGGAACAGAGTACTTTCTGTTTCATCTGGCAGGAAAACAGACAAGGAGACTTGGTGGTGGAACGAGTAAGAGCAGGAGTACGTACAGAGAAAGAGGCTAGCTAAGAAGAACTGGGACACTGAGAGGACTGAAGAGAGTGGACAGGAGTACAGGGAGACGCAGCGTAAGGTGAAGGTACAGGTGGCAAAGGCCAAACAGAGGGTGTATGATGATTTGTATGCTAGGTAGGACAGTAAGGAGGGAGAGACTGACTTATACAGGTCAGCAAGGCAGAGAGGTAGAGATGGGAAGGATATTCAATAGACTGGTGTGATTAAGGATAAAGATGGGGATGCATTGACAGAAAAAAAGAGAATGAAGAGAAGAAGAGGTGACTGTTGTGGAACAGGAAGTGGCAAAGGTTAATTTGGCCGAAGTGAGGAGGGCATTAAAGAGGATGAAGAGTGAAAAGGTGGTTCTTCCTGATGATATACCTGTAGAGGTATGGACATGTTTAGGAGAGATGGCTGTAGAGTTTTTTAATGCGATATTCAACAAGATCTTCGAGAGTTAGAGGATGCCTGAAGAATGGAGAAGTGTGCTGCTGCTTATTTTTAAGAACAAGGGAGATGTGAAAAGTTTTGGCAACTACAGTACAGAGGAATAAATTTGACGAGCCACACAGTGAAGTTATGGGAAAGAGTAGTGGAAGCTAGACTAAGGACAGAAGTGAGTATCTATAAATAGCTGTATAGTTTCATGCCAAAGAAGAGTACTACATATGCAATATTTGCTTTGAACGTGCTGATAAAGAAGAACAGAGAAGGTCAGAGGGAGCTGCATTGTGTCGGCATAGACCTTGAGAAAACATAACAGGCTGCCATGGGAGCCGCTACCATATTGCATGAGGAAGTCTGGAGTAGTATGGTGAGATATGCTGTAGCTGTGATAGTAGGTGTGACAGAGAAGTTCAAGGTAGAGGTGGGACTGCATCAAGGATCTATTCTAAATCCCTTCTTGTTTGCTATGGTGATGAACAGACCTACAGATGAGGTTTGACAGGAATCTCCATGGACTATGATGTTTGGAGATGACATTGTGATCTGCAGTGAGAGCAGGGAGCAGGTTGAGGAAAAGCTGGAGAGGTGAAGGTATGCCCTGGAAAAAAGAGGAATGAAGTAGGCTTGGGCGGTATCCAGATTTTGATACCGTCAAACTTCCCTCACATTTTACCGGGGTATACGGTATTCCCGCGACTATTAAGGCGGACACACACCGCCGGCGGACGCCGCGCGTGAAAACAGCCCCCCCCCCATTATGTACCCCAGGGCGCGCTACCGCGGGGCTTTACGGTACTGTACTATTCCCAGCGTTGACGCGCCTGGGGAAAAAAAAGGCGAGTTTACCTCGAAACAGCAGTTCAGTGCTTCAATATAAAGTTGGCTCAACTACAGTTGTTATTTATTTGTGTATTTCTTGCTTTTCACTGTAGTTTTAACTGTTCCTTCTCTGCCCCAGCTGCTCTCTGCTGCCGAGGTGTGTTTGCTGAAACGCGCTTTATAGTAAAGTGTCTGATGCCGGACGTTTCACTTCCTATAAATTCTTCAACATAAAAGTCCAACATTATTAGTTTCATTAGAAGCTTTTATTTTGAAGCAGCAAACTCAGGAAGTGTTGTTTTCATCGTCAGTACCTTAACAGGACGAGTCAAACCGAGATCAGCTCCAAGCAAACACGAATAAACGGTAAAATAAAGCGGAACACACAGCGATACAGGAGAGAAACTAAACTAAACTTTAAACCACAGAAATCATTCATTGCATTTTTAATGACGGTATTGAAACTGATACCGCCGCTATTTTTAAATACCGGAAGTAAACGGTATTACCGTAATACCGCCCAAGCCTAGAATGAAGGTTAGCTGTAGCAAGACAGAATACATGTATGTGAATGAGAGGAACCCAAGTGGAACGGTGAGGCTACAGAGAGCAGAAATAAAGAAGGTGGAGGATTTTAAGTACTTAGGATCAACAGTCCAGAGCAACAGAGAGTGTGGAAAAGACCGTGTGCAAGCAGATTGGAGTGGGTGGAGAAAACTGTCAGGTGTGATGTCTGATAATAGAATTTCAGCATGAATGCAAGAAAAGGTGTACAAGATGGTGTTGAGACCAGCGATGTTGAATGGTTTAAAGATTGTGGCACTGAGGAAAAGACAGGAGGCAGAGTTGGAGGTAGCAGAGATTAAAATGTTGAGGTTCTCTTTTGAAGTGAGATCCTG
This sequence comes from Hirundichthys speculiger, assembly GCA_018398805.1. Classification (NCBI taxonomy): domain Eukaryota; kingdom Metazoa; phylum Chordata; class Actinopteri; order Beloniformes; family Exocoetidae; genus Hirundichthys; species Hirundichthys speculiger. The sequence goes on along the minus strand of JAGFBZ010002532.1, from coordinate 1,394,756 downwards.
TCCAGGATGGACAGGATCAGGAATGGTGACATCAGAGGGACAGAACATGTTAGATGTTTTGGAGAGAAAGTCTAAGAGACCAGACTGATGGTGTGGACATGCATAGAGGATATGTACACGCACAGACAGCTCAGGGGTTAGAGATCAGGGGTTCAAGTGTGGACACAAATGCCACTCATAATTTGACTTGTCACTACCGCAACATTCTATGACTTAATTCAGTTTTCTAGTTAATATTGCCAACTTTTGTGACATTCTATTGGGCTGAATGTGGGCCAAAACACTTACAAGGTGGAAGGAAGGAAAGGTTCACAACTTTTTGTAAATACAGTCACAATAATGTTTAAGTGGAAGTTCCTAATGTATCAGAAACATTAAGAACAAATTTTGACATCAAGCAAAATATTGTTTTCATTCCCTTGGATTTCTGAAAAGCAAAAATCTACAAATTGAAAGTGTATCATACAGCAGCAAGACTGCTGCCTCAAAGGTGGGGTAGGTGTTCTTTGAAAAAACAGTTCCAGGAATCCAACTCAAGTGAGATTTTGAAAATAAACACTCCCTCCCTCCTTCCAAAGGCTCTGCCTCCTCCTCTTCAGCTCACCCCTCGAAACCACGCCTTCACACGATTCAGGACTACATGAACCACAGGGAGGGAGGGGTGGGTGGGAGTGCATTGATATTTGATGGACGTATTAGGCAGCCAATAAATGTAAAGATGATCAGTACATTGATTGGTCAGAGTTTTTCTCTGATTATACCCTCTAGACTGGACCAAAACGTTTGGTTTTTTTTTTTTTTTTTTTGCAAACCTTTTATTTCAGTGGGTGCAATGGGAATGTTAAAAGGTTTTTAGGCAATATTGTAAAAAAAGAACACCTACCCCACCTTTAAATGAAACCTCAACCCCAGAGAACACACTCATGTAGACACACAGTAACACACAAAGAGAGGAATTGTAAAAGACCAAAGGTAAAATAACCCTCTGGATTAAAAGAGCAAACTTCAAGTGGCACTGAATAGCTTTACCTCCCTCTTTCTCTTCAAAGTAGTTCTCCTCTGTCCTCTCATAAATACAGGTCTAACCTTTTTTTCCACTCTGTCAAGCATCCTACAGCTATTCCACTTCTATGTCAACTTTCATCACACCATCTACACCCCCTTACTCCTTCTAAATCCTTCTGTACCTTTCCTTCTCTCTTCTGCGTCCCCTTTTCACTCCCACACTTGAAACTGATCTGCCACTGCACTTCTAAACGAAGATCAGTTTTACTCCCCACCCTCTACCTCCTACAAGGCACACACAGGGGTAATTCTTCCCCAGTTACTACAGCATCAGAGCCTCTACTGAACTGCTGATAACAGCAGTTCACTAAATGTATCTGCACTCCTCAGTGTTTACACTGGAACACAAGAGAGTATGTGGTTGACCTTTTCCAGATCTGAATTTATGAGGGACTCTCCTGCAGCTCTAATCACAAATCTGGGTTGTAACAATATTTAATTTAGAAAAATAGCTTGCACCAGAAAATGGCAGATACCCCCTCACTGCTCAAATAAACATTCTCTGATCCAATTACGACACGACTTCTGCTAATTGAGTGCAACAGCATATCCAGCAACCTTATCATGATAATAATCTAAAAGCACACTACGTAACTGCTATACAGTGATCCAAACTGGGACCCAAAACAGACCAAATGGGGCGCAGCATATCACGAGAAACTTCTTATGGTATGAGGCACAATGAAGTGACTTTGGTTTTTTAGGAGGAAGTTCCAACGCACACAGTTGAACTGCCTGTGTATGTCATTGGATAGACGTAAATAGACAACTGAATGTGTGTTTTCCTGACAGATCCAGATATCTTAACATGCGACACAGTTCTGGCATATTAACATATCCTTAGGCTGTCAAAGATGACTTGGTGACATCCTGCAAGCATTTTGATGTGTTCACATATAACGACTAAGCGTGATCAGTGATCACTCTCTGCTCACGACTTTGAGAGCTCAGCCTAAATAGAGCATTCAAAGCAGTTCTCTCAACATGATTAACCTGTGAGTAGAAGACACTCTCAGCCCAGCTGATCATAGAATAGTTGTTTTGTTATTGTTTTTTTTTTTTTCATTTTAAATTTGTTTCGCATGCTTATATTAATTTGGTTGATTTTAAAATATTTCTAATTTGTAATTCATGCAACCTGTCCAGGGTGTACCCCTGCCTTTTGCCAAAAGAGAGCTAAATGGGGCTATGGTATGGATAATGGATGGATGGATGGATGGATGAATGAAATATGAATTTATACAGTGACACTGTGTTAGTTCTACAGAAAATGGCATATAAACACAAACTGTTTGGAGCTCTTTTGGAGGCCGACATTCATAGCATGAACATAAACAATCGTGCACATGCAGAGGTGTGCAGTTTATGCTCACATCGTCACAAATCCTCATTCAAACAGTCTTGGGAAGTATATGGTGCGTGGCTCTTCAGAAAATAAATAAAGAGAGCCAAGAAAGTAAAGAAATGCAACACTTGTGAATATGGAGCTAAAACTGTAGTCAACAATGATGTTGGTTTTGAATTAACACCAAAAAAATGGACTTGTAAAGGCAATAAAACAAAAAACACATCCTAGTCTTTTTTTCTAAATTTTAAATACTGCTATGTGAGTATTTAAAAAAAAAAAACTAAAAGCAGATTAAGTGAAGAGGATCACTGCTTTTGTTGCGATACCAAGCTGTGAACACCAGAGCAAGACACTATAATTTATAAAATTGTATTGAGATTACATTTTGCGTGAACTTAATTTGAATTAAAGCTATGAGTCAGTCTGAATGAGATCCTCCAAAATTTAAATCGCTGTGTTTTTCTCTTTTAAAGCTGCAATGCAGAAAATTACTCGGGGAAAAGGAGAAGTAAAAAATTCAGAGTTACTTAAATAGAGTGGCCAAATTGATGGTGCCTACATAGAGTAAAAATTGGATGAAGAGAATCTAACAGTGTAATACATTTTCTGACACCTTATGACAATATTTCATGTAAAATGAAAGCCACTGGGCATATTAGCAGTTCATTCTCACGATCTATGCATTTTAGTTAGCAAAGCCAAGTTGAGTCACCCTTCCTGTTTTCAATGTAAAATACTTGTTAAAAAAAAGGGCCATAGTAATGGTAATGATAAACACTAACGTGTAGTAAATAGGTGATATGTAGTACTCAAAAGATGCCGGGGCAATGATGAGACTAGTGTAGTGAAAAGTTGCAGGCTTATGCTCAAGCTTATACCTCCAATAGGAGAAAGCATTAGAAGACATCCATCAAAGACATCCAACGCTGACAATTCATAATGTACATCTGTACTGCCTGCAAAGACTTGATGAAAACAAGATAACAATTTAAAAGCGGAAATATTCAATTGGCTCCCTTTTTATTTAGAAAACTGCTTTAGGTAAATCTGCTTAGACAAAAGGGTAGAGAGACACAGAAGAGGGATTAGAAAAACAGAACCACATATGGGAAATCATTTAACCAAGTAATATTTCACTGCATAAATCAGTTATTTTTGCATTCATATATAATAATAATAATGGCAGTGAAATTGAAACCAAATTGAAACCAAAGAGTTGCAAATATTTTTACCATATGTGCCAAGAAATTTATGAAGGAAAAGACCATGGTGTGGTGAACCGTCTGATGCAGTACTTGCAGACAAATCTCTTCCTTCTAGAGGTTAAGATCCAAACCTTTCATAAACATCTCCAGGAGAAGTGGAGGCTAAATGAATGAACTGTATTTCTTAAAATTAGCACAAAGGCGTGCTGATTAGCAGCCAGCTCAGATGAAGGAGCCTGGTTAAAACATTGTCAATTTTGAGTGCTTCTTTGACTGTTGCCATATTTTTTCACTTCCTATATGTGCTGACATGCAGAATAATGTAAATATATGCAAGAAACAACAATCCCATCAATGCATTTAGTTGATGTGAGCATCATTTAGTTTATTTGAGCATGCACATAACTAAAAACAAATGCCCACAAAATGATCAGTGACATCAACAAAGCATTCACGCACAGTGAGTCTCACTTCAAAGTAAATCCGAGTGCCTCCAGATGCAGATCAGTGTTAATGTCTAATCTGGCTCCAAGGCACCACTGCTAATATTCTCCATACATCGCAACAAACATTTTTCTCTCCCTTTAGACTCATTGATTTAGTTTTCATGTCCAACCCCTGTTGCTCATATCACATCATAGTCGATTCCCATGTTTGACAGAAACAGTCAACTGGCAGACTTAAAAAAAAAAAGTCAATTCAACCTTTATTGTCAGCTAACATTTGAAACTAATGTCTCGTGTTGGATTCATGTTTTGGGGAATCACAGACTGCTTTTGGAAGGATTTAGGCTCATTTATACATTGTTTACAAATAGCAGTAATTAGGGCTGAACGATTAATTGCATTTGCGATAATCTCGCGATATCATAAAACGAGATTTTCTAACCGCAAAGGCCGCGATATTACTGTCACGTGATCTGGCGACGTCACGTGACTTGCGAGTGAGCCCAGCCGAGCTGAGCAGAGCAAACAGGGCAAGCAGTGTTGTCAACTTAGCGACTTTCCAGTCCCCTCTAGCGACTTAATTTGTAGAAAGCGACTAGCGACAAATCTAGCGACGTTTTTTCTGGTGATTTAGAGACTCAAGCGCACTCAAACCACTGGGTTTAGGCCGCCTCGCGAATCGCGCTTTTCTCTCTCTGTCGGGCACAGTGCACAGCCACAAACACCCCGCCCGCCGCGCGAGACAACTCGAGCTCCCCCCCCCCCTTTTCCTTGCAGAAAATCTGTGAGCTCCTGAGATCTATACAGAAGAATCTTTCTGGCTAACAGTGCCATACTCATTTTGCACTTCAGGTGTGCTGCTGTTACTGAGTAAATATAATATTTCTATTAGTGTTCAAAAAGTTTTTTTTTTGAAAATGTTCAATTGGTTAGAGCAGATATTTGTTCTTTATTTTCCTGTGTGATGTTACTGACTGGAGATCAGTAAGCTTTATTTTTTCTATATCTGTATATTTTATTTATTTATTTATACACTGTCCTGTCAATCTCAGACAGTGTTTAAGAAGTCCAGTCCACATGTTTACATAAATGTTACACATGTTTCATGAAACGTGAAAAGTTAGATGTTGAAGAGGTAAAGCCACAGATTTGTTTGCTTTATTGTTGTAATCTGCACTTTAAATAAATCTGATATTGTTTATTATGACAGTGTTTGAAAAATACATGAGAAGAAGACCTTAAAAATAATCGCATATTAAATCGCAATCGCAATTTTGAGGAAAAAAATCGCAATTAGATTATTTTCCAAAATCGTTCAGCCCTAGCAGTAATATAAGCATACAACTAACAAGAAATACTTCTAGGGCCATGTTGCTTGATTATCCACTGTTTTCTGATTGTTTTATTCACCAGTTATCATCCAAACATCCCTGAATTTCAATATGTATTTTTGACAGGTTTTATTTGCATGAAATCAACTCATTTTGACTCAATATTTTTAGACAAAATGGTAATGCCGATATATTCAGGGAACATAAATATCACATATACTATACTTACATTAAGCATCTCCATTTATATATTCGTCTCTTGTCAGCCATTTCAAGGAGTTAATAAATATCTGGCTTCTGCCTCTGCTCTCACTTGCTGTATTTCATTACAAGAAAATTACCAATAAAGATGTTCTTATATGTTCCTCATTTAGCTTTGCTTGTAGGTTTATTGGTTCAAATTATAAACTGTTTATTTAGTTTTACATATCACCAATCCTTGTCCATGTCTGGTGAACAGCATTTAAAATTTGTTTTTAACAGTCTCTATAAATTACTGTTCCTGATGTTACCAAGACCACTGAATCCATTCAGTTCTGCTCATATTCATTCATTTATTGTATCTGATTATTTTTTTCTCCAATCAGTCTTATCTCCATTCAACCACTCTCTTTTTTGCATTAATATTCCTGATAAATAGAAGCTGCACTTTTCGGCAACCTGTCTATTTTTCTCTCCTAATTCAGCCCCTCTTTTTTACATTCAGCTGATTTCTAGAACGCAGATTTTCTTTCTCTTAGGTGATGACATTTATGACTTTTTGTTCCTGACCCTCTGAGATTCAGAGCCTGTGGTGTTCAAGGTTTATCTCTGAACTTTGAACCGTTCACTGTGGTAGACAAAGGTTAAAGGGGTCAATTTCAGCATTTGCCATGAGCAATTACTGTTCAACTGGGGCTTTAATTTAGGACGGTTGCATGCACACTGCACACTCTTTTTTCTGCACACTCATCATCTACTCTGCTTTTCATTCTATTGGTTATCAAATCAGTTATTACTAAATCTGAATAGTCTCTAGTCTTCATTTCTCGGTGACAAATTTGCATGAATATCCAAACCTAATACTAAAAAACATATTTAACAAATTAAATAAACTTTTGAAAAAAAAAACCTATATTCTTTATACTGTTTTACTTTCCCTTTGAACAGATGAGAATTGTATTTTAATAACATGACACAAAACATTGATGTTATTCTTGACAATTACATTAAGTTTTAACAATTTACAAAAAAAATACATATATATATATATATATATATATATATATATATATATATATATATATATATATATATATATATTTTTTTTTTTTTTTTTTTTTTTTTTTTTTTTTACTCTGGATTCTAAGTAATTAAGTGAAGCTAAAGGCTACCAATTTAATAATGCAGCCATAGGGGTGCCACTGTTCTTCATCAGGACATGCTGAAATTAGTTAATATTTGACTGTGTGCATTTAAAACCTAAAGAAAAATCTGACACAGAAGCCACCAGAGGATCAGTGACTTGAAAAAAAGACCATGTAGCAACAACAACTAAAGGAAGACAGACTTGTGGATTCTCATCAAAGCATCAGCTGAAACATGATAACTCAGGACTGCTCATTAAGTGCAATGATTCACTTCCTGTAAAAGATCCGGCGGCCAAGAAATGTCAGCATGAGTGCAAGAGAGTTGCACTGAGAGGGAGCAGAGACTGCTGACTCAGGTCTTGTGGCTTCATGTGGGTGAAAAAGGTACAGAGACAGAAAGTGAGGAGAAAGCTACAGTCACTGAGGTTATGGGAAGGAGAGAGGATTCCTTTTGAAAGACAAAAGGAATGTGGATATGGAGAGACTGTGTAAAAAAAACAACAACAATACAAATATAAAATATAAAGTCATGAATGGTTTAGGCACCTCAGATGCTTAGGTTCTTATCCTTTATGTGGTACCATCACAGGTCTGTTTAATTACTCCCAAATTAACTGTGCAACTTTAAAATGAGTGCAAATATATCTTCAAATAAAGAAAAAGCAATTTATGCAATAGATTGTCATCCTGAACATAGTCCTGATATCTTATTGATGCTAATGTTTTGTCTAATTCCTATTCCTATTCCTATTCCTAATTTTTTTTTTTTTTCAGGCCCTGTGTTGAAGCACCTGAGGCAAGGGATGGACCAATCTTGGCCCCATGCAAGCTCCCAGCACATGCATCCAAACTACACCCAAATACCTTTTCATATCCAGAACCAGCACACTCAGTCACATTTATTTTATTTCATTTTTAGAATACAAAAAAGTACAAAAATCTGACTCTCTAACTTAAATAGATTGGAATCACGATTAGAATAATTAAAAATGTCTGCATCAGACAGTCTCCTTAAAAAAGAATTGATTCATTTAAGCTTTTTTCCTTTTTTGGGGTGGGGTGGGGGTGGGTGGGTGTTGTTTTATTATTATTACTGAAAAAAAATGAGAAAATTACACAAAATGAAAAATAAAAATTAATTTGCAAGTCATTGAGGGAAATAGGTATTTGATCCCTGACCAACCTTGACCAGTGTTGGTTCCCACAGACCATTGGCATACTCCTAATCTCACTGAGGTAATTACCTGCATGAGAGACACCTGTTTCAAATAGTCACCTGTATAAAAAGCCATCTGCCCACAGACTCAGTAACACTCCACCATCTCCACCATGGGCAAGACTAAAGAGCTGTCAAAAGATGTCAGGGACATAGTTGTTGAACTCCACAAGGCTGGAATGGGCTACAAAACCATAAGTAAGAAGCTGAATGAGAAGGTGACAACTGTTGGTGCAATTATTTGGAAGTGGAAGAAGTACAACATGACTGTTAATCAACCTAGGCTGGGAGCTCCATGGAAGATATCACCTCGTCGGGTCTCAATGATCATGAGAAAGGTTAGAGATCAGCCGAGAACTACACGGGAGGAGCTGGTTAATGATCTCAAGGCAGCTGGGACCACAGTCACCTAGAAAACTATTGGTAATACACTGAGACGCGATGGTTTAAAATCCTGCAGTGCGCGCAAGGTCCCTCTGCTCAAGAAGGCTCATGTCCAGACCGGACTCAGGTTTGCCAACGAACATATTAATGACTCAGAAAGAGACTGGGAGAAGGTGCTGTGGTCAGATGAGACCAAAATTAATCCTGAATATGACCCCAAAAACATCATCCCTACTGTCAAGCATGGCGGTGGAAGCCTTTGGGGGTGTTTCTCTTCTAAGGGGACAGGTCGACCTCACCGCATCGATGGGAAGATGAACCACAAAATCTTGGGTGACAACCTCCTTGCCTCCGCAAGGACATCGAAAATGGGTCATGGATGGGTTTTCCAGCACGACAACGACCCAAAACATACAGCCAAGGAAACAAAGGAGTGGCTCCATGAGAAGCACATCAAGATCATGGAATGGCCTAGCCAGTCTCCTGACCTTAATTCTATTAAAAATCTATGGAGAGAGCTGAAGCTGAGAGTTTCCAAGCGCAAGCCTCAAAACTTTCAGGATTTGGAGATGATCTGCAGAGGGGTGGACGAAAATTACTCCTGATGTGTGTGCAAACCTAGTAAGCAACTACAAGAAACGTCTGACAGCTGTGCTTACCAACAAGGGTTTTGCCACCAAGTATTAGATCAGTGGTCCGCAAACTGTGGTACTCGTACCACCGGTGGTACGCGAGCGCTGTCTGGTGGTACGCGGGGAACGTCATGACTTTCCACATTTTTACCCCTTTTTTACTTTTAAAAAAAATTCATACACATACAATGAACTATAAATACTACATTTTAAATGAAATGTGTAGCTTGAGATAATTAAAATTGTGTCTTTTAAAAAAATATTTGTTGCATATTCAGTTGCAGTACAGATGTAACAACTTTTGAGTGTGTTTATTTTGCTCTGTATGAGAGTATGAGAATGTGAGAATTGTTGGACAGAGTTGTAAATGTCTGATTTAGTAAGGTAACAATTCAGATAATAAATAACCACAAAAAGGAATAAACATCTCTCCTGTGTGTTTAAAGCTCATTGAGAAGGCATACAGTCATGGAAAAAATTATTAGACCACCCTTGTTTTCTTCAGTTTCTTGTTCATTTTAATGCCTGGTACAACTAAAGGTACATTTGTTTGGACATTCATAACGATAACCACAAAGATTGCTCATAAGAGATTTATTTAAGAGCTGATATCTTACCATTTTCCATGGTTTTCTTGATTATAACCTAAATCACTTAAGTATTTTCATCAATAGCTATGGCGTTGTACTGCCAAAAACACTGCTTTTATGCATTCAGTGTTTTCTTTTCTGTCTGTTTTAGTCACATGATGACGTTTAGTGGTACCAGGTATTAAAATGAACAAAAAAGTGAAGAAAAAATGGTGATCTAATAATTTTTTCCATGACTGTATATGGCTATATTATAAAATTGGTCATCATGGTGGTACTCAGAGAGCTGAACAGTTTCTCAGGTGGTACGCAGTATTAAAAGTTTGAGAATCAATATATTAGATCATATTTTGCTAGGGGATCAAATACTTATTTCCCTCAATGACTTGCAAATTAATTTTTATTTTTCATTTCATGTAATTTTCTCAATTTTCTTTCAATATTCTTTCTATAACTGTTAAAATAAAGCTGCCATAGAAGTCTGAGACTTTTCATTTATTTCTTAGTATGACAACTGTCAAAATCAGCGGGGGATCAAATACTTATTTCCTCCACTATATGCTCTTTTCATGTTTTTGTCTTCAGATGTTATTGCTAGTTTGCAAAGAAAAGCCAAAGTCAAGCCTGATCCCTTTAATCTCTTCCACATGGTGAGGTATACAGCTCATTAATTCAAAAATGGTATTGGATTGATGTTGGGTATTGACCGATACGCAAACCCCAGGTATCTCTATCATTATTAAGAATTAAAAAATCAAATCAGTGCACCTTTGCTTTTAAGAGCCAACTTGTTTACAACAACACAGAACCCATAAAGAGCGAATACAAGGAACACAAGGAAAGACATTACCCCGAAGACATCATTACACCATTATGCTGCAAATTTATTAAGCTGGGTAAATGCGCCTGTAGCAGCAAATCATAGCGTCCATGGCGGCATCCAGTTTTGTGAATGGGATTCTAAAACTGATCTACAAACACACACGCAATCAGCTCATTTCAGTAATGGCCAAAGCAGTCCACCAGGACCAGCACGGATTAGAGTTGCAAGAAAGCAGACCTGTTCATAATCAGAAGCCTGTATTAAACCAGTGACAGAGACACAAAATGTTTCTCATTACTACACAGGACATATGAGCATAAACCCAATTCCTTGATTAAATGATCACTGGCTCTAATCAAAAAAGGGCTGTTTTTCAGCATATGTTGAAAATAACATACCTCCACCTCTCTAGATTTCCCTCCATCTCCCCGCTGCCCTCACCAATGTCATCTGCAAATGTCATAGTCCACGGAGATTCTTGTCTAACCACATCCGTCAGTCAGTTTGTTCGCCCTTACAACAATGTTTGAAATGTAGTTGATTGGAACTTCAAAGTACTTTGGAGTAATTTAAATAGTTTGGTGCCAAGTCACAGTATACATAGACATAACAGAGTGTTTCTCTTACAAGAAACATTTGTGGGACATATATCACAGTAGATCTATCACATTACTACAGGGACAGTTTTCAAACAACAGTCAGTTAAGACAAATGGAAACAAACATTAAAAATGACTTTGTGAAAGCATCTCTTCTGGCATCCTTCACTTGATAATGGTAAAGGAAAGGTTATGTGCTACCAAGGAGACCAGAGATATGAAAAACACTTTACAAAGATTCAGCAGCCGAACAATGACTCTCTGAGCTTGTGCAGACAATCACTTTTGAAACTGATAAGCTGTCATTGTGAGCGTTTTGTTGCAACAGGGTTTTCAGAGTTAGAAAATTACATTCCCAGAATATTTATAATGACAATGTTGCTGCAGTGTTTGTTTAGCATCTGGATGATAGCCAGTATTTTCACAGTCAATCTATTCCCATGACCACCCTTGCATAGGACCTGCACTGCCGTTTCCACCACTCTTTCTCATTGTTCTTCTTGTATGCAGCACTACAGAACCAGTACCTCTATAATAGAGTTTTTTGTCTCTTTTTGTTGCTTTAAAGTGTTTTCCAATTCTAATTTAGCTGATTGAGCTGATTGAGCTGAGAAGAGTCACTGAAAAACCTTATGAGTGATTCTTTTGAAAATGTTGGACAAATCATATATATTTATGATGTTAAAACAGAAAAAGCTTCATTGTCACATTTCATGTCAGACTCCTTATCAAATAGGCTCATTTTTTTTCAGCTCAAAAGAGTAAAAATGTCTTCTGCTCTCGAGTTCCTTTGATATGTCACATCCTGATCATTTCTTGGACAGAAATACAAGTAAGTATCCAACTTTCTCACACTTTTTTTGTATCACACACCCTCTCCACACCTCTCTCACACTCTCTAGCTCATTATGTCTCCTCCCCTCCATCCTTGGCTCCTTCAGTCTACACCCCTGTGGGTTGCAGGAGACGCTTTTGTCCTTCATTTGACACATTGCACTCTAGTGATTTATACCTCTGGACCTCTGTTTCTTTCTTTCTCTCTCTTTCCCATTAATTTCTACTTCAGTGTAACAATTGTTAATTGTGCATTTTTTTCTTGCATTTTCCTTCCTACACATGCACAGACACATGCACACAGAAAAGCCTCAAGCGACGCTGAGCATAGGGGAGAGGTCACTAATCCCTTTCCAATGAGTGTTGGCCTGCTGGGGGATTAAAATGGGACTGTGGGTGGCTCAAAAGTCAGAGGTATAGAAGGTTTGATAGCTAGAGAGGGGGTGTGAAAATGAGTAATAACCCTTTTTGATGGTCACAGGCTACAGGTAAAGTAATTGTACATAGTGACTTTTGAACCTTTTTAACAAAGTGAAACAAAGGTCAAGCACAAATGCTTTTTTTTTCCTATGAAAAAGGAATGCAAATTTGATGGGTTCAGATGATTGATGGTGCCTGATCTCATTTGCATATTTAGAAGCTCATTCACACAGAGGAAGAGCAACAAGTGTGTATATCGCAGGGCATGTGAGAGTGAACAACCATGAAGAGACAGGGTGCACGTGAAGCTGCTGCAAGTTTGAATATTTTTTCTTTTTCATTTTTTATGATCTATGCATTATTAATCACTATTTGTTCTCATGCTAGGACATTCAGTTTTAGTGCATCATACGGATGCAACAGACTTACTTTGACAGCAACGAGATTACAAGTTATAACAGCAGCTGCAATCTACTGATGTAGTCAAACATCCAGATGCACTCTAAAGAAAAGGAAAAAGTTCAAAATTGATAGAAATCATGGCATCCCTAAAAAAAAAAGAAAAAAATGGTGATCCACAACATATGAAGTGTAAGATATGCCAATGGATATTGGTTTGTCGTAAATCTACAACGAGGCATACAAATAACTTGAAACTGTGTGAGTTTGTCCATCATGCATCTACAACTTGAATGCTAACAAGTGGGACTTTAATGTGAAAGGCATATCAATATATTATTATATTTTAGGTCTGTAAATCACTCACACTAAGGCCTCAAAGCCCCCAAAATCGGTCTTCCGAACTGTCTGTGTGCATAAAGAGAAACTTTTTTTCCTTTAAATGAATCACTCTGCTTATAGTACTTACCGTTTGCCGCTCTGGAAAAATGCAATCTGATGCTTTACCAAAAAGCAAAATGAAACAAAGTGATTCCTTTTCTATTTCATCCTTTTTTTTCCCCCTATAGTTGGCATTTTTTTCCCTTGGCAACATGAGTTTGTGACAGGAACAGCATGTGTGCCAGCCCTCCCTTTGATATGGAACATCATGAGGGATTTCACTGCACTGCCAAACACAAGAGTGCCTGAACAGCATTCAAAGGAAGACCATCCTCAGATGCACACTGCCTTGCATCTGCCTGTCTTGTACATCACTATTATGCTTTCAGATGTCCACTACACGTGCATACAAACATGTATGCAGTTGCTTGTGTAAACACATACTGGATCATTACAAGGCTTATGTCGAATTATTTAAGGAACCCTATTCTGATGTGCACAGCATTATGGCAATATACTGGCAGAAGCTATTTTTGATGATTAAAATATATTGTATAAATAGGCTTTTTGTCTCAATGACAAGTATGTTTATAGTTCTATTCTGATTTGACCAAAAAAAAAAAAACTTTTTAAAAATGATTTTTAAGACATTAAAATAAATAAAGAGAAGAGGTCCATTGCTGAGTGTATAAAAGTTGATCCCATTCATTAGCGTGTTTATATATGGAAAGTATCAGGGAAATGACTTCAGGCTCTAGTATCATGTTCCTTTAAATATTTTAACAATCTATCCATTAGAACTATTGTTGAAATGTTATGTGTCCACTTAACCAAAAAAAAAAAAAAAAGGGGGGGGGGGGGGGTGATGGATATGTCAACATGTGCATCTAATGTATTGTGACATGCCTTGAAATAGGAATGACAACTTTTACTACAAAAACTGTTCTGTCTATGAAATGGATGCAAGCCTGTTTTGGACTGTCCACTGTTATTGCAGAGTTCTCTGTCAATACTTTAGGCTGATTTGTTGATTCAGCTACGGTACATTATCAAAATAGTTTGGCGTAAGTTTATGGTTCAACTACATTTAACCTCTTCAACGTCAACATTTTTTTTTTTAAAGGCTAACACAGCATACCCATTTTGATTTTGAAACTACAAATTCTACATTGGGGGAAGGGATGACAGCTGGCTCTGTGTGTGTATATCTGTGTCTGTGTGTAAGTAAGTGAGAGGACCTAAATCCAACCAGAGTGCATGTTGGGTTTAATCCTTTCCTTCATTGGGGATGTGGATGATGGGGATAACTAACGTGCTGTACATCTATCCAGCTATCTGCCCACCCATCCAACCATCTATCTAAATGCAAAAAAAAAAAAAAGACTGTGTGATTCTTAGATTTACCTTGACTTTTGTTTGTTTCTTTGGAGACAAGCTGGACCGTATATACATTATATGCACACATACAGTATGTTTACATGAATATATATATGTATGTGTGACAATTTTAATTGGCTTTTCTGCATTCATGTTGTAAATTACTTTTGCTAGGGGCAATGATCATTTCCCAAAAGTAATCCTTTACCCATGTGATTATATCAGCTGTTGATGAGTGATGGTTCTTAATCCAGTGTTATCTAAGGAAGCAGAGATCAAGGCTGTCTAGTTTAGCCTTGCGCCCTTGACACACTGAAATTCCTGAAGATTTGTTGAATAATTTAATTATATTATGCACTGTAGTATGAGGAACAATCCTTTAAACATTTCAATGATTTTCTCAAGCATTTTCTGACAAAGTGGAGACCATCTTTGTTCCTCAGCCTTACAGCCTTAATGCCTATTTTCTGTCAACTTCTTACTAGCAATTCATTGCCCATGCCATTTTTTTAGGAGGTGGTTGCAGACCTGGAAGGCAAATATGGGTGTACATTCAATTAAATGAAGGTGACAGAAAAATCTCAGGTTCATACTCTCTCCAAGTTCAAGAAAATATTTTTTCTAGATTTGAATTTTCCATATTACTTTAACCATTTCAAATTGGGAGTTGTATCAATCTCCCATAAGACACAGTTACTTTATGTGCCGTACAGTTGTAACTACAAGACAATTCTAACATGCTCGTGTGTTTGCTGCAAACAAGACAAACTGAACTGAAAGAGAAAATTAGATGGACAGAACATATGGAAAAATAATGAAAAGTTAAAGTTAAAAAAAAAAGCAAAAGTGTTGGTAAAAGGTTTCAGAAAGCAAGTGAGAAAGAGAGAGAGAGAGACACGCAGAGAAGGTAAAAGTTATAGGGGTGTGTTCTGTATCTGACCCCTGTTATGCCAGTCTCACGGCAACACTAGAAACCTGTTAACAACAGGAGTCCATTTAGCTTCGAGTGACTACAGTCGGGGTTCAGAAAAAGACTTCCGGCTGTTCTATCCTCTCCATTAGACCACAAAGAGATTGTCACACAATACGGAGAAGTGTGCACAAGGACACGCACATACATAAAAAGACAATTGCATAAACACAGCTACACAAAATGCATTCACCTAAAAAAGGGATGTGCACCCATTTTTCAGGGGTCACGCATGTTCACCCCCTTACCCATTTATACCTCATTAGCTCCAGAGCTCCCGCCGCAAAGTTCAAAGGAGCGAGAGTAAAATGACTGGGATCCTCTGAGGATATCAGATCTGAGGGCAACAAGCAGCAGGAGCATAAAAAGGCCTGGAGCACAGAGGAAGAATAAGATATTAGAAAGGAAGTGTGATGTAATGTTGGAAAAATAAATGAATAACTTTAGCGATTTACTATTGAAACTCATAGGAAATCACCAATGTTATTCATTTCCTTTTTTTCCTTTTTTTTTTTTTAAATTAATCCCAGGAAACTACCAAAAGCCACAGTACTCAAACAATTCGATGTTGTGAGTATATAAAAGAACTTTTAAGACTTTTAAGAACATATCACTAAGATCATGAGATCAGCCTACATGCTGATGATATTTTACTTTTCTTACAAAACCCTTAATCATCTCTCTCTATAAGCATTAGTAAATCTCATTCATTTATATTCCCAAATTGCTGACTGCTCAATAAACTAGAGTAAGTTTACTCTATATCTATACTCCTATTGAACAAAACTGAATGGAATGAGACAGCCCAAACATCAGCTATCTCTCTAAGCACAGGTCACATCACTTATTTAGGTATCAAAGTTTCCTCCAGGCTGTCAAAGCTGATTGGACTCAATTTCACCCCATTATTAAAAACAGTAAATGACGATCTTCAATGCTGGACGAATTTACCTCTATCCTTTATGGGCAGAAGAGCAGTAATTAAAATGACAATTCTCCCTAAAATAAATTATTTATTCTCAATGATTCCAACCCAACCTACTTGCATTTCATTTAAATATTTAGATTCCATTATTAGTAAATTCTACTGGCTCTTACGGGGCATCCCTCCCTGCCCGGACAGCTTTGGGGGGGTTGCCTTGGCTGGGCTTGTGGTGGTGGGAAGGCTGGATGGGCTGGATGGCACCTGTTAGGCCTGGAGGGAAATCCAGTGCCTGCTAGAGGTCTGCTGCATGATTCTGGCCCAACACTCTAGCACCGACTGTGGTCCAGCCAGTAGATGTAGTTGTGGTCAGTGGTTGGTGCTGAAGAGGCGTTTCAGGCTAACATCACTGCTCACTGTTCTGTGTCTGGCTGCTGATCTGCTTTAACTTTGGGGAGGATACTGTAGACAAACACTAACACAAACACTATCACACCTCAAACCACCACACATTCATCTATATGCACCACACCACTCAACTCACAGAATCTACACCACACATATTACACACACCACACCATAACCATCTGTTTTATGTTTTCTTGTTTAGTAAAAGAAAAAAAAGAACATATCACTAAGGCACGCTATTATCGTGGGTATTTGTCCACACTGACACGTGTCAAATAGACCAAACACAGCTCCATAGATTAAAATCATTTCACTCCTTTCAGTGTGATGTTGATGTGAGGCAGGAAATAATTTTTCTCAGAGGAATTTTTCAAACCCTTCAGCAACATCTGATGCAATAATGAAAATAAGGAAAACATAAAGTTTGGGATGGTTTCAAAGAACTATTAAATGAGATTCAGTTTTGAAGCTCCCTTCGCACAGGCAACTCCAGCTTTCAATTCTTGTTGCTTTTTATATGGAATTTATTGACATTAAGAAAATATGGGAATATATAGGTTTTCCAAGGGATTTTTCATACAGTTGTTTTTCATTTAGTTGTTTGCCAAGGCAAAATTAAGTTCCAGTGAGTAAACATGTCATGTGTCATGTTCACGTACGAATTAGAGAAAAAAAGTCTTTCATTTGTGAAACTTGCTCAAAAGTATTTCAAAAGATTCAAAAGGTGTTTAATTGACATGTTACTGCTATTCTAGCATTTGAACTGGGAGTTCATACAAAAATAAGCTCTCACAAAAACAAAATGTAAGACCATGAGAAAGAAAATATCCCCCCTTAAAGATGCAGGTGTTCATAACCATAAAGAACTGAAAGGCCAAGTTACACTTTGCCAAAAATACATCTTGAAAAGCCAGACCATATCTAGAAGAGATGAAGATCAACCTGTTCTAGCATAAGAAGGGAAATAAAGCAGGCTCTGAATGGCTAATGACTGAATCAAAATCGAATTATGCTTGGCGTCCAAAGTCACTGTGTCACGAGTGTTTATTGATGATATGTCAGAAGACTGAAGCAGCCGCATGAATTCTGAAGTCTATAAACTATCTGTTTTTATTCAGCCAGAAACAGCAATGCTGACTGCTCCTTCACAGTACGGATGACAGGACAATGACCCAAAACATTCTGACCAAAACAACCCAGCTTTTCTGGAAGGAAATAAAGTGGAAATATTGTGCAATGGGAGGAGATGAGTTGACAAAAGGCTGACAAAGCATCACTAAAGAGCAAGAACCATTCTTTGGCAATTTTAGTAGTTCAGCAACTTATTAAAGTGAGCATTTCTGTCTATAGTTATGTTTATTTGACCTTATAACATAAATTGTGGTAATCTCCTGTTATTTTAAACCTGCCTGTATCTTACCAGTGTTGCCGCTACCATTACAGCCATCACGTGCTGTGCGCAGTGCACCAGGTGCTGAAGGGACTCGAAAATAAACAAATGAAGATCATCAGGGCCACCCCTATACCTGAATGAAGGACAGACCCTGCACTTAGGGGCTCATGACGCTTTAGACACATTTTATGTGCACATGCAGCATATTAATATGCTCACAGTGTAACCAGCACAAGCAACAGTGAGCCTCTAAAGGCATTGTTCCCAATACCCACATTCACCAAGTATGAAAAAGAGGTGAGGAGAGAAAAGAAGTCTTTGGTCTGGAAGAAAACAAAACAACAAGGTGCTTGAACTTCACTCTAATTGTCTGAGTTAAAAACATAAAGAAAAAAAAAAATAGCCGGTCGATGCACTTCAACAGTAATTGACAACATGGGTTACAGGTTAGTGGAAATCCAGATATATTTAGCCGCAGACACGAGCCTACTGCGAGAAGCAGCTGGTGACTTTTGAAACTGGGAACATTTCAAAGGTCTGTCACGTTGAGTGCTGTATTTACCGGCTCTATACACAAAGACACAATGGTCTGCCAGCAACCGTTTATTCGATTTCAGGTTCAAGTTAGAAACATTAAACATTTTTGTTGAAATTGTTTGTTAATTGATTACATGAGATGTTGTGATACAATCAATTCATTTTAGAGTTATTTATCCATTTGCATGTTTGATTTACAAGGAAAACAAATATTTTGCTTAAACACTAGTGCTGTTCTGACTTATGTTCATTTATTAATTTTAATTCTGTTAATCTCTTCTGACATACATTTATTTAAGTCTATATTAATTTACATAATCTTAATTGTTTTAGTTGTCTTTTGGCTGCATTACTACAGCACACTGACATTAACAACCAAAATTGTCCAGGGAAAATCATTGCCAGTATATTGTCAAAGTCAGGA
This sequence comes from Hirundichthys speculiger, assembly GCA_018398805.1. Classification (NCBI taxonomy): domain Eukaryota; kingdom Metazoa; phylum Chordata; class Actinopteri; order Beloniformes; family Exocoetidae; genus Hirundichthys; species Hirundichthys speculiger. The sequence goes on along the minus strand of JAGFBZ010002532.1, from coordinate 1,375,704 downwards.
TAATATTATTGATAGTGTGTAATGTGTGAAGGACAGTATTTCCATAGAATGATAGTTCAGAAAGCTCCAAATTGACAGCTACGTGTTTGTCACAGCAAAAAGACAACTGAGAAAAAGACAAATGGACAAGACAGCCAAACATATTACTGGATTTGTCTGTTGCCTAATTCCGTTCAAACAGTGCGCTCGACTGATAAATTAAATAATTAATCTGAATTCAATGTTGTCTGAAAGATGGAGCATTTCATTGATAATCTTTTCCGCCTAATTAATTTCCTGAATGCACATTACCTTGTTGAACTTTTGAATTTAGCTCCTACCCGACTGCTCACTTCAGATGATGAGAGTAATTTGCATAATTGTTCTTACACGTTGCAGCAGGAGGATGAAAAGGATAAAAGAGTATGGCCATTACCAGAATTATGTCAGTACTGTACATGTAGAATTTACACTGCGGTGTCACACTTTGTTTTCTTTCTTTCGTGCTATTATACATAATGACAGCAATTTTATCTCCAGAAAAGAGCTGAGGAGAAATAACTCTGGTAAAGGTGATGATGGAATAATAAAACGCCTGCCAAAAAGAAAGGGGCAACTAACGAGAGCCAGCTTTGTTAATAGCAAGAAGAGATTCAGAGGAGGCACAAACCACAAAAGCTACTAGAAATAAGTTTGCAATCGCTTTTAACTTGTCACAAGCAAATGAAAATAAATGTTCATTCTCAAAACCCACAATCATACATAAATATGTGTTCATAAATATTGTAATTCCATGTTATTGTTTTAATACATTTTCTCTTTTCTTCTGTCATATTTTTTGATTCACTACTTATTCTACAAATGAATCCTATTACAGCTGGTTCTAAAACTAAAATGTTCACCATGTTTACAAGATATGTTCTGTGACTGCTGGTGCTGATAACTGTAATGGCTGATTTTAAATATATATATATATATATATATATATATATATATATATATATATATATATATATATATATATATATATATATAAATTTTAGAATTAGAGGGTTTCTATCAGGATATACACCCAAACACAGCAAAAGAGCTACAGGAGATTACAGCTATATCATATCAGCAGCCTCAAACTCCATTCCAGCTTTAAAATAGTCCCAAGGCATTAATCTTTTAATGTTATGTTCTACATTGCCTAAAACTGTTAAGTTCAGGAGATTTGTGCATCCAAAGTCAAGGGTTTTAAAGCTTTTTGGCAATTTTTATCAGTGTAGCATGTTCACAAATTGAATGTAGAGTACAGAATTTTCAAGCTATGATGATAATGACCATTATCTAAACTGCTCAAAGTCAACCAGAATCAGTCTGCACAAGGGCCGGTACCAACATGAGTCTATGTAATATTGTCATGTGTATCACAGCAGCTCCAATGACTGCCCACACAATGTGTAGGCACTCAAAGTGCCCTGAAATTGTAGTCCAGATTTAGTGATTCATACAAACACTATCATAATTTAAAAAGCCTCCAAAGCATTTATATATAATTTCCTCATATATTGGAAGTACCAAGTACATATGGAGTTGTGATGTTCCTTAAGCAATTTGTTACAGTTTTTAAGTTAAGCAGCAAACTAGCAACACAGTCGATGTTTCTGTTGCCACTGTTTGTGTCAGGCAAGTGTCTAAGCAGTCTGTTCACTCTGTGAGAGATATTTAACCCCTTTAGATGCCTTTGGGAGTTTTTTCAAGTAAAAATACAGTTTTGATATCAATATTTCAAAAGGCTATAACTTGAAAGTAGTTTTAAAGGTATGCTGCCAGTGAGAAAATTGTTCAGTATAATTAAAAGGCTGTGATGATAGTAAAATTATTAATCTAATTTGCATTTATGATGTCATGAGGTGGTGAAAAATGTTCAATTTTGATATTAAAGTTTAAAAGGCTATAACCTTAAAGTGGTTTGTGATAAAGAACCAAACCAAAAATTTGGAATGGAAGCAGATTTGTCATCTACTTTGATTATTGTGACATCATCTGCCCAAACCTGCCTAGGAGTCCTCAGTGTAAGATTTTTCCACAAACCCGATGCACAAGTGTCGTCAAAGCTTTCATTTCAGGGACAGTCACATCATACCAGTCATGAAATATGGAGTTTGGTTTCAAAATTTACCTTTCAAGGAACTGGTGGACATATCTGTGTGTTTCATTGGTGATAAGGCCGACCGGGGCGGTCCTGGGACGGCGGTCCCGGGACGGCGGACTGGTCCCATCGGCGGTCCGGGTCGGCTTCATGTTACTTGTACTCGTCGGTGGTCCCGGTCCGCCGTCCCGGTCCCGTCGGCGGCTTCACGTTACTTGTATACCTTGTTGTGTAGCGACGGAGGACTGAATAATGTATCCTCTATTGTGTTATTTGCTAATATTATTTAGAGAATATACGGCGCTCTTTTCAATGTTATCCCTGTGTCATTTCAGGAAATACAGAGACAACACGGCTCTGATACATTTCAGTCAGATGACGTAATGCACTCGAGGGGTTTATTATATATTTCTAAGTCACAGATAGCCATTACACTTAAACTTTCGAGGTTTAACGCCTTGTTAGGGCCCAAATTACTAGTCTTGAGGGTCAATTCCAATTCCCCGAGGGTTGAAATCTCAACCCTCGCCCTTAACCTTCAGTCTTTGGCCCTCAATCTTGGCCCTCGAAAGTAAGTGTAAGGACTATCTTGTGACTTAGAAATGGGACACCCTTTGATTGCAGTTACGTCTTCAGACTGTGGGGGGCGGCCTTACGCCAAAGCTACGTCCAGTCTGTCAAGAAAACAACGACGACGAAGAAGAAGGAAAAGAAGACGTAGAACAAGAATAGGATAATATAAATATATATAACAAAGACTATAAGATAGTTTCGTAATATTTATCGGGACAGCACTTGCACTTAGCGGGAGCGCAGATTTTTGAGATTGAGGGTTGAGATTGAGGATTAAGGGAGGAATTGGAATTCACCCTTACTCACCATCTCTGGGACATAACAAGGCTCCAGAATTCCTCAGTCAGAAAAAGAGAGCTCAGACATGAAAATGGGTCAGGGGTTAAAAAGCTGAGAAGTGCGCACGCGCCCTGGTGGGGGTGGGGTTCATTTCCAGAAAGTGGATTTTCCCACCTGGAACATATATTTCATACAAAGCAATCTCAAATAGATGGTAGAAGTTGGTGAATCTGCTTCTCATTTGCTACTTGTTAACTATTTTCTGCTTATTTTCTAGTGAGAAGAACAGGAACATTAGCTGTGTTGTATCACATGTTATTCAGGAATGAGGCACCCCACGACAGAAATTTTTTTTTTTTTTTTTCTGTCATGCTGCTTATTCAACTTACATGCCCCTTTAAGCAGGTCATTGAAGTCAACAGAGATTTGATCAATTCTGATCAACTCATTCACTTCACAGTCTGAGGAAAAAACTTGACCGATTTTATCAATCATCTTCCAAATATTCAGATACAACTTTGGTATTTTCCAGATAAATAGATCAGAAAAAAATCAACTTCTTGACCCTAATTATCATATATAACTCATATATTTACTTGATTAAGTCAATAGGTAAGACTGTACCAGGCACATCCAAGTTTCCTTCCACACAACTTTCACAACACTTCCTGAGGGCACAGCCATCTTCAGATAGTCTGTACCATAAAAATAACTTTTTCTTTTGTAGTTGGAAAAACAGTTTATGTTTTCAGTTTTAAAAAGTCCCTCCAATTACAGTTGATTCAAGTTTTTGCTAATAAAAATGTCTAGATATACAAACTGCAGCAGCAATAACCCATGCAGTTTGTTCAAGAACTGCATATTTTGAAATTCATCTTTGGAAAATGACAATGATAAAACAAAGGCATCTTTGAAATGTGCATTTTTCGAGATGAAACATGCAGCAAAAATACTGATACGAGGCACAAAAGAGTTACAAAGTAAAGGAGTCAGACAATAGAGAGAATGATACAGAGACAGCATCTAATTGAGGAGACATACAAGACAGGCAGTGAGTGACAGAACGTCAAGGAAAGCGAAGGGAAGAAAGACATAGAAAAGAAAGGTTTGGCTTAATGTTTTTCCAAGCCTCAATCAGCGCTCACTGTGCCCTGCTCTCACCCAGTCATCTTGGCAACACAATCATGCACACACACACTCACGCATACACATTTAGAAGTATCTTTCTGCCCATCAACCTTGGCCTGACAGTCTGAGCGCCATGGCAACTGTTCACAAAGGATTAAACGAAGAAATATTTGAGAAAAGAGAGAGTTGAGAGACTTGAATTTGGGAAAAGAATAAAGATGAAAAATTATATGTAGACTGAGAAATACACAGAAATGCAATCAAAGTGGTAGGCTTTTGGTAAGGTGAGTGAGACTGTCACTTTAAAAGCAAAACTAACTGAGGGGAGGGAGAAGAAGAGATGTGTTTACGGAGAGGGTTGACCAACAGTTTGGGAACGAGGAGTAGGAGCAGACAGACATGAAGAAAAAGTGATAAAGCCTGGGTTTAGACAGGCCTTTATGCGTTCACAGACATAGACACCCTTTGAAGTTGCAAGGATTTTGGGCTTACAATTCTGACATGAGTGATAGAAACGATTAAAGTTGACTTAAGATATGCACAAAGACATCATGAGATACCAAAAATCAAGGGAACCAGATAGCATCAAAGATGTATTATGGAAAAAGACGATAAAGAAAAAGATGGGCCACAAAGAGGGGTGCATTTTGTACAGTATGAGCCAACATCTCGTAACTTCAATAACGTCAGCATTTTTTTTAAAAGTTGTCCGTGAAAGCTTCTCAATTTCAATTTGACATTGATGTCATTAATCCCAATTAGCTGCAAAGCAGCATCATGCGTATATATCCCTACAACTGCCCGTCCATCCGAATGAACACTGCAGTCAGTCTTACAGAAACAATTAAAGCCATTATAACAATAAAAACATTATAACTGTACAAATATACGTATGTTTTTCCAGGTGGAATAAGTAAACAATGTTACCATAATCTGGTCACTTCAGAGCAAAACTATTTTGCAGTCTGGATGCCATTGGTAATTAAACAACACTGCCAAAGACAGCTGTCACCACAAACCATAAAAAGTAAACATAAAAAGTATGTAAGAAGAAAGCTGAAGTATGTCCTATTCTATTAAGAAAAACAAAACAAAAACACATGGAAAATGTCTGAGGAGAATTATGAACTATTTGTTATTTTATATGAGTCATTGTTCACAAACAATGCAATGAAATTGCTGGCAGACACCTTGCTATATTTGTGTCATTTTGCAGTTGTTGCCAGGACTTTATTAAACATTGAAAGAAAAAAAATCAGTCAAGCCCTGAGGAGACCTTTAAATAAAACTGCATGTAGGGAGGTGACATACGCTGTTAAACAAGCAGTTCATATGCTCTGTCTCAAAATCACACATCACCACAGCTGGTATTGTAAATTATTGAAATATACTGTACGTTCCCAGCAAAATTAAAGGATGACATAGTTTAAGGTGTTCAGAACAAAACAGTAAATCTTACAGTCTAGCCTTGAGCCACGTGTTTTTTTTTATCAAATAGCTCCCTGTATGGTTGGCACCATTCAAGTTTTGACCTTTCAAGTTAGTCAGACAACAGTCTCCAAAACACACTTCTCCTATTTCACTTATGTACTATGGTTCATTATTTCCAAGCCTATCAGGCACAAATTTGTCTCAAAGCAACCTTGGGCTTTATTTGAATAAAATCAATCTACTCTTGATTACTCTGCTGAAAATTGTATCCACGCATGACAGCGCCGTACCCTCAATTTGCCCTAACAAGCAACGAGATGAGAAGAAAACCAAAAATCCTGATTCTAGGTACCTAAATATGAATAAATGCACAACTGCAGGATGTAAACATGCACACAGACGAAAAAAGAAAAAGTAAGACATACTGTGATGCTGGAACGTGTGGACAGATAAACATATAAATGAATGAAACAGGAAATGCACACAAATGCGGAGGAAAGCACTTCAAACTCAGGCTCATTAAACATCCTGCAGGGCAAAAGGCACAGGGAAGGTTTATCAGCTTTCAATTTCAAAACTGAACAACATCCAATGTTGAAATGGATACTTTATTCATAACAGTTGCGTATTTTTACCCTGAAGACAAGACAAAAAGAAGTCAGTTTGATCTATAGTTGTACTCAGGGCCGTTTCTAGTCACCTTGGGGGCCCTAGGCAAGTGTGAGCATGGGGGCCCTCCCGGCCCAAAAACATCAAGAAAATCATTCAATCCAAATAATCTTTTATTTTAAATAACACAAGTGCACAATAATGTAAGAACACTTGCAGTTGTGGTTGTTGTTGTGGACACAGTTATTTGAGAATTCAAGATCTGAGATGTACACTTATCACCTAGATTCTGGGCAAAGTTTGTGTTACCTTCTCTTGATGAAGTGCTGGGAACTGGAGGCCAGGGTACCACTTGATGTTGAAGTCTCTCCCGAGTCTCTTCCGGTGTCTTCATCTTCAATATGAGAAGTTGATGGTGTATTTAAATATAATAATGTTGCTGAGATTAAAAGTGATCACTACAAACAGCTCAGGGAGATAAATTCACTTTACCATCAGCAGTGGGAGCATCCTTTGGAGGAAGAGGTTCCATGAATTTAAGCAGAGAACCTTGAAGGAGTAAGAAAAGATCTGGTTAGTTTTCTGATTTGTATGTTTGGTACATTGATTTAGCCTAGCTATAGAGTAGTCTGTAACAGACAACAGATTTAAGCATTCTGCTTGAAAATTAGACAGCTGATGCTTTAAAAACAGTGAACAACCAGAGCACATAAGTGGAGTTTTGTTGTAAAAAAACAGGTGTTTTCAGTAGTAACAAGAGTAATAAAAGAGTTGTTAAAACACCACTGCTTCATTTATGCAGTTTAAATGAATATTTTGCGTTAGTTAAAACATGGCAGCAGCCAGCAGCAACACTATTTGTTACTACACAGCTATATTTTGTTGTTAACAGTGGTGTTTCCAGAGGTAATAACGTTAGGTAATATATGCAGAGAGAGAAAAACTGTTCGCATTCGTTAGCATTTGCCAGCCAGCGAGCTAGCAAAAATAGACCTCATCCTCACGTATAGCCTAGCTTTTTTTTTTTTTCTTTTGGCCTAATAGCTGCACTTGTACAACACTGAAGACTCAAACTCTTAATTTATCAAATGAACTGTAACTTACCGGTGTCTTGCTTTTTCTTTGCCTCCTCTTCCTTTTTCTTCTTCTGCTTTTCATAACCGGAAGGATAACTTCGTTTCATTTTTCCTCTTAAATTTTCCGCCGCTAAATACACTTTTGCTGGCAGAAGTCCAAAACCAAAATTGGTTGAGGGGACGGGGCCCCGCCCCGCGTTGAGGGGGTACTCCGAGGGCGATCTGTCGCTGCATTTACCTTTCACCACAGGGGGAAAGACGGTGTGTCATTGCATTTGGTTCCTAATCAGTCGTTGTCTGGGGGCCCCCCGATTGGTCGGGAGATGAACCACAAGTGTGGGGCCCCGCCCCACATTGAGGGGGGCCTCCGAGGGCGATCTTCTTAATTCTTCTTAATCAGTCGTTGTCTGGGGGCCCCCTGACAGCTCGGGGCCCTAGGCAATTGCTTGGTTTGCCTGCCTTCACGCGACGGCCCTGGTTGTACTAGAAAGCGGCATACTGAGGGATTAATAAGACCAATTTAAGGTTTTACCATTGGAAAGATATCTTCAATAGCATACATTTCAGGGTTAACATTACTCAATCTTTTCAAGATAATGACTAACATTTTCAAATTGTTCCCCGAATCCATTATTCAACTCACAAAATAGTTTTAACTAGCACTAAAAGGGATTTGGAAAAATGACATGCATTTCGTGTGAGCATCGATTTTTATATCTGGAACTCGAGGAAGAAGATAGAGCAACAGTTCCAAAGATATTTACCTGTCTGGTATGTTTACTGCACTTATGGGGAACTATTTACTGACTGTAGATCACTGGAAATGAGCCATTTTACTTTTGTGACAGAATCCTAAAAAAAAGTTATAAAAATATGTGCTAACACTTTTCAGCAAAATAAAAAAAATCCACCAACTGATCCCGACTTTTCTAGCCTGGTCAGCCGTACTTATTCACTGAAAGAAAAAGAAATGGTTTCTTTCCATTCAGAACAAATCCAATCCCAATCTTAATGGGGTGGAGGCAGACGAAGATTGTGACAAAACAACCAAGATGGTGCCAGAAATACTACAATACCTTGGATAAACAAGTTTTTACTGCAAAACCAACAAGAGTCATTTACTGGTGTTCCAGTTCTCCACATAACCTCATTTTGGGTGTGTTTTGTTTGGCACTGTAATATGCCATATACCATCTTCTTGCACACATAATTTGTTTATAATTTTGTTTATAATATTGTATATATATTTACCATTTACCATTTACATGAGTACTTTCATACTTTTGTTTTGTCTTGGTGGTGGTCACTTTATACTTCAATGTTGCTACTGTTACGCCAGAATTTCCCCCCGGGGATCAATAAAGTATTTCTATTCTATTCTATTCTATTTTATTGATACTTGTCTGGTTGTTGCTCAGCCTCCATCACGTCCTTTGTTCCTTTGATGTACTCCTATCCAGTGGTGTCTGCATCCACTGGTACTGCTCCCTGGAAATCAAAGCTGAGTCCAGAGAAACCAGACAAATTGTTTTTATCAAGGAGTAAAATCATTTGGATGGTTGGACGGGCAACAAGTTTTCTGGAAATGGGGTTTGTTCACTGGTGTCATTGACTTCTATCTTGTATTTGTTATGATATCGCTCATGAAGAATGTGTAAACATATAAACATAATTGGAAAGCGTGAAGACAATTTTGCTTTAGCGTCTTGGATGAATACTGCTTTGGTCCGAATATAGGACAATATTTAATTCTAGAAATCATATTCCCAAAAATGGGGGTCATCTTATAATTGAGGACGAGACTTTTCTATTGTAATTACAGATCTGCACCACTAGATGGAACCCGCACCGAGGTAACCAGTGAGAATGGAGGAACCACGCAACTCGCAACGGGCTTTGAAAGTCTTGTTGGAGTCCAGAATTAGTTTATTACAGACTGAATTATTTATGTTGTTCTTGAATAAAACTCAACTTCAATAGTTATGTAGTTATTGAACTACATGGTTGTAGCTTATTCAGAGTCATATTCTCTTGAAGAGAACAGTTTATTATATAGTATCATACCTTGATCTTAAATAGCATGGAAATCTGACACGCAAGTATGGTACCATACTTCCTAAAAAAGATGAGATCATTAACATGTTTAACAATACAGTAGAAGGTTTTTTCTATAGTAATTGTACAATAAAAATTTGTTTTATGAAAACTTTATTGCCTTCATCATATTTTTATTTTCCCAAAATGATATTTGACAAATAGGGGTCTTCCTATATTCAGAGTCTTACTATATTCGGGCCAATACGGCATATGTGAGGAAGATCTCTCATCCTGCAGGACATTCACAACAGTCCACACCCCAGCTGAGGATTTCTGTATCACTCGTTTTTTTTTTTTTTTCCAGAATTCCTTCCACTTTCTTTTGTTGCAACATGCTCTGATTGAAACCACAACATCCACGTCTGTATGCGATGAAGAGACTACACAGAGTTTGTCTATGGGGAGTTGTTTGCGTTTGCATGTGAAATGTCACAGATGATGGTTTTTATGTGAGTTTGATTATGGTGACTTTGCCAGGTGGGAGAAGGATACAGGGACCAAAACAGGAGGTTGAAATAAATAAACAGAGCAGAGAAATCAAGGACACAGAAGAGAAAAGATTTATATATTCTGTGGAGAGCGGGCTCTTAAAAAAAAATTGAAAGGTTAAGCTTGAAGATGATTTAATAATCACAGTGATTGTCTAACAAGGCCGGGGAGTAATGGTGAAAACAACGATGCAATGAAAATCTCACATCAAAAATGGTTTCATACAATGGCAGGTGGGTATTATGCTAAAGTGCCTAGATCTGTCTTGATAGGAACTGATATTCAGTAAACAGAGATCACAAAAAGGACAAAGAACAAAAGTGGGATTCAAAGTGTCATAAGAACAAGAGATGTTGAAAGTTGTATGGTGAAAGGGAGAAGATGTGGTGACTGGTGGAACACTATGAGGCAAAGAAAAGTATAGGGAACATCAAAGAGAAGCATTATATTATTTAAAATTACCCGACATGGTGCATTATTTAACAAAGACTCCCTCGGTAAAAAAGGTGTTATCTGCAGCCAGGCGCCTACCATTAACAGGAACCTAACAGATTTGTTCTTCAGCAATGCCACGAAACACATACAGAGACAAACCCCGCCACACACCCATTTATACTGTATTCTGAATGCAACAAAGTAAATCTCACGAGGTGAAAGCTCAGGAGGACTAATCCGATGCCCTTATCATCCTCCTCCTTCAGCGCAGCAGATTCCTCTTTTGTTAGCATGTGTCACTCCCAGGGCATCAGTATTTACATCTAAATAAAATATTGTTCCAAGCTCTCACAGGAGTGGGAAGAAAACCTTTGCAATACCTGGCTTTGGACAAAACATAGGTGTGATAATCTGATTGGCCATGTTTTCTCTGGAAAGGAACATGACCAAAGCAAGTGTGTGGCCAAGCTGCTTAAAGAAAACTAGGATACGGGGGGTAGTTTTTCCTAAATATTTTGTTTTACTTTACACAAAATGGACATTCAGAGATCTTTGCAGATACTTGGATTTGTCTGACAGGCTTTTCATTCATGGTCGCCACAAGGGGCAACCACCTTTAATGCTGCTCTTAAAATGGAAATCATGAAAACAGTTTTAACAAAAACTATGTGAGCTTTTATTGCACTTCACAGAACTAAGTGGAACAGAATAATATCAGCTGATCCGCAATCGTACCAGAAAGAGGGAGCTGAAGGTTTTGATCTCTATTTAAGACCACAATACACAGCAAAAAGTGCTTTGGTTAAACAGTCTTCAATCAAAATCAAAGCATATTATCAGAAAAGGTACAAACAGTTGGGAAATTAAAGTGAAAGAAATTGAACTGTACTAAACTGAGTGGAGTGGAGCTGAACTGAAAATGTATTAATTCCAAAGGGAAATCTGGTTTCCCCAGTGTAAATTAAGGGTCAAAAGAAAAAGAATATGAAATTAAAATGCAAATTAAAAAGCAAATCTTATTTTTATGTTCTATATTGATCTTGTTATGTAAAGCTACTGTGGGAGGCAGGAACAATTTATTGTACAAGTCCTTTATACAGGTGAACTTTAGAAGTTTAATTTAACAATAAAGTAATTTTAATTATGCTTGCTTCTGTGTAGGTTGTTCAGTAGCACTTTTCATTATAGCTTTGTGGCGCTTTTATGGAGGGGGCGTTTATTAGAAGAAATACAGTAGGCGACTTTTTTTTTGCAACTGAAGAATCGTCCATGAATTTCTCAATTATTTTTGCTCTTGCTGTAAAAAAAAAACAAAAAAAACACTCAACTGGAAGCAACTGTCATTCCGACAGATCAATGCTCACATACTTGAAGACAGATTTTCTGTATAAACAAACCCACCAGCAGAACAGTTTGCCCATCAGTTAAATAAACTGTTTGCATATCTCCTCCTCCATCTGTGCACCCTGCACTCTTTACTTTGCACCAAGATAATGTTCACACAAATAAAGCAGATTACAAAGTCAGAAAAGATACAAACAGCTGGGACACTTCTTTCACTAGTTGTTGTAACAGTGACTCTGTAAGAGTGTACTTTCCGTTAGTTTGATATGTTAGTATAATAATTGTTGTTTACTGTCACAAAACACATACTGACCTTCAGTATAACTGGGTTAGAACTCAGTTAGACAATAGATTGCACATTACATAGCTATGTCATTTTTCACCGAGACAAATTCAGCGTGTGCAAACAGATGCATTTACCATTATGAATGACACATATCTTTCAGTGCATTACCCTAACAGCAATAAGCCAGACAGCAATCCTGAAAGACACAGTTCAGTGCCTTGAGTGTATGGCTGTTCTGTAATCCTGTTCAGAGAGATTGCATTAAGATCAACTTCTCAAGAGGATGACTCAGGCCTTTTCATATTTAAAATATTATTTTCAACTGACAATTATTCGCATGTATCATCATGGGAGGGCGGGGGGAGGGGGGGTGTTGTGTCACATGCAAACATTCCCATCGACACAACACAGATGCAAAGAGGTACATAACCTTTTCTTTTCTAAAACACATGTACACTATATTAAGACAGTTTCACAAGATCATCCATTACCATCCTTTGTAGTGTGTGAGTTGCTAATGGCTTTGGATCCCATTCAGGGAGTGCCTGTGTGCCCATCAGGCAGCTGACTCAGACTGCTGACTAAACACAACACTTTTTCTACCCTTGTCCTCTCTTTCTCTCTTCCATAACATTATGTTGCAAATTAAAGTAGCCTCATTTGGCACTTTCGGGTTGCTGAAACTCCTGGGCTAATGCAGACCAGATATCTATATACATCTGATCTGATGTAAGCCATTGAATTAATGCTTTTTTTTTTTTAACCAAAGTATGTTGAGGCACAAAAACACACACATTTTATTTCCTTCTATCCTTAAAACATTGCATTGGTCTTTAGATCTTGACATGTCTTTGTTTTCACCATTTACCAAAGCATATTTGGATATTAATATGATGACCATGAGAGGCCGCAGCGTTTCCCAATGCCCTGCCCTGCATGTTTTAGATGTTGCCCTGCTCCAACACACCTGATTTAAACGAACTGAGAGTTATCAGCTTGTCATCGAGGCCTTCACAAGTCTATAAATGACCCATTCATGTGACTAAGGTGTGTTGGAGCAGGAAACATCTAAAACATGCAGGGCAGCAGCTCTTGAGGATGGGAATTGGAGAACACTGTTTGAAGCTATTAACATCCAAACTGCAAAGGGATCAAATGTTCCTTGGAGACACTAAATCCTGGAACTCATAGACACGATCAAAAAGGATCCTCCTTTGTGATTCTTTACTACAACTGTAAGTTGTTTGTTCATGGGAAACTTTGCTGTATTCAGCCAAATCTGAAGCAGACAGCATGGCCCTTTATACTTCAAAATCAATTTGGCTGCTTCAATTCTCTGCTGCATCATCAATAAACACTAGTGACACAATGCCATTAGAAGCCATGCATGACTGTGTCATCACACCACCTCCATGAGTTTCACAGAAGTTTAGTCTGGCTCATGAGCTATATCAAGCCTTCTTCTAGCTTCATTCTCCCTGTCATTCAGTCTCAGATTAATCTTAATTTCTGCAGTCCAAAGACTGTTGTTCCAGAACTGGTCTGGCTTTGTTGGAAACTACTGTGACCCTTCGGTCCTTTGAAACTTAAGAATTAATCCAAATTATTTATAGTCAATACTTTATATAATTCGTCTTTTCCCCTCTTCCTGTTCATCTGTTTTCATCCCATCTCTCTTGGCTTCTTCGGTTTAGCATTGTCATGTTTGGTGACTTGTTTTTCCTCAGTGAAGAATCTGCGCTTTTGGAAATAAAGGACTTTTGACTGGGTATTTCTTCCTCCATTTCCTGCTATCTGGGTCCACAACTCCCACAAACCTTAACAGAACAAACCAGCCATCCATAAACACAGCAGGAGAAAGGCTTAAAAAGGAGGACCCTGTCTGTCGGGAGGCAGCAAAGAACATGTGCATGCGGATTACTTGTTGGAGGAGCAGGAACATTTGCCATTTTGGGGCACTCGGCTAGCGCTGGGGGCCCCAGGAGTCTGCAGAGTGGGAGCAGAGACTCAGCTTCTAGGCTGGCATGCTTCTTAGCAGAGGTCTCCCTGGAGGCTGCGAGGACACGTTCCAGGAGGACGTGTTGCCCTCCATCTGGTGAACCTGGATGATGCACCACACCCAGTTCTGAAGCATTCTCATATGTCACACTACACCCTGTGTGTCCACCACCAACTGTCCCTGTGGCAATCTCGAATGTGTCACGGTTTGTTCCCGTGGCAGTTCCAGACATGCTGCATGTCTGTTCCCCAGGAGCTCATGGCTGCTCTCCAGTCGCTACAGGAGGCGTTACAGTCCTTCCTGATCCCCACTGGCAGCTCACGTCAGCCATACTATGGACAACTGATGCAAGTCGATGAATCTTTGTATACTGATAAGGACTCTGACACAAGCCCCAGCTCCTCTCTTTCCTACCCATGGTGTCCATCTTTTTGGATTTGTTGGAGTTCAGGAAGGAGCTAGTGGATCTGACGTCTTCGCCACCACCTGTCCCCGTGGTGGTGCCAGACCCACTCCTGCCCTCCTCCGCGGTGGTCCTGGATGCACTGTACCCTAACTCCCTGGTGGTCCCTGACATGGTTGGTGACGCACCCCTGCCCATCCTGGATGTAGTTAGCTATGCACCCCAGCCTGTCCCAACCAATTCGGTCTCATCAGCTGCAGCACCCGCCGGCGAAGTCTCGGCAGCCGGTCCACACTGGCCCCTCACATCTTGAGGTTGGTACTGGATGCAGCCTCTGCACCAGTTTCCTCAGTTCCTGCAATCCTGGTTCCTGGTTCCATGGTTCCTGCTTCCCCAGCCTTATTGTTTCCTGCTCCCTTGGCTTCTGTCACCCTGGTTCCTGCTTTCCCAGCATCTGCACCAGTCTTCACAGTTCCTGCTTCCCCGGCCTGATCGCTTCCTGTTTCCTTCAGCTAAACCTGGACCCTGCAGCCCTGAAACGGGCCGGTGGCCGCTTCCTGCCATCCGCACGATGCTGAGGGTGTCTAGCACCAAGGTCAACCCACCTGAACCTTCTCTGCCTCCCACCTGGCACTGTGGCTGCCTGCCTGAGCTGCCTTGCATATCTGTCTGGCCTTTTAACCGTTGACCTTGTTTTTTTTCCTTTTCTCCCCTTGTTTTGGTTCCAGCCTTCAGCGCCCTCCACTTTCCCTGCTCTGTTTTGGATGGTAATGGACTTTTTTTTTTTCTTCTTTTGTTACGTTTTGTTTAGGACTGTCTGGGAGCTGGTCCTTGGAGGGGGAGTGCCATTACATTTTGGTTTTTGTATTTTCAGGGATTTTTTTTCTTTATTCTCATGGTTGGATCTGCTTTTCTTGTGTTCCTTATGTTCTTTTCTGTTATTGTCTTGTTTGTCCCTTGGTTTAAGTTTTCTCTTTTCCCTTCTTCCTGGCTGGTTTTTCTGTTTTCATCTCATCTCTCTTGGCTTCTTTGGTTCAGTATTCTCACATCTGGTTACTTGTTTGCCTCAGTGTAGAATTGGCACTTTGGGAAATAAAGGACTTTTGTTTGAGCATTCCTCCCTCCGTTTCCATTTGGGTCCACAACCCCCACAAACCTTAACAATGTTGGTTAAAAAACAGTCCTGTGTATTACTGAGATGTGCATATAAGGGAGTGTAATTCTGATATAACTTTCCTAACAAGTATATTTTAGTACATATACATATATTTTGTATGTGCAATTATCAGCAGATGTACTGCATCATGTATTTTGATGAATTGCGGATATTTAAGAGAACAACTTGTTACACAGTAATTAGTAGTCTGAAGAAGGGCCTGGTGCTCAAAACATAACGACTGCAAATAAAATCCAATACGAGCTCTGCAGTGTTCAGCTCTGTCTCTTCTTTTTCAGTGAGTTACGTGATTAAAGAACTTGATAAAATGGACAACCTGGTACAGAGGAAATCATTTCAAAACCAAGAATAAAAAAATAAAAAAAACTGCAAAACATCACTGTCATCTACTGGCAGAATGTGTGTCCCGCCTACGGCCAAAGACAACTCATCTCTGCGTAGTTTCTACTGACATCACGCTCAATCAAAGAATGAGCCATGCTAACCCTTCTAAGGCAGCACTTTGCACTCTATCTTTCAAAGGATGCCAAAAAGCATTTTACTCTCCTGCTCTCACTGTTAATCAGAACAGTAGTAAATGTTTCTTCCTCTGAAGTAAAAAGCAATGTCACTGCAGTGCAAGCATTTTATTTCTCTCTCTCTCGCTCTCTCTCTCGTGTGTGTGTGTTTGTGTGTGGCATTAATGATTTCATCCACCTGTTGAGACAACGACATGCAATAACTCAGTCAGTAGTCACTTTTGGATTAATCTTCCAATATATCTTTGAATGTGATGGAGACAGAAAAAGTGTGATGTGATATTTGCCATTTGCCTAAAAGGTAAAAATACCTTAAATTGAGTAAAACATTATAACAAAGTCATGAAGTCAGTTTTTTTTTTCACATCAAGTGTTTTAGGAACAATTCACATTAATATCCAAAGTATATGCTTATGTAAAACATCGTGTTGGTTGATGGAAGCCCCTGAAATGTTAACTTTTCAGGAGGTTTCAGCAGACTTTGACATAAAAAAAAAAGTTCAAGGACGATAAGTTTCATGATCTTTTACTTTCCCAGAGGACAGCTTTTCCATCTTCAGTGTTGTATGAACAGATATATCACATAACAATCTATGAAAATCCTTCTAGAGTTTTCTTAAAATATGCTTTGGCATAAAGAGCGAAGTGAAGCTAACAGGTATGTTGCATTCCCTTAAATACAACGCCGTTAGATGGGATTGGTTCAAAACACAGACAGATAGCAGGAGCTTCAGGTGCAGCTGAAATATTTTTAGTTTTCTCTTATTGTTTTTGGCTCAAATGCTAAGGAAAACAAAACCAAAACCAAAAAAAAAGAGAAAAAACTTGATACTGTAGCTAAAATCATGGAGAAGAAAACTCTGAACGTCGCTGTTATTTATTTATCAATGGAACCTGCTGGATTTTATCTGAACAGTTGATGGTACATTAAATCAAAACAAACCTTGCTGCAGACTAGACTTCGGGCAAGTAGAATATTATCAATTACTAATAATTACAGTGGTACCTCTATTTACGAAATTAAATGGTTCTTTAAGTAGTTTCATGAAAATTTTGTAAGTAGAGACGTGTTTTCCATGTAAATGCTCTCATCCGTTCCATGCCCCCCCTCAGCGTTTTGTAAAGAACTGATCCAAGGACGTTTGTTTTTGTCGGCTTTTAACAATCCTTGGAAAATGTGCAAGGCAAACATCATCATAGTGAGTAATAGCCCGACTAGTGAACACTTTTTCTGGATGATTCTTTTCAACAAATTCTGAAACTTCATGGAATTTTTCTAAAACGTCAATAGGATGCCAGGAAGATGCTAACCGATAGCCAATGGCAGAGCAGCTACAAGTATGTTTACGTTCAGTAAACTCTGGGAGCTGCTAGTAGCAGCGCGTACTGTATTTTTGCCTTTTGTTTCTTGAAATTTCTTTTGTAACAAGAGGTAATATTTTCCCATTGAGACGTTTCGTAACATGAAAATTCCGTATGTATACGTTCATAAGTAGAGGTACCACTGTATTTAATTAATATATTAATTTATGTAAAACCACCAAGGGGATCATTTAAATATGAGACAGACATGTAAAATTGCCATGAGATTAATGGGAATCAGAAAATCTGAAAGGGTCTTATGCGTGTGTGACTGCACTGTATCTTCACAACATGAAGATGCAGAACATGCAGAAAAACACTTGGTGCATCTGTAATCATACACATTTACACACACACACACTCAAAGATGTACACAAGTAGGAACAAAAATTCTTAAAACATTCCACTTAACTTGCTGAAATACAGGCGTATGGTAAAGTGCACGCTGGGTAGATAAATCTATAAATCAGATTTGATGTTTTCTGTCTGTCCATCTGTGCGTGGGTTTCAGTCTGCTATTACAGTAACTAAGTCAGCTTCTCTACTCATCTCAGACAGATTAAAGAGCTGAAACTGATCTGGGATATGCCATGCTCCAATCCGTTCTGTGTTAGCCGTCATTATTTCACCTCCATACAACCAAACAAGTTATTGAGCTCTCTTGGTAAAACAGCTCCAAAATGTTTCCTTTTGAAGTCACAAATAGGAAAGCACACTGTGAATTTTAATTAGAGCCATCCATTAACAAGTTGTTTAATGAGGGAATTAATGAAATTCAAATTTAATCAACTGAACTGTTAAAGGATTGACCTAACTCAACCTATGGCTGGCCTGATGTCTGTTGTCTCTGTGCCACTTTCAAGCTCTATTTTGAGCTCATTGTTCATAAACTTAAACAGCATGTATTAATTAGTCATTTCAACTCTTTCCGCAAAGGTCATGATTAACAAAAATGATTCCTAAAGAGCATCAACGGACTGCAGTAAGAAGGATGCCGACAGAAAAAGGAATATATTGCAATTTGGCACATACTATTATCTTACACTCCATAAGCATGCTTACTTTAATAATAACTTTCACAATAACTAATCTGAACAATAAAAGAAAGGCAGACACTTGGAGGAAGTTAACTTCATATCAACAATGTTAGAAAAGAAACAAAAAAAGAAAACAGAGAAAGGAAGAAAATGAGAAAATGACAGAAGACAGCAGGTGAAGGAAAGATATAAAAAGGAGCAGTGACTCCTGTCTATCTAATCTCAGCTACGAGTATAACTGAACCTTCAGAGCTCATGAACAACACTCATGTGCCCTCAACCCTCTTCTTCCTCCATCGTGTACACACAGAGTTATCTCTTAAATCAAACAAAAATCTACAGCAGCACACAAACTCTGTCCCTGCCATCAGAAGATAAACACATAAGCACATACAAGCACACTGTCACCTGAAGTAACTCTTTCCCTCTCTTACACATACAAAATTGTGTGAAGGCTAAGTTGTGTTAGGCTGGACCTAAATATTCATCTATTCTTATATTTGTTTTTTGGGGAGGTTTTCCATTGCAGGATTTTGGCATTCATTTAATTTTAATGTCAAAATAAATGCAATTTCTGCTGGCACGCCTGGAATAACTCTCAATTATATTTCTATATGTCACGCTTCAGTTAACCTTAATGTTGTCAGCCAAGAATGAGATTTTTTTCAACTTTTCAGACTTCTCTAGGCCCCCAATCACCTAGCAACAAATATAGTACCTTTTTTTTTCAATGCTTTTGCTAGTGCTATCCATAAGGAGTGCAGGCTTTCTCCTCCGTAGCTGGCACACTTCTTCATTTCTGCTGTTTATGTGTAATCAGTTTACCATGAAACAGCATCCTTGAATGAGATGTTTCCATTTGCCCTTATTGTTACAAGGAAGCTGTGTGAGAACAGTAACAAAGGTGCCCTGCTGCTTTCAACTTTCTGAGACTGTCCAGTCCGTCTGCAAATATTGCAGACTGTAGCTGAGATAACAACACTGATGTTACCTTTCACTCAAGCATGAGGTGTTTTTGTCAGCTGAGCGGGTCCACGCCTCACCCAATGCTGTATGGCACACATGCTATCACATTTACTGCTCATTGCAAGCATGTATCCATAACCCAAACAAGTGTATGAACAATTATTTACGCTTACATTTTCATCTACATATAAGCACACACAAGTTAAATTATATAAAGCAAATGCATCACACACATGCAAACACACCAAAATCCATTTTTCTCACACACGGACCCGTGCACATGGTCAGGGAACACAATGTGCATTTGCCCATTAAGACCACAGGGCAATGGATGCAAACACACTTACATACAACTACACATAGCACACACACACAGGGTGATCTATCTCCTGATCAGTGTAGTTTACTGGAAATAGTGGTGTGATTTTAACTGAACTACTGTTCTAATTTAACAAGGAAGACAACTGCAGTTTTTTTTTCCTCTCCTCTTGTCCAGATACACAGATACACAAACCCCTGTAGCACACACAGTAACCATATCAAACACACCTCCCAGACATTTAGAGACATACTGAACTGTAGCTCCACCACAACAAAATAGAGAGACTAAAGACCCTCATTTTCTCTCTGCCTCACACACAGCCACAGGAACACATATCTATGCTTTCCAAGTGTCCAGCTGGCGATATTCCCATTCTATGTCTGAGCTTTTCTTCTAAAAGAGAAAAGGGAGGAGTGTGTTTAAATGAATGCAGTAGTAGGAAGATTAATTCACTTAATCTTGGCCTGTAAATGGGGTATTCAAGCAGCTTAAAAAAACAAATTGAATGCAAAGGCTGAGAGTAATAACAACATTTGTCTTAGCTCCAGCATACAATGCCCTTTTCCACTGCACTCTTCCACATACGCTGATAGATTGATATGCAACATACATAATGACAGGAGTAGACGCATGCATTCACGCATTCACGGCAAAACACACAAACTCACTCTCTAAAATGAATATATAGACAATTTAACTGTTTCTAACTGTACTTAGTGTATTACTAGACAAAAAGAAGACTGGGAAAATAGACATCACAAATCAGAAACAGTATCATAATTGTGTGCATGAGAGCAACTTAGACAACTGAACAGATGTTGTGCTGGGGATTTTAGTGCTAATCTAAGGATTTGTTACCCATCAGGCATTTTCAGACCAAAGAGTTAATATTACAGAATAAAGGCAAAATGTAAATAAGAAGAAACAACAGTATAACTTTAATACGACAAAATGCTCAGTGCAACCAATTATTCAACAACCGTGCTCTGCCAAAGTCTCAGCTAATGGTAATGTATGTTTTTCACATGAGCAATAACTAATTAGTCAATGGTATTAATGCAGAGCGTAATTAAATCATTCTACTCTCCATGTGATATACCGTTGCTAAATAACATGCGTAGGATTAATCAGCAGTTTCCCATACAATGTGTGAACAGCTTGGCATGACCATTCTGAAAACAATGTCACCCATTCTTTTATGTTTGAAGTTGTAATAAATCAAAACTTGGGTCTCTTTCAAGTTCAGTCTCTGTTCCTCCCCTCAGGTATGGTCATGAACTGAGCAGTGACCCCAAGAAGCAGAGCTGGAAATGCGAGCGGCTGAAATGAGTTGCCTCTGCAGGGTGGTGGACTCTCCCTCAGAGATTGTGAGAAAAGTTGTTATTCGGGAGAGACTCAGAGTAGAGTCACTGCTCCTGAACATTGAGAGGAGCCGGTTGACGTTGCTTAAAGCAATACAAAATAACTTAATCGTTCATAAAATATCAGTTTCGACTGTCTTATAAGAGAACATTTTATTATTTTTATGATCTATCTTTGAGCTCTCAGACCCATCCAGACCTGCTGTCTGCAGAAACCAACAAAGCAACCTCTGATTACCAGAACAGCACGTCGTTAGGACAGCTGGATGTCATTTTACATCACTTCTTCAAATATCAACAATAAAATTGAGTGTAACTCATAGAGCTTGTTTGGTTTTGCACATTTTACACAGCAAGCATCAAGGCAGAGGGGACTAAGAAACCAAAGAACGTAATGACAGAGGACGTGAGAAAAAGAAATCAAGAGTGGTCGAGCAAAACAAGACTTTCACCTCATAAACATCCTAAAAGACTGAGCTACACTGAAATGCCTGTAAACACGTGTTTGTGTGCATCTTCACAGAACCTTGAATTGGTTGGAAACGTAGTCACCCAGAATGCTGCAGAAATCCAAGGATATGTCACTGACTGCTATTGCAAAAACATCTCTATTTATGCTTGTCATGCTGTGATTAAGTTATACTTTGGCATTTGTGTTAAAGTCTTATTATTTTACATGCTCAGTTGATGTCCTACGTTTTCCTCAGGTTGCCTTTTTCCCTGCTTCTATTTACCAGCTTGTATAAACAAACTCACAGGTAAAATTGTCACTACAGTGATCCCTTGCCAAGTTCGCGCTTTAAGTTCCACGGTTTTAGTTATTCGCAGATTTTTCAGAAATTTTAAATATAATAAAAAAATCGTGAATAATCCGTGAAAATCCACCCCACAACAGACGAGAGGCCGCAGCTGCCAGCGAAACGTCAAGTGATGACTCACAGCCTCCTGTAAGCCACACGAGAAACGCAGACGGCCCCAGAACTCTAGAATCTGTGCTCTGATTGGCCGAGACGCATCACCCAAACATCACAGGATGTTGTGCGGCGTTCTCTGACAGCGAAGAAATGCTGTGAACCAGCCTGGCCCCTTTAAGAAGGTAGCCTTATGGGTAATGATGTGGCCTTATGGGTAATGGAGTGTGTGTGTCGTGGGATGGCAGAACGAAAACAGGGTTAGATGAAAAGTGGAGTGAGCATAAACAGCAGCCCAGCGTGTATAGATTTACATTCTCTGTTAACCGACAGGAGCCCAACAATACAACCTGTGTGATGTTACAAGTTCCTGCAGTGCCAGAATAAAGTGCTCGTTCCATGCAGAGAAAACCAGACTGTTTCTTTTGTTGTTGTTAGCGATTTACCCACTAATTACGAGCCAAAAATAGCACAATACCAGCGGTTTCTTTACTACAGTTCAGAGACCAGAGGCTGTGAAGGTAACAGAAAGACCACAGTTGAGCCTTTGTCTTGTTTCGCTGCAGTGCCTCGCTACTTATTTGCAGTTTTTAGACATATTTTAAACACATTATTTAGGCTCGGGGGGGCTCCGGCTCCTGTTCATGGATTTTGATTAACCGCTAAAAACAAGGGATCACTGTATTGTAAAAACTACTGTGCCCAGCACACCAGTAGGGGAGGCCAAATAGCTCAAAATTGTAAACTTGTTCTGGATTGCTTTAAGATGCCTCCGTGGGGAGGTGTTTTGAGTATGTCCAACCGGGAGGAGGCCATGGGGCAGACCCCGAACCATGCTAGCCTGGGAATGCCTTGGGTTGACCAATCAATCTGAATCTGCCTATTAATACACCTGATTATTGGCCATTTTTCAATAACTGGCGTTCCTCAGCTCCAGAGAATAACTGGCTGATTAACAGATAGGTGCATCTGTGGTCAGGCCTTATATTTGGACACTGCCCCTGGTGAACTATCAACGGAAGCCTATTTAAGGAAACTTTTTAGGCGGGAGAAAAATGTGTTAACTTCATGAGGAAAAGATTAAGGCTTAAATTCTTCTAGTTAAAAGCCCTATATTTGTTAGAAAGGAAAAGGTTACTTTGAGAGTAAATGCAAATAAGTGTTCACTGCTTAAATTGTATTGACAGCCAGCCTTAAACAAGCTTTTATCTTACATGTACTAGTGGCAGAGAAACCTGGTAACTGCAGTGTGGTTAAATGAGTAGAGAGCAGCGTTCATTGTGTTCTCAGCTGTGTTTCTGGAAGCAGAGGTGTTTCCCTGATGCTGCGTACAGGAGGATCAGCTCACACACATGCTGCAGAGCTGCATTCAGAGACACTTCCTGCTCCCAGCATGACCAAACTTTTCACAGAAGTTCAACAAGTCGTTAGCGCATATGTGTTTTTTACTTTCACAAAAAATTTTTATTGTGAGTGACAGTTTCACTAAAACCAATCATTTTTTGGTTGATTTTCCCGGTTGTAGCCACTCCTGTCTGTCCCATGCAAACCTGCTGAAGCAACAAAAATGTTTTGAGCTGACAACAATTACAGTATTTTCCTTAAATGAAATAAATACTGAATAAAACCACCGCTGTTAACCACAGCAGTAGCTGGATAACACAGTGCTGTCGATCAGCTAAAAAAAAGCATGACACAAAGGTTTTGTGACTGAAGCAGGACTGCTGGCTTTATTTGCTGCACACTGAAGCAGAATCGTCTCTCTGCCTGCAGACTGATGGTGACTGAGCTGCAGTCAGTTATCCTGTCAGCAATGTTCTTTAAGTATTTTTACATTTGTTTCCAGCTGTTTCCGGTGAGTTTATGAAGTAGTAAATGTACCCTATGATCTCTAGAAAGTAAATGTACTTTTATTTTTTTTCTCCTGTACATTTATTCTGTTTTTTTTTTTTTTTTTGTTGTTGTTTTTAATAATAATAATATCTTTACTGACAAAATAAGTGACTAGAAAGATAAAGAGAAAATGACAATAAACAGCATCTGCAAAGTGCTGTTGGAGAAGTAAAATGTAAGTTTCTGTTTTGGCATAATTCATTTCTCAGAATGCCTTATATAAATGTATAATTAGTGAAAATCAATGTTCGTTTTTACGCTTTCTTGCTTGATAAATGCTGCTAAATGCTTTGGAGTGTTTTTTTTCTTTGTTTATTATCTTCATTTAAAAATCAATGTGTAAATGACATTTATTGGTGATTTTACATCATGACTAAGGCAATAAACAATATAGGACAAAAATGACTCAGATAGAAATGTCCAGAAAGTTGTCATTGAGCACAGTTCTTAGCTGCAGATTAAACCCATCATGCTGTACTTGGTTGGAAGCCTTCTTGCACTAGTAGCCCTGGCTTGGTTGGAGACAGTGCAGTCCATTACACTGATGCTCTCTCTTGCATTAGGGATGTAACGCTGCTGTTGCTTGACTGTCTACACCTTTTTTTTTTGAGCTGCTCAGAGTGGTGACAGTTCTGTTCTACTTTGAGGTGATTTTCACACCACTGGTTTGGCACCAGTCTGTTTCACTTACAGTACAATGATTTTCAGTTTCCACACCCTGGCACAGCTCAATTACTGCCATTTCACCAAGGTTTATCCTGGTAACTATTATGTTTCAGATTAAATCTCACCTATTTAAAGATCACAACAAAATCAAGGAAGATAAACTAAAAGGATCACTGTAAATCCTCCACAGGCACAAGCAGCTGTAATCTCAAGCCATACTTCTTTCAAGATTCTTTTCTTTTTTTCTTTTTTTCAGACACAGAAACACCAATATCAGTCGAGCTCAAAATAACAAACAAAATACAAATGTTGGGAAGAAGATAACTCTTTAAGCAACAGTATCTCGTGTGACCTTCCTCAGAAGCAGGCACAGATGTTTGCAATGATATTAACAGTTCCATTCTATTTAGATTTAAGAGAGTTTTCTGTAAGATAAACATGGATCCCATTAAAACAATGATGGAACAATGAGATTAGGGGGTCTATTATTTTTTGCACAGTACTGTATATATACATATTTATAACTTCACACTTCCTTATCTAGCATCTGCCTCCTGTGTTCTGCATTTTGTTCCTCAACCAGCTTCAAAGAAGCTGATTCCTCCTCACTGCGCCAAAGAAAAAACATTAAAATAAAGTCAAATCAAAGCTTAATTGAGTAAAATTGGTGTGCAGATTTATTTTAAGGAAACGGGTATTGCTTCATTTTTGATCATCTGTGGAAAGTCTTAATGAGATCCAAAATTTTAAAGTTCAGAAAGTCACTTCTTGTTCTAATCTCGTGTACAAAGTTGGTTGCTGCAGTCAAGCATCAGAGGGGATTTTGAAACCAAATCTTGCAGAAAAAATTGAGCTCCTGAGATTTCAGCTGGCTTAGCAAAGCTAGTTCTTTACAGTTCAGTAAAGTCTCGCCCCAAATCACAGCGGAGGATGTTGTTTAATGATTTCATGTGGCTATATTTTGTTTTTTTATATAAGGTTTTAACAGCAATTTTTTTTTGCTTTTTTCACTTATTCTAATTCTATTTTATGACTTTTTGTGCACCCTTGACAATAAGAATCATAATTTAGGCACTATGGTGAATTACAGTTAACAAACATGAACATGAAACAATAATAGAAGTAAAAAGGAGATACTTTCTTCTCTTAAAAGAGACTTTATAAATGCCGTGTGATCAGACAAGTCCTTTAATAAAGGTATCCCCAAAGGGAAGTTCAGAGTAAGACAGTGGGCGTACTTCAATGCAGTTATAGATTATAATAACAAAGTTAATGCTTAACGACAAGGTGTCAGAGAAAATCTTCGGTCTCTAATCGTCTTCACTTGAGATGCCTCTGCTCATCATTGTCACTTTTCTCATGAATACCGCCTCCTCTCTTGACTCTCTCTCCACTTCCCTCTATCTTCCCAGCTCACTTCCCAACTCAGAGACTCTCCTCCAGTGAGGTCAACAGATTCTGACAGATTCTAACAAGAACACATTCCACTAAACTAACTCACGGATCATTTGTTATTAATACAGACACACACACACACACACACACACCCTAAGATGGACAATTATACAATTAGTATATTAGTGTTAGTGTGCTCCACTTGCTGTTACTGGTTTGGTCTTCAGTTCATATATTTGAAGTCAGTAAAATTCCATGATTGTGTGTTTATCTGAGCCTGAGGAGGACAGAGCAAAACAGAGAAACCAGGCAAAAAGGATGCATGTGAAGTGCAGGATGTGTTCCTCTGTGTATGTGGGAGTGAGTCCACAAGCTATGTCACTGACATTGTTAAAGGAATTACGCTGCATGGGCCGTCAGGTTACATTTGCGTCGCTGCAGCCTTGCTCCCGTGGTGAAGCACTAATTGCCCCGGAGTCGTATCCACTTTCTAAAAAGAAACTTCAGTACTTCAACGAAAATGGCACATCGGTAAAAGCTGTGTAAGTATCGGTAAACAGTCTGGGTGTACACCAACTTGTACTCACTGTTCAGTTGCTACAAATACAGTACTGTACTTAAAAAATATAAACCAGGATTCAGCTCAAACCCAGGCTACGCATAACAGCGAAGGAAAGCATCGACAAAAACAAATGATATAAAAGAATATCATGAAAATAATCATGTTGTTTTGAACATGTTGGTATAATAGATTAAGCATTTGCCAGCATGACATCTGACAAAACTGTCTTTTTCATTCATTCATTCATTCTGAAATATTTCAAATGATGATGATATGGTATGGTATGCATGCACATCTTTCACAATAAAACCCCCAGTAAGAGCAGGAGGCCTTCTATCCAATGACTCAAAATAAAAACAATTAAAAAAACGTTGAACTATTAGCTTTCTTTATCTGACTTTGTGGCACAAAGTACTGTCTTTTTCTGAAATCTACCACTGGAGGGTAATGTTTTAAGATCTGTTAGAGATCATGTGATTCTCACAGGAATGAGACCTGAAGAAAGGTGCAAGTGTTTGTATGCACCACTCCAAATTTTCTTGTCATAAAATTTTCATTTAAAAAAAATCCATTTAAAAAAACAAAAAAACAAAAAAAAACAAAAAACAAATCCAACTAATACCTGCAAGAAAAAAAAAAATAAATAAACACAAGCCTTATGTCCCAACTAAAGGCTTGGTACCTGACACAGTTGTGGTAAATAAAAGCCGTAGCCTTTAATTGTGTAAATACTGTATAAAGCTTCTAACACATTATTTACTTACTAAATAAAACAGCGAGGTTGAGAATAATGACATTAAAACTATGTAATATTGTCAGAGGTCTAATTTATATTCTAGACACAAAATAACCATCTCAATGTGAAATCTCAATCTGAAGTCAAAATGAGACATTGATAAGCAACCAGACAGAGAAATTTTTGAAGTAAGAAAAAAAAAAAGAAAAAAAAAAAAGTTAGTCTATCCTCAAAAGATGTCCGGCTAATAGCGGTCTGAGATGCCAAGTAGCATCTCTGAACCATTTCTCAGTAAGGGAAACACGGCCGGATGCTTAAGGTCGGCCAAGAAATACCAACAGTTCACAGTAAGTGATGCGGGGGAAGAAATCCAATTTATTGATTAATCCAAGTTTAAGATTTATGGCAGAACAAGAGGATGTACAATGGCGAAGGAGACAGAAAGGAGACAGAGTGATACTGCAGTGTGTCAGAGCCACAATGAAGCATGGCGGTGAGAATATTCCAATCTGGGGTTGGGTTGCCACTCTGAAGCTCAACACCTGCACTGAATCGATTCCACCATGATCAAATTGGAATAGCACCCTGTTCTCTGAAGTGCATCTTTGTGGAAAAGGGTTGAAATTGCTGTGCCGACTGTCATGGACTCTCATCCTTGGTCACCTGACCGTCACTCCACTGAACACTAAAGAGAGCTTAATGGATTAAAAAGCCAAGCACCCCGGGATCATATGGAGCTTGGAACATTGTAAAGTTATCCTGTTCTCATTCTTTCATTCATATATAATATATAGATATATATATATATATATATATATATATATATATATATATTATATATATATATATATATATATTTTTTTCTCCCAATGAAACTATTAAGAAACTAGAAAGACACTCGGAGAGCGCAGACCTCCGCCAAGCGCAACAATTTCCCCCATATAGCGATTTACAGATTGCGATTCCGCCATCTGGATCAGATCTGGATCAGCCTTTGGAATTTGATAGAGGTTTCCATTGTCAATTCCTGAGTCAAATTATATGAGTTTTGGGCAATAATTAACGGAGATATTGAGAAACAACATTTTTGGCCCCATTGATCGCAAGTGTTGAATGTTGAGATCAGTTCTTCCTTTTCACATTTTGTCAACTCCTGAAAATTTCATCAAAATCCATCCATAACATTTTGAGTTATTTTGTACACAGACAGACAAATAGACAAACAGACAGATAAACGCTGGCAAAAACATTACCTCCTTGGCGGAGGTAAAAAAAAAAAAAACCTTATTTCACTACAGTGGACTTTTGTTTACTGTGTCATGGTATCCATGTTGCGCCATGCAAGTTATTAAAATATGTTTCTATATTAAACTTATCGTCATTTACATCAGACTGTTCTGTTACAATCGGACAAGGACGTTTATAATAAGCAAAATTTAAGAGCTAAATCCCATGCAGAGGATGGACTGATTTAGTTCGCATGAGCATGCACAGGCTGAAACATCACATTACTCCTTTGAAAAACAGTCAGCAGCGAGTTGTTTTTTTTTTTTTCTTTAATCATGCATATTTGTAATCAGGAGTGGAGAGTGAGAGGGACACGCTGTGGGAACAGAGACTCAGTGGATAGAAAATGTGAACGACAAGGGAGAAGAAAAACAATTAGGGCCAGATGATAAAACAGCTGAGGAGCAAGGATCGACAGAATTCGAAATACATAGGGACACAGAAAAACCAAGAGGGTAAGATGTGCCAAAAAAAAAAAAAGAGAATGATGAGAGGAACTCACAGGACTCAGTGAACTGAGAGAAGAGAGATGGAGGGAAAGATGAATCACAGAGGCAGCTGGCAAAAAAGAGCAGAGCATGAGTTCTTTTTTTAATTCTATTTTTTAAAAGAGGTGGAAAGACATGCAAAAAAGAACAAGGAAAAGTTGGAGACTGAGGCAAAGACTTGGCACTACTGAAAATAGAGAATGCCCAAAGGAGGGATAGATTTTAAAAGAGGAGGAAAGCCATTTAGATAGAGGAGGAAAGACAGGAAGAGAAACTTGGCAGTGCAATTAAAAACTGGACCGCTTTGATTCACTTGTGTCGGTGCATGGAGGACACACACACACGCCCAAAACACAGGCAGGTGCACAAACAGCCAAACATAGCAACAAACCAAGCGCAGAGCTACTCTAATCTGAGCCAAACCAGTCTGCTTCCTCCTGCCTTAATCCTATCATTATCACCCCCTAATGGGAGGTATCTCAGAAACACACTCACACATAGACGACACACACGACTGATAGGTTTCACCTGCACAGTGGTTAATGTGTTGGCTTTTGCAAAATTACAAATTCAATTTTCATCTTTCCATCAGTGACTGATGATATTATATTGACAGTGATTTATTTGCCAATAGTAGAAGAGAAATACAGCTTGCCAAGGTTTTTTTTTTCAAAAAAAAAAAAAAAAAACCACCAACAAACAAACAAAGAAACACTATGGAGGTCTTTGGTTTTGATGAACAAATCTGAAAATATCTTAAAAATCAGCCTTCCTGCTACAATTGCTGACACTGGTGAGTTTTTTTTTTTTTTGGCACACTCCAGTTAAATGCAACAAAAATAAAAGAAAAGTTCAAAATCACATCAAGCATTTGTGCATCAGGATGCCACTAACTACTGTAAGTACATTTTCACAGAATGGATCCCACTGAGGCACAGAAGCCCCCAGTGGAGCCCCCACCCTGGAGGTCTAACCAGACTGATGTTTATGTCAAATGGCATGGCCAGCTTAAAGAGAACAGGCTAATCTCTTACTATACTGGACACACTCTAAGGGCATCCCTTTTAGTCTTCTATAATGTCACTAACATGCTGACTTAAAAGTTCATCCTTTACTCGTCACATATCAGAGGTTGGACTGTTAGATTTTAAACTCTGGGTTTTATATAGCCTGTCACAAATATAACCGGTGAAAAGTTGAGCCAAAAGGTCAAAACAATAACTAAAATTGCTGTTTCAGGCAATGTTTCAGGTTAATCTAAACCCTCCTTATTTAAGAATACTGTGGCAGACATCTGTGCATGGAAAACATATTTCAAGTACAGTATGTCACAAATTGTATGCAATGAGAAAAAATTCAAATAAAGATTGTTATTTTTTTCTGTGAACTGTCTTAATCATAAAAAGGCGTTGATTTGAATTGCAAATGGAAAAAAAAAATGTCCCAGTGATTATGAAACATCATAGTAGGTGGTGGGGGACCTTGCCTCGACACGCAACAACAAAAACAAATTTACATACTGTACTGAGACAAATGCTTAGAGGGCACAAATGAAAAACAAGGACAGGCATAGCCCTCTCTTTTACAGCTGTGTGCTTATGAAGGGTTGTGCTTTCACTCTGTGTGAATTAGGTTTGTGTATTTAAAAATACTTTTAGAAAGCAGGAACCTTTTCATTGTTCTTGTATCTAATGGTTGATGTATCTTATTTTTTTGGGCCCACAATAAAGAATGTTAGTGAGCGTAGTTTATTCATAAGCCCCTTCATCTGAGTAGATAATTTTTCCCAACATCAAAGTTCCTGTCTACACCAAAAAACTGCACATTTTGATGCTGTGCCGATGGTATGAAATAGTACAGACTTCTAGTCTCCCAAGTGACCAGGATTTAAGGTTTCAGAAAGTTTTTTTTTTTTTTTGATAAATAAAAGTAAATGTGAATGTTTATATGTTTTATCCACAAGCCACATATACAGAATGTGTAATGTATTCTTTTGGCTTGCTATGAGGTATTTGTGTTGTCTGAGCCAATGTGACAAAAAACAAAACGTGCTAAAAAAAAAAAAAACAACTTTCTTTTTAAGCAGTTTGACTAAAGTGCAGATTTAGTGATAAGATGACTTGTGTAAATCAGGTAAGATATTTTTCACAAAGTTTGTGGGGTGAAGAATCTATCAGGAATCTGTGTTCAGATACACTTGTCACATTGAAGTGAAAAGTCACGCCATTCATTGGGAATAATGTGAGAGAAATAAGAAATGACTCCTCACTTAAGTGTTCAGAGATTACAGTTTATATGTGAATGCATCACAAACACTCAACTATTATGAGAAAAAAACTCGCATGAGTCTGCGAAATATGGCTCATGCGTGTTAAAACACCATTCTTAACATGATTCTTCAAAATAAATAAAATAAAAACACAGAGGAACACACAGAGAGAGATGTCCAGAATTGTCCAAGTTGATACAGAGAGAAATCTTAAACTTTTCAAACACCTCCAGACTGTTAGCTCATTCCACTGTTCCTGTGCAGTCCAGATGTATGGATTGGATAGCTCTTTGTTCCCACAGCAAGCACATCAAACATTTTGGTTCAAAGTGCCTCTAAACAGTTGTATGAGTACTCTTTTAAGCCTTATTGAATCACACAGCAAAACATTGCGCTCAACAGAAATTCCTCTTCATGTCAGTCAGATCTCTTTACACTTTATTTCATCTGATGTTACCTCTGAACATTTGTGCTGGCAATAGGATGCAACATAGAGCTCTTGCATGTCACTAGAATGAAAAAGAAAGCAGCCACCTGCAGGCCTCTACGTCTCCTTGAGCAACTTCCTAGTCGGTAGGATTTTTTAAATACAAACTTAAAATACAGCTTTAGGGCTTGACCTTCAGTTGATTTCTCAGTCTTAATGACCTCAGATCTTATACTTGTAATAATAGTAATTTTTCGTCACAATTAAATGCTGCAACATCTGTGTAGTCAAACAGATGAGACTTCTGTCAATCTTCTGAAAACTATTTATGCTAAAAAGCTTTTTACCATCCCATTGTTCCAATTTTTCCACTCATTTGATCATTCTAGGACCATTCACTCTCCCATGGCTGTTTTTTTTTTCTCATCCCAAATAATTTGGATTTGTATTCCTTTCATCAGGGGGATTCAGCTCCCCCTCGACCACATGTACAAATCCACGTCTATCTCCCACGTGTGTGATTTGAGTGGTTTCATACTCAAAAATCTGACTTGACCTGACTGGACTTAATATAATGCTGAATGATGTTCCAGGCCCAGTTTTGGTCAGAAAAAATATCTGGATTATGACATGGAGAAACAAGAATGGAACATGTAAATGCACGCAATCCATGTACCAAAGAAGAATAAAAAAAAACAGAAAATAATTACATATAATTCCCCTTAACCATCTAGTTTCTTTCTTATGTGACCTTTTTTTCAGACTGAGTATACAGAGATTCCCCAAAGTCCAACCAGCCTTTTGACATCCCCTGTGTGTCACATTAAGATGGAAAAATCATTAATAATGGTCCATGCCTCCTAAATGTGGAGCTGAAGGCAACGGAGGTAATCAGCACACACAGCTCAACAACTTTAAATGGGACAGTGGCATAGAGGGAAAGAAGTGGTAGAATAGGTTTGATTAACAAGACTGAGATTAAAACAGCAACCAGAGGAGACAGAGATTGTAAAATTATCTTAGAGGATGCATCTGTAAGAGTCTAACACTGTAAAATCTGTGAGCTGAAATGTGTTTACCTTGTCAACAATAAATTAGATGTCTCTACACCACTGAATGCTGGTATTTTACACGTTTCACTAGCTGCAATGCAACTGTCTGTTCCCAGGTGGATTTCATCACTGAGGAGGGACTGATCGTTCTATTCAACACTTTAGGTGACTCCCTCTCTCTCTGCCACATACATACACACCTCCTTCCACATCCTTGATCCTACTTCAGACTTTGAAATCACTGCTTAGTTATAGTGCTGTCTTAGATTTTGCTTTAATGCAGCAAGCTGATAAGTCATTAGTCATAAGTCATTAATGGTACATGTTATGGCATGAAGTAAATTATACTCCACCAGCCAGTTCTACTGTAAACCCCTCTCATTTCTGCATGTTATGCTCATTTCAAAATTCTAATGGATATCATAACATTGCAGAGTAAGCTAAAATTTCAACTAGACTCTCAATGTGTCTGCTCTGGAAATGTGCTTTCCCATGGGAACGCACGTACCTGTCTAATGAGAAGAAGAAAAGAAAGGTGGTGCCACTATTACTAACAAAAAGCCCTGCGCGAAAAAAAAAAAAAATATATATTCATAATCACGCGCACAGTCACGAAGTCCACTTCAACTTTTTCCTCCCTTTTCCGGTCTTTTGTTACACGCACACTGCTGCACGCACACACGCAGAGGCATCTCTTGTCGCTTGTCAGACGTCGTGATTGATGTGCGACCCCAGCCCCATCCACACAGGTCCTCAGAAGACCTGGAGATGA
Organism: Hirundichthys speculiger; assembly: GCA_018398805.1. Lineage (NCBI taxonomy): Eukaryota > Metazoa > Chordata > Actinopteri > Beloniformes > Exocoetidae > Hirundichthys > Hirundichthys speculiger. The sequence goes on along the minus strand of JAGFBZ010002532.1, from coordinate 1,342,238 downwards.
CCGGGATGGGGGGGGGGGGGGGGGGGAATCTCCCCCCTCTGAGTGTCGGCTCAGTCAGCAGCATGTAATACCACGGGACGAAACATAATAGCAACTATTAAAGGGGACAGGAGCAATAACTGCAGTCTATCTTATCAATAATGATAACAATAATAATCAAGCAGCCTGTTATTAAGGTGATTTTTTTCTGGTTTAAACCACCACCAGTGTAATCAGGGTGATCCAAATGTAAAATGTGTCATCCTGAATGTGAAAGTTAAATTATACCAAACATTATTTTATCATGAATATGCTTCTGGGTCATTGAGAGTAAAAACTCGGACTTGAGTGAAGTCCATCACACCAAAACTCCCCCATAGAGAAACTGAAAATCATCAAAATCTCCATTTTTTTTTTTCTTGGACAAATGCAATATAGAAGTCTGAAGACAAATAAAATATCCTTATAACATCGATTGTTATTCGGTTATTTGTGTTTTAAAGGACTCGTTCGTATCTGAAATGCACTTTTACCCAAAGCGTTTAAGTTGCGCAAAAACAGCACTCACTTCTTGACATGACAGTAAGAGATCCAGCCTTCTCTGTCAACCCTCTGCTCAAAAACCTGTGCGCCAACATCAGTGGACCAGAGATCCGGGACAGCTGACACGCACTAAAGTCGGAGGGTTTCCCCGCCTGCAGCCTGGCACCATCACAGCAGACGGTTTCAGAGCCAGACTGTCTGCTTCCTACCCCGTATCAAGTCCCACCACACACACACACACACACACAATCAGTATTGGAATAACAACTTACGGTTTGTTGGCAGAGCTCCGTGCACGCCGTTGACTTGGCCGAAAATCCACAAAAAGGCGCACAGCAGCAACAACAACGTCAGCGTCTGAGCAGGACGCCGTTGGCGCATCTTCGGGGTTGATGCGGGCGCGGGAGCGCAGGAGAGGGGACGCAGAGAGGCGGTGGTGCCGGTGAGGTCCGTCAGCCTCGCTTCTCAGTTGAGGACTGACAGAGAGGATGTCTGCTGCAAGTGCTCTCACTCTCGCGCTCCCCTCTCTCTCTCGCTCTGTCTCTCGATGATGTAAGGACCGCGCCGTCAAACCGGCTAACATGTGCTTGAAAACAGAAAGCAATTATCCCTGCTGTTATCTTGCCTCCTCCTTACTCCTGTTACTAACAGTCAACAAAATGCAGCCAAGTTTCTACCTACAAAGAGCGACAGTAACTGAGTTACAGTGTGGATCATGACAGCGCTGTTCTCTGCTGCCTGTCCAGCACTGTAGTGAACGGAACTGTCCGTGGTGCTGAACTTATCCCACTCTTTGTATACCCCCCACCCCTCTCTCTCTCTCTGTCTCTCTCTCTTTCTCTCTCACACACACACGGTCTCTCTTTCCATTTCTCATAGCCAGACAGTGCCCCCCTCCTTCCTTATGTGGAGGTGGCATTGTACTCTGCACTTCTCTACAAACACTGCTGGATACATGTATGCTGTTGTTTTCTCTCCTCACACCATACCGCTGACAAAAATTAGACTCAACCTGCTGACACTGTGCTGAATGGCGTGCATGTAGTGAATACTCTATGCTTATGCATTAAAGTTAAAAATATTTGGTTAAAATAAAGAAAGAAAATTAATAACTTAAACTGATACATGTACATTTGCATAACAAAAGAGTAAAATACATGTCTGCCTTACTTGTCAGTTTTAAAATGTAATTTGTTGCATATGAGAATTGTAAACACAATATCAAATGCAAAAAGTAATGGATGAACAGCAACAATAATATTATTCAATAAAGAAAATTATACTTGTAATACGCTGTAAATAGTATTTCTGTTTTATTAAGCATATCTACTTGATAAAATCAGTTTCAATTTCTTTTTTTGCATTTGTGAAAGTTACAGATAAGTAATAGGTTTGAGTATTTAACTTACTTACATTTTTTTTATCATAAAGTTGATTTTGTGTCAAATTCCCATGAAATTGATTTATCAAACTCAATTTTAGAGAGTTTACCAAAACTAAATCTTTCTTGCATGACCACTGCAGGATGAACTTCTCCGGTCATAACTCATAACTCAAACATGTAAGTAACCATTTTTATTTCACAAAATGCAATTTTAGCTGGATGGACGTGAGGGTGCTGCAATATTTAATTACCTCCGCCAAGGAGGTTATGTTTTTTTGCCAGCGTTTGTCTGTCTGTCGGTGTTCAAGATAACTCCAAAAGTTATGGATGGATTTTGATGAAATTTTCAGGAGTTGTCAGAAATGTGAAAGGGAAGAACTGATTTCATTTTGGGTGTGATCCGGAAGAAATCCTGGATTCTGAATCACTATCAATTTTTTTGATGACATTGCAGTCAATGGGTGAATTGCTATATGGGAGAATTGTTGCATGTGGCGGAGGTCTGCGCTCTCCGAGTGCTTTTCTAGTTTAGACTTTAATGCAGAAGCATGGCTTGGTTTTTCCCACTATGTTCTGTCAGTATTGTAGGCTACAACGCTACAAAGCTAACCTTACAAAGTTTGTTTCTTAGACAAATTTGTTTTATCTGTCATATTGTCTACAAATGTTGTCTTCACAATTGTTATTTCGTAGGATTTTTTTGTTCGGCTACTGTTTTAAAAAAATTTTTTTTTTTACTGTCATTGTTGAAATTCTCACCAACAGAAATGTGTGCTGATGCGAGCTAATCATTAACAGCACTATTTGTAGCCTGGAAGCTCTATTTCAGTGTTCTACAACCACTGTCCTCAGCACCCACTGTCCTGTATGTTTTCAATGTTTAAAACATGCAGGACAGTTGGAGAACAGTGCTCTATTTAATGTGGTGAAGACTCACCGTAGTAATGGCAGACAGATTAGATTGACGATGTCGCCTGTAGGATTGTGTTTAATTATTAACTTATAAATCCAGGATCCAATGACATCAGTTTCTAAGAAGACAGATGCGACCCTGAGATGTCTCATTTAGCATATGAGAGATTGTTGAGGAGCTCATTTCTGACTTTAAAGTAAGTATTGTTTCAGGTCAGGACTGAAGTCACTCAGACGGATCAGAAACTGAGTCAGGTCAGATTATCTGAGTCAGATCTGACTCAGTTTCTGACCTCAGTCATGTCAGGTGAGACCTTCAGTCTGACCTGAGTCAAGATCTCCGCATTTTGGCCTAATCTTTGTAAAAAAAAAAAAAAAAAAAAAAAAAAAAAGACAATTTAAAAAAAAAAAGACAGTGTAATATGACAACCTGTGAAGAACCAGATACATTTAATTATGCCTCAAAACACAAAACCACACTCAAAACTGCTCATTTTAGTTTTTTTTTAATTAAAAGAAATTAGACATTTATCCTAATTGTGTTCAATTTGTGTGCCATACAGGGAACAGCAGAGAGAAGCAAACATGGGGAACTGAAAACTCCATGTATGAGAATCTACACTTGTCAAGAGCCAGATGCTGCTGGTATCATCATCATCATCATCATCATCATCATCATCATCATCATCATCATCATCGTCATCATCATCATCATCATCATCATCATCGTCATCATCATCATCGAGGGTGTCCCAGTGCTTACTGGTCTTACTCTAGCAGGAGCATCCTCCCTACTCCTGGATCAACATCTGCCTTAAATCTGGAGCATCACCTAAACTCTCTGAGACATTTGAGGTTTTCCAAAGACTTTTTGTTGGACTAGACTCGCTGCGCCCAAAACCAACAGCCAACTTCATGACACTCCAAAACCAGCTTCTCTCCTAAGATGGTCCACGCGCGCACCGTTTCAGCTCCCTGTTGGATTTCCAGACTTTGATGTGTCAAACTGGACTTGCGTTTCTGATAAATGTTTTCACTGTGAAGGTTTTATCAGCTGCAGGTCAGAATTTGTGTTCTGTTGAAATGTTCTAATATGCATCTTTAAATCAAAAAGCGTTGTTTTGTTATTGTGCCCTTGGGTATATTTGCACAAGCTAAAAACAAGTTAGTTTTTTTTGTGTTGTGTTCAGCACTAAGATCAGGTCACAGCTTACTTTGATCCATTTTGGTTTTAAAAATATTTTTGTATTTAAACAGTTAAAACTATGAAGTTGCAAAAAATGCTTTTGATAAATAAAAATGTTGATCACAAATACCTGTCTTTCATAAATGTAAAACAATTTTCAGTTATTTCTTACAATTTTTATGAAGTAATTTAAACTTCAAAAACATGCAGTTTTTTAAAACTTAAAATCAATTAGTTGAACTTTGTCCAAATCAATTTCTTCATATATACATATAGATTTTACTCTATTTAATTAAGTATAATATAGTTAACAACTGATTGTTTTTTTTTTAAGTCACTTAAATTACAGTTTTTTTGTCTTTTTCTATAAGGCAGTGCTAAAAAAAAAAAATTAACACAGTAAAATATACATTTTTGAGTTTTCCAAAATCAAAAAATCAGAAGTTCACAAGACTACTAAAAAATGGTTGGAAAATGATGCCTCATTTTTTTTAAGGTTGGATCTAAGCAACAGTTTTTACAGTGTATTTTCCCACAACAATAAGTGGTAAAACTGCAACCCTAACCAAACCAGTTTACAACTTTACCACAATTTAACAGGATGAAAAGAAAATACTTGCATAGATAGTTTTGTAACATTTAGTGCTGACAAGTGGGTAGTTCACTTTATCTAGTATAGCTTCGAGGAGAGAAATCACAAAAATTTGTTTTTCTGTGATTCTGTTTTCACAGTATAAATAAGGAGGAAAACTAAGTAATAATCTTTGGACATAAGTAAAAAATTATGTAATATGAATTAATGACAAATTATCATCTCTTTAAAACTGTTTTAAATTATTTTTCTATTTCTTTTACAATTGTCTGCATATATTAATAATCTCTAGTGGTATAAACTGCCAAAACCTTTATAAAAACATTTTTTTTAATATAGTTTTTCATCAGATATAGCCACATATAGTTTTTAATGTTTATGTAATTTGATATTGCAGTAGTTGTAAGTTTTCTTGTGTATATGTGTGAGTGACAGTCACTGTGTCCTTCACCAGAACTCTTTGACAGTCTGATCCACCATATTTTATTAACCTACAGAAACCCTGATTCTGTCAGATAGGACTAAAATCACAGACAGTGGAGCACAAAAGGACACGGCAGACAAAGAGAGTGATGGATGTGGTGGGTAAAGTATGCTGATGCATGTGGTGTTTGTGGGGTGTACTGTGGTGTATACAAATTCATGTGTGATGGTTTGTGTTGTAATGTTTTATGTAACCCTCCATCCACTTGAGAAAAAGCAGCTCCGCCACCAGACATAAAGCGGTGATGTTGACCTCAAACCACAACCAGTACTCCAGGCTGGATTTCTCATTGGATTTCTTTTAAGGCCCAACAGCAACTGGCCAGACACCCCCATCGGCCACGTCCAGCCAAGGTGATGAGACAACTCCCCCAGAGCAGACGGACAGTGGACCAACCCAGATATCATGGAGAGCACCAGCCAGAAAATTAGAAAACACCAATAGCACCAAGGGTAATGGCATGAAGCCAGAGGAAGGGTGCCCTTTAGCCCCTACACTTACATCGCAACGTCACTGAAGGCAGGAGACACACCGCCCTGCCCTGAAGGATGATGAGAAGAACGGAGGCATTGGACCCTCGAGAAGGGCCACACCACACACGACCCCGGCTGTTGGGGCCACCATGTCTTATGGGTGTCCAGCTGGCACACGTGCAGGAGCAGATGATCAAGTGCCAGGGGGCTGGACCAACCCAGGTTGGTGGTGCTGATAGGTGCTCTGGGTGAATTCTGGCTGGCCCTGTGGCTGTTGGGTGGGCCTGGGGTTTGTCTTGTCCCCTCTCCTGCTTTCTGCAGGAGCTGTCCAGCATGGGTGGGGGTGCCCCTTGCTGTCCATGGTGCTGTCCTGCTGCAGCTTGCCATCCCTTTGGGAAGCTGCTGGGGGCTCTCGTGGGTTGTCCCTCTCTGCCTGGGCTGTTTGGGGTTGTGCTCCTCCATATATCCAGGTCGAGGCTGGGGGATGTGGAGTTTTAGGACCTGGCCTATGTTGAAAGGTTGTTATGCACATCACTAGACCAGAACACAAATACACAAGAGTACCACAAAAGGTCTCACAATAAGGTTGGCAGTACTGGTTCAGTGGTGGGGAACTTTGTAGTGGGCCGGGTGCAGCACAGAAGTGTGTTGCTGTCCTCTTTATCAAAATACATTCACCTCAGATTTTAATGCAGTCATCTATCCTTAAACATTTTAATTGGGGCTCACAACAGCACTTGTTTTTGGGAGCATTTACTGTTCTCTAATTGGGGTACTGGAAAACCCTTCCACCATCACTATATATATTATTGCTTAGGGTCTCAATGCAAACATCACATTAATGCATCACATTCTGTAACAGCAACAGAAAGAGTAACATCTTAATGGAGCCTCAGGGACTCACAAACCAGAGTCTTTTTCAGCCAGGCCCAAGCCTGGATAAATGCAGAGGGTTGTGTCACGAAGGGCATCCAATGTAAAACCTATGCCAAACTAATCACGCAAATCACAAGACCTATGAAACCCATATTGGATCAGTCGAGGCCCGGGTTAACAATGACTGCCATCGGCGCTGCTGACCTACGGGGTGCCGATGGAAATCGGGCTACTGTTGGTCAAAGAAGAGAGGAGGAAGGCATGTCCATAGACAGAGAGAAAATATTATTAAGGCTGAAGTGAGGAGGACATGAAAGAGGATAAAGAGTGGAAAGGCTGTTGGTCCTGATGATATACCTGTGGAGGTATGGAAGAGCCAATGAGAGCAGAGTTTTTGACGAGGATATTTTTCATGCCAAATAAGAGTACTACAGATGCAATATTTGTTGTGAGGATGTTGATAGAGAAGTAGAGAGAGGATCAGAAGGAGCTGGATTGTGTCTTTGTAGACCTTGGTAAAACATATGACACGGTGCCAAAGGAGAAGCTATGGTATTCTATGAGGAAGTCTGGAGTAACAGAGGAGTATGTTCCAGTGGTGCAGGACATGTTTGAGAGCTGTAATAAAATGGTGAGATGTGCTGTAGGTGTGACAGAGGAGTTCAAGGTGGAGGTGGGACTGCATCAAAGATCAGCTCTGAGCCCCTTCTTGTTTGGTATGGTGATGGACTGACTACGATGAGGTTTGACAGGAATTTTCATGTTTGCAGATGACATTGTGATCTGCAGTGAGAGCAGGGATCAGGTGGAGGAAAAGCTAGAGAAGTGGAGGTATGCCCTGGACAGGAGAGGAATGAAGGTTAGCTGTAGCAAGATAGAATACATGTGTGTAAATGAGAGGAACCCAATTGGAACGGTGAGGCCACAGAGCAGTCCAGAGCAATGGAGAATATGGAAAAGGGATGAAGAAGCATGTGCAAGCAGGCTGGAATAGGTGGAGAAAGAGTGTCAGGTTTGATATGTGATAGAAGAGTTTCAGCATGAATGAAAAGAGGTGTACAAGACAATGGTGAGACCTGCAATCTTGTATGGTTTAGAGCAGGGGTTTCAAACTCCAGTCCTCAAGGGCCACTGTCCTAAATGTCTTTGATGTTTCCCTGCTTTAGCACACCTGATTCAAATGAATGGCTTATTAACAGACCTCTGCATACCTGGATGACAAGCTAATGGTGATCCATTCATTCCCATTAAATCAGGCGTGCTGAAGCAGCAAAACACCGAAGACATGCAGGACAGGGAGCCCTCGGGGATTCGAATCAGAGATCCCTGGTTTAGAGACTGTGGCACAGAGGAAAAGACGGGAAGCAGAGATGGAGGTGGCAGAGGTTAAAATGTTGAGGTTCTCTTTGGGACTGACGAGAATGGATAGGATCAGGAATGAGTACATCAAAAGGACAGCGCATGTTAGATGTTTTCAGAGAGACCAGACTGAGATGGTTTGGTCATGTACAGAAGAGGGATACAGTGATCCCTTGCCAGTTTGCGCTTTAAGTTCCACGGTTTTTGGTTATTCGCGGATTTTTCAGAAATATATAATATAATACAAAAATCAAGAAAAAATCACAGAAACATCACAGGATGTTGTGCGCGTTCTCTCACAGCGAAGAAATGTTGTGACCCAGCCTGGCCCCTTTAAGAAGGTGGCCTTATGGGTAATGATGTGTGTGTGTCGTGGGACGGCAGAACAAAAACGGGGTTAGATGAAAAGTGGAGTGAGCATAAACAGCAGCCCAGCGTGTATAGATTTGCATTCTCTGACAAGTTCCCTGTAGTGCCAGAATAAAGTGCCCGTTCCATGCAGAGAAAACCGGACTTTTTCTTTTGTTGTTGTTAGTGCGTTAGCCGCGAATTACGAGCCAAAAATAGCACAATATCAGCGGTTTCTTTACTACGGTTCAGAGACCAGAGGCTGTGAAGGAAACAGAAAGACCACAGTTGAGCCTTTGTCTTGTTTCGCTGCAGTATCTCGCTACTTTCTTGCGGTTTTTAAACATATTTTAAACACATTATTTAGGCTCGGAGGGCTTCGGCTCCTGTTCGCGGATTTAGATTTTTGCGGGTGGGGGCGCTGGTCCCCATTAACTGCGAAAACTAAGGGAGCACTGTAGTGAATATATCAGTAGAAGGATGATGAGATTGGACTTGCCAGGCAGGAGGCCTAGAGGAAGGCCAAAGAGAAGATTTATGGATGTAGTGAAAGATGACATGAAGTTAGTTTGTGTGAGAGAAGAGGATCCAGAGGACATGGTTAGATGGAGATAGATGATTCGCTGTGGCAAATCCAAGGGAAAAGCTGAAAGGAAAAGAAGAAATAGAAGAAGAAGAAGAAAGAGTTACAGGGCCTTGCGAAAGTATTCGGCCCCCTTGAACTTTTCAACCTTTTGCCACATTTCAGGCTTCAAACATAGAGATTTAAAATTTTAATTTTTTTTTCAAGAATCAACAACAAGTGGGACACAATCGTGAATTGGAACAAAATTTATTGAATATTTCAAACTTTTTTAACAAATGAAAAACTGAAAAGTGGGGCGTGCAATATTATTCGGCCCCCTTTACTTTCAGTCCAGCAAACAGACTCCAGAACTTCAGTGAGGATCTCTGAATGATCCAATGTTGTCCTGAATGACTGATGATGATCAATAGAATCCACCTGTGTGTAATCAAGTCTCCGTATAAATGCACCTGCTCTGTGATAGTCTCAGGTTTCTGTTTAAAGCTCAGAGAGCATCATGAAGACCAAGGAACACACCAGGCAGGTCCCAGATACTGTTGTGGAGAAGTTTAAAGCCGGATGTGGATACAAAAAGATTTTCCAAGCTTTAAACATCTCAAGGAGCACTGAGCAAGCAATCATATTGAAATGGAAGGAGTATCAGAACACTGCAGATCTACCAAGACCAGTCGTCCCTCTAAACTTTCATCTGGAACAAGGAGAAGACTGATCAGAGATGCAGCCAAGAGGCCCATGATCACTCTGGATGAACTGATCTACAGCTGAGGTGGAAGAGTCTGTCCAGAGGACAACAATCAGTCCTACACTAAACAAATCTGGCCTTTATGGAAGAGTGGCAAGAAGAAAGCCATTTCTCAAAGATATCCATAAAAAAAAGTCTTGTTTAAAGTCCCCACCTGGGAGACACACCAAACATGTGGAAGAAGGAGCTCTGGTCAGATGAAACCAAAATCGAACTTTTTGGCCACAATACAAAACGATATGTTTGGTGTAAAAGCAACACAGCTCATCACCCTGAACACACCATCCCCACTGTCAAACATGGTGGTGGCAGCATCATGGTGTGGGCCTGCTTTTCTTCAGCAGGGAAGATGGTTAAAATTGATGGGAAGATGGATGGAGCCAAATACAGGACCATTCTGGAAGAAAACCTGTTGGAGTCTGCAGAAGACCTGAGACTGGGACGGAGATTTATCTTCCAACAGGACAATAATCCAAAACATAAAGAGAAATCTACAATGGAACGGTTCACAAATAAATGTATCCAGGTGTTAGAACGGGCAAGTCAAAGTCCAGACCTGAATCCAACTGAGAATTTCTGGAAAGAGCTGAATGAAATGAAAAATACTTTATTAATCCCAGAAGACTGCTGTTCATAAACGCTCTCCATCCAACCTCACTGAGCTCGGGCTGCTTTGTAAGGAAGAATGGGCAAGTAATGGGCAGTCTCTCGATGTGCAAAACTGATAGAGACAAACCCCGAGAGAGTTGCAGCTGTAATTGCAGCAAAAGGTGGTGCTACAAAGTATTAACACAAGGGGCCGAATAATATTGCACACCCCACATTCAGTATTTTATCTGAATTTTTTTTTTAAATATCCAATAAATTTTGTTCCATTTCATGATTGTGTCCCACTTGTTGTTGATTCTTGACAAAAAAATGGAATTTTCTATCTTTATGTTTGAAGCATGAAATGTAGCGAAAGGTTAAAAAATTCAAGGAGAGCGAATACTTTTGCAAGGCACTGTATGTCATTAGGTTTGTGCTTGGTGTATTAGTATGGAATTTGCCCTGGAAAAGATACAGGGGGGTTATGGTGCATAGTTGATAATTCTGTTCTAGTACCAGGCAGTCCAGGACACTTTCAAATCTTTTTTTACAGTCTGGCCAGAGCCTCTTAGATGGCATGGGGTGGTCACATAAGTGAACTTTATGATTGTACAGAGGGAAGTCAGGAGTTATTGGGATACATCTTTTGTTTCAAGGGCATAACCCATCTATCAGATACTGAGGTATTGTATGAAATGTTGGCTACTTTCTTGCTGGAAGACAGAAACCCAATAGATCATCAGCACTATATGATTGATCCACTAGAAAGCTTATGTAACGGTATCAAAGTAACTAAGTCTTAACTAAAAGTTAAAACTTTCAACTCGCTGGTGCAATTTAAAAAAAATCACCAAATTCAATAAATCATCAAATTCAGCAGGATTCACTTTATATTTCTGGTCAGGCATATACCTAACTAAACGTTATATCACTTTCTTATCTTTTCTGCCTCTCTGTATTAGCTGGTTCTGTCATTTTCCCTGTTTCCCCTCCTTGTTCTGTCTCTTGATTACTCCATCCACCCACTTTATCGTGCTTTTCGCTGTGTGACAGTGTTCCTTCTCCACAAGCGCTGCAAATGGGCTTGTCAATATGTCATGCATAGTAATTTACAGCGATCATTCAGCTTGTTAAAAAAAAGCAGTGATGACTGATGGTCCATAGATTTTGAACAAAAAAAGTTGATGACAGTGGTGATGAATCTTTCGAGAAGGGTTCTTTGAAGTAAAGCATTTGTGAGAAGGCAGAGATTTTTCACACTCTACAGCTAGCCTGGCCGCCTCACTGCTGTTATCTCCCCACTGTGCGACACAGAAAATAAAGTTCTAAAATGCTGTCAACTTGTGTTTGCTGGATCATTAGGAAAGTTGTCACAGTTATCTCTCATAAAAAATATCAAGAAAAGTATGTTGTGCTTTTACACTTTTAGGTTTAAAGTTTTAAACTTAAAACCTTTGGAGGAAGACTTTTACAACTTTGAATCTTTAAGAGAAGCAAGTTACTGTGATGACAATATGCAAACTAATAGTCATCCACCAACAATAAAGTAAAAGTACTGGACTCTGCTTAATATTCACAGGAGTAAAAACTACTAAACAATGCAATTTTTTTTGGGGGTGAAAAGGGAATTCTTTGTTGCAAAAGCTAAGTGGTCACAAGGAAAGAAAATGTTATGACCAAAATTACTTCCACAGGGAGAACTTCAAGAGTTTATTATTATTATTATTATTTATTTATTTATTTATTTATGCAGTGGAAAAATAAAAAGAAATAAACACAAGAATTCCTCCTCCATAATTTAATCATGAATTTCTATTACTGGGTTAATGTGACAAACAGAATCACAGAAGAGGATAAAACCACCCGCTTTATTTAGTGTACAAGCATAGTGTTGTAGTCATTTCAAGTCAAGAAGGAAACCCTATAGCACTGAAAATAAAAGTCACAGTGGGAAAAGACATTAAAGCGCAATGCTCTCTGATCACGTACAAGTGCATCCATCTCCACATGACGTGAAGCTCTACTTTTCTGAGGTGCAAGGAGGTAAATCTTTGGCTCTGGTGGCCATTGAATGTATTCAAAGGGATAAACCCTAAACAGCAAGTCCTCCCACAGTTTACGACAAAATTTTAAATCCCCAATGAACTATGGAACAGTTCTTCACTGTTACTGTAATGTATAGTTACGTTGATTCACTTTTAAATGGATAAGAAATGAATACGTTTTATCGAAATAGATAAAATGTTGTGAAAACTGAGGTGGTCAAAAAGTTTAGCCTCCAACAGTTTTTTTTTTTTTTTTTTTTGCCTTCAAATGTCACCTGAGCAATCATCATCATTTGAACTCGACTGAAAGGACTCCATTAGCAAGACTTGAGGTACTTTAACATTAAATCGAGAGAGACTCCTCTTAAATTCTTGCTAAGAAGTGATATCAGCATACCAAAGAGTAAAGGAATCAGACTAGAATCAGAAGATATCGGATGCTCATCTGGAGGGGGAAGGAACACTGCAATTTCCAAGAATTTCATTGAGTCTACAACAGCTGTATGCTGCAACATTTCAAAATACAAGGAGACAAATTCTATGAAAAACAAACGTGGACATGGCTGAAAGTAAAGAATTCTAAAAGTTTGGAGAGAAAAGTAGTAAAAGAGATAAAAAAGATTCCCCAGATATCTACAGAGATGACTGTTGCTGAGATGGCCTTCCTTTGGACTTGTTTTATGGACGACTATTTTGAGAGCCTTTCATCAAAATGGCCACTGGATATAGCTACTGGATTAGGTCATCGATTAGTGGAAAAAATGAGTCATGGAGATAAAAGAAAGAAAAAGGTAGGTGGGATATTATTTGCTCACCTAACCACCCAACAGATAGTATCCGCTGACATCATACAACTGGTTACTTTAACTCGACATTTCCATGTTGTTCCCATAACAGAGCCAGTTCTTCTTTAATTCTAGTGTGGTCATGTTTACAACTTACAAACATTAGTTGTTAGAAATGGATGAATATAATCAGATAACAGCGCCCAAACTGCATCAGAAGGCAAAAGGGAAAAAAAGCATAAGTACATGGAAATGCTTGAAGTCCAATCTAAATCTCACGATGCAAGAAAATAGCAGAAAGTAGTGGAATCGACGAGTACAGATGGCTAAAATTGATTAAAAACTTACACAATGTGTTATACCCTGACATCTACAATCATATTTTTTAATGGCAAAAGTGCCTAAACATTGGAGGAACTGAAGACCTAGAAGTCTCTAGAGGCTTACAATCAGTTTATGTGCGGCTGGATGAATGATGTTGGCTACATTTGGTCAACAGGATGTACTGCAATAAAAAGTTTTTTGAAATTAATTTCACGATGTGGGTATGCCAGTTGTCCCAAAAATTCCCCTCAAAATGTTCCATCAATAAATTTAGCCTAGACCTACATATTTAATTGAGTCACCAGTCTAGAGTCACTATTTTCCATGATATCAGGAGAAATGAGTGATGTTCAACTGTGTAGTCATGATAATATTACCAATCTTATATCTCAGGTTTCCAAATGAGATTCTTTTACTTTCAAATTGGTCATTTAATTTATAAACAACTCTGATCAGTTGTGAATGTTTACTGAATGAAATAAATACTGTATTAAGTGGGCAGCCTGGGCAAAGTGGTGGATGGCTGTCAATGGTAATCTTTCCCAATTTGATTTGACAAACGTTAGAGAACCAATATTATAGGCAGATAAATTATTAGTCTTGCATTTGAAGAATGATCAGAACACCCTTTACAATAATCCGTGGTACTGAAGTCTTTCGTGGTTTACTCACGTGATCCTTGTTTCTCACTGCTGAGTTCTTCAGACGTTGAGACCTCATGTTCTCCAATTTTAGGGATCCGATGTGTTCTTGCAGCCTTGACCAACACGTGTTTTGGCATATTAGCAACTTTAATGGTGATTTCAGCATCAAATAGCTCGATTTATTGCAGAATGTAAGAAGTACTCTCACTACACAGTTTGTTACAGTGTTTATGAAGAGACCGCTTGACACACACAATGGCAGAAGGCTTGTTGTGACATCATGTGAATACTATCTATATATGCATTAAAATGAGGTCTGCAGATTTTAGGGAGTGTGTAACACTATCTCTCAACAAACCTGGTCTACTCCCACAGAAGGAACCCTTCCTCTTAAACAGGCTGCATCCCTTTTTAATTGCCAAATTGGGGCAAACTACCACAAGGGGATGTATGCCAACAGGAACAAATCAATACAAAAACTAAATAACACTGCAAACACAAATGGTTAGGGTTAATACAAATGAATATTTCCCTTTGTGACACACTTGACACCATATATAGCCAATAATTCAGGATACCACATAGCAATAATATATATAGCCATACTGACATAAATAGACATCCCCCATGGGGTAATCTCCCTGCACCTTCCCCTGTTAGATGTTATGAAATGGGGCTCTCAGTGGCAAAGCTTCTGCCCAGGAGCATCAGAACAGGAGTGATGACCAAGGAGGTAAGTGGGGCGTATGCTTGAGTAACCGAACAATAAACAGAAACCAAGGCTGAATATGAAATGACATAATGGGTGCCTCACCACATGCCATTGATGTTTTACACATTTCAGCTAAACAGAGTTGAGATGATAAAATGAGTGATATTTGTGATAAATGAGAGCATGTAGAGCTGCTTCCTTGATGTAAAACATCACTGTTGAGTGGATAACCACAGACTGTAGTGCAACAGCACTGGAATCAGATACTCTCTCTCTATTCCTGTAGCGCCACGTAAAGTTTGAAGTTAGTTTGCCATATATATTTCTGTGAAAATGCCACTTTTACAGGTCAACTAAGAATTCCTAAGGTTAGAGATGTACAAGCAAAAAGATTGACAAAACAAAAACAATTCATTAATGAAATGTCTGTTTATTTTTTATGTTATTTTCCTTTTATTTAAGGAGAGCCTGCTGTTCCTCTGGCTTTACTTGCTCTAAAGCCATATAACTGATACATTTATTATTTTTGTAACTCAATAAGATAACATAATTTTATTTAAGAAACAACAAAGACATGGCTCTTTTCCAAAAACATCTTGCAGTCTTTCTAACCAATGCAATTTGTGTTAATTCATCACACATACAAGGAAAGTGGACTCCTGAATTACCAGTGTGATGTAAGAACAAAGGTCAACAAACTAGAAAAGACCAAAAGGCTCACATTGCAGAAGAAAATATATGGGAATGGGAGAAGGAAATATGAGCAAAGCAGAGATGGAAAAAAAAAGAACAAAGGGAAGAAAAAGGAAAGAAGACAGGGAGAAAGGACAGGAACACGAGAGGAGAGCGTCTTAAATTAATGATCGTTCTTAAAGGAACTGGACTGAGAGATTCGCTAGATATGTAAAGTTTTTCTCTTTAGACTTTTGCCTGCATATTGGCCATAAAAATCTCTACCAGTTAGGTTTCTTTCTTTATTATGGCACTGAACTAACGAAATACCCACACAAAACCGCAATCACAAGATTATAAAGCACTCAGTGCTCCTCATTGAACTAAAAGGTCTGATTAAGACACTCCAGGAGTGGCAATATTTTCCAAACCATTAATGGCTCATTAAAATAAGAAGAAACCATTAAAATTAAGACACTGCAATATCCCTCCTCCCCTGACACTTAAAGTATGAGGACAGGTTTGAAATTTTGGGAAAATGTTTTTCACATTAAAGAAATGTATTTGCAGCAAACTGGTGTGCTGTGAAGCTGCAATGGACTTACTTTTGATCAATGTGCAACAAAACATACATAAATAGTACATCTCAAATCCATTAAGTGCTTGTAACCACTTTATTTTTTGTTATAAGTAATACATGATGCAAGAGCAAATATAAATGCTTTGAAGTATTCAACTAAGAGGCCATTTCATATTTTTTTTTTGCAGATTCACATTTTGTGTTTAAGCTCTGTGTTTCAGAGCTTGACTTGTCTATATAGAAGTGTCTGTAGGATCAACTCACATGCTGACCTGCAGTCCGACCCTCCAACCTCCTCAGCGTTACTGCCTACATCTATTTATATAGTCATCTCTGTAGTGCATGTTCCAAACAATATGGCAGTAATATAAGTACATGGAATTCTTAGTTCTCCAACTAATAGATAATTACTAATAATATATTCTGTCTTCTCTCTTCTCTCTGTCTTCTCTGTTCTAGCCATCGCTAGGAAGGTTCGCCCTGATGAGCCAGGTCCTGCTCAAGGTTTCCTCCTCTTAAAGGAGAGTTTTTCCTTGTCACTGTTTGGCTTTAAGGTTTTTCTCTCACTAGGGGAGTTTTTTTTTCTTTTTTACTTGCCATTCTTTCTTTAATGATAGTACTTTAGTAAATAATATCTGCTTGGGAGTCATACTCTGGGTCTATGAAAAGCACAGAGAGATAATTTGTATTGTAATAGACAATATACAAATAAAGTTGAATTGAACTTCATTGGAATAATTTGTGAAGTGCATGTGTGAACATGCAAATTAGTATATATCTGTACTGCTTCAGTTTTAATTCAGCAGACCTGCATTATTGAACTAACCTTGGAGGAGACATAACCATACCCCTCTACTGTCATGGTCTGGGGCAGCCATTTCAGTTTTTTTCCTCTTTGTTTTGTGTCAAGTTGGCATCTCTCCTTGTCTTTCATCTGCTCTATTTTCTGTTTTACTTTGAAGGTCTCTCTTGTCCGTCATCCTGACTGTTCGCACCTGCCTCTCGTTTGTTCCTCCATGTATATAAGTCCTGTCACTCCCATTCTGTTTGCTGATCTGCCTTCTTGTGTCCCGTGAGTCAGTACTTGTTTTTGCTGAGTGTTTTTCTGTTTTGACTCCTGCTTTGGAATAACTTTTGGATTACCTGCTTTGGTGGATTTTGGTTAAGTTTGGACTTTTTTTTTTTTTTTTTTTTTAAATTAAATATCCTTTATTTGATACTCCTGTGCTCTGGTCCTCGATTTTGCCCCAAAACCTGACATCTACATGTCTTTGACAAGTCTAGACATACTCTCTAATGCCCTCACTTTGGATGCATTTAGGCTTGATCGATGCCTTTAGTCGTCTGTCCTGCAGTGGCATAGTATTCAGACGAGTTTAATATCAATTTGGCCTACTTTTTCAGTCTGAAAAGATTTCTGGTTGCTTAGGTCATACATTTAGAGCTACAGTCTTGCTGAATGATGAAGCATTCTTCAATAAATGTTGATACATTTGACTAACTCTGTGTATGCACAGTCCACTTTTATTCCCCTGCATTCCCACTGTTGCTTTCAGATGCCAGAGTACAGGTTCCACTGAGCACTAAGACCATGCATACCAGAGACATAACGGAAGCACCATGATGTTTGACAGATGAGACAATATGTTTTGGCTCATCAGCTGTCCATTTTTTTCCATGGCGCTTTCCTTGTTCAATCATTTTGATAATGGAATTTTTCTCCCCCCAGCACAGACAGTATTGTGTCAGGGTTCTCCCGTTTTTTTCCTTTTTTCTTTCTTTGAGGCTTATATATATATATATATATATATATATATATATATATATATATATATATATATATATATATATATATATATATATATATATATATATGACATGCATGTTAGGTTAATGGATGGATATATTTATTTAGAGTTGCTGCTATGTGACTGGCAGCAATTTAATGCATTTATGCATTTTCACACATCTCTTGGGTTTACAGAGAATGTACAGAGAATGGTCCAAAAAAAAAAAAAAAAGAGAAAATACCCAGTCAGCAGCAGTTGTGGGGATGAAAATGCCTTGTCAGAGGTCATAGGAGAATGGGCAGAGTGATTTGAGATGATCGGAAGTTTACAGTAATGCAAATAACCACTCACTACAACCAAAGTATGCAGAACACCATCTCCAAACGCATAACACGTCAACCAGATGGGCTTACAACAGAAGACCAGAATTCACACAGGCTCACCAAAACTGGACAACAGAAGATTGGAAAAACATTGCCTGGTCTGATGTGTCTTGACTTTCGGCTGTAACATTCAGATAGTAGGGCATCAGAATTTGGCATATACAGCATGAAAACTTGGATCCATCTGCGTTGTTCTTCCACAACACATGTTAGATAAGACCAAACCAGTCTAGATTAATTAGGGTAACCTTAGCTCCTACAGGGTATATTAAGACAAATTGGCATGTTACGAATACTAGTTACAACCAAGTATAAAAGGAAGAAAGAATCCAAAATATTCCAGCAGGTTTGTTAGAAAGTGAAGAAGAAAGGCAGAGCCCCCCCCCCCCCTCCCCAGCACCTTTTCATTCTTCTTTTCAGTGCTTGTTAAGACTCTCATGAGGACAACAGCTCCTTCTCTCTGACATTACTGTTACATGTTCTCAGTCTCATGAAAACTTATTAAAGAAATATTAGTGACACTTGCATTTGCTTACACACCACCTCACTGAGGAACTAAGAGACTATACTTCAGGGTGAGCTTAGAACCAAGATGAATAAAAATCTGACATTTATTACACTTAATGAGAATCGTGTTTAAAGAAAACATGCTCATGGGAAAACATTTGAGCAGCGGTTTTTAAACTAAGGAGATATATTTGGATAATGGCAATGCTAAACATTTGGAAATTGAGAAATTTGGCCCCAATAACACACTTCTGAAGGAATTTGTTGGACTACCTTTCTATTAAATTAAATAGTTGCAAGAACGGCCCCAGAAATCTACTGGAATAAACTGTTTCCTGCTCTTAAAAAAATCAGAGAATACAAGTGGCTGCAGTAAAAATTACCCATGTTGGGTTTTTTGCTGCCTTTATTCTGTTTATAGAGGCCAGTGACCATGGCTTGGAAGCTGTAATTGCTTAAGTGTAAGTGCCTCTGCAAATAGGAGTTTGAACCCCACAGAGAAAATTTTAAATGACAGCTCCTTTTTGATTAGACTTTAAACTCTGACATGTTGATTAATAAAGAAATTTGTAGAAATTTTTTTTTTTTTTTGTGATTTTTTTTTTTTTTACATCTCTAGACAATAATCCTTTGGTGTACTTGAGCTTAGCTAAATTTAATTGTCTCGAGCAGAGTTGGGCAACACGCCTGGCAAGTTTCCATTTGAGATTAAGTTTAGGCCAGCGTGGACTAGGGCATACATTATCCATAATTCCACAGCAGTCTCTGAAAAGGAAGAAGAGAAGGAAGAGGTGGAAATGTCATCCTTCACAGGAGCATATGCAGCCAGTGCAGTGTGTCTTGGAGCTGGCTAATCAGGAGCCCGCACATGCAATAGATGGCATGTCCTCTTACTTTGAATATAGACCATCAAAGCAGTTAAGCCTCCAGAAAGAAGATTCATGAGTCTCTGCTTATATACCGGTGGTTTTGTACCTAAGAAGAGGCTCAGTCTGACAAACATGAAACATCGAGTGTCTAAACCTATGATATCCTTCCTAAAACAGTTGGCTTTCATTCATTTCAAATCAAATTTCTTTATAAAGCCCTTTTCATATGAAAGTAACACAAATTGCTTTACATAATAAAAACAATCATTAAAACAACAACAAGAAGAGAACAAGAACAACTTAAAAGCCATCACACACCCAGGGTTACAGCAGTGGAAAAAAGAAAAAGAAAAAATCAACAACCAGTCAACCTCTCTCTATCTCTCTCACTCTCACACACACACACACACACACCTATATATACACACACACACACACACCCACTCAGTACACATAGCCCCCACCCCTGCCCTTTTTGGCCCCACTCTAAATAGATTCTCAGCGTCCATCTTGGCACCAATGAACCAGGTGAGGAAAACGATATCCACGTCAAGAGCACCCCCACCCACAATCACAGAGGTCGCCGCCACAGGAACCGTCTGGACCCAGGCTGACGAGGACCCACACTGCAGATATCAGCCACAGTGTAGGGCCCCGCCCACCCAGAACACAGACAATCCCCATGGCAATGACCCCGTAAATCAGGCAGGTGTAGCTCCTGACATGGAGGACCCCCATGAGGAGAACACTGGAGTTAAAAGAAGATTAACATTTCAAAGAGACTTAAAATCAATAAGAACAGCTAAGAAATACATAAATGAACTGACTATACAATTAAATTAATAACTTAAAATGAATAAATAGAAGTAAAATTTGAGTTAAATAAATTAAATATAAAAGGTATAAATAGAATTTAACTAGTGCTGGGGAGTGCTGTTCTGGACAATAGATGATTTAAAATAGTCGATCCATTCATTTAATACGTGTTTCTTAGAGGTGATTACTCTTCTCTATAGCAGCTATATCATGAATTCTCAGGTCACTGGGGTATAGAAAAGATGATACACCTTCTTTATAAGTCTTTTCTGGTGTAACTTGAGTAGAAATATTACAGACTCGTCTGCTCAGAACTGTTTTTACATGAAGCCGTTTCTAAAAAAAAACCCTCTTGATTTCCTTCTTTCTTTACCCGGCTGGCCTGTGGCAGGAAGGTCCCCCCCCTTCTGAGTCCAGGTCCTGATCAAGTTTTCTTCCTCTTATTGTGGAGTTTTTCCTTTCCACTGTTTGGCTTAAAGGTTTTTCTCCCGCTAGGTGCCATTGTTTCTTGAGTTAGGATTAAATGATTTAATTAATAGTATTTGCTCAGGGGTCATGCTCTTGGTCTCTGTAAAGTGCCTGGAGACAATTAGTATTGAAATAGACGTTATACAAAAATAAATAAATAAAAAAATTGAATTGAATTCTCATAAAGAATTGTGCCCCATAGAGGTTTTATCTGTGGATTACTTCTCTATAGGTCACTTGGAGGGCTTCCAGCGTATTGTGCGCTGGTTATGCTGGACCACCATCACTAACACAAGACTGCACTTACAACAGGGAAAATCCTATGGAATGAGATTGATAACAGTCATTTAGAAGAAAAAAAAAGGTTATCAAGGTCCCAATTTTCAGTCTGAAGTGGTGGATAAACCACGTAACTTGTATAATAGAAAAACAAATCACCCTACACCCTATCAGACTCCTTTAAGCCTCTTGGGCTAAGTGAGGAGAAACTGGCATGACTGTGAGCCTGAAGTGATTCAGGTACTGACTAACAATACTGTGCGTACTATCCACTGGATACTCACATTAATCAGAGTTCGGGAGGCATAGATTTCTCCTCGAAATCTTAGCCTTCCAAACATGAGAGATTGGCCTAGACATAGACATAGATTTCTCCTTGAAATCTATGTCTATGCCCAGGCCAGTCCCTCATTGATTGGCCTTTCAGAAAATGTGAGATACTCTGCTGTCAACAACTAGGTTTAGTGCTAGCTAGGTTTAGTGCTATCAGAGACAATTTCAGTATGTAAAAGCTAGGCAGCCTGGATAAATGAAAACAACATATTATACATATATAACGTATTGTGACCTGTAGATGACAGTAAATAACAAATCATAACGACAAAGGTATTACGTTATGAAAAGAATTTTTTCTGATGATATTGTATTTTGAAACATTAGCTGCTTCAAACTAGCCTCTTTTTTAGTTCCACTTGTCCAATAAACACTGTTATAGAATCAGTCTGGATTTTTAATTTAGCTTCAGTTTTCACTTAGTTTCGATGTTGTGAAGGGGATCCTGCCAATCTGTTTTGCCAAGCTCACCATTGAGTTCTGTTTATCTCAGGATGCATCAGACTAATGATTTGCCCGCTTCAAGTCCCCCCATGGATTTGTTTTGTTTTCTCTTGTGGAGGTGGGTCTTTTAAAGCCATGTTGTGAGATCATGGCATCAGTTTCCACATGCTAATGCAATGCTTGGAATAAACACAAAAGTCCATGAAACACTTTTAGTAACTTCATCGAGTCAGTTTGAGCCCATTGTCAAAATATGGTTCTAACATCACTATGTACTTGCATTGTGGAGGTCAATCATGCGGTCCAGATCTACTTGCCTGTCCCCTCATGAACACTGTGAATAGCTCAGGCTTTCCATGACATAAAAGAGCATGAAAACATTGTTTAAAAAGCAAGGTTATGGCCAGTAACCTCAGGGACAGTTGATCTACGGAAAAAAAAAAGAAGAAGAAGAAGAGGAAAACTGTGTCAAACATGATTTACCTGCCACTCTCAGCTTTGAACACTTGCTGTATTTTGTATGAGTCTGCCTTTCATTTGCACTGTAATGTGGGAGAATACAGAATGCGGCTACATTTTTCTCCCAAAAGAAGCATAGTGGAATTGACTTATGTTAATTAACGACCTTCGGTGTCAATCGCTCCAGGGATTATTTGCATATTTCTCAAAATAGCACTCCAAATATGAAAATCTACATTTGCACCTCTGTGAAACTCTCCTTGCTCTTTTCCCTTCATAAATAACATTGCAATACAAATCACTTTGCATGTTGTACAAATCCCTTTAACTTTATGCAGTATGTTGATGAGATGATTAAATTTCTTTCGTCATCCCCATCTTCCCCTGATGTTTGTTGTCTTTCTTTGCACAGAAAAAGTATGAAATAACAAGCCAACATGTTCACTATGTGACAGAGGAAAAAAAAATAAACCACTGTTTGAAGTTTTTTCAGAGTTTTGTTTCTAGTCAAGTGAGTGGAAAAAAAACATCTTCACATCAATTCTTGCTTCTCATGAACAGTACCTTTTCATCACTAAAAATGTCACTGTGGGATTTTATACTGTTTCCTACTGCTTTTTGTATGTGTAAAATGTTAAAAAATAAATATATTTTTTTCCATATCGAAATGTTAGATGAGGCTCTTTTGAGAAAATCCAGCCGTGAAGAAAGTCTATAAACCTCTTACATAGCGATGGCACAGTAAAGCAAAAATAAAAGAAAATGTGTATCTCCAAGTGAAGTGGAAAAAATGGACAATAAGAGGTGCTGATGCTGTCTTTCTGTGGATAAATCCAAACTCTGACTGCTTAGGTCAGATAAGTTTTCTTTCTCTTGCAAGACAAGTGTCAGAGGCAATCTGCACTTACAAGGAAGGTTGGTCTTTTAATAATGTCACAGCATAATTGGTTTCTGAAACATTTCATGGCCTTAATTAACTAAATGAGCCTAAAGGGATCAGTGAGAGGCAAGGAAAAAGAGGAAAAAGAGAGGGGGGTTGAGGGGGGGGGGGAGAGCAAAGAGTAATACAACCGATAGAGATCAGTAACTTATCTCTTCAGTTCACAAGTCGGGTAATCATTTTGCAGACCTCCTCTCTACCCTTCACACACTCTCAATAGGTGTTCTTGTCTGAACTCAAATGAATCTATTTCACATTCACAAGCTGACTGCAGCACACACTTGGAAAAACTAGCTAGCTACATAGTGATTTTGTTCATTCAATCTTTATATTAAATGACCAAGAATGAGTCAAGAATGACTTATCAAAGTTTCTAGTTTTATGCAATTTGTGCATAAAACTCAGGGTGGTTTCAAGTGTAAAAACTATGGGTAATGTCCATGGCTTTTTCTGTAAGTTTGCATGGTTTCTAAATTATAAATCAAAAAATTTGTGCACATGTGCACAGGCCTGATTTCCACTCCCATTTTAAAGTTGAATATATGAAGACATTCCCTTGCACTTTAAACCATAGTTGGCACTAAGCCTAGGTGAACATGTACGCAACAGCAAAGCTGCAGAGTAATTTTCCCCATGAAAATCACGGGCTCCTCAGTAGAGTCAGCAATCAATTTCCTTTGGTTTCTCAGATCAAACGCAAAAAGACCTGGTGACCTCCTGCTGAATGAAAAATCAGTATCAAACGGTTGGAACACGATACCCGTGCCTTAGCTTCCTGCTGATGTCACACAGCACCTCACCCACATAGCCATCCTTATAGTCACTTCTGAAACTGCCATGAGAGAGAGAAAAGTCATATTGCTTGCTCAGGATCAGTCTAGCCAAGCCCCATGGGTGAATGCTTGTTCACCAGACACTACTTAAAGAGTCCCTGTCACAGTCCTCGCTCCAGGGTGGGGCCCTGGTGACCCACATGCAGGTGAGGGGACATTCTGTTTCATTATGTTCTTGTCCATATGTGTGCTGTTAATTTATCTTCGCCTGGCCCATCTCCCAGAATCAGTTTGACTTGAGATACTTCAGGGACAATTCCCGTCGATAACATAGCTCTCGGGATCATTTGGGTATGTCAAACCTGTCTACTGTAATAATGTGGCTTATTTAATGAGGAGGCTCTCCTGGTTGGAGAGTCTTCTATCTCTCTAAGAAAAAGATGAGAAGTTCAATCATCTAACAAAGACTTGGAGTAGAGATGCTTCACTTCCGTTTAGAGAGGTACCAGCTGAGGTGGTTCAGGGACGCCTCCTGGACACCTCCATGGGGAGGTGTTTTAGACATGCTCAACTGGGAGGGGAACCCTGGGGCAATCCCAAGACATACTGGAGAGGTTACATTGTATCTGCTGGCGTGGGAATTCCAATGGTATCTTCCTCTCAGAATAGGTCAGCAAACTGAGTAAGATCTGGGTCTTTCTGCTTTGGTCACCTGGAGAAGTAGAAGTTGATGGAAAGCAGCAGTCAGGAATATAGAAGGACTGCCTCTTTATCTGCAACTAATGAACTCATTACCTGTATACTGGAACATATTGCCATATTGCACAGATATAGCGTAGTAGGCTGTTTACACAGACCTTGGAAACCTCATGCTCATGAAACAACAATCATCCAGTGCCAACATTTATGAATGACCTCCAAAGATTCACACTCCTTTTAAAATCCCATTAAAAAGATCTTCTAAGACTGCGAGAGCAGTCATCCTTAGACACAGCTATTTTCAATTTCCACCTCACCATGTCAGCCTTCTCCAAAACTGTGCGTGGTCTGAAGAATGTATGAGGTGCACACTCTCTCAGAGACTATTCTTTCTTTATAAAAGCTCAAAGAACAAGACATGCACATCATTCATGTGTGTACACATAGGTTCATGTATTTGGCCTCTGGTCTCCAGCAGTTGCTACTTATACACAACTATTCTGTAATTTCTGTACTAAAAGAAACACTGGGACACATTTTCCTTAAGATTTTATAGAAGTCCCAAATAATAATGAATAAATAAGGAAGATTGATCATTCTGTTGTCTCATTTCCTATTGGGCACTTCTGAATGTTCTTTATATGTATGCATATGTGGATACTTAGAACATTAGCGTTAACGTTACAGTTTCCATGCTGATGAAACAAATTATAATCAAGTTCAGTATCTGTGATGTTTTGTCATTACAGGAATAATAGTTTTTATGTTCAGATTCTGCATTAAAGTGCATGTAATGAAAATGTTCTGTTTCAGATGCCATTTTTATAAAACAGAGATACCTTTATTGCTTCCAAGTAACTTACATAAACAACTGAGCTATATTGTTGAGATAGATTTGTGCTGTGGACACGTGACACCATGAAAACAGAAAAAGACTTAATGTTGCTAAGAGTGTTGTGTTTTGTCTTTGTTTTTGTAATGTGGTAAGAATGTAAGGATTTAACACTTACAGAATAGCAATGATACATGGGTGCTAGGCAGTGCACATTTTAACCATCAGTTTCAAAATGGTATACTGAGGAAAGGTTTTTTTTTTTCTTTTTTTTTTTTTTTCCTGTGAGCACAGCAGCTGCTTTAATCTTCCATTTTGTAGGTGCTAGTTACATGGTTGGACAGGCATGTGCACAGGGGTGAGTATAATTAGCAAGAAGGAACAAAAAAAAAAAAAAAAACGCACCAAAGACAGAATGAGCCAGGAAGTGCACTCTACAGGAGGAACAGAACCAGGAGATGGTCTAGCCACACACGAGTAATCCAGTCAAAGAACTTTACATACTCTGTTACATGTGCAGGCTGTCATACAAGCTTTTTCATGTATTTCATTGTCATTTTAAGGAAAGACAAATGTTATGATTCATAAACTGTCAAAATATACACTGTTTAATCTTTTTTTTTTTAATTACTGAATTGAGCTCCATTTGAAGTAACCTACTTTTTTCCCCTCTACATTAAAGTGAGACATGTTTTCATTTGTGAAAGCAGGTACTGATTCTGATTAATTGAAGTGACATTTTTAGGCATTATCTGGTTACATTTTGAGTGAAGAATAAGTGTCTGAAGAACTGAAAGCTTCAAAGAACAATACAGTACATCAAAAAACAGGAAAAATAAAAATTTGTTAATTAACTTTCCCTCCATCCATGCTTTTGGTGTTTCTCTCCTTTTTGATTTTGCCTTGTGTTTTACTTCTACGTTTTCTTTCTCCTAAGATCCCCCTTCAAACACTTCTCTTTTACATAACTTGGCATCTTAAAGTCACCTCGTTCAACTCATTTCACTTTTCTTCTGCCTTGAGATTCTAATAACGCATGTTTCATCTGAGTTGCAAACTATTAAATCCTAATGACTGATCACATTAGCCACATCTTTTATCATCTCGAGGTCTAAGCAACCCCAAACTCAGCCAATCCTTGTAACTAATGAATGTTTCATAAAATGATCTTATGCACATGCTCTGCTGACTGATGGACTGTTTCGGGAATCTGTTGCAGGGTCACTGTGGTTATTGGGCGTCTTTTTAACGACGGATTCCATCCCCTCTGCTGAAGGGGTGGGATGGGGGTGCATCTCATAGCAGACGTGGCAGAAGCACTAAGATATGGTTGCTCAAAATGAAATTAATCTGCTGAATGCCATCAGACCCGACTGAGGATGTGACACGGTCACTAGTTCTCTCTCAGCACAAAGTGGAAGAACATTTATGGTGTTAAGTTAACAACTAAAAGAGGCCACACTTTTCCTGACTTGAATAAAACATTCATGATACTGAAATGTGACATGCTTGGATCCTTATTTTCTTTTTTTTCTCCTATCAGTGCCAGACTTGGCAGTGCATGGCCGGAAATTCTTAGTGCTCTCTGAATATTTACATGGTTTTTTTCCTCCCTCAACATGAGGGTAAAATGGAACCAAACATGCCCACTGAGAATACATTGATTCGAAGTTGTTGGTTTCACTCATGCATCACATGCTTCACTAAATTTCTTCTTTTCTTGTTCTCTCTACTCTCATGGTTCCCACCTTCACAACTCTGCTGCAAGGTACAAAACAAACTTGGGTTTGAGGAAGCAAATCAAAGGATGTCTTTTGATTTTCTTTGTATGAATGTTTGAGAGCACAAGTCTCTGTGTGCACATGAGCATGCATGCACAATTTGTTCAGGGATTTTCCTTCTCAGCAGAGGCTGAATGACTGAGATGGCTGCTAATCCATGGTGATTGGCTGGCTGATGGCTACCTCTAAATATGGACAGCTACCCTTTTGCCCTTGTGCTGCAGTCATTGAGTCTAAAATCTCTTATCCCTCTCCCACTACTTCTTGAAACCTTTCCCAGTAACCACAAACCCTTTATACATGTCTTATCTCCTTACTGCCTTCTGTCAAATCTGTTCACTGCAGCCCTAAAATTTTCCACGAAATAAAAACAGCATATACAGGACTTAATGTATATACTTATGGCATTGAGCTTCCTTAGGGAGTTTTGAAATCAGCAATGCAGGTCTGAATAAAAAATGTTCAAAATGTTTATTCTCATAGGACATTTCTTCCGTTGACAAAAAGTAAGTTTTATAGCATACACGTCAACATATTCTGATTCAGTTTCCGTTTTCAGACATACTGTATTATGTTGTCCCTTGAAATTAAACTTGAATCCTTTTGAAAATTGTAGCTATTTCTGTTATGTGTGAGAACAGCTTCATTACTCATTAGCAGAAAAAGTGCACACGGTGCTCAAGTCTTCTCAATATTACGCTCAATATTTAAAAAGTTAGCAAACCATCTGACATTTTTAAATATGCATACATTTGGTGGATAGAAAAGGCTACCTTTCACATTTGCAAATTCACATCCCCTGCCAAAAAATATTGAACACACCTGGCACCCTCATTATTTCAATCAAGAACTCAAACTCACCTCACACTAATATCACCCTACTCACCCCCACAGTCACCTTGCCCATACTCCGTTTTTATTATTAAAACTGTGACAATATAATATTTTTAGCAATGATGGTAATTTCTTGTCCAGGGTAATTCCAGCTGGGAATCCTGATGACTCATTTCACTCCAGAGTTTGAGGATAATGGGAAAGTGACCAGGTCTGAGGGAAGATAGCAGCCTTTTCATTTACTTTGGATGTGAGAGGACAGACCATTCTGTCATATACAGAATAAGACTGGCAATAACACTGTAATAATGGAGGAGCTGGGAAGACAACATCATTCCACAGTCATATTTTGCCATTTCTGGTAATAGAAATGCCAGGGGGCTAAGCAGTAAAGCTGGAGGGGCTTGAATCAGGAAGTGCAGAATAATCTGAACTGAATGTGAATATGTACTGTACTAATTATACACTGTATAACTGGGAAATGTGAAACTTGCAATATTTTACTTATCTTACTTAATTTACACCATTTACCATTTAATCAGAATTACTCAGCCAAGGCAAGAGTTAAGACATGGCTGTGAGATCAATGCAGTTTGTTTTTCTCTCTGTTTGTCTAAAAGACGATGCAAAAACTACCAGGCTGAATCCCATGAAGCTTGGGGTAGGTTTGAAGCAAAGACATATCTGGATAAATTACTGTAAAACTGATGAGATCAGATATTAGCCTTGCTGAGTATTGTGCTAGCAAATGGGCAACATTTGTTTTTTTCTCTTTGCAAGTGAACCAGGAAATGCAGGAGTTAGAAATTTATGCTTCAAAAACAACTCTTCATTATTGCTTTCTTTCTGGATCTTCCAATAGACAACACTATTGACAGTCTTCTCTCTTTATCCCCAAGTCAAAGAGGTTTGGTTTCAGTTCTTTATAACGAGACAACATCTCTCATCGTAACATCTCTCCCTTGTCATTGCAAGAAATCAGAAAACTTCGGGAAGATGACCTTGGAGACGTAATGAGAGAGGATCAGTGGGAGGCTGCATTTCCTCTAGGACACACTTCCTCTTACTTTCCCTCTGCATCTTTTTCTGCAGTGCATGGATGTGGCTTTAATTATGCTATTAGCCACACCTGTGAAGCTGTGGATAAAGCGTGTCCGGGATTCTGGTGTGGGTCATGTGGAGGGACTAGTGTATATCTGAGCAGAAAAACCATAGATGTTTGTAATTGTATTGGTTCTTGCAGAAAATCAATAAAAAAGACAAAAGAAAAAACACAATCTGTTATGGTCGATGTCACAGAGTCCAGTTGTGAAAGCTTTATGTGACAAAGGGCAGGTTTTTAAAAAGATAATAGGCTTCATTGTCATAGATATTTTGGGAATTTCAACCATCTGTCAGGAAAAAATGCCATTTTGTTTTCATATTTTGCACTCAGTTACATCTTGAAGGGTTTTTCAGGTTGTCGACTTCTCATTTTTGAACACATTAACTCAGTTTGACTCAGCGTAGGTGGTAGCTGAGTGTTGCTTAATGCTACATTTTATTTTCTGATACCATATCACTCTACAAACCCAGGTGCATCTTCTTGCAGATGTCACTTGTTAGAAATTTGATGGCAGGTAGTTATTCTTTTACTAGCAACTGTGTTTACCTGATGAGCCAATGCTCTGCTATTATCCCCAGGAGAATAACTATCCTCATCTGTGTGCTGAGATAAGCATTAGTGAATAAGACATGGAACTATTGTAGCATGAAGTCAACCAAAATGTAGCAATTTGTTCTTTTCATCTATATTTACCAGCGACATTCATTGTTCACATTTTATCACGGCATTATTGAGTTTTACGCTCACAAACCCATTCAGCTGGAGTAGATTTTTTTTTTCTTTTTTTTTTTGTCATTAATGACCCAACAGTCATGATGGAGCAATGCGAGGATTAAATATCCTTTTAAAAAAATCAAATGGAGTGTGAATAACAGTGGAAATGCCTGATGCCCAGGGTTCAGCAACAGACGAAAGGTGTTATCTTAAGCCAGGTAACTCTGCTCCTGTCTGAGCCCGCTTGGTCCAAAATGGCTTCTTCAGAAAATACAATTTCAGCTTTTGCAGACAATGCAGACATCGCAGACAAAGTGAAACAGAGACACAAGCGCCTGAGGTGGAGATACAGTCGCATACACAACATTATCAAAGACATAGAGACATAATCGCACAAACAGGTAGACTGCAGTACTGTTTTTTTTCTCGCATAACTTGATCTGCTGCCAGATCTTAAAAAGAGCTCATTGAATACACAAGAAAAAAAGACCATGTTTGCATTACAGAAAGATCCTACAGAGAACTATCATGGAAGGGAAATGTATTCCTGCTTATTTTATTTTTTTTTTCTGTATGCAACGCTTCCTTTGTTATTCTAAAGTGGAAATGCATGAGGATAATGGAAAATAAGAAGAACATGGAGTGGGAGAGAAAAGAAACACTGAAAATGTGAAAATGAAAGGGCAGAAAAAACAAAAAGATGGAAAGGAAGACTGACGAAGAGGGAGAGATTATGCATTGTTGGCAGATCTTGTTTTTCGACTGTGTGTTGGGCGAAATGTGTTGGGTTTACTAAAATTCATCCTTGACTAGGCATAAACATATTTGGCTTGTTTGCTGGAGGAGGATTTGTCGTGCTGTGTTGCAAACACTTAAGTAATTATTTGCCATCATTACCATGTATGTTATTTCCTTCTTAAATATTAGCAAAAGAAAAGAAAAGAATTTGATTGATTCTGGAGAAATGTGGAATTTTCTTGTTTGTAGAAAGACAATATTCCAGTCAACGTTATCAATGGCAAAATTATTCTGCTTTAATTGAGTGTCAGTGGATATACTGGTGTCAAATACTAACCACAAATTTAGGCTTGTGCCTGTATTAACAGATTTTTGGTTACTTTAGGACAGTCCTTCTGAAGGGGTCGTGGTGCGATGCGGGAGGGGGGTGGGGGGGGGGGGGGGGCGTGTGTGACCCCGGGGAATAAGCCTTTTTTTTTTTGCCGTACTGGAATAAAGTATAATTGCACATATGCTCCAGTAGGGGGAAGTGACACTCTCATTATCACAGTGTGCGCAGGGAGTATTAGCAGTGTTGTGTCCGTTTTTTTTGCACGGACATGCGCACACACAGCACAGAGCAGGAGATAAGATGTATACAAACCCTCAAGAGACACCACGGAAAAATATTTAAAGGGATGAAGAGAAAGGCGGAGAGAGCGGAGATAATGAGACAAACAAAAGTCTTCAGAAAGTTAAGACGAGGAAATATGACGATGCTGATGTAGCGCTTGGCTTCAATGTGACTACGGTGGGATTGATGCACATGAAATCTTTACAGACTAAAAAACAATTTTAATAAAGTTATTGTTCGTTATCAGTTAAAGGAGAATTCTCGGTTTATGAAAGTTTATGAAATCAGAGATCATTGTTTAGTGTTTGCAATATTGTTATTCAATTTCAGTATGTTACAGTTCTTCTTGTAAATCTGTGTCATATCATAAGGTTATTGATTAGATCACTCTTAATAATATGTTGAAATATTTAAACTTTTAGTGATTTATGTTTTTCACTTCCATTTACTTGGGAATATAAAGCCTATTTAATGTATTTACCTTATACACACAAATGTAAATTGAATACAGTCATAAAAATATTTACCAGAGAGGCAAGGCAAGTTCATTACACTAGCCTAGTATAATATGTAATATATATATATTTTTGTCAACACGGCAGTGCCTCGCTCCCTCTGAGCCTTGAATGACCGGCAGTGAATGTTATGTTCAAGTGACGTCGGCATAATCAGAAAAACGATCAAGAATACCCCCTCATGCCAGAGAACAACTTGTTAACTCGGTCATAATTTTAGTAGTTGCTGACTTTAATTTACACACGTGGACAAAATTGTTGGTACCCCTCAGTTAAAGAAGGAAAAACCCACAATTCTCACTGAAATCACCTGAAACTTACAAAAGTAACAATAAATAAAAATTTATTGAAAATCAAATAATCAAAATCAGCCATCACTTTTGAATTGTTGATTAACATAATTATTTTAAAAAACAAACTAATGAAATAGGGCTGGACAAAAATGATGGTACCCATAACTTAATATTTTGTTGCACAACCTTTTGAGGCAATCACTGCAATTAAACGATTTCTGTATTTGTCAATGAGCGTTCTGCAGCTGTCAACAGGTATTTTGGCCCACTCCTCATGAGCAAACTGCTCCAGTTGTCTCAGGTTTGATGGGTGTCTTCTCCAAATGGCATGTTTCAGCTCCTTCCACAGATGTTCAATGGGATTCAGATCTGGGCTCATGGAAGGCCACTTTAGAATAGTCCAACGCTTTTCTCTCAGCCATTCTTGGGTGTTTTTGGCTGTGTGTTTTGGATCGTTGTCCTGTTGGAAGACCCATGACCTGCGACTGAGACCAAGCTTTCTGACACTAGGCAGCACATTTCTCTCCAGAATGCCTTGATAGTCTTCAGATTTCATTTTTACCTTGCACACATTCAAGACACCCTGTGCCAGATGCAGCAAAGCAGCCCCAAAACATTACTGAGCCTCCTCCATGTTTCACCGTAGGGACAGTGTTCTTTTTCTTCGTATGCTTGGTTTTTGAGTCTATGAACATAGAGTTGATGTGCCTTACCAAAAAGCTCCAGTTTGGTCTCATCTATCCAAAGGACATTCTCCCAGAAGCTTTGTGGCTTGTCAACATGCATTTTTGCAAATTCCAGTCTCGTTTTTTATGATTTTTTTCAGCAGTGGTGTCGTCTCCCATGAAGTCCACTTTGGCTCAAACAACGACGAATGGTGCGATCTGACACTGATGTACCTTGGCCTTGGAGTTCACCTTTAATTTCTTTGGAGGTTGTTCTGGGCTCTTTGGATACAATTCAAACGATCCGTCTCTTCAATTTGTCATCAATTTTCCTCTTGCGGCCACGTCCAGGGAGGTTGGCTACTGTCCCGTGGGTCTTGAACTTCTGAATAATATGAGCCACTGTTGTCACAGGAACTTCAAGCTGTTTAGAGATGGTCTTATAGCCTTTACCTTTAAGATATTTGTCTATAATTTTTTTTTGGGATGTCCTGGGACAATTCTCTCCTTCGCTTTCTGTTGTCCATGTTCAGTGTGGTACACACCTTTTCACCAAACAGCAAAGTGACTACTTGTCTCCCTTTAAATAGGCAGACTGACTGATTATGAGTTTGGAAACACCTGTGATGTCAATTAAAGGACACACCTGAGTTAATTATGTCACTCTGGTCAAATAGTTTTCAATCTTTTATAGAGGTACCATCATTTTTGTCCAGCCCTATTTCATTAGTTTGTTTTTTTAAATAATTATGTTAATCAACAATTCAAAAGTGATGGCTGATTTTGATTATTTGATTTTCAATAAATTTTTATTTATTGTTACTTTTGTAAGTTTCAAGTGATTTCAGTGAGAATTGTGGGTTTTTCCTTCTTTAACTGAGGGGTACCAACAATTTTGTCCACGTGTGTATATTTGCAGTATTTTTCCACATGTTACACATACAAATAGAAAACATAGATAAGGCCGAAAGAACAACTAGCAAACGAGGGAATGGAGGAATTTACATTCTACTTTGAATGCAGCATTGCGGCACAGTGCGTTGATTTGAAAAAAAAAAACAAAACAAAACATGGAGATGTTGTTTTTTTTTTGTTTTTTTTTAATCAACACACTGTGCCGCATTGCTGCATTCAAGGTAGAATGTAAATTCCTCCGTTGGAACTTCGTTCAAGTTTCAGAAGAAGAATGCAGCATTGTGGAACAGTAGGCTGAAAAAGAAAACATGGCGGAGATGGTGTAGAACTTCGTTAAAGTTTCAGAGGAAGATAGTTCGCTGGTTATTTGTGACAAATGCTCCAAGCAAAGGAGAGAAAAACACAAAAAAGCACAAGCTTTAATACGTCAAACCTGATCAGCCACCTGAAACATAACCAGCGCTTTCATGAAGTTTTGAAATCGCGTTAACGTGAGCTAACGTGAGCTAATGTGGGCAAGCCAACACCAAGTCTCGTCTCTGCTCCCCTCCCCTCTCCTCGCCATCATCTCTCTCATCTAAAGCTTCCATGAGATGAAAAAAAAAAACAAAACTACCGAACCTCATTTACTTTAATTAAAGGCATTCATTTGAATGGAACCACAAGCCAAAATCCTTTAAACATAATTTTCTGTTACTATGGAGTACACTTTTTCAGTTTATTCACACCAACAAGTCTTACTTTTGTCAGTACATTATGCACTGTGCATTATTTTTTATTGTCATTGAGGAATGCATTTTTTTCAGTTAGTAATTCTGATGCATGTATTTCCATCAGTTCAAGGAGCCTTTATATTTTATATATCAGTCAGTAATGCACCTTATTTAAGTTGATGTGAGATATCAAATTGGTTTGTTTGATAGCTTTACAAAAATGTTTGAGAGGCTTGCCAATAGTTTTTCATTGGAAAAAATAAATATCTGTTCATATAAAGAGTCAAAACTGTTTTTGGTTTTGTTCATAGTATTGATGTAATGATCTTAGTTATATGTGTGTGTATCGGCCTTTAGGAGGTGAAAGTTATCGGTATCGGTTTTAAAAAACAGTTATTCTGCATCCCTAATACAAACAAGTGCAACTCAGTGTGCTTGAGAAGAGGAGATATGCAAGTTATAAAAATAGTTGACTAATGTCTTTTGTATTTCATAATTATATGAAATACAATAGGCTATATTTGTGCCAATTTTGCCTGAATAGACCTTAAGCAGCAGAGGAAAGAGCAGTGAATGCTGATGATGGAGAATAAGTCCTGGTAAATCAACGGCAGCAGTCTGAAAAAGTGAAAGGTGCAGTAAAATGGCAAGATATTATCTGAAGATTGTTTAATTGAAATAAGAAAATGTTTATTTAATATGTTCTGTTGTCATTCAATATACATTTCCTTATTTTTCTGGCAACAGATTCAAAGGATGGAAGGAGAGATGATCAGATAAAGAGAGAGCTGCAGAGAAAGAGATGCAACACAACACAGTGAGGGTGGAGGTGACAAAGTAAAATTAAAAAGGCTAAAAAACTAGTCACTGAAGCATGTGCATTTTTTTGGGAGGAATATAGCTCCTGATAGTCTGGAGGCATCACTCAACATTTTTCACTTGGCCTGGGGTTTTAAACAAACAAACAAACATACAAACAAAAATAAGGAAAATCAAAACCTTTTATTAGATGGAATGTAACTTGACTTCAGACAGAATACAAAATGTTTGGTTACTTATTGATTTTAA
The DNA here is from genome assembly GCA_018398805.1 of Hirundichthys speculiger. Classification (NCBI taxonomy): domain Eukaryota; kingdom Metazoa; phylum Chordata; class Actinopteri; order Beloniformes; family Exocoetidae; genus Hirundichthys; species Hirundichthys speculiger. The sequence continues at coordinate 1,306,878 of JAGFBZ010002532.1, read as the reverse complement.
TAATAATAGGATTCATAATAATGGTAGTAGTACATTTTTTTTGTATAGCACACTTTGGAGTCAGAGACCTCTTAAGGGGCTTGACAATCCTATAGTATAAAAACAGAATAAAAAGAAAATCTATATCAATATGCAAAAGCAACACCGAATAAATGAGTCTTTAGGCTACTTTTGAAAGCGGCAAGGGAGTCAGACATCCTAGTAAAGTCAGGTAATTTATTCCAAAGTCTTGGCCAGAGGACAGAGAAGGGGCAGTGATTACTTGTTCTAAGTCCCAAGAAACGCCCCTGCCACCCACCCTTAATCCTCGGCGATTCTGGACACCTGGAGCTGATGGTTAAAAAGGGACAGACTCCAGCATTCAGAAAGGGAGCAGAGTGACTGGCCAGCTCCCTCCTTTTGTTGTATATTCAGCTGTTTTGTATGGGGACTTGTTGATTTAGTGTTTTCAGTGATGGCCTGTGTGTCTCTGGTTGGGAATATTTTTAAATAAAGCTCCCTAACTCACCATCTCAGCTTTTTTTATGTTACCTCTCTCTTTCACTAGCTAAGCCAGAGTTGTAACAGTGGGTATACAGTAAGTAGCAGTAAGTAGCAGTGAGCATAAATGCAACCCTGTGGAGAAGGCACAATGGTAATCAGAAAAAAGTGAGCTCTTGACAGGCTATTGCAGATAAAGTGAGTGATTAATTTAATTACATATATTTGTCCAGATTTCTTTAGTCAAATGTCCCGTTATGCTACAGAAAACCAATCCAACACAGTGGGAAAACCACATGAAATTCATTTGTTCATTCATTCATTCATTCATCCTTAGGTGACGTACCCTAGAATTGGTCACAGGACCAATGAAATGGACTTGGAAATTGATTGTGATCCAACGGTTGATATTTCCGCCTCACAGGAAGGAGAATGAGGGTTTCAGCCGACCAATGGGATAGTCTGCTGTTGCCTGTGTCTTTTCTCCGGGTCCCCTGTGTTCCTCCAAAATGCAAACATATGTTTGTATGTTTCACTAGTGACGCCAAATTATCCACTGCTTTTAGCATTCAAAGATTTTTCTCTACCTGCGATATGTCTTCACGTCATCTTCTTCTTCTTCTTCTTCTTTTCATGCTTTATAGTTTTGGAGTAATGGAAAGATTCTGGTGGGTTTGAATAACTTAACCACCCTCTGTGCTCTGTTAACAAAATAATTTCAGTCACACCTTTCTTATAGTGATGTAGAAGCGTGCCAGGGCTTATTCACGAATGAAAAAGTGTGTGCTTATGTTTCTTGTTATCATTAACACCTAATTCTCTCCCCATGAGGATCTGTTATTTATTTATTTTTTTAACTATCCATAGGGAAAGTTCACACTTACAGGTAGTGCTAATCAAATGCACGTGATTCAACTGATCACCAGCCAGTGTGAACACCTCTGGGGAAGTTGAAATTTAGTCAGGTTGATGGTCTGGAGCATTCATGCTGTTGTCAAACAGTGCCAAGGAGAAAACACATCATCAATGGTCTTGTTGTCTCCTGTTAATCTGGGAAGGATTATTAGGCCGTTTCCATTTGGAGTTCAATGATTCTACAACGATTAAGCTTATTCACAAGTAGAACACGTTCAAGATGGTTACCAGTATTCCCAGGAGTGGATCTCCCTGTAGGTTTACCCCAAGGTCAGCCTGTACAATCACCAGAGAACATGCAAAAACCCAGCAGCACTAAGACTGTAGTATGGCTTGTTTGGAAGGATTGCCAGGAGAAAGCCTCTTCTCTCTAAAAATAATAAGGCAGCACAGTTTAGAATTGCGGTGTTGCTGAACAAATCACAAAGCTTCTGGATAAACGTCCTTTTGACATGATAGATGTTTGGCCACAATGTACGGTCTGGCATCTGACAACCTGAACAGAGGCAATCAACAAAATGCCAAATATCAACTGTCAAGCACAAAGCCACCATAATGTTTCAGGGGAACTGGTGTTACATTTTCATTAAATTCTTTTTTTCCCCTCCTTATAGTTACAGGTGACATGTTTTTCTCAACCTGAGCATGCAAAGATAGGAGCCACGCTGTCCACCAGAGTTTGAACCCTTTTTTACTGGTAAGGTCTGTAATACTCTCCAGACAGATATAATTAATTAATTGATTTCTTTGATTATCCATTTATGATTTGATCATGTACATATAGTTGCTGCTTCTACACAGTAAATAACTGTTTTACAAATACTCTTAGTTATTTTGTCATCAGTCTGCATAGATGTATATATGACCCCTTTGAAAATTTAGTCACGGCCTAAGTCTTTATTCGCAGTCTTACTTATTTGATAAGATAGTCACCAGGTGGTTAAAAATAAATACAGTGAACCCTCACACTTCACGGTGTGAAATAAAGCAAGCGATTTGGAACTGACGAACGGAAACACCAAGTGCATCAACGTTGGCTTGTTTCGCTTCATTTCGCTGCATTTGATTTTTTTCCTTTTTTTTTTTTTTTTTAGTTTTTTAACCTGAGACCACGAACTGTGAGGGTTCACTGTATTATGGTTTTCTTTTTTTTTTTTTCCTCATGGAACAAACTCTGATTACATAATAACTCATAACTGAGTTGCAACTGAGGTTTCATTGTTAAGACTAATAAAATAAACACATTTTCATTTTACACAGTCAAGTGCAATAGTGAATGGCTCTTAAATTCAAAGCTGCACTAAAAAGTTCAATTCTGTTTTGAAACCAGTAGTTATTTCACTTCTATGCCAGTCTGCTTTTCACATGAGGCTCCAGTACAGGCATGTTCAGCGATAAGAAAGAATACTTTCCATATCTGAAATTGCTTTAAGAGATAATATTGTTTTTTTTTTTTTTTTTTTTTTTACTGTGCAGTGTCTCTTAGAAGCAAATAAAATATACATACAAAAAATACATTTATGAAATAATAAAAATGCTCCTCGTTTTTCTTACCTATGTCAATGTTATTTCCACATTTGTTTATTTTTAGGTACTAAACTTGCTTGCTTAAAGGTAGAAAGACCAAAGAAGACCAAAACACAAAATCCAAATAACTGGCAGAACTGGAACGGTAGGGTGAAATGGAACAGGAAACCAAACATTAGAGCAACAATAGGGATGCAAGAGAAGGCTCTGGCAACGAACAAAGGGAATGTAGCAGAATAAATATAGGGGAAAGTAATGACTAATGACTGAAGTGGATAGAAAACTCAATACAATGCATAAAAGAAAACTGTTTTAAAGTTAAACAGGACATAAACTGTCTCAGGTCCCAAAAACAAAGAGAAACAAACAAACCTAATACCAAAATCAAAGCTGAGAGAACAAAGAGCCAAGCCAAAATCCAAAGACCATGACGGCCTTTATTGTGTAAATGAATAGGTGCAACAGTTATTGTTCATCTACTGAGGTTGTTCATTTATTTAGTTTAGCTCTCCTTAAAACATATGCTTCAAAGAATCCTACTTAAAAATTAAACGTGCCCTTTATATGTCTTGACTTCCTTGCTTAGATTTCAATCTGCAAGTAGTTGCAAGAAACATTGGTAAATAAAAGTATCCCACACTTCATACACAGAGGCAACTCAAAGTACTTTAGAAAGGCATTAAGATGAAAAGAACATGCAAATTATTTTAATTAATGAAGACAGCATCAAAATTGTAATAAAACCCACAAAAGAATACAAATAAATAAATAAACTAGATTAATTCAATTAAACAAAGGCACGACATAAGAGAGTTTTCAGTTTAACTTTAAAAGTGTCTGTAGTTGAGGCACATTTGATATCAACAGGAAGTTTATTCTGTGTGCAGCAGAATAACTCAGAGCTCTGCTTGGTTTATATTCCTACAAGGGGATCAGAAATGTATTTTGGCCCCATATTATTAACTGATTGGTAAACTAACAACCTCTGAAGTCTGTTCTGGAGGTAGCTGGTAGACGGCGTCAGGATCTCAGAGCAGCAGTGATGTGCTCAGTTTTCCTGGTTCTCGTTCAAATTCTGGCAGCAGCGTTCTGGTTGAGCTGAAACTGTCTAATCGTCTTTCACGAGAAACCAGACAGAAGAGTGTTACAGTAGTCAAGTCTGCTGGAGAGAAATGGATGGATGAGCTTCTCTAAATCTGCTCTGGACATTTGATTAGTTGCAGCCTTGATGTGGCTGCTGAAGCCCTGAGGTCTGAGGCAATTAAAACTAATATTTCTAAAAGTTGTGTAGCACATTTCATACCCAGAGACAACTCAAAGTGCTGTACAAAGGATTCTGTCTTGGTATCTCTGGATTCCAGCTGGGCAGCAACTTTCATTCTTTCTATTTTGTTGCCAAACAGGATTATTTCTGTCTCGTCTTGATTTCAGCTGAAAAAAGCTAGATTGCGCCCATTATCATCTGCACAACAGTGGAAAGCAAAATTGTGTTCACATATGATTTGACCGAGGGGAAAGCATGTCGAAGTTGAATAACAGCAGTCCAGGAAGGGACTCCACAGGTCATGAAAAAGCTCAGATTTATGCTCATCCATGGAAACAACAAAGCTCCTGCCTTCAAGATTTGATTTGAACCAAATAAGAGCCGTATCTGATAACCCCACAAAGCTTTCCAGTCTCTCCAGAAGGATTTTATGGTCCACGGTATCAAAGGCTGAACTAAGATCCACCAGCACGACAACGGATGTTTTAAATCAGTGTTCAGATAAATATCATTTAAAACCTCAAATTCCTGATGCCCTTCTAAGAACAACTGTAGCATGTAACCAGTGTCTTTATTTTCATTTTAGTGGATTTTGGTCTTTTCCAAAAAAAATTACAATCACAATCACCGAAGCCCTCTTTTTAATCTCGTTGTACTCCTGTATAATGACAATAAAAGGATTTAAATTTCTTTTGCTATTTTATTCAATAAACTGCAAGTTGGCGTGCTGTGTCTTTGTCCTTCTGTTTAGGTTTTTATATAGGTTACACTGCATATGTATGCATATTGTTTTTAACAAAAACTAAAAGGTAAAACAAAGGTGAAACTGTGCAAGGAAGGTTCAACCTAAATTTTCTTTAAAACTTGAACTTTTTGTGGCGATCCTGACTCCCTCAGAGGCTGCTCCCCTCCCCCGCCTGTGGCACTGAGGCTGATTACTTCCACCTGTGGCCAATCTACCTACTGGGTTAAAAAACCACTGCAGACTTCAGCCTTAGCACCAGAGTATTGTCGTTCTTTTCAGAGATACTCCCTCGTTGGTCCTTGGATATTGGATTACCTTCATTCCTGCACCTGGATCATCAATAAACCTTGTTTAACCGCTTTCTTTGTCTGGCTGCTTTTGGGTTCAGTTCCTCCAGCACGTCACACTTTTCTTTGAAAAGTTTTGTATAATCTGTGAAAAATGGAATTACATCTACTTACGAACGTATCTATTAATGAAATTTCCAGCTAAGGAAAGGCCTCTTCTGAAAAATATTGCTTCCATATACGAAAGAAATTCCAGGTTACGAAGGCGAAAATTTCAAAATACGCGCTGCTACTCGCAGCTCCCAGAGTTTACAGAACGTTAACATACTTGTCAGCTCCGGTATCTCGGTTTGAAAGCGAGCGCGTCAGAGCTGCTCTGGCATTGGCTATCCGCTCAGCATCTTCCTGGCATCCCATTGGCTAGGAGGGCCCCTTGTGTGTATGAGCGTAAACCAGCAACCCAGGTAAACTAACAATTTTTATTCTTTAATGTACTTTATTCTTTGTTCTTTATTCTTTACATTTGTATAATTTTGCAATAATCTAATTCGAACATGTATTTCTTACAGGTTTTTATGTCATTTCATGTATTATTTATAATTTATAAAAAATGATATCCGGCTTTTGGGCGCCTTGGAACGGATTAGGCCATTTATAGGGTAAAATGTGTTTATAATTACAAAATTTTCCATTTATGAAATGACTTTCAGAATGAATTAATTTCAATAAGTTGAGGTACCACTGCATAAACCAAAAACAAAAACTGACATATTATGTTTTCTCTTTTCTATTATGACATATCAAATGTCAAGACATTTTACCATTTTCATGAACAAATATTAGTTGATTTTTTAATTTTATGGCAGCAATACGTCCCAAAAAGTTGGAACAAGGTCAACAAAAGGCTGAAAAAGTAAGTGCATCAATAAAACACCTGGTGAAACCTGCAAGTGATTAGGTAAAATTAACAAAAGGACAATATTAGTGGGTATAAGAACATCTTAGAGAGCTAATCTCTGTCAATGATAGGTTGATGATCACCACATTGTTCAAAATTAATAATGAAACTATTAATAGAATGATAACCAGAGTCTGGTAGACTTTTATGAGATATTTTATATGTTGTTTATCAAATATCTTCAACAAGCAAGATGAAAGTGTTCATAAATATCAGCCTTAAAATGGGACGTCACAACACGGCCTTTTTACTCCCAGACTCTCTACCAATGTCAGACAGATTTACGTCTCAAATCCTAGGTTTTGTCCTTCTCCCAAATCAAATGGCTGTACAGTGATCCCTCATTTTACGTGGTTAATGGGGACCAGCGCCCCCCCCTCCCCACGCCCCGCAAAACTCAAAATCCGTAAACTGGAGCCGGAGCCCCCCAGGCCTAAATAATGTGTTTAAAATGTTTAAAAACCACAAAAAAGTAGCGAGGCACTGCAGCGAAACAAGACAAAAGCTCAACTGTGGTCTTTCTGTTACCTTCACAGCCTCTGGTCTCTGAACCGTAGTAAAGAAACCGCTGGTATTGTGTTATTTTTGGCCACGCGAACAAGTTCTCAGCAGGGGGTGCTGGGAGTCTGAGACAGCTGTGCGTTTTTATATATATATATATAAGTTTGAGTGTGCGCCGTATCAGTACATAACACCATTTGTTGCGGGTAGACGAGACAACAGATGTCAGTAACGCGGCGCAGCTGATGTTTTTACCATCTACCACATTTTTTTCTCCCTTGTTTTCAATGTTTTTTTTTTACATATTTGAGGCGCTGTAGCCCCACCAACAGGGGGTGCTGCAGCCCCCCTGCACTCCTACTTCCCACAGTACTGCGCTGGGCTGCTATTCATGCTCACTCCACTTTTCATCTAACCCCGTTTTAGTTCTGCCATCCCACGACACACACACATTACCCATAAGGCCACACCATTACCCATAAGGCCACCTTCTTAAAGGGGCCAGGCTGGCTCACAACATTTCTTCGCTGTGAAAGAACGCGCACAACATCCTGTGATGTTTCCGCAATTTTTTCTTGATTTTTTAAAAAAAATATTATATATTTCTGAAAAATCTGCGAATAACTAAAACTGCAGAACGTAAAGCGAGAATTGGCGAGGGATCACTGTAATTGCTGTGGTATCCAAACTTATAAAGAAACAGATCCTTTTGGTTATGAGAGGAGGAAGGTCGTAAAACTTGGCAGCCACATTGTTCTGAATCCTCTCCTCTGGACACAAGCGTGCAAGTTTGATGAACAATTGTAAACTCAATCTCAGTTTGATCAGTCAGTGTTCTTATCATTTCCGTTCCATGATTAAAATGATGCAACTCTGACTAATGTACAACTTTCAGAACAAGAGATAAGAATCAATATAAATTTAATTTTGGATTTATTAATTGCTAAATTACATTGGTTCCACGTTCTTGGCCTAGTTCTTCATACCATGAACCATTATTGGTGAGTTATTAATTATTTCCTTTTTCATAAAGGTTACTACTGAGTCTGTGTCATCAAATAATGTGAATGAAGTTTCCCTGTATGGAGAATGTTAGATTATTTGTTTGTTCCTTTGTTAAAATAGCAATATCTTCATTGTGAAGTCATGTTGTTTGTCAGTGAGTTTCTAGTTAGTTTCTTGTATTTCATTAATAAATGAGCTCCTGATTGCATATTCAGAAGTAGTGGGGAAATTTGGAAAAATAACAACAGTCAAATGTTCACTTTCGATAATTGGAAAGTGAGATTTAACAAAGTGTTCAGAGAGACTTGAGGTGACTCTTTGGAAGACGGTGGAGTGGAGAAGTCAGACTGTTCTCCCAACCTCCCTTTTATCTGTGGCCAGCGTCCCCTGACAAAGGTATTGTCCCCAGCAAACCTTACTTATTAAACTTTCAAGCTTTGTCTTGCTGCAGGGTGCTGCAGATCCAGATATGCAGTTTTTTGCTGTCAGTAACCAAAGAGCCTGAACTAAAACAACCTTCAGAGTCAGAGTGAAGATTTACCTTCAAGCCTCCGTCATAATTGCTTTACTTATTCCATAAATAATATCAATTTATGTCACAACTGAATATACTGCATGCTTTTAATAAAGTTCACAAGTATTTGAAGGATAATATTCCTTCAAGTGAGAATTTATTACTTCAGGTGAGAGACTGATGGATTGATTAATCATTATTTAATTTTATTTTCTTCTACTGAAGGAAGCGGTGCCCCATTCAACAACTCGAGGATGAATACTAATTGTTATAATTATTTTTTTTACGTATACAGGTTCACTGCATCTTCAGAGGGGAGAAAACAGACTTGTCAGAAGTACCGCAGCCTAAACGGGGAGAGAGATCATCTAACTTGTTAACAGCACTCAACTCAAATGCCCGATCTCTGATGGTTTTAATACATGTTGCCATCAGATTCAAACATTTGATATCCTTACTGTAGTCAATTGTGAAAGAAAAAATGCTTTTTTGAGACTTGCCAATAATTGCATGCTCACAAACGAAGCTAAGATGAACATGGCAAACATATTATTTGTCTTAAAATCAGAATACAGACATGTTGCTTACATCACTGCAACTTTTGACTGTATGACAAGACCCTCATTGAAGTAACACAAGACGCTCCGTTCATAAAAACCTGGCAATTTCATAAGCCAGGAGCAGCAACAGAATCAAGATTGGACTAAGTCCACATTTTTTCTTTCATGCATGCAGCTCACAGAAGGAGATACGCCACATGAGATGCAGTCTCACTCCTGGAATATCTCCAGAGGGCCCAGGTAGCAGGACATTTTGCATATAATGGTCCAATAAATTTCTTGTGTTGCGTATTTGGCTAGAGACTTATCTGAAGTATCAAGGAAGCTGTAGGAAGCAGTATCTAGGTCAGATGAAGAGAACATGAATCACACTCGCTCGCTGTAAATTATTGGTTGTATTTGTACACAGTCTCACTCACTCAGTTTCCAGACTTATTACCAGAAGCCGACTCGGTTCACTCTGCAGTAAACCCAGACTACGTGTTGCAGGCATTTGAATTCCGTGAGTGATTCACGGGTGTGAAGTGAAAACAGTTAAAGTAAGCCATGGGAGTGAGAAATTATGTCGTGGCCCCAAGCATGTGGAAAGTTAAAGGAGACTGTTCTGTCATAATGGGTTATCCCTAAACTGTTTTCACAGTTTGAAGCAGAGACATTATGCAGCCATCTCGTTCCCCAGGTTCTTCAGACTTTGAGAAGCGAATGACTTTCTCAGTGTCTACATACAATTTGAATTTTAATCCATGCATTTTAAGCAGCCAAATTGTCCTGATGACTGTATTATTAACCACAACAGTTTGCTGGACATCATTCCAATTCACTCCATGACAGGAAAAAAATGAAATGAAACCATTTATTTATGCTTCATGTGTGGTAATAGCTCTACAAGAAGTTCTTCCAATGTTGTCAGTAAACAGCCGGTTCCATATCTTTAATAAGACATGGTCACACTTCAGTTATGATGTTCTCATGGCTTATTAACTTGTGGCCGTGACACATTACATTCTCTCATCCCTGTGATTTATTATCTAATTGTCACGCAATGATTTTTTTCTTCTTCTTCTCACGAGTGTCACCAGAAGGTTCCTTATCAAGTGTTATATATATATATATATATATATAACAGAAAATGTCATGAATGACTTGTTAAAGAATAGGTCATCTAAACTAAATAATCTAGTTTAGGAAGGTATTTCATAGTGACCTCAGAAAAGCATTCGCTGATGGATGACATTCAAGGACGGTAAAGGTTTTATTTCGTTTACTACTGAACACAATGTTAGACCAGAATGATGAGCAGCTATAAAGATCTGTTGAGGACAAATGTCACAGGCAACAGTTTCAGGAAGAATTTAAACCATTTGTTGCACTTTTTATCCTTTTAGCTATCAGGTTGTCCTTTTTTTTTTACTATGTATAGTGTGTGGCATAATTTAGTTGTAACCTGGCACCTGATGTATTGTTTTAATAAATAAATAAGATTAATAAAATTGAACTTTTTTCTACATTTTGGCTTTTTCAAGTTTATGAAAAAGAAAATCGGTCTTTGGATACTTTGGACATGCTTGCACACTCTAATGATCCTTGACTTCTGCAAAGGTGGAAGTTGCATAATCACAGTCATATTTTCCTCCTTTTTTGGTCCGGCTAAAAAAGGATTATGGTGAAATTACTGTTGCACATCCAAAGCATTCAAATGACCACTGAATTGCAATTAAGTTAAAAAATATGGCAATAATTTGATTTATTTGCAATATAACTCTGGAAATGTCAGTGCAAATGTTGTTAAGAAGATAATACATTTATGTCATCGCCACTTAACCTTCCAAGTTAAGTGGATGATAACTCCATGCTCTTACAATAAAGTAGCTCCAATTTGCATATGCTTTACTGCAAATTTTTAAAGATCCGTGCAGCTGAAAGCCCCTGGTGCCACAGAGAAACTGAAAACTCAAGATTAAAACTGGATCTTTTGTCATTTTGATTTGAGTGTTTGTTTGGTCTTTGAAGTTGGTTATTTATAGCTGCGGTGGCTGCAGTGCTTAAAATTAATCCATACATTAATCATGTCGTCGCTCTGCCTCTTTCTTTTTCTCACAGCTGTAACATGAGAGGGGAAGTAAAGTTTTAATCCATGCAAAAAAGATTAGAGTTTTGTTACTGGAGGATTATCATGTCTGCCCTCTTTGCACAGCTACCTTTGATCTTGTCGCACACAGACACAGATTTCTGTCCAGCTCTGTGAAGTACCGTCACGCAAACCGATGCATGACCAACGTCTGCGTATGTGTTCCAGTCCTTTGTGTGTATATCAGTGTCCAGTTGTTGATGGTTCGGGTGCAGAGTTACCTATGGCTTGGGCTTTTTTTTTTTCTGTGTAGCTGATCAGTTACCAATACTTTCCCTGATTAAATTCCTCCCTACTTTATTCTGAATTTGTAATTGTTGGTAAGGAATTCAAATGTACCAGAGATAACATTTAACTTTTTCAGTTTATAAATCTTGCATTGAAAAAAGAGAGTGCATCGGCTACTGTGTCTCCTCTTTTACATTAAGTCACCTAGCAACAGCAAATTGAATATGTGCCTCTCTCAGCATCCGGAACATTATTTTTACTAATTGCCTCCACAAAGAGCAAGTTCGATGTGCAAATAGTCAAGAGCTTCACAAAGTGCGGGAGAGGATAATTATGGGTCAATTTATGCCTTTTAATAATGCTGCAAATGAGCTCTACCATGGGTTTAGCTTTTTATTGGCATCCTAATAACAGCCATTACTAGTCTGAATAAGCTTCAGTTATGTCGTTGCTGAAGTCCTTGTTCTGCGCTTTTTATGTCATTGTGCTTATCAGAAGCCTTTGCTAAATGAACTGGCTGTTGGACAGTGAAAAACTCAGATGTATGGATTCAAATCACTACATCATTGTGATTGTAAGGGCAGTTTATCTTTACACCTCATGACGTATTAGTTTTTTAATTAGTTCATGATGAAATTGAAAATTCTAAAAGATACAAATGTTAATATGTAACGTTCATTAGGCTACAGGCTAGGCATTTATATACTTGTCTGTTTAATCCTAATTTGTGTGTGTTCGGTGTTGTTCAAAGCTGGCATGCGTCTGTTTCGTTGAGACGGAAAACATGATTCAGAAGTCAATAACTAATTTTCCTGTTTTGCCAGGTAGAACAAATAAGAGAAAATATTCTTTCAGCTTTCCTCACAATCCAATACATGTTTTCTTTCGCTCCCTTTAAAATTTTCCAATCACTTCTCTCCCTCTTGTTTAATGTCTGTTATAGCTATATGTTTGCACATGGATAGACAAACAGCTTTGTTCGAACATACTGAAAGCATCTTAAACCTAACTATAAATCCTTTAAACTCCTAACTGATGAGATTTCCAAATCATGGCAATTTATTTCTGCACTTACCCAATTATAGTCTTTGGTCACATCTGCCAGAGGTCCAATAACATTTCATTGACACATCTGAATGTACACAATCTGTAGCCAATAGAAATAGTTTCTGACACTGGAAGCTTTCTGATGCCCATTTCCAGACTTCTTTTATTCAAAGTTGTATGAAAAGACTTTGGCTGCATGCACATAAACATTGTGCGGAAGGAAAAAGACACAAAACACATTTGCAGAGAAAGAGAGAGAGCGAGAGGCTTATCTCTGCCAGCTACACTTGAAGCCCAGAAATATTGCCTGATGCTCCAAAAAGCCTAGTTATTGGACTGTAACTGATGTGTTTCCAGATTGATAACGTGAAAAGAAGACAGACAAGTCAAGACAGAAAACAGAAGACTAAAACATGCACCTGAAGAAACACTAATACATATTTCATATTTTATGGAAATTCCATTTGTTTTAAAGGTTACAAACCATTTCAAATCTATTTTATGAGACATGAACACAGAATTCTGGTAGAAAAAAAATAATCTGTCATTTGACACATCTGACAGAGTGAAGGTGACAGAAAGGCTTCTGTAGTTGTGATAAGGTAATTTTTTTTGTTTTGTTTTTGTTTTGTTTTCTTCAGTTTCATTATTACAAATTATTATGTTAGAGCAAGAAGCCATTCAGGAAACTCATTTCAAGGTTTTTCTGACCTAATGGTGCGATTATTCCAACCTGTGTGCGGTTTGTGTAGGTGAAGACTGGGGGCTTTACCGACGCTCGCGTCACAACAATTACAAGGGTGTTTTAAGCTCATTATAGAGTGCAGGATTTGTCAGAAGGTCCAGATAAAATGTTGCAGCCAGAACCGTGTAGCTGATTTAAAGCTGAAAGCAGTGTACTTGTGTACTTGATTCAGTAATGAAAATCTGTGAGTTCTAGTTTCACTATGAAGTTCGACTATCAGTATTGTTTGATATGGTTCTCTTTAAATCTTTTTTTCAGTATTTTTCTTTCTCTCTTGATTTATCTTCCCTGACCTCTCTGACACCATAAAATGCAGAATCACTCTGTCATACAATCTGTGATGTGACTTAATGTCCACCAGCTGGGCCTTATACTCTGATAAATGAAAACGTACTTTACAGTCCTCTGAAACATTAGCACTTGTTCCCTAACATTACTTCACCAGCACATAGCTACTTTTAGCTGCTTTTTCTCCTCACACCACCAATAGTTTTCTGTCTTGTGAATGACATTTCTTTCAATCCGTGTCCTGTCATGGTCTCTCTGACATTATCAGGCTCATAATTACAAAGCTGTGGCCCGTTCTATGCATTTACATTTTGTGATCTGTTCAGCACCAGAATTCAAAATTAAAGAGCTCTTCCAGTCTAGTGCTAAAGCATCTATGAATAATATTGCAATGCATATATATGTAAACATAAAAAAAAAAAGACTGTAAACCTTTGAGTAGTATTTTAAGCTTCCCTCTTTGGCATCTCAGTATTTACTTTACCAATACTAATGTGAAAATTATGTTTCTACAGCCATGCTTGCCTTTGAGCATTGCTGTGGGCACTGTATGTCCATCCTGGTGTGTGTATATGTGTATGGGGTGTTCTGGTATAAAGCATCCCCTTATAAATGATAGACAGCCAAAGAAGATATGTATTGAGGTGGAATAGATCACTGAGGTGCAACATGAGTATTTTCTGTCCTACCTTTCCCCCAGCTTGCTAAGAGTAATTGTCTGGACAATCTGTTACTGAGCCTGTAGTGCCTCCGACTAGCGAGGCCTGATATGTGCACATACCATCAAACATTTCACTGGACAAGTTACAGAGTGATATTGATCCTTCGTGTTTTTCAGATTGTAAGGAAGAACCAAGCATAAACGGCATCTTATGTATGTGTATGTTGGTATGATGTCTTTTGTTATTCACATATTGTATGCAGCAGGTGTGCAGTGTCTTTTGTCAACATAATCCAAACACCAGAGCAAAATCAAACAAGAATTGATGTTCTTCTTCTGCTGGAGAGAAAGAGAATTTGGATCAAACCACACTCTCTTTCTCAGTCTTTTCTTTAGCTTTTAAAGAGACATCCCACAGACAACAGATCCGCAGCTGAAATAAAGCCTCTTATAGAGTCCCCTTTAGCCATCAGCTGCGAAGGCAGGATCAAACTTAACACCATACTTTACTCCCTCAGCCCTCTGAGAAAGGTACAGGATGACTGTATAGTATTTGTCTCCCACTCTTTTCTATCACTTGAAATCAGGAGTCAAGGGTTTGGTGCTGTTCTCAAGACCTATATAAAGAGAGGACAGGCAGCCAGTAGTTATGGTCTGGTAAGTAGGAGGTGATTTTCCTTCGAGGAGGAGGTCATTTGATATAAGTTTAAGTCAGCTCCTTTGATAGTTTCATATCACACAAGTTTAAGTTCTTTCTATGTATTTGTCATTTATACTAAGATGATTTTCCTTCTTCGAACAAAAGTAGAGAAACAGGTAAAGGGTGAGATTTACTGCCTCTCTGTGCCTGGAGCAAATTCTGTTTTGGCATTAAAAACTTAAGCTGGCACCTGAAAAGTATGGAGACTGATCTTTGTGCCAGGTCCTGCTGCATGTGTATCATTTGAGTTTCCCTTTCAGAAAGCAAAAGCTGAGGAGGGGACTACTGGATGTAAAGGAATCTGGCAGACGTATTAACCTTTGTGTCGTGTTCGTTTCTCCCCCCTTACTTTAGTGCTCCCAGTCAAATTTGACCGGCCTGTTTTAACTGCTCCTACATAAACAGAAAAACCACTGATCATCACCAAATTTTATTTAACTCCCTTTTAAGCTGTAAACTATGTCTCAGACTACTGGTTTACATGAATAACTGCAGTGAATATACAAAAAATAGACACAGAAATAGTAAATTGTATTGCGAAATTTATTGTAAAAAAAAGTAACAAAAATCAAAACAGTGACCAAATTCACAGAACATCAGAACATCAACATGACACCATCATTTGTGTGTGTGTGTGATTCCAGGCTGGGTCGATCGCTGTTCACACCACATATGCATTATATGCAGACACATCCAGGATGTTGTGGAACAGTGCCACAGGCCAACAAGCTGTCATTGGCTTGCAGGTGTATGTACCAGTTAGCTGCAATGAAAAAAAACAATAATGAATAGATTGAAAACAATATTGAATCTGTCTTAAACAAAATGTTTTACATGAACACAAGAAAATCAAATACATGATGGATGAAAATATACATTACCTTATCAAGGTAGTCAAGCCTCCTTTGTTTCTATTGTAATCCAGAATGACCAGGGGCTTCCTGTGCTCTGCTGTGCTTACAGCAGCGTCTTTGTGTAGCGTGCTCATCGGGATAACATTCTTATTCTTCTTGGGCAAATATGACACAAAACTGTGTGTGTCAGTGAAAGCAAATTTTGATGAGAGTGGCTCTCTCCCTCTGGTCGACACCAATGCAGGAGGAAGTTCAGGCTTGTTCTTCTTCACTGTCCCCACCATGGTGAGCTTTCTTCCAGCAGCTCCTGACCAAGCGCATGTGATGTGAAAAAATTATCACGTGATATTATGCTCCTTGAAACCGGCTGTCATGTCCACTACAACATGCATGCCCTGAGTTTTGTCTGGCTTTTCAGTTACAGGTTTCCCCGCTAAAATCCCCTGTTCATCAGGTTGAAATAAAAGGTCAAGGGCCTCTCTGACAAGAAATCCTCTGTTCAGGTGCCTACTCATGGTGTTCATAGTAAAATGAGGGCAATGCACATAAAAAACTATATATAGGGGCTCTCTGAGAAGATATGATACATTTTGTATCGGAAAGTGAGGTTCACGTGGAGGATGGGCACATAAGCCTGGGAAAGAGATGGTGTCCATAACAAACACCTAATTGTTTTCTTTGAAATGTGGGACGGGTGTTATACATTTACTTTGGAAGGTGTAGTTCATGTAGGGGGGATGGGCACATAAGCACAGTAATGAGGTGGGAAGAGGAGACACCTATTTGTTCAGTCACGTGGGGTGGTGTGTGTGTGTGTTTGTGTAGGTGTGTGTGTGTGTATATGGTGGTGTATTTGTGGTTGTGTACTATCTGGTGGATGAACACAATCTAGGGTCACCCATTCATTTCCTATGGCGGTCATTTTTGACCGGGAACACCACAGGTGTTACAAAGTTGAATAAACTACTCAAAATTCAATGAAAGAGGTGATCAGCAATTATATATGTTCAAATGCCTAGTGTGGAGGATATCATAAGGCCCTGAGACAATCAAATGTAAAACACAATATTTATGATTGATGAAAAGTAGGAAATCGGTCAGAATTGACCCGAACACGACAGAAAGGTTAAAGTCTGGCTGATTCTCTGATTTAGTCAGGGGAGGATCATGATAAGAAACAAACTCAGACCAAATGGCTGGAAAGTTAGATATTAAGGAAATCGGATATCTGAAATCACATACAACCCTAACAATGTGTAGTGGTTTTGTGGTACGCAGTGAGCTAGATGCAGGCAACTTCCCAAACTTCAGTATGCTAAAAATACCCAAACTGTTGGCCACTAGCAGGGAAATCTGACCAGTCTACCTCACTTACTGGATCTCATAATGCAAGACAACTCATCTGTGGAAGCTGGTCAAAGCAATCACATCAGAGACTACCCAGCTCTTTTTGAAGCTGGTATTGTTCATACGGACAATGAGTGGCAGATTAGCATGAGGTACATGCTGTGTTGTGTGTCCAATAGTTTGTGGTCACATTAAACACAGACAAGTTTGCTCATGGAAATGTTTGAGTTTTTTTTCTCTAATTCAAAATATTCCTTAGGCAAGACATGTACTTTAAACATTAAAAAGTGAATTTGTTACGTCTGCCAAGGAGGTTATGTTTTTACTGGCGTTTATCTGTCTGTTTGTTTGCCTGTTTGTTTGTCTGTGTTCAAGATAAGTTATGGATGGATTTTGATGAAATTTTCAGGAGTTGTCAAAATTGAAAAGGAAGAATTGAAGAATTGATTTCATTTTGTCTGTGATCCATAAGAAATTCCTGGATTCTGGATCACTTTTCGATAACACTGCGGTCAATGGGGCCGAAGATTTTGTTTCTCAATATCTCCGTTAATTATTGCCCAAAACTCATGAAATTTGACTCAGGGGTTGACAATGGGAATCTCTATCAAATTTTCAAAGGCTGATCCGGATATGATCTGGATCTGATCCAGAATGCAGATTTTATCGCAATCTGTAAATCGCTATATGGGGGAATTGTGGCGCTTGACAGAGGTCTGCGCTCTCCGAGTGCTTTTCTAGTTTTAATCTTTAATCCATTTATGGTTTGCTAAGATGACTTCCAATTGATATCTGATCATATAATGAACTTAAATATTGAATAGTCAAATACTTACAATCGCCCAACTGCAATCACTTCTAAACCAAAATTATTTGACTACAGTAAATGATTTACATTTATTTTACCCAAATGGATGCTACGGAAAGTGATGTCATACTAGTTAAAAATAAATGAATAATAAAACATTTTTAAAAAAAAAGAAGAAAATTATTTAAAAAAAAATGTCTGACCATCATTATTATTATTACAAAAAAGAAACAGGAAATATTAAATAGTCCATGAAAACTATAACACTCCTCACCCCTGAGTCCTAACGGCACTCAAGATAAAGATAATGAGTTCTCCCATATGCCAGAGGTAAAAAAAAAAAAAAGGGCGGGGGCTATGGGGGGTCCTGATTATTGAGATTTTTGGATCATAACAGCCTCTATGAAGCAGAGCTCAGTGAAGCAGGGGCACATTGGATTTGAAATGAAGATGGAAAAAGTAGAGAATAGCTGTCAGTCATATTTAAGTGCTCCTCTGGTCCACCGATGAAAGACTAATCATGATAAATGCTGCTTAAGAGCCTCTCATTTGTACTGCAAGGCACAATCATGCTAACACAGGCATACGAGACTATTGCACAAACCCGTATTTCAGCTAGTTATGAACAAAATGAATTCAGACCATAGCATTTAGAAAAAGTGCACAAGAGACAAGAAAAGCTGAAATCACTTCTAAAAGATGGCAATGATTTATGAGGTTTTTTACTCGCCTATCAATCATTTATTAAGCTACAAATCACTAATGAAATACCTGCATCAAAATAGAGGTTACAGCAAACAGGGACTCGGATCATCTTCTATTTTTCAAGATGTTTCCGTTGCTGTCTTTCTCCAATAACAGAAAATCACGAGAGCAGATTTGAATATGAAAGCATTTGGAAATTATTTTTGGCATATGTTGACATTTGCAGAGACTTAACTATCTTCATGTTTATTTTAACAGACTGAATGTTGAAGTCTGTAAGCAGAATTCACAGAATTTAGTTCTAATGATTTGCATGTGAAGATACAGAGAACATAAAAACTCACATCTCACATGAGACGCAGTTGTCGTGACTGACAGCACCACGGCTCTGCGCTGCTCGCAGCAAAAGCAAAACATAGCTTATGGCATTTATGATTTAAGGTGTGGATTCAAAGAAGTGGTGCAAATTTAAGTCCGTTGTCTGTTTCTCATAAAGACACAGGCACACACACACACTGTAAATGCATGTGTACAAGGACATTTACACTCACACACTCACATGCACATGAAAGGACACACAGGCGCTCATGCACCAGTGAATTTTCATTTTGCTCGTTCACCTCAGTGAGGGAGTTGGATTCTCTTCCCATCTTTTCTTGTCTCTGCTGTAGTTAATGACATCTGCCTAATGTCTCCATAAGCTCTATTGAGAGGAATGAATGCTGGGTAAGACTGCAGGCCACATCACTTTTCTGCCTTTCTTTGCTAAACTACACAGTCCGCTGACATTAATTGTAGCAGCATGGGAAAGATGTTCAGCACTGGTATGTGTTGCAGCATTAGAAAGTAGGCCTGTATGTTTGAGCACCACATCATTTATTTAAATTTATATCTGCAATTCCTGTGTGCACAGTATTTATGTATATTATTGAGCTAACCTGGATTCAGTGCCAATGTAAAGCGAAGAAAAACAATTGCCAGGAGGTGAAAATTTAAATCCAACATATTCATGAAGGGGGTGATTTTTATTCTGTGTCCTTCCTGTGACTTATGAGATGTCAGAAAAATTATTTAAAATTTTAGACATATTATGTTGCTATGGAAGCACCACGGTTTACTGATTTGTTAAATATAAAAAAAGCTTTTTTGTGTCATGCATTTTATTGTTTTTTCCTTTTTCTTCCATGTTTTTCTCTCAATTATTTATTTCATGTGGCCTGTAGCAATTATGATAAACGGCCCAATTCTGAACAAATACACAAGTCAAATTATTTCGGAGCCCGTGGTGTCGGTTTGACTGATGGGCACAGCAGAAGAGGTATTCACAGTTCTGGGCCGTTGTCCGTGTTTTGCTGTTGTAAAGTGTTGTAGCTCTCACATGGGGCTGACTGCTGGCCTCTGGATGCTGCAGGGGTACCATTAATGTTAAACCATCGCTGATGTTTGTGTGTGTTTGTATCTATCTGGCCTCAACTTAGATTTCACTTTCGCCCTTGTTGGCTGACTGAGTATGTTGACTAAGCAGTAAAAGACGGCTGTCGATTAGGAAGGTAAAATAGCTCAGTGATGCTACATGCATTTTTGCTGCTTCTTCTGATTGCTTCTGCCAATGTGGAGAAATATTACGTCTACAGTTTAAACACAAATAATCAGTTACTTTGAATAGGTAGATGAGTAGAAGATTAGCTGATGCTACAGGGCAAAAAAAAAAAAAAATTTCTATTTAACATTAACATTTTAACTCAGGTTCGTATTTTGTTTGGGCATTCAGATAATTTCACACCTTAGTTTTTTTTTCTTTTTCATTTTTTTACGACTTTGGCATCAGTAAAGAATGTCAGGAGTGTATTTAAGGACCTAAAGGCAGGTCTCAGAACACTGAAAGTTAGGGAATTGGAGTTGAAATAACAGAAGAAAGCCATAAAATCAGAAGTTGTTCGGTTATATGCTCTATTTAATACACTGTCGGTGCTGTTGATTATATGCTACAGCTGCAGAGATTGATCTTAATAAAAAAAAAAATCATGTTTTCCCATCCTGAGACTGTCATGTTAAGCCTTTAAACATTTATTGTTTAATGTTCCCTGATACAGACAGCCTGGCGATCTGTCTGGGGTGTATCCGCTCTACCACCTGGTGACAGCTGGAGTGCCAACGATAAATCGGCAAGGTATAAGACTGCTTTCTTCTGTCTTCATGGTTCTCACTGTGAAATGACACATGTAGCCTATAGTTAACTGTATATTCAAAGCTTCTGTGAAATTTGAGCTCACGGCTCAGTGCTTTTAGATATTTCAGTTTTCCTGAGCTAAGAAATCACATCACAAACTTAATTAATCAGGTTCTGATCAAGAGGGTTTGATTTTCAGTTTTTGGTCAAAATGCATCTAGGAGCAACCATCTCATAGCTTCAGTGCTCAAACGAATGAAGCAACATTGTTTCCTGATTAAATTTGGCAAGTGAAATCCTTGTGTAAATGCACTGACTGACTTTGAAGATGACCGCTGAACTATTGAATTTCTCTCAGTCATTCAGCTGTGCGATGTTTATTTAGTATCAATTAAGCACTTTCAGTTTGATTAAACTGTGAGAAATCAACATTCAAGACTCCTGCCCAGTATTTAAATGCCAGTTAACCCTGATTTGATCTGAGATATTAACATAAAAAGAATGTGTGAGGAACTGTACAGACAATTCAAACCAAATTCACTACATAACCTGCTCCAGATCAGGTTAAAGATTCAGCATAAATGACTTTAGTGATCTAACCAGATTAAAAGAAAGCTACGTTTCTGACACAAAAAATCTGGAATTTAGACTTCACCTGGTTATCTGGCTTTGTGGTAAAACTCATTAGTGGGCAGAAGCAGTTTTGCTGATTAAAAGCACTGCCACAAAAGGATATTGGAAAAAAAAAACACACAAAAAAAACCCCCACAAAGAATGTTCACTGTACCTGGCTGAAGTGATCTATATCCAATTCTTTTTCCAGTCAGTGTTTTACTTTTTAAACATTGTTCCATCAGTCATCAGCCATGATCATCAGCCATGAAAAAGCTGCCTAAAAAATTTGAATACTGTATCTGAAGTGAGAAAAAAAAGCAGAAGGCTACAACAATAAAGTGTTTGGAGAACACAGGGAGCAGAATTTCATAAAAGAGCACCTTCCTGATAAACATCTTTCACACTCGCTTATCTTGCAGCCAGTGGCACTGGGAATTTGTCACTGGTTGAGGTAGGAATGGTTGAAATTGAAAACTGAAACTGCCTGGGGAATGTATCATGTCATCTTTAAAAAATAAATGAATGTATGAGTAAAATAAAACTAGATACAAAAACACACACACAATATGACAACATCATGATGCTAAAAACATCAATGGTTCAAAAAGCACAAGTTCAAGATTATTTGTTGCAGCTCACATTCCTCCAGCTAAAAAATAACTCAAAAGTTGTAGTACTTGCAAAAGAGACTAAAAAAAGGATAAAAATGCCAAATTCAAGATTTAAAAACCTTTCAACTGTCTATGAAAAGTGTTTGTAAGTAATGATATTTTCAGAGGGAGGCATTGTGATATGAGGAGTTGGTATTACATGAGAAGTCTGGATTAGCAGAAAAGCAAGTAAGACTGGGTACGGGACAAATATGAGCTCAGCATGACAGCGGGGATGTGTGCGATTGGAGAAGGCAGATGGGTTTCAGGTGGAAGTGGGACTGCATCAAGGACTGACCCTGAGCTCCTTCCTGTTTGCCATGGTGATAGATGGGTTAAAGGCTGAGGTCAGACAGAGGTCTGCATGCTCTATGATGTTTGCAGATGATGTTGTGGTCTGTATTGGTAGTAGGGAGCAGGTGGAAGAAAACCTGGACTGCTGGAGCTATGTGCTTGAGAGAGGAGGAATGAGGGTCAGTTTTAGAAAGAAAGAACACGTGTGTAAATAAAAGAGCAGCATGTGGGAAAAACTCTGTAAAGCAATGAGGAGTGTGAAAAAGAAATGAAGATGAGCTTTAAGACAAGTGGGGCTGCTGGGTAGCTTGGTGGTTTAAGCAGGCAGCCCATGTAAAGGTTCGACTCCCAGCCTGCGACCTTTTGCTGCATGTCTTCCTCCCTACTCTCTCTGCGCAGGTTTTCTCTCTCCTCTTCACTGTAAATAAAGGCCACTACAGCCATAAAGTCTTACAAAAAAGATGAGCTGTAAGACTTCCCTGATAGAGCAGTAGTAATGAGTGTAGAGGGAAAGGTTTACAATAAGGTAGTAAAACCAAACCATCTATATGGCTTGGAGACAGCAGCACTGAACCAAGATACAGGTGGCAGAGATGAAGATGTTAAGACTTTCTTTGAGAAGAAAAAAAGACACAACCAAGGTCAGATTTGTTAGAGGCTAAAGTTAGAGACTAGACTGACACATTCAGAGGAGGGATGGTGGTTACAAAAGGATGCTGGAGATGGAGCTGCCAGGGAGGAAAAAAAAGGGTTACACCAACGAGGAGATTTCTGGATGTGCTGAAAGATGATATGGAGTTGGTTAGTAAAGGATGATGCAGAAAAGGTGGCAGCAAATAATCTGAAAAAACTGAAAAAAAAAAAAAGAAAAAAGACAGTGTTGACAAGTACTGACTCTGCTAGGTGTCCAGATCTTTACTGCATGGCTTTTGGGTTTTGTTATTTTCCAAACTGTAAAACATAGAAATAAAAAAAGGGAATCCAGTTTAAAATATCAGAGAAATGCCTGATCTTCATTCCTATGTCTTGAAATCACATTACTTTTTATTCAGTTAAAGAGAAACAGACATTTCTACGGTCATGGCACTGAACTCTTTAGTTTGTCTTTCCTTTTGTTCTCTCCTATGATGTCACTGTGGAGACCCAATAGTACATTTTCCCACTAAAAATTGAGCTTTTGCCAGCTAATAGCTCAAAGAGTGGTGGCAAGGGGAAACAGAGTTGCCAGTCTTACCCTGACCCGTAAAAGTAAAACAAAATCCAGTCAGAGTCACTTTTTTCTCCCTGAAGTTCTGCCAGTAAATTGCAGGAGGCATCTGTCCTGGACTGTTGTCCATGTTTAGATTACAGAGTGTTAAAGTGCTGCAGTAATCTGGCTGTTGGCTTTATAACCTCCAACAGGGGTAAAAGCTTTACTTTTTAAACTTTTCATGCCAGTAAGGTAGAGAAGATCCAGAACTGTAAACAAGGAACAAACTTTGTGATGGCACTGTTTTTCTCTGCTTACTCCTTTCTAAACATTGTGTGACAAAGAGAAAGCAAGAATTGTATGAAATCACATGCACCCGCTTTGTTAATTCATCCGTCCACTGATAAATTAACAGAGATCCAGAGACTGATCCAGAGACACAGAAAGAGAACAAAAAGTGAGTGACTGTTGGTTATTCGCGAATGATTTACCACTCATATTAAAATGGGAATATATTAAATCTCAAATTCAATTTAGCAAGGGGGCAGTGTCAGCATTTTCTCTGTCATTTCCAGTGATGGGAAGAGACTTGGATGGATGTGAAGTGCCTTCTTTTATCTAAGTCTGTCTGCTTCTCCAGTGGTATGAGCTACCCCACACAGTGACAATACTGCACTTTGGACTTGATGCTGACAGTGGGATTCTTAACCTAATCCCAGTTAACATTTGGGAAATAAGATACCTTCCACACTGTGGAGTGAAACAACTGCAAAATAAAATCCATCATCTGACAGAAAAAAAAAGCAGTTAAGATTTCAGTGCTGCTGTCATGACCCTTAGTAACTTTAAACCTTGATCACTACATAAAGCCCCAGTTCTGAAACATTTGGACATGGTGTAATATGCAACTAAAACAGAATGCAACGATTTTCAAAACTCATAAACTTATGCGTTATCTTCAATAGGGCATGGAAGATGTATCAAACATTGAGAGAGAGAGAAAATATATGGACTTTAAGAAAAACTTAACAGTAACAACATGTCTTCTTGGGACAGAGCAATATGTACCACTGTGTAGCATCACCTCTTCTTTAAAGAAAAACCCACATACAAGCACTGATGAGACTGTTTTGCTGGAGTTTTAGGAATGTTTTCCCATTCTTGTCATGGAATTCAAACTGCTCAACAGTCCTGCATCATATTTATTTCATGATGCATCATATTTATTTCACTTGATGAAGCCCTGGACTGCAGACAGGCCACTTCAGCATACAGCAGACACTTCTAATACGAAGCCATGCTTTAGAAATGGATGCAGCATTCCCTCCCCGAAAAAGACATTGGGCCTCATTCATGAAATCTTTATAAACACGTGAGAAGTTTTGCACATAAATCACCTCCTTCCAAAAAAAAAAAAAAAACCTACTTCGAATTCACAAACACTGCGTAAAGCTCAGTGTTTGAAAGGATATATGCATGTTCATGAATGCCCATAGATCACTGTTTGGTAGCATGTTCCTTATTCTAATAAATTAACATAAATCCCCCCACCGAAACCCACCATATCAGGAGGTGATTATTACTGTGTAAAAACATGAATTTCCATCCTAAATGTCTACCTGAGGACAAGGTGTACGGTTAGAAATAAAGAGAGAGGTAGAAAAAAAACATTCGGACACGGTGACAAAGGTCATTTTAACTGAAGTTGAGCAAAGAAAATATATGTCATTTTGCTCTGTTTCTATGGGAATGACAAGGCTGCCTCAGGCAAGTGCCTGAAAAGAGGTGACTATTACAGTTAATGTTGTCTTCTCTGCCCAACGAGCATTCAAGAACTGAAGCAAAATTGTTCAATGGGATGTTGGATATCTGTTCACATTTTCTTCATTTCTCACCGTTGTTCTTCCAATTCATCGTACTCTTTTAAATGACAGTTTAAAAAAAAAATGTCATGAGCCACAATATCTGACTATTTTGTCACATATACTCCATTTCAAATAAATATCAATTATTATTTCACTTGTGCAAACAATTTGTGTACAAATTTGTTCTGCTCACAGTTTCATGAATTTGGTCTATTGTATATAGCAGAGCATATGTTGTTTCCAAAAACTGTGTGTAACTTTCAGCATTGGTGTTTATTTTCTAGATGGTTGCCCTTTCCATAGCTACCATTACAGCCTCATACCATCAGAGATGCAGACTTTTAACTGAGCACTGCAGACAAGCTTGATGGGCTTTAACTCTTTAGAGGACATGGCATCCGTGGTTTCCAAAAAGAATTTCAAATTTCAATTTGTCTGACCACCGGACAGTTTTCTGTAGGCCCGAAGATTACGGGCATCCAATTTTCAGCCTTTGCTCATACGCTCAAAGATTTCTTCAGATTCTTAAAATCTTTTGATGACATTGTGTTAAATGTTAATTACTGTATTTTGTTCTTATTTATATCTTACACAGCATCCTCATTTGGAATCTGGGTCTTACATAACAAATCAGTGTAAGACACCATATACACCATATCCTGCCAGTTTGCATCACTTCAAAATCCACAAACTTCATTTATGGAATAGAAATGTGCCATTGGGGCAAAGTGTGTGTTAGTGAGGCCCCATGATTTCATACTTCACTGGCAATTGCATTTCGGTCTTATTGCTGCCCTGTTAACTTTCAGCAATTTGGCAGTGAAATACATCAGGGACAATAAAAGGCAACGAAATAGTTAATGCAGTTCAGGACTATGATTAAAAAGGGAAACGAAAGAGAAGACTGGATAGTCTGGGGTGAGGTGTAGCCTGAAGTTTTCATTATACAGTCGATGATAAGGTGCGATTCTTCTGTCTTGCAGTTGACAGAAGGATCATTTTATCTCCGAGGTCCCAGGAGGAAGAGAAGTCCAGACAGAGTGAGGTGATATCCTAGCAGCCATGGGGAACAGAATGCTTAAGCACCTATTAACTACAGAGAGCAAAGCTGGAATATAAGATTGAGCTGGTGCCTGGAGGTACGGGATACAGTTCCTGTCAGATCCTTTATATTGTTGTCAGCACTAAGGTGACTTGGAGGAATTTAGGGAAGGTGGATTGTGATGTAATGGGTGAATTACATAGCACGGACAGCTGAGCTGACAGGGGGTCTTGTGAGAAAATGAGTTGGGCTTGGACAAGGGCTCCAGCTGAATCCCTGGTGAGAAAAGGCTGGATTTGACAGGTGTCATAAATCTTCTGAATTGCATTGTGGCAAAGAGAGGTTTAAAAGGTTGCTGGTGATCACATGCGGATCCTCTACAGCGATGGACTGGGGTCAGGGGAGGGTTATTACCGAAGTTGTTGGGGTCATGGGTTGGAGGCAGGAAAAAAAGGAGCATAATATTTTCAAGGGGCTTGAGCTGTGGAACAGCGGTTCAGAAAAAGTTTTTTAGAAAAGAAATGACAAAGTCAATCAACTCTTGGCTCAGGATGTGCTGTAAATGAAATAACTATCACAATCCATTATGATATGAAAGGGTAAAACCTCACAGAGTTTAAAAAAAAAAATGCTTACTTAGACTTTAATACAACATTCACCAAATAAATGTTGTCTTATGCAACACATTTGAATGTGATAGTTTTTGTTCCAAAAGAGTAATTTGGTTTTAAGGAGCAACGATTTTTGTTTGGAGCTCTCTTTCAATTGAGAGCATCTGCTAGATGAACTGAGATGTCAATGCATCTGTCTCTTTTTTAATTTTCTTTCCGAGCAGAAGAGTTTTTAAAATGCAAAACTTCCTTTCAAAGCAGAACAAAAAAACTCTGTCATCATAAAATAACAGTTTCAACTGTCTTATGATTTAACATTTGATTGTTTTTTATGAACTATTGTTGAGCTCTCAGACACATCCAGGCCTGCTCCAAGCAGAAACTGTTAAAGATACACAAGACTCCTTTGTAACCACGAATAATGATAAATTACATAGAAAAAAACTTGTTTTGTATATTTTGGTTTTTATATTTGCATGCATGCCCTTGAAGATCAGGACGGGTTATATCGGGCCTCATTTATAAATGTTGCTTACGCACAAAACAGGGCCTGAAGATTATAAAAACAAACTTGGCGGAAGAAGAAAGGGTGTAGCAACCAGTCTAATTGCTGATATTAGTAGTGTGGTGACGCTCATGCCTAATGCCTGCATATGGAAGCACTTGGGCACACATGAAGGATCCTCAAGGATCAGGATGGGGAGAGTTTTCAAGCACCACACAGAATTCCTGGCCCATGATGATGACTGGCTGATAAACCGATCTGGATTCCAGAGAGCAGTGCTCTTGGATCTATGTGCTGGACTGGGTCCAGTGTTGAACGGACCGACCAGCCAGAACCACACATCCCAGAGCAAGTCTAGGGTTTGCCTTGACCAGGTTTCTTCCCAGCTGCAATTAGCCAGCAGTTGTGTATTTGAAATGATTAACAGTGCATAATGGTAAATTGTCTGCCTAAAATCCCTTTTGGGTTCGATTAACATGACTAGTCAATACACCAAGTTTCCCTACAGTCCAGGGGAATAGGTCAAGATTAAAAGCTAATTTTTTTAGCAGTGTTCGGTTTCCCAAAGGTAATTGGCGCAATAGACTGTACTCGTGCTATAAAGGCTGCAGGTGAAGATGAATATGTTTATGTGAACAGTAAAAACATGCACTCCATCAACGTACAAGCTATTTGTGACTCAAACATGTTTCTGACGAATTTCGTGGCACGGTGGCCTGGCTCAACACATGAATCATTCATCCTGACGCAGACCAGCGTAGGAAACAGACTGTAGAAGCTGTGCGTCATGGCTGCAACATGCTGATTTATGAGGAAAAAAAAACATTCATGAGGTACTTTGCATTGACCACTTATGGTAGAATGTTGGTGTGTCGAGGGTGGAATATAAGGGGAATCCACCTGCGCAAACTTCAAGATGGGCTGTGATTTCTAAAGGGAAAATTGCATGTAGAAGTGCGCACACACGGTTTTATAAATGTATTTTTTTGTTAATATTATGTAAGTTAATAATATGTAATAAAATTTCTCACGGTATTTATTTGTAGTATGGACATACAATCTGTGATATTTGTGATGCACAGAAGAAAAAGATCATTGTTCACTCGTCTCTAAAATGTGTCTTATATGATCAATGGTTTGATGAAATTGAACCTGTTTCTGCTCCATGAAGGGGAGGAGATAGAAAGAAATTTAAGGAATGTGGAAGTAAACCTGTTCCCAAGCAAATTTACTTCACAGAGTCAGCTACCATGGTAACAGACTCCAAGTATGAGTTACCTCCATTTCTGAAACTGACTTAAATTAAGCCTTTTGCTCAGGGTTAAGTTACCTCTCTTTGGGAAGCAGAAAACTCCCCGTTTCCCTGAGCTCAGTTTCAACATAATCAAAGTTTCTTCATAACCCGCTTTCTGAAATGGACGCCTGTATGCATAACTTACGATTCATTAGGAAAGAAAAATCGATAAAAAACAAGCAACAAATCATTTGTCTGTTAATATGCTTATCACAGTATCACCAAATTATACATTGATATTTGTGTGTCTTTCAGTTTCCCTTCATGTTTCTATTTACAGGCTTGTAAAAAGAAGCGATTGTAGACTGGGGACTGTCATAAAAACAACTTCACTCAGCCTGTAGGGGGTGCTAAAATGCTCAATAAAGAAAAAGTTGTTTTGGATTGCTTTAAAAACAGTGTTTCATGGGTAATCAATAAGTAAGGTCCAAAATGAAGTTTTACTTTAAGGTGCACTAACTGTAAAACAAGTATTTAACATCGCCGTCCATCCTGGAACTGCAGTCTTCCAGTTGATCAGAAATTAACAATAGATTATTAGTTCACCTTCTGATGCAGAGGAAAACTTTGTGTGCTGCTGTCTCATCTCACTTTGTACAAGGGTCTCTTTCCTTGCTTTGCTGCTCTCTTACTACTTGTTATTGTGCACTGCGTATCTACTGCGTGACTCTGCTCAGCATTTTTCTCAGTAGAACACACAGAGCCAGCCACTGCAGAGCTGCTGGCTATTTCTTCTTACCTCTGAGGAGAGTGAAGCAGAACCCATTCACGCAGACACAGTGGAGAAAGGGGGGGGGGGGGGGGGGGGGGGGGGGGGGCAGTACAGGTGAAGATTAGTTACTTTGCCTTATCATCACCTAACTCATCACCTACTGTTGCAATGAAACTTTCCAACAAGTGGTAATCCCCAGAACATAATCCTGTCTCTGCTGCAGGACATTCAGTGAAACAAATTGACCACTAGGTTCTGATCTATTGTTTAAAAAGCAAAACGTTGGGCTAGTGTTGACAAGTTTTCATTACTTTATCCAAGCAGGAATGTTAATGACCACTGAATTAGACACACTGGGTTGAGACGGATTAGGGTTCAGGTAAAATTATCACAGTTTGGTTAAGATATGAATGTCAACCCGTTTGAGGCAGAGCCAGGTGGGTCGTGTTTTTATCACCCAGCACAATTTTTTGAAATCTGGCTTGCTTGCATATGCAGACTGAGAGTGTGCAGGGAAGTGGCTAGAGGTAGTTGTAATTTGCATATTCACAGATCTCTGAATGCCTTAATGAGGCAAAGGTGCAGTGTTAAAACTGTCATTTTATACCATGAAAAGATTATTTTATGGGCAAAGCTAATCTATTCACAACAACAGTTATCTCTGCTGTCCAAAGTTTACATGCAGACTTTCTCAGTGCTTTGCACACAACTCCTTATTTTTAGATTTAAACATTCTGCTCACATTTTCCATTCAGCGACGCAAGCCATAACTCTAAAAGCACTCAATGAGGACTGAGCCTAGGAAATAGGCTCATACCTGTGCAAAGGTTCAAAGAGTGAACAACATCTGAATTAGAAAAAACAACAAATTTAGCCCTTGTGAACACCATAAACTCAGGCGTGTGCTTAGAGTCTGTGGTCACTGCTGGGGGAGGGAAGAGCCGATTTGTGTTGAAGCAGGATTTAATCTGAGCTCTTGTCATTTTATCTGGCCCTGGAAAGGAAATTTGGGTTCATTATTGCTGTTACAGCTGCAAAGCTAAACATTTATAGGCACAAGTGTGAACAGACTTTGTGCTTGTGAGCAAGCAAATACCATGTGGCATTGAGATATGTATGTTTGCAGTGGTGGCAATTAGAAAGGAGCAAGTAGCATCGCAGTTTATGCATCTTTTATTAGATTTAAGATCAGCTTGAAGTAATGAGAATGTAGCTGGAAATCCCTTTTAACTGCCACAGGCTTTTAGAAACATCTTTTCAGAACAAAGCAGGACAAGCTTATTTATAGGCCATGCAACTTCTGGGTGCACATGCATCGGTCCAATTTAATCCCCACAGGATTTGTGGTTCATGTCCACCTCTGTATGGCCACAACCACTTTCCCTAATCCTTCTAAGATAGCTGTGCTGTATGTAAACTTTCATTTCCAATCATTTCTAGTTCCCACTCGGACTCTTTTTAATACTCTGCAATTCTCTTGTGAATAACTACATGCTGTCTCAGCAGTGGACAGACAAAAGCAGCAAAAGGACAGAATGAGATTCAGGGGCTTAGTGTCTATGGGACGGTGACCTTACATTGTTCCAAATGCAAAGGAGACTAAAAAGGAAAACCCGTGGATGAGGAGCCTCAGCTTTTGTAGCGCTTAATGCATAAAATGAATTTTTTACCCACGTCTGTTAGTTTGGAACTAACTCTAATTCCTCCAGTTTTCACCTCTCTCTCTCCCTATACCTTCTTCTGCTGCTATTCACTTTGCTTAACAGCTCATAAAACTGATGTCAAAGCAAGATCTTGTGTATGAGCGCATGTGATGAAAGTGGTGATAAATTTGAAATTGGATGAAGCTGATTGCGATAAAGGAGTCAAAGAATGGAGAGCGCAAACATGTAAGTGTGGGAGAGAATAATTGATTGTGTGCGCTTGGTCTCTGCGTGTGGTAGAAAGAGATGGCGTCCCAGGTTTTAAAGTCAGGTACGGTTGCAGAACGCTGAGCACAGTTAGCTTTTCTCCCAGTAATTGCCTCTCGCCATAAATGCTAATTTGGTGTCATGACTGCTTGATTGAGTCCCAGATGGGATTTTAAAAGTAGCCAGCCTCTGTCTAATCTCATTCTGTTTAACCCGCCCATCCACAGTCTCTCAGTGCATGCAATATAATGAGTGTATGCGGTTGTGACCTCAGACTTATACTGTCCTTTCTGTTTGTGATTGAACAGTATGTAAACTGTCTATAATCTGCTTTAGTTTTCTCTGTTTAAACTAATTTTACTTTTAGGCTTTAAAGTCAAAATTTCCAGCTTGTAACAAAAAGCGTAAAAACTAGTCCATTCTAATCATGAGCAATGTTAGACATCATGAATTTGAAAGATGAAAAGGGCATTTTTCAAAAAAGGAAAAGAAAAAAATATTGATTTTAGCATAAGACCTTTGTTGGATATATTTCTTTTGTAACCTGTGGCATGAGTGGATGGGATGGATGGACTTTGCACGCGTGTGTGTGCGTGCATGTTCAAAAGAGAAAGTAGTTCACACGTACCGTTGGCTGAATGTTTGTGGGGTGTCTGTGCCTGTGCCTATTGATTTGTGAACAAGCTTGAGAACTGGCTGAGGTGTCAGGCTCCATGCTGAGCACAGTCATACTCTCCTGCATTTGCACATCATTATAGTATCTAAAAATTCATGACTTTAAGCTCTAAATGTCTGGATTTGGCTGATACAAACTGAATCTATATATCGTCTTTAACCCAATCTTTAGTCAACTTCATAAGGAGTTATTCATGACCGAAAGCCATTATGGCCTGTTACTGCCCTCATGCTCTATTCAAACCCTAACAATTATAAACTGTTTTAGTAATATATGTATAAGTAGTTATTAATAAAGAAATACTTGGGTTCTACATTTAGCCCTACATTTTTGTGCTTATCTCTACTTATCTGATAACAGTATTATTTTGCTATAGAGCAATTAAAATGAATATTTTACTTGATGTGTCTGCTACTATTTATGTTTGCATTGATAAACAGTTTATTTGACTCTTTTATAGTGTAATTGGTAACATTATTTATTACTTATATCTATAATGGCACTTTTGCTACGGAGATAAAAATCACATATTATCTTTACCCCAAAGAGACTGATCATTGTAATTTCAGATGAAAGCTGTTATTCTTAGTTAATTTGACATGTGAAGTTGATTTCAGTATGGATAATGAAAGGTAAAAAAGGGTTAAAAAGGCTTTAGATCAACCACCTGCATGTAAATCTAATCTGAAAGAGGGTTGCAAACAAGCTTGCTGTCATGGCCTGGTCGGCCATGGCAGCCCTGTGTGTGTCTGTGTGAAGTTGGCGTCTCTCCCTATCTTTAGTGGTTCCTGTTTTACTTTGAAAGGTCTGTTTTGTCGTCATTGTCTTCTGCTTTGGTTCCTCCCTCTTGTTACCTTGATTCCCTGCACCTGCCTCTCCTTTGTTCCTCTGTGTATTTAAGTCTTGTCATTTTCCCCTGTCCTCTGTGGCTCCATTTCGTCTTTGTGAAATGTCACGTGTTTTGCTGTCCTGCCCGATCCCCTCTCGTCATCCTTCTGCCAGATAAGTTTGTCTTTTTGTGTTTATGGATTTTTCATGTTTTGTATTTTTGTATTTTTGAGATTTTTGTGTTTTTGTTAATAAACCCTTTTTGTTTGTACTCCTGCTCCTGGGTCCTCCCTTAACGCAGCCTAACATGACACTTGCTTTGCAAAAGAGTTGGGTTTTCAGACTCTGCTGCCTTTTGAGTATATCTAGATCAGTGGTTCTGATCTGAATTTGAAAAAAAAATCACTTTTTTTTTACCCTAGCCAGCACGGTGGCTTAGTGGTTAGCACTGTTGCCTCACAGCTAGAAGGTTCCTGGTTCAAACCTCGGCAGGGGGCCTTTCTGTATGGCGTTTGCAGTTTCCTCCGGGTACTCCGGCTTCCTCCCACAGTCCAAAGACATGGATGTTAGGTTAATTGGTGGTTCTAAATTGCCTGTAGGAGTGAGTGAGTATGAGTGGTTGTTTTGTCTGCATGTGGCCCTGCGATGGACTGGCAACCTGTCCAGGGTGTACCCCTGCCTTTCGCCCGTAGACGGCTGGGATAGACTCCAGCAGATCCCCGTGACCTTTCAGAGGATGAAACGGGTATAGATAATGGATGGATGGATGTGACCCTAATGAGGATAGAGTGGGCTCAGAAAATGAGTGATAAATCCAATAAAAAAAAAAAGTAAGGTATGCATTACATTGGTTTCGTTCTTTGGACAAAATGATGTTAATGCACGGTTCAATTTGTGCGGCAGTAAAACATACCCAAGTCTTGAATTTGTAAAAAAAATAAAAATAAAAATAAAGAAGGGTTCTAGGAATGTGCATATGAAACTGGTGGGGTTCAGTACCTACAAGGTTAAGAACCACTGATTTATCTACTTAATCCACCCCATTTAAAGGACACAACAGAATCAACCCTAAACCCAGTCTTAGTTAAAGCTCTTTTGAATGTCTGAGTCTCAGCTTCTCTCACCCAAAGTGGAAATCAGATAAACAATGTCTTTTTGTTGAGGTGCATTGTCCACCTGTTCCTTAGTTTGAGTTTGTCTGTTGAGTCTGTCTGAATTCTGAGTTTGTTTGTTTATTTTAAGTCTTACTTAAAGTACAGATACAGTCACCATAAGCGTACATTATGCATAGGAGTGGTCATGGCGTTTCACTTGTTAAAGATTTGCATGGATGTTGGTCTGCAGGGGTGTCGGACTGAGTTAATTCAGATGTGCATACTTTCAAGCAGAGTTTGAAAAAGAGAAAGATCTGGCATTCTACTAATTTGGAAAATTACAATCTAGAGAGACTTGGGGCCCGATCTTTGGCCAATCGGCTATTGCCGCTATTTAGGGATAATGTGTTGCGGGAGAGGCGTTCCCCAGAAAAAAAAAACCCTATCTTCCACCCTTGCTATCCACCCACTATACCCGGTACATTATGCATAGGTCTGTACATTATACATTATGCATAGGCCCGATCTGGCCAAAGATCACACAGACAATTCCTATCGGCTACCTTAAAGTCCCAGATATTTGGTGTGCTCCCGGTAAACACGCTCTGGTCGTCTATGGTTTAACTGGTGAGCAAGCCATTTAAGACGATGTCTGCCATTTTATCAGGGGTTCAACTGAGGCCAAATCACGCTTTTTATAGAACAGTTTTTATACAAGAGTTAATTCGAGAGGTAGAGCTGTTTGGCACCATTTGGTCGAGCTCTTGTACGAGCCGACATGGGTTGCAGGTGCTCAGACCACCCGCTATGCTTTTTCCTAAACCTGCGATGGCAAAATACTGAGTTTGAGGAAAGGGCAAAAGACACGCCCATTGCCACACCTACAAAGTGAGTAAGAGAGTCGACAAAATGTGTAGCGGCTAAAGTGGGCGGAAGATTGCATTAGAGGTTAGCGGAGGTTCCTATACCCGCAATTTGAGGGTAGCGGCTAGTGGTAAACGGTAAGGCGAAGGGTACGATCTGGGCCTTTGTCTAACAAGTAAGAGAACTCTTTATAAAGACAAACAATGTTTCAGTGGAAAGATTGGAATAGTGTTCACATCTGCTTAGCAATAAAAGAGTGGAAAGAAATTAATACATGTAAGGGACTGCTGGCATAGTATCACAAGAAGGTTAATATTTGTAGATATGCTTAGAATCTCAATAAAACTGCCAAAATCACAGCGTATGTGAGAGTAAGTACTTTCTATCATCCAAATTTTTGTCTCTTACAACTTCCTATCAGTCTTACAAGTTCCATGTAATTAAAGCCATTCAGGATTTTTCCAGCCAGCAGTAATATTACTTCTGCTGAGACAAAAATCCTCCTGACTTCTTCCTCTCTGATGGTAGGGTACAGGTGCATATATGTGACATTCTCCAACATGGGATATCTCATTAAGATTGGCATTAGTGGTTTCCAGAGACATGGTTTTGTTTCCAGGGTGAGAAAGCTGTGAGCTCCAAAGGAGACTTTCCACACCAGTCAATTTCGTTATCCCTGGGATCACATACACATGCTCTGTTGAGTATCATCAAGTCTTCTCATTTCAGGTTTCCTCCTTTCTCACTTACTCTCCATCTTTACTCTTCTTTTAGTTCTGATAAATGCAAAACTGGCATCTGTTATCTCAGGTGCTCCCATTATGCCATGCATACATTATGGGCCTAATATTCTGAGAAATTAGTGACTTCTTTCTCTTTGTGTGGTGTAAAAAAAAAAAAAAAAAAAAAAACACATTGAAGCTGTGGTGAGAAGAGGCAACAGTGACTGTTGTAAATAAGAACTATTGTTTTGTTTTTTTTCTCTGCATATACACAATTGTCGCATGATATGCATTGTATTTTTGTAATGATTCATGCTCTCAACTCTGCAAATAAGACTTGTATATTGCATTTTTTTCATCTCTACTTGCTCACTGCCTATGTTTTCTCCGTGTTTTGAGTCTGAAGAAAGCAACTATTCTTTGCTCCTCTTTTTCCTTCTTCCCAGTAGTCTAATGATCCACCACTTATTGTCCGCTTGGGAAATGCTGATGGTGCATATCAAGTTCTGCAAAGATGCAAAACCCCAAGTAAAATATAAGTTGGAGTAAAAATTATATATTTTTTTCTGTAGGTCCTCGGGGGAGCCAATATCCCAGGAGTGCTGGGAAATGAGCAAACTGTACAATTGCAGAAAGACTAAAATGAGAACAGAGATACTGGTCTTTTCACTTGAACCCTTGGAATCGAACTTTTTTTTTCCATGTCATTTTCTCTCCCTCTGCAACTGAAATAATTGGGTGTGTTTTGTTACAGTGCCACAGCCTTCTCAGATGACAGCTATGGGAATGTAAATGAAATGAAAAATGCTCCTTGAAAATGATCACTTACTCAACCTCTTAACTCATTGGCTGCCATTGACTCAATGGCAGTGAGTGTTTGGATTCAAACTGATGTTATAATACTAATATTTTATTAGTATTTTTATGTTGTAATTAGGGCTGGGCAAGTAAACGCGTTATAATCGCGTTAACGTGTATTATTATTGCTGTGATATTATTATTATTATTGCTGTCGTTTGTCTGTTGTTTTAAAAAATAAAAAATAAAAATAAAGAAGAGCAAGCCCTTGCTACAGTGTTGAATTTCCCTTTTGCATCAGCAGAAGCATCGGTCCGGTCCTTTTTCGATCACGCAATAGTAACGTTTACGAAATGCGAGTTAGCGAAGCACGCCGACCAGGTTACTCTTGGTCAAACATCTCAGTAGCTTGAACCATTAGGCTTAGCTCTTTCAGGTTGCTTTTACAAATTACAATAAAATGTAAACAAGTGCTCTGCAGACAGGATAATTATCCTCCACCAGTTGTCCCTCTGCATTATTAAAAAAAATAAATTCCCCAGACCTTGGATTTCATCATTTAAGTGGGTTGGTAAATGTCCTGCGTGCTATCACCACTCTCCGCCATGCTTACGTTATGATACCTGTGTTACAAACTACATATTCACACGAGACACAGTTGCGAGTCGCTTGCAGACTTGAATGAGGCTGATATTACATATCTGGGTAATCGACCGCGATAATGAGATGAAGTCAAACATAAACGGTAATCGTTATCGCGTAAAATTTTACCTCACTTTACCATAATACCAGTAACCGTTCCATCCCTATTACAAAGTTATTACACAGTACTTTATCTGCTCAGCGATGACATGACAGGATCTATGCTTACCTGATGTTAGAATAACTGACCCATCTCTCCTGTTACCACCAACATTTCATTGCATCTATTCTGTTTTGAGCTGAGGATATATGCTTTTTTTTTTTTGTTGATTCCAGTTGTGTTGCAGTTCTTGACTAAACTTATACCATCCAACTGCCTTCCCCAAAGATACACTTTTGATTATATATTTTTTTTTTGTTTTTTTTTTGCAACTTGCTTTGGCAGCTTTTCCATGCCATCAGTCCAGATTATACCTCTGTGAGCTGGAGCCCATACAGATGTTACCTGAACACTCCGTATGATGGTCTGTAAATGTGTGAATCATTATCTCATTTTATTTATCAAGTCTTGTTCATCGTTGGATGTGCCTGCTTGAAAACTATTAAGCACAGTCATAATATACAGGCACTTTGTTAGGCTTTGTTTGCTCCTCTCATTTCAGGGTCATTCCTACCTAACGCGACTCAGCTGTATATGAAGGGACAAATATTGCTCAGCCATTACTGCCTGCTTCTATTTCCTTTAAGCCATCACTGTAGACCTGGACATATCCCAAATATGATTGCAAATTGGTAGGATTTACTCACTAAAACACTGATTTTATTTGCTTCAATTTTCAGTGACTGCAAATCCATGAGGTGTCCTGGGTGTTTGCATTGGAACTGGAGGCCATAACACAGTACAATTAATATCCTTGTCACCTATTTCCATTACTCCTGCCATGTTGTTCCCATTTCAGCCAAAAGCTGACTTTTGTATTTTCTTCTTGTTCCTGTGGGTATGTAAAACTGCTTTTGTGTAATATCTGTTTCCCTAAACTTAGATTTAAAAAGCAATTTGTTAACAGCTGTTTTCTGTGTAAGCAGTGGCAGCCCCCCTGCTATGACTTTAAGTGGTGATCTTGCAGCTCTAATAAATGTTTTCAGAGCCTATTACCAGATAATACCTAATCTACCACCTTCTGTTTTGATACAGATCTGTAATAAATACACCCATTATCAATTCTAGATTTTATTATTTCATTGCATAAACATTTAAAACTGCAATATAGCTACCCAATCCACTGTTACGAGACATTTCATCACGTATGTAATAATTATTTTATGTCAACCTGGCATCAAACTTCATTCCCAAAAAATAAAAGGTTACAGATATCAGGAATGAGTAGAGAAAGAAGAAGACCCAGCAGCTAGCTCATGGGCAGGTTGACTCTAAACATAGGGATGCACATCATATGGGCACGACATCGGTATCTGCTGATAAAGATGAAAAAAATAAACATGCATTGGCATAAAACGATGATATTCCAATGGCAATATTTTTATTTATTTTTTCTGCCAAGCACGCCATGAGTATGCTAGTACAGCAAGGTTAAAAAAAAAGTGAGATGACATTACACTGATGAGCCTAAAAGAGAAACAAACCAAAAAAGTCTGCTGCGTCAGAAATAACAAGGTTGCTGTTTCCAAGGCATGCCCAACATCGATCATCTGAGAAGGAGTCAAAACCCACTCCTTCAACACCACTAAATTAATAACTCATCTTAAGCGCCACCATCACAGGCAGTACAAGGAATTTGTGAAGCAGGAGAAAGAGACTCCCACAAAAAAAAAGCAATCAGCAGCTGCTTCTCAACTCTCTTAATAGAGGCAAGAAGTATGACCATGACCACCCCGGGACAACGGGCATCACTCAGAGACTCCTGGAATTTACATGTAAGCTGCAGTAGTTTTCTTATTCTGTTATGGAAGTGTGTTTGAATCAGTCCCATCACTGATAATAAGAGCGTCATAATATACTGTTGATTTAATGTAAGTATTAAGTACTGCATCAGAAGCGTAGGTGGATTATACTGGTATTGGCATTGGCACAAAAAATTGTTTCAAAATATCAGCATATATCATGCACCCCTAACTAAATAAAAAAAATAACTGTTAACTCACAAACTAAAAGAAAAAAAAAACCCAAGGCATGGCTGAGGCATGTGAATAATCTGAACAAAGAAAAATGAAGATCTGACATAGAACAAAGGACGCCATTGAGTGTCAAGATTGAGACTCTGAAGGAAGTAATGAATAACCTGATGCAGGTGTGGTTATCAGTAACAAGACCCAAGTGTGAGACATAAACAAGAAGAAAAACTAATCAGAACAAAACTTCTTTAAAATAAAACAGAACAAGATTTCAAAAAACGAAAATCCATAGTCCAAATTTTAACACTAACACTTTTTTTCCCCTTGATTTGTTTTAACAAACACACCCAAGTTCAGATCAAAGAGAAGGTTAAAGTAACATCACCCAATACATTTACCATTTCTATCATAATATTTAAATGGAATCATTTTATGAATCAATTAGAGAGCAAGAGGAACCAGGTGGAAAGGTCATGAATGGTCTTTTAGTGCAGTGAAATGCCTCTACATACATGGCATAGCTGTACAATGAGGAGAGACCAAGAGCCAACCACTGGTTTTTCCATTTTGAGGGCAAAGCAGAAAGTGCAGTTAAGGTGTCTTGGAGTGATGTGCACTTATGGACACCCATAGTTTGAACATAAGGGTGACAAACAATGACTAGCATAAAAGTCGAAGAACAGAACAC
The DNA here is from genome assembly GCA_018398805.1 of Hirundichthys speculiger. NCBI lineage: Eukaryota > Metazoa > Chordata > Actinopteri > Beloniformes > Exocoetidae > Hirundichthys > Hirundichthys speculiger. The sequence goes on along the minus strand of JAGFBZ010002532.1, from coordinate 1,267,309 downwards.
CATTTGGGTTCATTTCAGGGATGCCTTGTCTCCCAATCACGCCTCTCTAAGTAACACTGCTGTCACTCACTTAAGTATTGAAGTACCTTAGCAGAACAACACAGTCCCTCTTTTGGAGCATTTTCCAGCCTCCTTGTCAGTGACTCTAAAAGGTCTGGGTCCTCTAAACGGCTTTGAATTAAAGTAAAAGCCTGTTCCCCAACCTAAAGGTGCAGGGAAGCTACCCTCCCACCCATTGGGGAAAACTCCAATTGCATTTCCCCATTATTTGATTAACTGAGACTTGGACAGAGTCAGCTCCTGCCAAGATGGAAACGACCAGAGCTCGCAGAATTGGAATCATAAGAATACAAAAGTATATTACTTTAAAAGAAAAAAAAGAAGTTCATGCAGTGGGGTTTTTATGACAAAAACATATAAGTAAAGGGGTAGACACGTTCCCAAGTAGAACATTGTGTCCAACAACTTCCCTGGATGGCACAGTGGTGCTTGAATTTATAGTTTTGTGGCTGATCCCTGCCAAGCGCTTTGCTTTAATCCTATATCACCACTTTAATTAATCTTGTGAGCATAATGTGACTCAAGAAATTACTGTCCATACTTGTAGAACAAAAGAGAAATAACTTTAAAAGCTGTCTTTTATTTACACTTTCTCAGCTGCTATTGATTTTTTCTCTGTACAAAACATTGTAATTCTTTTCAGCAATTCAGGAAAGTCAGTCAATCAAGACAATCTCCCATCCAATATAGCTATTCTTTTGTCAACCACTCAGTGATAGCTATATGATATGTAAAAAAAAAAAAAAAAGAGCCAGTCACTCATCCAAACATTTTCTTGTGCCATTGTTTTCCTGATTAATATCGAATACCAACAGACAGTGAACAGCACCTGGTGTGCCACTGGAGAAAAAATATATTGTTTGGTTTATTTGTGTTTTTTCACAAACTGCTCTATTTGATGTTGCTCAAATTACCTTAAGGGCAAATTCTGGTTTTCAACAAATGTAAACAAGTAACTCTGATCCGGCAGTTGATCTGACATTACATTTAACAACACAATGTCAAATTTCCATTTGTTCCTATTCTTATAAGCATTGAAAAGCAAGTACTAAAGTAAGAAGAACATTGCTGAAATAGGTTTATCGCTACTTCTGGTAACAGAATAAGAAGTTTCTCAGATGATACCATTAAATCAGAAAAGACTACAGTATAACACTGTCAGGTTGTACCACTGCTGAATTTATTTACTTTTTTTCATTTATGTGGAAAGAGAGGAATGCAGCATTATACTTACTAGGCCACAGAGCAAAATGCCGGTACAAAATCGATTGGTGAATACAGGGTTCAGTTCAGTTAACAAAAAATCAATAAGTATTGCATTACCTCTGTCTACGAAAAATAAAAACAGATCTCTAACCCTATGAGCTGAAAAAATAGGGAAGATTTGACTTGGACCTGAAGCTAAAGGTCTAAGTGTCTTGCTCAGGGACACAAAGAAAATTCTTGCTGACAAGGGAACCCTGTTAAATGATCATGGAATTATGAAAAAGTGTTTTATGTTACTGATTTTCAAATAAAAATGCCCAAAGATTATTGTATCAAATGAATTCATCCAGACAGTTTTATGTTTCTGCTCAAACATGATGATGCAAGCCAGACATGTAATAAACATGGATTTATAATGAAGAATGTATATATAATATATAATGTTGCCCAGACGACGCCTGGCATGGAGGCTACTCGCTGCTGCTCTGGGGACTTATCCCTGCGACGCTGGACGCTCCAGTTTGTGCCCGGTTTGTGGTGATTTGCGGTCGGATGTCGACATACTGTCTGCGGGGGCCGGATCGGTCCTCTTGCGGCTGGTGGAGACATGCCGCCGCGGACATGGACGGTGTCGCTGGAGGCCGGTTCAGGAAAGCTAAGTAGTCCTGAACTGCTACCCGCGGCAACCACCGCCACTGGATCCGGGCTGCAGCATCACTGAGCCGGGACGGGAGCCCCTGGCAGCCGAGGAAGCGGCAGCGTGGCCGTGATCGGCAAACAGCTGTTTGCCAGCAGTCTCCATGCCGGATGGGTCAGCTGACCTGACAGGGGCCGTCTGGTAACCTGGTGGGGCCCAGCACCGCTGGGGGAGATGACAACGGCCTGGTCCGGTACGCGTGGTGATTCACCACGCGTACCGGACCAGGCGTTGACGCCACCATGTGGTGGCTAGGGGTGGCTACAGCCACCACTGGATTAGTCTGAGCCACCCTTTAGCCACCCCAAGGAGGCACATTGGATTTATGTAGATCTAGGAAATATATTTTAAACATAGGCTTCTATATTTTTAACAGAAATAGCAACAACAATAATATATATTAGTAAGAATAAGAATCAGACCACAACGGGATCCCTACGCCCAATGTTACATGCAGTAGATCCATTGCTCCGTTCAGATCCCCCAAACCCCTCCCCCTGAATCCACCTGCAGCCCCCCCCCTCCTCTTCGATGCGATGTTCGGAGGTGCTGCTGAAGTCAGTTTGGAAACTGAAGAAAGCATGCAGTGCATTCAAGCAGCAAAACCAATGCTACAACGAATTCAAGGACTTTTGTTGGTATGTATGTTATCCACGAGTTTGCAGTGTTTGTGTAGTACTATTTATTTGACTGGAAATACGTGGTATAACATACATACCACGTCCTTTTCAGAATTCGTTGTGTGTTTGCCATTGTACTGTCATGAATAGTTGAATAACATAAATATACAAGTTAATATAAGTAAAGTGATAATGAAATACTGTTAAAATATATAAATATAAAATATATAAAAGTAAAGTGTATATATCTATATATATATATATATATATTTATTTATATTATTTTTTTTTTTTTTTTTTTTTTTTTTTGGTTGGGTATGCCACCCTAAGAATTTGCCTTGCCACCCACTAGCCACCATCAGATTTTTTTTCTGCTGGCACCACTGGTGGTGAACCGGGCTCTGGGCGGTTGGCTCCGTCGCTCGCCGGACTGAAGGAGCTCAGTCTTCCCAGAGGAGACGGTTTGGTTCATCGGTGTTTCCTCCTTTGATCTGGAGATATCTCACTTGTCATCATTATGGAGCTATACTGGTTTTAACGGCTGTTAACTGTTTTGAACGGCTGTGTCCTAGCTCCAGGCGAGTATGGAGACTACAGTATCAGAGATGACGATGTCCCACATACCAAAGGTAGTATCAGGACCAGATGGCATTTACATATTCAGCATATAAAGGTCTTGCTGACCTCGTGGCCTTCAAGCAACACTTTACCATATCAGTGCCCTAATGGGAACTCACCTCATGTTAAGCTCTTACCTGGTCACAAAAATGACTAAAGACAAAGCACCAAGCAAGACCAGTTTTTTCATCTTTTCTTTCTTTCTTTCAACTCACAAATGTGTCACAAATGGATTTTAGGAGTGAGACTGAGCCATGCATTTACTTCCCCACTAATCCACAAAGTGAAAAGAAAATGGTCTTCATTTAAAACTGGAGAGCATATTCCACAAAATGTATTGTGTCTATCCGTCAAAAATAAAAGCATAGAAAAACAAGAGTTACACTGAGGAAGCAGCAGTGAATTAGTGTTTCATGAACAAGAAAAAAAAAGGGGAAGCAGGTGAATGGAGACTTTGAGCAGTAAGTTTTCCTGCAGAAAAAAAAGCACTGCCCCAAGAGACAGTAGAGTAGTGTTCAACATGCACACAAACACTCTCAAGGAAGATGGCTTGTAAGTTAAATCTTGCCCCAACAGCAGCTTTCTCAGGGTAATCTATTCCACTGTGTCTATTCCATCCTCCCTTTTTTCCTTTTCCTCCCTCCATTCTTATTGTCTCGTATTTCCTTCATGCTTGGCTGATTCTTCCCCTCTCCTCACTTTATCTGACATTTTGCTGCCTAAGATAGCAGTATTTCCACATCTCATAAAAAGAAGAAAAGAAAAAAGCATTCCTAACCCTAACTGTAAAAAAGAAGACAGTAACTGCGAGCCGACAGCGCTGTACTCTAGTGTACTCTAAATTATTATTGACCATTTTCATCAGGGGTTTTCCTATTGGCTGTTGCTTTGTACATTTTTTTTTTTTTTTGTCTTTTGCAACATGGTTGAAGAAAATATGTATTTTATGTCAGTATTTAATATTTAATATAAACAGCTTTGGACAATCAAAAGGGGATCACTATTGTTTCTGGTATGACTTAAGGATCCTGCAACTTTTCTTCCCTCCTGATCTGTTTGCCATTGCCTCCCTTATGGCTTATTAAAATCTTGCCAGATTTCCAATTTCTTTCACTGTGTTTTTTTTTGTTGTTGTTGTTGGTTTTAAGAACTGGGCAACGATTAAAATTTTTAATTGCGATTTAAACGCATGATTTCCCTGATTAATCGCATTGTATACGGAAAATTAAATAATGAATTCAAAAGTAGTGTAAAGTGCACTTTTATTTAAATGTTCTGCTGCCATATGAACTAAAGTGCCATAACGTTTGTTGTTCAAACACTTAATATCAGCACTTTTCAGTAACACATATTTAGTGTAAATCTCATCTTAAAAAATGTCAAATAGAATAAAGCTTATTGCCACTGCCAGGGCATTAATGTCATCCTGTTTTTTTAAATGAAAAATAAAAAAAGTCTACCAACAAAATCCTGAGCCACAATCATAACATTAAAACAGGCAGATTCTAAGGTAACAGCAGAAACTTTTAATGGGGAGTTCGACTTGGCAGTGGTTACAAATAACCTTGTTTGTGTCAAATCCTCTGTCTGGAGAACTTAAATGAAAATGTCCATGTAAAAGTTCTGTAACTTTATCAATCTGTGTATCATTCGTTCTTTCCATTTTCAATTGTCAATCAAAAATTAAAAAATATTAAAAAGTGACATTTTATTTTGTTTTTCATTTTTTTTAATCTAACACAAAAAAGACAATAAAGTATATTTAAATTTTAGACTTAGTTAAAAAATACAAAATAAAAAAAACTGCCCATGGGACTGAATTTGTTTTTAATATTTAATTGTCCGGTTTACATGACCCGGAAATGGCTTTGTGCACGGCAGTTCAGGTAGCATGATGGCACCTGAATCACATACTATAATATTTGCAATATTGTGAAAATCTGAATGAAAACTCAGGCTCATATATAGATGAACCAAAGCGTTCTCCAGCTCTGCGTCTGACATAAGTCTTTTTCTCCTCAGATCATGACGAGCACAGAATCTTCTGATGCTCATTTCCAGCAATTGCAGGACACCCATCTGCTGTTGAATAAGTCATTGATCAAACTACTGTATTGGCCCAAATATAGGACGATATTTTAATATAGAAGTAATATTCTTAAAAATGGGGTCGTTATATTATCAAGGACGAGAATTTCTGTTGTTGTTACACATCTGTGCCACTAGATGAAGCTGCACTGAAGTAACCAGTAGGAGAATAGCATGACAGTGAACGCACGGACCAGATCGGATGATTGAATGGAGGAATGACGCGATTGTCTTGAACAAAGGGTTTTAAAAGTTTTGTTGTTGTCCAGAATTGTTTTTTTTTTTCAGACAGAATTGTTAATATTGCAACCTGAGTTGCTACTCAAACTGTAAAGCACTGATTTTTACCGCTCTTCATGTCCATTTTAGCTTTTCCTTAAGTTTACCTGCCAATTCTCTTCTGGCTCCGAACAGCCAGCAACAGACTTTTCAAAACAAAAGCATGTGAGCAACATGCGTTAACACACAATAAAATAAATGTCGGCGTTAATAAATTAACGTGTTAACGGGATAACAACGCGGTAACTTGCCCAGCCCCAGTTTTAAGATATACTACTGTTTAGCTGCGTGTAACAAGTGCTGACATCTAGCCGTTACCTCTGAGACAGCTACCAAATGTTGTCCGCCTACTATCTAGCAACAAACACAACATTCACATCACAAGCCACATTGTCCAAGTCTGATACCATTCTGATTTGTGAAAACATCTGATTTGACAGTGCATCAGACTTTCATGTGAATGCAGCCCACTGAATTGGCATATATGTGCACCAGATACATGTCAGTTTCTGTCATTTGTATCAACAGCAACATCAAATGGTTGAAAAAAAAAAAAAAAAACAAGAGTTACTAGACACTGAAACGTTAATGTAGAAATGCAAAACACTTTTTCCAACTGTCAGAAAAGTTCCGAAGCACATTGGTCAAGAACCTGACCTGATGCAATTTTCACACAACAATAATCTTTCATTTTTATTATTAGATCTAAACTATTGTAATTTATAGACATCCCATCTTTTGTCATCTTCTGTAAAAACATGAAAAAAAAAATCCCATTATTAAATTAAAGCATTGTTTTAGTTACCCGCATTTGTACAGGTGGTGTGATGACAGCACTCAGTGTACGCATGTAGGCAAAAGCTGCATAAATTCTAATACCATAAGTCAATTCTTATTCATGTCTCACTGCCTCATTGAACCACATATTGATATGATACAATTTGCATCTGAAAATGGTTGTATTCATGATCAGATTTTTGTGTACACACAGCCCTAAAAAAATAAGATGTAGGTCACATCAACAGAAAAGGATAGATCACTTCAGGCAGGTACTGTGAATGGAGGCAAATGTCTCCTCTGGGGACTGTTTTGGAGCTGATTGTGCAAGGGAGGATGCGTCATAAAATGAAAAACATATTGGGCAACCCTGAGCATCCCTAAACATCAGAACACAGCAATTCAGCAACAGAGTATCTTCAGTCAGAGGCTTTTTCAGATCCGCTGCGACACAGACCACTGCAGGAGATCCTTCCTGCCCACAGCTGGAACCATTTAAAATGAATCTTTGAAGACACTTAAATTATGACAGCGACTGCAACATACAGTTTCCTTTTGGGGATTAATAAAGTATTATTAAATTGAACTGGAATTTGAAATTGCATCCGTCTTGGTAGGACCAAATTGCGCATTAAGGAGAAAACAGGTAACTATGGCATCACTCAAAAGACATTTGCTCTTCATAAGTGCTTTCAATCAGAAAAAAACCTCACAGTGATCATTCTTGGTTTCTACCTTTCCCAATCACAAATGTATTTATATTTTTGCTTATCTGGAGAAGTCAACATGCCATTGTCTGTTCCTGGATTTTGTAATAAGAATTGCCCTTCATTTCTTAGTGTTTTACCTCAAATCACTCACAGAGGAGTATCATAAGAAGTGATCCCTTGCTTTCATCTTCTTCATTATTCTCTAAGCGTTACTCTTTGTGTACGTGTGTTTTTTAGCATTTTGTATCCCTAATGGTGTAACAGTGGATGCATGAAGATATAGGCGGTAAAAATGTTTTTGATTCTATGTATTTACTTTTATTTAAACAAGAGACAAGTATTGAGATTTGAAAGCTCTTTTTCTAGTATTCTGGCCAAGACAGGCACTAGTGGTTACCATAAACAAAAAAATAAAAACCTGAAATGATACAGAATACACAAACTACATTACATGCAAGAAGAGTTATGGTAACAAAGACATGGGAAGCTTCAAGCTGGTCAAATCATCCTACAGTCATGAGACATGTGAACGATGATGAGTCATTTCACTTGCTGCCAGATGTTCTTGCAATTAATAAATTAAAATTATAGAGTCTCTTGGTACAGTGAAGGGGAACAAATCTTAACATGACAGCTCCCCGAGGAAAGTAACTGAATACTGACTGAAATAGAGCTTTTAATATTATAGTCATTCTTTTCCTCATAGATCTTTTTTGTTTTTTCTTTATTGACTAACAAGTAAGAAAGATATTTTTAAAAAGTCTAAAAATACTGTATTTTGAATAGTAAATTAATAGTTGTCACTGGGCGTGGCAGCTCATTTATTTAGGACATTAAATTGATCAATTGGTGTAAACAAAACTTCACTGTTACTATCCAATAATTCAAACATTATTTTCAAAAAGTATAAAAGTTTATAAAATGCTATAGAATGTAATTTTAGGTCATAGTGATTGTGTGTGTGTGTGTGCGCATGCATGACTTAGACAGACAAAACAGGATGCCTGCTGAGCACCAAATTAAAATGCTTAGATGTCTGATAAAACACAATCATGCTATCTTCTTCATTTATTCCAGTGCACGTATTTCATAGTTTCAATAGTTCCATAGGTTTCCACATTGAGTAAAATAGTGTGGAGGAGTCTTATTTGAGATTGACAGCACTCACAGTGTCTCAAGATATCTTTTTGTTTATAATACTGTTGCATCTAATGTAGAATGTAGGTGGATTTAAAGGAGATGCAGATTCAATGCTGCATGTTTAAATTGAGTCTCAAACCCACATAATCACAGGCACCTCCTACACTGGGCTTAAAAGACTTGACTTTGTCAAGTCTGAAGCTGAACTTGTGTGAGTATATACACATTGAAGAGTTAAACCAAGGCCCAAGGACATATTTTGTGAAGAGAGGTTATTACATTGCTTTTCTGTCATAAGTTCTCCATTGCTGCTGAGATGAGTGGATTCTTCAGGGCCCTGCTCTTTAGCTTGACACGCTTTATGCATAAATTCAGGCAGTGCTAACCAGAGGATTAGAGAACTGATCTCAGACCAAAAGCTTACCACTTTCAATTAATTGACAAACTGTGAAAATTTTGCAAATGACATAAAGCAAAAGAGAAAGAAAAAGCATTTCTTCAACCAACCTGGAAAAGTGTCATTTAAGGCCTGACTGGGCAAAGCAAGACCTTCATTTGCTCTGCTCATATGCCAGTACTAAAGGTCTGCTGAGTATTATGGTTAGCTGCTTTTTTGTTACTACTGTATGAAGTAATTGTGCAGCAGGGCAGGGATGCAAAGAAGTTGACTCAGAAAACCTATCAGGTAATAAAACCTTAAAGTATGGCTCTGGTACTACTGCTAAAGATGGTGGTGATCCAGAAATACTATTCCATATGTTTGTTACTTCTAGATTGGACTACTGCACTTCCCTGTTAGCAGGGATGTCCTAAAATGTACACAAAAGGTCGATTTCTCTCAAATTTGTTCACAAATCTGTCTAAATCTGTGTTACTGAGCACTTCTCCTTTACCGAGATAATCCACCCACCTCACAGGTGTCCCTGATTAAATGCTGATTAGACAGCATGATTATCGCACAAGTGTGCCTTAGGCTAGCCATAATAAAAGGCCACTCTGAAATGTGCAGTTTTACTGTATTGGGGGGTCCGAAAACCAGTCAGTATCCAGTGTGAACACCATTTTCCTCACGTAGTGCAACACATCTCCTTCACATGGAGTTCATCAGGTTGTTGATTGTGGCCTGTGGAACACGCTGTCATATACGCTGATCCATAGCATCCTTAACATGCTCAATATGTGACATGTCCAGTCAGTATACTGGCCATGCAAGAACTGGGATGTTTTCAGGTTCCAGGAATTGTGTACAGATCCTTGCAACAAGAGGCCGTGCATTATCAAGCTGCAACATGAGATCATGGTAGGGGACGAATGGAACAGCAATGGGCCTCAGGAGCTTGTCATGGTATCTCTGTACATTCAAAATGCTATCAATAAAATACAACTGTCTTTGTTGTCTATAACATACTCCTGCCTGTATCATAACCCCACCACCACCATGGGCCTCTTGATCCACAATGTTGACGTCAGCAAACAGCTCACCCACACAACATCATACATGCTGTCTGCCATATGCCCTGTATGGTGAAACAGTAAGAGATGAGCTTCCGTGAGACAGTTTCCTGACAGTTTGTACAAAAGTTCTTTGGTTATGCAAACTGATTGTTGCAGCAGTCGTCAAGGTCGGCTGGTCTCAAGACAACCTTTGAAGATGCTGGATGTGGAGGTCCTGGGCTGGTGTGGTTACATGTGGCCTGTGCTTGTGAGGCCGGGTGGATGCACTGCCAAACTCTCTGAAATGGTTTTCAGAAACCCCCCCCAATCACACACACACACACACACACACCTCCCCAATACAGTAAAATTGCACATTTTAGAGTGGCCAGCCTAAGACACACCTGTGTGATAATCATGCTGTCTAATCAAGTTGTTGATATGCCACACCTGTGAGGTGGATTGGATTATCTCAGTAAAGGAGAACTGCTCACTAACACAAATATATTCAGATTTGTGACCGATATTTGAGAAAAATAGGCCTTTTGAGTACATAGAAGTAGTTTGGATCTTTGAATTCAGCTCATGAAAAATGGGGGACAAAAACAAAAGTGACGCATTGATATTTTTGTTCAGTATAAAAAGTCAAATTTTGAATCTGGATTCTACAGGATTTAATTGGATTAAGTTAGTTGTATTAAATTTTATTGAATTATAATATAATTGAAATATCTTTGATTGGACTTTATTGGACTTGTCTACTGTGTAAAGTGTATCAAGATGACTTTTGTTGTGAATTGGCACTATACAAATAGGTAAATTTTGACAGACTGACTTGCTCACATTATGATGTATGTTTGTTGTTATTCCATTTGGAATTCAGTGAAAAAACATTCCAATTTTTAATCAGTAGTTGTTTTCTCTCTTTTGTCTCTATGATGTTTCATTTAGGTATTCTTGACTGTAAAAAAATCATTGTGCATAGTGTGTTGTTAGTACTAAAAGGTAACCAAAATGTAACATAATCCCACTTGGAGTTCTCAGAACAGAAATAAATAACCTCAGAAAGACCTTCTCCTGAAATCAGTGCCTCCTGCAGTGTGACAAAAAAAGAATAAGGATCTTCTATGTTCCTAACACTCTTAAAGAAAGCAGGAAAAATAAGAGAAACATTTCATTAAAAACTAGAGGACAGAGGCAAGCCAAGGCAATTTTATTTGTAGAGCACAATTTGTACACAAGGCATTTCAAAATGCTTTACAGATGCATAAAATCACAAGAAGGAAAATAGAGTCATTCCATTAATCATACAAGCATAAAAAAAACCATTAATAAATTGAATAAAAAATGAATCTTAAAAAAGAATAAGTTAAATGAAAGAATGAAGAGTGCAGATAAAATCATTTCAGTTTTCATATACACATCTAAACAGAACTGTTTTCAACCTGGAAAACAGAAAAAAAACAACTTTTTTTTTCTTTTTTCTCACAATCTTATGCAGTTAAGATTGTGAGACTTAATACCATTTCCTGAAGCAACGGTGAATCTTCCAAAGGGAACCTTATTGACTCTTAAAGGTTTTGTTCACCCTGGCAGCCCAAATTTACTTTTTTTGGCATACCCAGATTGCAGCACAATTTATTTTCAAAAAGTCTGGGAGACAACAATAAAAAAGAAAAACAGACTGAAAAACTGGATTCGCACCACATTTGGCCTTAAAGATAGGATTCATATAAGCCTCATACTCAGGGCCGTCGCAAGGGGGGGGGCGGAGCCCGGGGCAGACTTGAGATGCGAGGCCCTTTTCAGGATAACCTATTGACCTATTGGTCAAGTGTGAGGCCCCTCATAGGTATGTCACAGCGCGGGGCCCTGGGCGACCGCCCCCTTCGCCCCCCCCTTGCGACGGCCCTGCTCATACTGACTGGCAGCCCTGTGTGTTTGTGTGTCTGTCAAGTTGGCGACACTCCCTGTCTCTTGTCTGCTGTTTCCTGTTTTACTTTGAAGGTCTGTCTTGTCCCTGTTGTTTTCAACTTCGCTTCCTTCCCCTCATTACCTTGATACCTTGCACCTGCCTCTCGTTTTTTCCTCTGTCTATTTAAGTCTTGTCATCTCTCCTGTCTGTGCTGCTCCATCGTCTTCCGTGGTCTACGTCCTGTGAGTTTTCATGCCGGTTGTTTAGCTTGTTTTCCCCCGTCTGGATTTTCTGTTTGTTTCCCTGGTATTTGTTGGTTTAGTTTGGGTTTTTCTCTTTTGTTTTATAAATGGATTTTGTTTTTGAACCTCCTGCACCTGGGTCCTCCTATCTGCCTCAAATCGTGACACATACATACACTATATTGCCAAAAGTATTTGCTCACCTGCCTAGACTCACATATGAGCTTCAGTTACATCCCATTCCTATTCAACATGATGTGGGTCCACCCTTTTACAGCTAGAACAGCTTCAACTCTTTTGGGAAGGCTGTCCACAAGGTTTAGGAGTGTGTTTATGGGTTTATTGACCATTCTTCCAGAAGAGCATTTGTGAGGTTAAACACTGATGTTGGACCAGAAGGCTTGGCTCTCAGTCTCCACTCTAATTCATCCCAAAGGTGTTCTGTGCAGGCCACACAAGTTCATCCACACCAGACTCTGCCATCCATGTCTTTATGGACCTTGCTTTGTGCACTGGTGCACAGTTATGTTGGAAGAGATAGGGGCCAGCTCTAAACTGTTCCCACAAAGTTGGGAGCATGAAATTGTCCAAAATGTCTTGATATGCTGAAGCATTCAGAGTTCCTTTACTAGAACTAAGGGGCTCTTCCATCAGATTGCCAGATAGAGAAGCGTGATTTGTCACTCCAGAGAACATTCCTCCACTGCTCCAGAGTCCAGTGGCGGCGTGCTTTACACCACTACACCCAACGCTTTCCAACGCTTTTGTTCTTGGTGATGTATGGCTTGGATGCAGCTGCTCCACCATGGAAACCCATTAATGAAGCTCTCTGCGCACTGTTGTTGAGCTAATCTGAAGGCCTCATGAAGTTTGGAGGTCTGTAGTGAGTGACTCTGCAGAAAGTTGGTGACCTCTTCGCACTAAGTGCATCAGCATCGCTGTCCCTGCTCCATCAGTTTACGTGTCCTACCACTTCCTGGCTGAGGTGCTGTCGTTCCCAAACAGCTGACAGTTGACTGTGGAATATTTCGGAGAGAAGAAATTTCACGACTGTATTTGTTGTAGCATCCTATCACAGTTCCACGCTGGAATTCACTGAGCTCCTGAGAGCGACCCATTCTTTCACGAATGTTTTTTAAAACAGTCTGCATGCCTAGGGGCTTACTTTTGTACACCTGTGACCATGGAAGTGATTGGAACACCTGATTCCCATAATCTGGATGAGTGAGCAAATACTTTTGGCAATTTAGCGCATGTATTGCATGCTTCTTTGGGGATCTGAAGCTCCTGACAACTTTAAAATTTAGACTAAACACAACTGTCACTTTGTGTTTAAAGAATATGTATGTCACTTACACTGAAACTGACACCTAAGCTTTTACTTCATGACACACAGATCACTTGCAAATACCAGTCCAGTCCACTTGGCCTTCGAAAAAAACCATGTATGGGTGGGCGAACGTCAAAATAGCATTCATCTGAATGTCATTATGCAGGATTTCCCAGCAGAATGTTGCATTATGACAAGATTAACAAGATAACCCTGTGATGAATTGAGCCCAGGGTCCCCAGGAAACAGCCGGGTTAGGCTTCAGTAGACCCCTGGATGGATGCTATAAGATGCTATATCTTCAAGAGATACAAGCTCTTGAAGGCTGAATATCAAGAGATCTTATTTGCCAACACCACATGCCAATCATGCATTGTATTCTGTTGAATACAATTCAGTTGAAGTGATGTTACATCTGTCAGATTCACTAAAGAAACTATAAAGGAAAGACAAGACTAGAGCAAGAGTAGTTCTGCAAACAGTCCTTCAGAAGATTGGCACCAGAGAGACACTTCATTCCTTAAACCGATTGATTCATTGTCAGACTTGCTGTTGATCTGTTGGTTTAGACAACATTGAATCCACAGAGACTGGGCAGGCGAGGGAAGAAAAAGATCAATGGTACCTTGACAGAGGAGTGAAGGGGGGTAAGGAAAGAGACTAAGAGGACCATCAAATATGACACAGTGAGTGTTAGAGTGATATGAGCTCGAGGTTCTATACAGAAATTGTTGTGATGCCAATCAATAAATATAGGCAACCAGAAAAAACTTTAACTTGCTTGCTTCTCTTGTAGAAAAATATCTGTATTGAAAAAAATTGAAAATATCCAAGAATCAAAGATAGGATTAGCTGGAGTCCGATGATTCACTGTGGCAACCCCTGAAGGGAACAGCAGAAAGGAAAAGAAGACATTTGACAAAAGTATCTCAAAAAAGAAGAAAAGAAAACAAAAAGAAATCCAGAATATTTTATGCCAAGGGCATAGATTTGGTCTCAGTATTGGTAGGCACATGTGTGCCCAATGAATGGGCTCCAAAAAGGAATGCAATACCTACCACGTCCTCTCTGAAAGAAATCAAAATCTAGTATGGCTTTGAAAACACGATAACAGATATTGTCAGATCACCTAAAGATAGTGTTAACAGGTTTGTTTAAATATTGCTATGGACCTTTCTGCCAATCCAAATTATTTGTAGGGACATGTCTCTCCCTTGCTTGACAGATTAGCCCCTTACATACTGGCTTTTTTTGCAGAATATTTCTATCTTTTCCCAGTCTCTGTGTGGATATAACTGCCACTTTCTGGAAGGCAAAAATTCAGAAAACCCTTTTTTTTTTTCAAACTCCAAGGTAGGCCCGGTTCTACAAGGGTGCATAAGCATGCATTGCACTCTCAGTTTATGTGTTTGCATGCTCAGTTGAAAAGAGGAAAAAAAAACTGACAAGTGCGCGCGCATTAGTGTACGTCACTCATCTGCGTCCAGCGCGCAGTTAGCTGCACCAGCAAGACGCTGCTCTCTGCTGCATCGTTAACACAAAGTAAACAATGGATATTCGGAAATGGTTCAAGCACAACCACGCCAGCAAGTTAGACAACGGTAGTCATGAGACAGAGACTCGATCTCAACTTGAACGTCGTGAAGTTAGTTTAGCTGCTGCTGGGAAGCAAGAAGTAGCCTCGTCCGGCTGCTCACTCCTGCCCGAGCCGCTGCCACCGCAGCCCCCCCTCCCTTCACCCCATGACCCAGAGCAGGCGCCCGGCCCACCCGACGACCTAGGTATGAAGGAGTCACTTCAAGTGCGTTTACAGAAGTATCCATCATTTTTTGGAGGAGTAAAGCGTTCCTTTTGCAGCTCATGGTTTGATAACAGAGAATGGCTAGAATATTCCTGCAAAAATGATTTTAAATATTATTGTTTGACTGGTATCATTTCACTTGAAATGACTGTCATGTTTAGTGATGGTTTTGAGCTGTATAGATAAAATTAGTTTGAATTTCTATGTTTTATTTTCAGGGTAAGAAACATCTGTTGCTAGATTGTCTGATGGGTGAGGTAGCCCAGACTAAATGTAGCATTTTCTTTGTTCTGCAGCAATATTGCTGCAATAAAGCATTGGAAATACACTTAAAATATTCTTGTTTTGCTAGTATCATTCCGCTTGAAATGATGGGAAAATGCATAATTTAGTGTTGAATAACGTGCCAGGCATGTGCATCCCCTCTGATCTGAGATGCACCCCTAGTCATTATTTTCTAGAACCGGCCCTGCTCCAAGGGTAGACAAAAACGATTTTAGAAAAGGAGAGACTGGTTGTGCATCCCCTCCGTTTGTAACTGAGTGCGACGTCAGAGTTTTAAACAACTGTCTGATCATGTATTAAATGTCCAACGCTATCACAGGAAAGGAAACTGAGACACATTTGTCTGCACAAATTTTTCTTCACTTGCTCTAAATAACTTAACAGTGTTAAATTTGTGAAATACAGAAATAAAATAACTTTCTCGTTCTTTGAACAGAAGATGAAATCAAGCATGATATCATGGTCAAGTTTTAGAACCACTAATGAAACAGTCGAATGAATGTGGATGCACTTGAGCAACATTCAGGTTCAGATCAGGTTATGGGCAAAATAAAATAGTTAAAATAGTTAATAGTTAAACCACTGGTTCTTAACCATAGGGCCGCGACCCAAATTTGGGCCGCCAGCGCCTCCCAGAGGACCACAAAAAACTTTCAGTTTTGCACCTGTGGGCCGCAAGGGCTGCAGGACTGCAGGACTGCATGCAGTTTTCGACCACGTGGTGGCGGTAATGCGTCACTCAGTTGTTTAACAAGCACTAATACGCAGAGAAGAAGTGCCAAAAATTGAGAAGTTTTTAAAAAGAAAAAATGAAGACGAACGTCCTGCCAAGCTCCCACCCAAAAGACAACATTTTTACGGAAATACAATCTCGACTTCATTAAATACAGTTTTGTAAATGAAGGGACAGAGGCAGTGCCAAAAGCCCAGTGTGTGGAGTGTGGGCTAATGCTGTCCAACGAATACCTCTAGCCCTCAAAACTACAGCGGCATCGAACACCCGACACTTGTGGGAAAACCGGTGGAATATTTTAAGAGGAAGGAAATTGGGCTGCAGATGCAGAAAAGGTCTGTCGTGTCACTCAGCAACTCTAAATGTTTGCATTTAGGTTCTAAATTTGCATTTTATTTTAATTTCATTTGCAGTTTATTTATTTTATTTAAAAAAAGATTTATATTATTTGAATGCATTTATTTTATCACCCCCTTTTATTGATTTCTATATCAAAAAAATATTTAGTTTAGTTATTGAAATTCATATTTTTTTAAACTCAACTGTTAAAAACTGTCAGTTCAGAGTACCCAGCCTTCTTGGGGTCCTTGGCGGGCGTGCTGGAAAGCGCCCCTTATGGGGACTCCTTTATTCTGCTGGGGGACTTCAACGCTCACGTTGGCAATGACAGTGGTACCTGGAGGGGTGTGATTGGGAGGAACGGCCTCTCTGATCTGAACCAGAGTGGTGTTTTGTTGTTGGACTTCTGTGCTCGTCACAGTTTGTCCATAAATTACACCATGTTCAAGCATAAGAGTGTCCATAAATGCACGTGGCATCAGGACACTCTTGGCCGCAGATCGATGATCGACTTTATAGTCGTATCATCTGATCTTCGGCCGTATGTTTTGGACACTCGGGTAAAGAGAGGAGCTGAGCTGTCAACTGATCACTACCTGGTCAGAAAGATCTTCAACTCACACCTCCGACAGAGCTTCAATCACATCCCGGGGGAGGCGGAGGACATCGAGTCTGAATGGGCTATGTTCCGTGCCTCCATTACTGAAGCGGCTGACTGGAGCTGTGGCCGTAATGTCGTCGGTGCCTGTCGTGGCGGCAATCTTCGAACTCCGTGGTGGACACCTCGGGTGAGAGAGGCAGTCAGACTAAAGAAGGAGTCCTTCCGGGCTTGGTTAGCTTGTGGGACTCCGGAATCAGCAGACAGGTATTGGCAGGCCAAGCGGGCGGTAGCTTTGGTGGAGGCGAAAACTCGGGTGTGGGAGGAGTTCGGTGGACTTCGAGGACCTTCTCAATCCCACCAACATGTCATCCTTGAAGGATGCTGAGCCTGTGGACTTAGAGGTGGACTCGTTCATTACCGGAGCTGAGGTCGCTGAGGTAGTTAAGAAACTTCACAGTGGCCGGGCTCCAGGGGTGGACGAGATCCGCCCTGATTTCCTGAAGGCTCTGAATGTTGTAGGACTGTCTTGGTTGACACGTCTCTGCAACATCGCATGGAAATCGGGGGCAGTATTGGATTGGCAGACCGGGGTGGTGGTTCCCCTTTTTAAGAAGGGGGACCGGAGGGTGTGTTCCAATTACAGGGGAATCACACTCCTCAGCCTCCCTGGTAAGGTCTATGCAGGGGTGCTGGAGAAGAGAGTTGGAGAGATTATGTCTCTCGGCTGGCCTGGGAGTGCCTCGGGGTTCTCCCAGAGGAGCTGGTGGAGGCGGCCGGGGGGAGGGAGGTCTAGGCCTCTCTGCTGAAGCTGCTGCCCCCGCAACCCAACTTTGGATAAGCGGATGTTAATGGATGAATGGATGGATGGATTGAAATGAATATTTTTTATTAATTTAAAGTAAACTCCTAATATTGATCTTTTTCATTATTATTAAAAAGCCTGACTTGATCCTTGAATTTTGGTCCAGGATTTGGTCCAGGAATTATCAGCCTGTTAGGTGTCTTCAAACAGTATGTGTGCAGGTTTACATACACATGTTTAATAAAAGTATTTGTGATAATCCCATTTTATAATGTCATTTTATTTGATAAGGTTTTTGCTTGTTAAACAGTAAGTGGATTTGGTTTATTATTGAATACTAATCAAACCGAGAGTGAGGTCAATTAAACCTATACAGTGTTAATATTTAATGAGCCCCGGGCCACTTTGTATTAAAAATTGGGCCTCAAGGTCAAAAAGGTTTAGAACCCCTGAATTAAACAACAGCATTTTTCTTGTTTTTGCTTGACCACATAGTCTGTCATGGAACACAATAACTTGCAGACAATGTCAAGTATCATTCTCCTTTCTGGAATGCTGATTTTATAGGTGTAAGGTCATGCATTTGAAGATTTTTTTAGCCTTGCTTTGTCAAGTGTGTAAAAGCCAACAGGATAAAATTGGAGCCATGTCGTTCCGTAAAGATAGGATTGATTCCGCAACATGCAAGTGCTTTATATGTTTCTGCAGTTTGTCCATGGAAAGCAAGGATTCATGTCCTTCTTTGTCATGAGTCATGCTTTGAACTGGCCTAGGTTGTTAAATGGTAAATGGACTGCACTTATATACTGCTTTTCCACACCAAGGTGCCCTCAAAGTAGTATACAATGGCATCTCATTCACACATTCACACACCAGTGGGCAGCAGCTGCCATGCAAGGTGCTGCCAGACCCACTGGGGGCAAGTTAGGGTTCAGTGTCTTGCTCAAGGACACTTTGGCATGTGGACAGTTGGAGCTCGGATCGAACCGCCAACCTTCCAGTAACTGGACGACCCGCTCTACCAACTGAGCTACAGCCACCCCTGCAGTTTCCTACTGCATCACAGATAGGAAACTAAAGCAATGTAACAGCATTGTTTATTTATGTCGTTCATTTCTAACATGAGGAATTTTATTTTTCAAAAAAGAAATGTATGTTTACACAAATTTTTAGCAGCTTGGACTTTGTGTCTGTTGTGGCAATTTTATTAATTGCACAAATTAAAATTATAGATCTTTAACAAATGCAACAGCAGAGCTCAAACTTTTATCCAGGTTTATTTCAGCTGAGCGCAACAGCGGGGGCACAGTCATGCAAGCCTGTCGGCTGGATGATTGCGCCCGCGTCAGTACAAATTAACATCTCTTATATACTAGTGGCCTGACAGACCAAAAGGCAAATTACATCTCAAAAACAAAGAAGGCTTATTCACCAAAAGGCAATTTACATCTCTTACACAAGGAAGTCTTATTGATCAAAAGGTAGGAACTGGTCGGTCATTTTACATATCTTAGACCAAAGAAAACTTTGTTGATCAAAGGCAGGAGCTGGTTAATCAATTAACATTTCTTGTAGCAAAAGAAATCCTTGTTGATCAAAAACAGGAACTGGTTCAATAAACATTTGGGGAGTGTGAAGACAGTCTCTGGGAAAGTTGTCACAATACACTGATGAAGGTGTTAGCAACTTTCGTCTGGAAATGTTGATTGAAAAGGGAGCTTTGACACCTAGACAGAAGCATTCTGTATTCAAATTCTACCAGGACACTCTTTCATCTGAGTTCTTTGTTATACTTAGCATTCTGTATTCAAATTTTCCATGACACTCCTCCCTTTTTATTAAATTTACAACATTTTTAATCATTCTATATCACAAAGAACTCCATACTCTGGTTTTCAATGTCTTCCTGGGAAGGCAAAGGAACAGAGGGTCTGACTGTTGAAGGAAGGTTGTAAGCACTGTAGTATTGAATATTCAAACCAAAGATTTTGCCAAGGAGATTATACAACAATATAACATCATAACAAAATGACACAGTGAACATAACAGCTGGATTTATTCTTGGTGGACATCCGATGTGCTGTGAGCCTCTGATGGTCATGATGATCAATCTTATGGGCTGCTCGTGTCCTTCCATGGAATAAGGGTACTGGTGTTGAAACCAGAATCAGCCCAGAGGAAGCTTACAAAGTAAGCAATTTTTATCGTTGCCGCGTGGAGGGTAGACTACCTCCACGGGAACTGGTCTCAGGGATTATTCTGCCCTGT
Source organism: Hirundichthys speculiger (assembly GCA_018398805.1). NCBI lineage: Eukaryota > Metazoa > Chordata > Actinopteri > Beloniformes > Exocoetidae > Hirundichthys > Hirundichthys speculiger. The sequence goes on along the minus strand of JAGFBZ010002532.1, from coordinate 1,247,364 downwards.
GTTGAGAGACCAGTTTTTTTTGTGGTTCTCAGGAGGAGTACCTGAGAACCGTCTGCAGTGACTTGTGTGTGTCCAGGTGGCCCCCTCAGTGATTTCCACTGCCGTATAGGCGGTGAGAAATATCTGGAATGGACCTCGTCACCCCCCAGATTTCTAGTGCATCCTTCGAAGTTCCTTTTGCTCGGATCCAATCACCGGGTCGCAAAAGGATGTAGAGGGCCCTCAGCTGGTCCTGGCAGGGACGCTTTCACTGCAGTCTGCACCTGTGATGGGGCTTTTGACAGGTTTTGGCAATAAACAATCATTTTGCTGTCACATGTGTCAGTAGAGAGAGCTCTCCACCGTGGGGGTTCAATTCCAATCATGGATGGTCGTCCAAACAGAATTTCAAAAGGACTTGAATTGTTTTTGTCCGTTTACACATGCGCATTTGGCCAGTTTAATTTTAGTGAACCGTTTCTCTCTACTGCTCCTCCTGACTCAGGGTGGTAGGAGCAGTGGGTTTTAAGATGAAAACCTAACCTTTCACTCACCTCTGTGAGGGCTTTGTTCACAAAATGGGTAGAAATTCTTCCAGGAATTCCCCATCTTGGAATGATTTCTGTCAACAGGGCCTTTGCCACTGCGCTGCTGTCTGCATGTTTGGCTGGAAAGGCCTCAAGCCATTTTGAAAACATGTCCACAATCACAAGACAATATTTTTTACCTTCTGATGGACTTAATTCTATAAAATCCATCATTAGGTGATCAAAGGGTTTGTTGGCTTGTGGGTGACCAGCGGGGTTCATATTTAAGGCTCTGCCAGCATTATTGGATGTACAGATGAGGCATTTTTTTACAATGGTTTTCTGCCACTGTGGTGAAGCCATTTGTGAACCATAAGGAGGTTATCTGTTGCAGCATTTCTCCCTTGGATACATGGTCCAACCCATGTGTCCATTTAGCAAACCAAGGAAAGAAGTGTTTGGGAAGGCATGGCTTCCCGCCTGGGGATGTCCACACTCCTTCAGGAGAGATGAAGCAGCCATGTGACTTCCACAAGGCTCTTTCTTGGGGAGTAGAAAAAGACTGGACAGCAGGGAGTGAAGAGAGGTCTGGTGTCTGGGTGTGTGTAGACAGCATGATGGGATCAGGAGGTTGAAGTGCTGCAGTTTTAGCAGTAACATCAGCCATAGCATTTCCCTTAGAGACAAAGTCATTTTTGCCTGTGTGAGCTGTACACTTCACCAGACACGCAACAGAATAGCATCTAACAGAGCAGAGATCTGTATCACATTTACCATCAGACTTCCCATCAGAACTTCAGCAGTCTGAGCAGGTCTGAGGACAAGACAAAAAAGATGAGAACATACAGCAAATCCTACACAGTTCTTCCTTGAGGGATGAAGTAAGGATGAGCCATTAACAAAGAGAACCGTCTCAGGGTTAGGGAGAGGTGTGTCTCAGATCACGGGGGTGGGGCATACCATCCTCCACAGAGGGGGGCACGTCTTTCAGGGCTTCTGGTATGTGGGGAAAGGAGAAAAGTTCGGAGGATAAACAGATGAAATTGTCATCAACTACCAGCCGCGCGGTTTTCTGGCATTGAGTCATTTCATTCATGGTCTGTTTATACATCTACAACAGGGAGAATAGAACACACCCTTATCGGGGGTAGGTTTCCAATCAGTTACGCTGTCCCCTTGACAAACAAATTGTCCTAGCTCATGCCACTCTGCATCAGATGGCTTGAACAATGGAATAAAAAAGGGGGGGTTAGTGAGACAGACAAAGCACAAAACATACATACAACACTTAACGTATCATCCATCCATCCATCCATTATCTATACCCGTTTCATCCTCTGAAGGGTCACGGGGTTAACATATCATATATATAAATATATATCTATATACATACTTTTTCTGTAAAAGTGTCTCTCTTATTCTGGATCTTGGCCACCTAGACTAAAGAAAGATATGCAATGCAAATCCCCTTCCTTCATATAGTTTGAATTTAGTCGTGTCCTTGCACGGCATAAATTCATCCAATTTTCAGAGGTCAGGGGCCATCTCCAATTTTTTTTTTTTTTTTTTTTTTTGGTAAGCATATGATGGAGTGGTATAACTATGCTTTAACATGGTGTGTTCATAATCACCTTCTTCAGGATGTGATAGGGTCTGAGTTATGTGGAGACCTTCAGCACCTGATGTGATTTTTTAGCCTTAATATACATTAGGTCCCTTCCCAAAAGATTTATGGGACACAAATCTGACAGAATAAAGCTATGTTTAAAACTTCCTGTTCCTGGAGAGAAACAAGGAAGTGGTACAGTAAAAGTCTCTCTTTGGCGGTGACCAGATGCAGAAATTGAGAAAATTTAACGTCCTCTCAGAAGAGCAGGAAGGTCAAACACGATTTTAACACAGGATGAGTCGTGCAGAATCTACCATGAATGGTTCAGATACACCTGTTACATCCAAGTTAAAAACTGGAAAAGACTTACAAACATCATTACAGAGAAAAATATAAGTTGTAGTATGTGTGTGTGTTACTGCAGCTGCAGGTTTGTGTGTGTCTGTGATGTCTCACTTCTCCTTTCACGCGTCATCACATCCTCTGGGGTCGTTTCCTCCCCCTCCCCGCACCCACCAGCCCACCCGGCCTCCCATGACAAAATCTCGAGCGGTTCCGGGACATTCACCGTTCCAATGTCCAGTTTGACCAGTTATGGCATTGGTCAAGTTCTCCAGACTGCTAGTTGCCGTTACGTCTGTCAGCGGCCGCGGCGTCTGCCATGGCTCGCTGCTGAATCAGTCCCAGAGAGCAGCGTTAGTGTGGCTGTGTGAAGTTCTGAGTCCCTTTTGGTCGCCGATCTCTGCTTTTGTCAGACAGCACATTCAGTGTATAACATGCATGTCTGTGAAGCTCATCCAGGTGTGATTTATATCTCTTATATATAATCCACGTAAAGTTGATGAATTTGCGCAGCACCATCAGGTTTCAGTCCATCCATAATTGCAGAACACAGAAGCTTTCCAGGGCCCAAGAGGACCGGTACGATCATCAGGTCCATCTAATCCAGAGTGTATTTTGGTGGTCCCAGCATGATCAGTCAGCCAACTCTGAGTGGTGGTTGAATATCTCCTCGGCCTTCAGTGGCCTGTCTCTGTCTCTGGGAGCGACAAACTGCGCTGGTTGTGTCAGCTCCAAGATTTTAATTTGGAGACGGTGAATGCGCTGGACCGACACGGGCATCAGGCGACGCAGGAGGACCGGGAGAAAACTGGAGGCGGCAGCAGCGGAAGAGACGAGTCCAGATCCGTGTGCAGTCTAGTCGCAGTTTAGCCTGTATAGCAGGAACAAAGGCAGAAGAGGTGAAACATCACTGTTTTACAGACGCGGGGCTGAGAGCTAATCTGGCTCCCAGGTACTGATGCGTTATCAGTCCGTCCAGCCACATCTCCACTCAAGCCCCGTCGTCCTTCTAAATTTCATATACATGCTCAAAAAATAAAAAAAAATCAAATCAAATACAATCAATCAACCTCTTCTAAAAAAAGAAATTAATAGGCACCTGTGGTGCTTCTCTATTTACCAATAATACCATCAGATCTGATTTTTTTTTTTTTTTTTTTTTTCTCTTTTTTTTATCAGGACGTCCTATTTCTTTCAATACATTCCTTTACTTTCTAGATCTGAGTCGTACTGAGACTCTCACCCTCTGGAGATCCACAATCTCTCAACCTTCATTTACACATCCACACCCCCCGGGCCCATACTTCTTTGACATGTCTTTACCGGTTGGAGTATCTTGGAGGACTGTCTGGCTGAACAGATCTGTTACCATTTTCAGTCAGGACGTCTCCTGCTGGCCTTTCTGCCTTCGTGATCCTTCACCGGCGCAAAAGTGCTAAAATGCCGCGTCTACTTGTCCTCTATTTCGCACTAAATGCTTCGTAGATACAATAGACTTATCCTTCAGACCGTATTTTATTTCCTAGGGTCGTTTAGGTCTGCAGATTCACCCTAATATCAGACCAGTCCTCTCAGATAGTCCTAAATTAAAAAAAGGAGCTCACCCTGTTGCCTCTGATCGGAGTTCTCCTAAGGAGGTCCGATGATTCCAGCGGTGTCCCGAAGTCGGAGCGGTTTCGTCCTGGTCCCTACATTATTTTCAATCGTGGTAGAGCTGAGGTAATTTGTCCTCACGGCGGCCAAACCACCAGGGACCTCTCCGACAAAGTTTCACTCGTGGAATCCTGTTCCGTGACGCCAAATGTTGTGGCAATTTTATTAATTGCACAAATTAAAATTATAGATCTTTAACAAATGCAACAGCAGAGCTCAAACTTTTATCCAGGTTTATTTCAGCTGAGCGCAACAGCGGGGGCACAGTCATGCAAGCCTGTCGGCTGGATGATTGCGCCCGCGCCAGTACAAATTAACATCTCTTATATACTAGTGGCCTGACAGACCAAAAGGCAAATTACATCTCAAAAACAAAGAAGGCTTATTCACCAAAAGGCAATTTACATCTCTTACACAAGGAAGTCTTATTGATCAAAAGGTAGGAACTGGTCGGTCATTTTACATATCTTAGACCAAAGAAAACTTTGTTGATCAAAGGCAGGAGCTGGTTAATCAATTAACATTTCTTGTAGCAAAAGAAATCCTTGTTGATCAAAAACAGGAACTGGTTCAATAAACATTTGGGGAGTGTGAAGACAGTCTCTGGGAAAGTTGTCACAATACACTGATGAAGGTGTTAGCAACTTTCGTCTGGAAATGTTGATTGAAAAGGGAGCTTTGACACCTAGACAGAAGCATTCTGTATTCAAATTCTACCAGGACACTCTTTCATCTGAGTTCTTTGTTATACTTAGCATTCTGTATTCAAATTTTCCACGACATGTCATAACCACTTACCCTAACAAATCGATAATAACATATCCAAACCCTAACCAAGGTCACACCTGATCAGTAACCCAAAAACACTATACATCCATAGATTTTCAAAAACGGCTTTCTCCCTGACCTGTCCAGGGTGTACCCCTGGCTTTCGCTGGGATAGCCTCCAGCAGATCCCCGTGATCCTACATAGGACCAAACTGGTATGGATGGATGGAACTTCCTCCTCTTCACCTTTCTCCTACATCCAACTAAAGGGCTACACAGAAAAAAGGTTGTTTTTGCTCTTTCCCATCATAGGACCAAAATAAACTCTGAAAGTTTGCCTTCATTCCTTTGTACAATGTACCAGTTCATTTGTGCCACAGGGAGCTCAGAAACCTCTTCCCCTGTGGCATCACCAGGCACCATCTGCAGAATCCCTCACATGGCTTGGCAAGGCCCACAGCATCTCCCCTATGTACCCTTCCAAGCATCTCTAGCAGGTCAGTTAATCCAGTTCTCCTTTTCCTACCCCGAGGTGATAGCAAATGCATTAGAACTATGTGACGCCTGGCCTTGCTCAAGTCTGCATAACATGCACCAGAGGAAACATTCATTTTTCAGATGAAAGACTTATATCACAGCCCCATATGTATACATAAAGCTCTTTAGTTTAGTACACCATCTGCTAATATAGACTCTGCGAATAAGCTGGAATAGCTGGAGGAATCCCAGAAGGACATGTAGAAAACATGCAAACTGCAGACAGAAAGGCCTCAGCTGAGAACCAGGAATCTTCTTGCTGTGAGCTAACCCTGCCAACTACAACACCATCGTGCAACATGCAACGCTAAACAGGATGTCAGAAATTGTGTTTTGCTTCATTAAGACCAGGCTTTGGCCCCCACTGGGACTGTAGCCCTGACAAGGTCAACGTTGAAACAAACAAGGCTACGGGGAATGGAAAGATCCCAATGATGGAACAAAAATGACTATCACATGCACATGTGTGCACACACCACTTCACAAAGGTATAAAAGTATCATGCTCATTTTCTCAGTTTATATTGCATTTCACTCAGCCACACATTAACCAACAGAAATGCCATTTCAAATGGAAATAAAAAACACTAGCCCTGAGGCATTATCTGACAATCTTATTCAGCGGTTCCCCAGTCTTATCCATTCATCCTTATCATGCATGTCCCCCAAGGCACTACCATGGCCTTGAAACAGAAAATCCACTGGTGTTCCTTAAGCCTTTATAGATATTTTAACACAATGCAAGCACTTGGTGCCACCCACCCAAGCTAACGCTAACAGCCTGTAAGCAGTTAAGACTGCTTACAGACTGCACTGCAAAATCTGAACTTTCTGGTTATTTTAAAACATTACTGCCCATCGAAAGTTACTTGACAGAGCTTCCTCCTCCTCCCTCTGGTGATCCCATTGAGCTAATGAAGTTTGACATACTGCCACACTTGGAGTTTGTCATGGTTTATTTTCAGTTGAAGAAAAGATTTGATTTTTCCACTTTCATTTTGGTTATGGTTTTAGTCAGAATTAATGATTATCTAATCATTATCAAAATGTTTCCTGACCCTAACACACTTTATGCAGAAGCCCTTTCCCAGCATAGTTTCAAAATAAACACAGAGTTTGCCTTCATCCCTTTGTACCAAGCCCAAGGTTCATTTTCACCAGTGGGAGCTCAGAAACATCTCTCCCTGTGACAGCACCAGACACCATCTGCAGCATCCCTCACATGGCTTGGCATGGCCCACAGTGTCTAATCCATGAACCTTCCAACCATTTCTGGCAGGTCAGTTAATCCAGTTCTCTTTTCCCCACCCCGAGGTGACAGAGAATATGTTAGAACTATGTGATGCCCGGCCTTGCAAAAATCTGCATAAGATGCACCAGCGGAAATATTCATTTTTCAGATGACAGACTTATACCACACCCCCATATGTACACATAAAATCCTACGGTTTATTACACCATCTGGTCATATATACCTTAGAGCGTGCCAGGCCCTGAGGACAGATGTGTAGAATCAGGGGCATGAGTAATTAATAATGACAAGCATTCATTATTAGCTTTTCTGCAATAAAAAACAAAATGCAACTGCCCAGCACTACACTGCCAGCTGGAATACCCTACCAGTGGATTTTTTGGACTCAACAAATATGAGCCTCATACAAGTTGCTGGAACAGTTCCATACTCAGAGACAATCTTCGAACCTGACTCTGCACAGACTTGTCAGGAACAACAACCTTACATCAATAATAATGTGATGGAAAAAAGAAAGCTGTTGCCTTGCCAATAAATTGACTTTAAAGAGCTAAAAGAAATAAATAGTGTGTTTTCTGATTTGAGTGAACAATTCCTTGGAGTTCAGGCTAACCTATGGTAATATAAACCCTGTCAGAAAGAAATCACCTTGCAATAAACACGTTGCACTGTAGTGTTTGTACCCTGGTTGGCCATAGTATAAGAATTCACTTCTGACATATGTGAAAAAATCCTGCCCTGCATTGCCTGTGTCTTATTAACTCCTATCAAAAAAATGGGTCATCACTATTGGCAGATGAAATTAAAAGAGTGGCCTACTTAGGGCCATTTCATGTTTTCATAGCTCCTGTAACTTCAATGACACTAGACAGTGTGAGGGACTGGCCCCAAACTGAGCAAAACTCCCTGGAGTCACCTGAACTGGACTGTTTGGATTGTTATCTTTCTTAAGAGACGAATGAAATTAAATGTTGCATGAATACAAAGCCAGAAAGCATGGACCAAATTAAGTGAGGAAAAGCTGGAAGCAAAGGAAGCAACACAAGGGAGCCGAGCAAAGAAAACGACAGCTGGGATGTGAAGTTAAGTCAGATAAAAGGGAATAAAAGAAACAAAGAGCATTTTAGTATGAAAAAAGAATTTCATGGAACAGAAGTGACAATATGGGGTCAAGGTAATGACAGGGAGTGTTAAAGACAAAGAGAGCGCAGGAGAAAAAGAGAGAGTTTGAAGTTTCATGGCAGTTAGTTCTTCTTCTTCTCTCATTATCTGCCACAGTAACAGGTGTTTTCTGTAGGCGTTATTAGGATAATAATGCAACGCATGTAACCACTGATGGGGAATATTTAATTGAAGTCGACACAAACAGATTCACTTTATTGTTATATCGCCTGAACTAAAAAAGAAATTCAAAAATTTCCACAGCAACAGCTTTGTGCTGCAATATCTACAAGCAGGTGGTAATTTAAGAGAGAAAAATCAAAGGGCATTACAATCAGTGTTTAAAACTCAGATACGGTTTGTGACCAGTCATTGCCTCAATTTGTATTTCCTGCAGGTTAAAAACTGGCCTTCTGGCTCTGAAATGCCAGAGAATGAAAGTGGTTCACTGAAAAAAGTAGAGGCCTAAAACCATTCACTGTTGTACAAAGAGAAAATTAAAAAGCAGGTGGCAAGAGATGATACACGTATACGATGCCATTGCTCAGAGGGAAAAGCAACATTGCCTGACTGGAGGAAGTTCACATATTGCGAGTGAGAAGTCCATGCATTAATATCTCTATTTTGGTTAAAGGACTATGTGAAATACATCAGTGGTACTTTAAAAAATTAAGACCAATCAAATAAAACACAAAACACTACATTATTTACATCCACTTTTGGGTAATAGATCACTATTTATTGGAATATTATTTAAGCCGTATCCAGCTAAATATTATCCCATTGCTGTCAATTGTAGATGTTTGGTTAGTAATAATAAATATGTAGTTAGAGTTGAATATTGATTATAACATGGCTGCAGGCGTGCATCATGTTGCTTTAATAATGCCCTACACAAAATAACAAGCCAAGTGAAGACTTACTATCTCCCTGTTCCCATGCATTTAATATAACCTGACTACATTTTAGAGATGTGAACAAACCAAACGATTTTTATATTTTTTGTTCTTGTGAATCTGAGCCTGAGTAGGTATTTGGACAGTAAAGTGGTCTTAGTACTTTCAACTACCAGGTATTTCCTGGAAACAGCAGTTGAGACGTTCCATGGGATGCACTTACTGTATTTTTCACAATACTGTAATCTGTAATAACTTCTTCCAGCTCTCCAGCTCTAAGTTTAGAAATGTTTACACTGTGTGGCATCATCAGGAAATTGACCTATTTCTTAAGCTTGCACTATTCAATCAAACATTCTTGATGTTTGATTCACTTTACACTCATTCCTCAAAATACTCGGCTTGTTCATTTGGTATAATTGGTAACTCTGGGATTTACAGATATATTTTGAAAAAAAAACATTGATGGATGTGAGCTTCTCTAAGCCGAATTCTGCACAGAAAGAGTTTGTAATGATTTTGTGGTGCAAGTGGTTAAATATTCCACATATACATCAGTCAATATTAAGTCTTGTATTTTTGTAAAAAAAAAAAAAAAAAAAAAAAAAGTGGCTCCCTTTTCATCTTAATTTAGTCTCCCTCTTTTCCTCTTTAAAAGTTGTCTTCTCCTTGCAAAGCCATTACATCCTGCAAATAGTCACACTGAAAATATATTTTGGAAATTTCAAATAGAAGAATTGACAGAGAGACGGGCAGAACTGTAATTCATAGGGGATTGACAGACAATAAACAAGTGGACAAAAATAAAATAAAATAAAATAAAGTTGAAGACATAATAAGAACTGATATGAATGATGATATGACGAGAAAGGATAGACGCAAGTGAAAGAGAGAGATCTGGTTCTGATCAAACATTCAGTAGGTGTTATTAAAAAAATGTCAATGAAGAATGCACTCAGCCTGGGATTTATTCATAGATGTATTTATAATGCATGCTCGCAGAATGAATGACTTCCCTTAGCGTGTGTGGCACATGTGTTCATGTGTGTGCAGCCTATTTTTGTTAGTGCCAAATTGTATGTAGAAGGGGTACATGTGCAGTAAGGCAGCAAGACAAAACAAGTACTGATTGATGAGAGAGCTTTTGTTTTCATGAGCCTCCCAAGAGAATTCACCTTGAAAAAGATTTGGTTTCTCACTTCACACTGCTCCTTCTGCTGTCTGATGAAGCATACACCATCAGTCTACAGCTTGTGTGTGTGTGCGTCTGTGATCTTTGTTTGCTTGTGTTTTGCTTGTGTATTTTTGTGCAGTATGTACGGGTTTTCTGATCTGCCTGCATTCTTAGAGTTTAAGTGTAGCAGTGTAGCTGAGGATGAACTGAGTTAAAGATTGCATCTGTAGTAGTTTGTACTTTGAAGTAATTATTATTGGTTACTCCATTTACCACCTCAGGTGCAGAACAAGTACAGAGAGCAAAGCAAGTCTGAATTGGGTGTATTTGGTTGTTAGCTGTGATAAAACAGGAGGTGTTTTCAGAAGAAGAGAATTTTAAAGAGATTGCTGAAGATAGAGAGGAATGCAGCTGTTCTAACAGCTTTCAGTAGCTCATTTAACCAATGTGGAATCATAGCTGAAAACAGTCTGGATTGAGTCAGCTGAATGCACAGACATGTCTTGTACCAGATGACGTTCCTGAGGGAAATGCTGACAGAGTTTAGATGGTGCAGACCCCACAGTTACTCTTTATGCATACAAAAGTGACTTGAATTTGACTCAAGCAGCCAGGGTAGCCAGTGGATATCTGAATGGTCAAACGACATGTCTTCCTGATCAAACAGCAGACACGGCATCACATTCTGGACCATCTGTGGTGACTTTGCATGTTGGAAGACCTGCTAGAAGACCACTGCAATACTTAATACGGGAGAAAACCATAGCCTGTATAAGGAGTTTAGTGGCACCATGAGTAAGATGCAGTCTTATTCATCTTATACAAAAGAGTTTCAAAACACCGTGAACAAGACATGGAGCATGAAAGGGAGGGGAACTAGTGATAAATCATGAGACACAAGTCCTTTCACAAGTTTTGTTGCAGAGAAAGTTAAAGAGGTACTTTTATGTTGATATGCTTAATGGACTTATTGGCTGGGATGACCGGTACATCAGTCTTCGAGTTTAGTTGAAGCACCTTATTATGTCATGTAAAAGAAAACCCAGTGAAATTCAGTTAAAACTGTGGGACCATCGATCAAAAATGATTGATAGGGATCACCTGCGTAGTGTAAGAAGTCAGGTGTGAAGCCATGAGAAGCCATGCAAGTGGATGACTGGGTGGAAAGAGGTGATGTTTTTTGTTAAGAGAAGGGCTCTCAGTAATGGGCTTTGGAGCTCCTTCTCAATGGGTCAGAGGGACATGGGCTTTTGTCCTTGCCATGTTACCCAGAGAGAATGCCCAGTGAAGTATGAAAGACTATTTATGAAAAGGCCCAGTACACTGCTGAATTTCAAATAAAGTCTAAAGCAGAAAGTTGATGCTGTTCCAGTACTAGAAGCTTGTGACTCCGCAAATGGAACACAAAGTTGTCATGCTCTGTCAATCAGCTCATGTCAATGCATCACCAAAACACCAGTAAATTTCACTCATTATTATGCCAAAACAGCCTCAGTTGCTGAAAGCTATGGTGCCAACAGTAGTTTTGCAACAGCATTGTTTGGTTTTCTGTTTTTTTGTTCTGCAGATGCAAGTTGGCATTTTACTGCACTTTTCTCATATACTCCTATTAAAATGAGAGGTCACAAAAAAATACCTAGATGGTTACTAAAAGACGACATTATTTACAATGTTACAGGTAACATGTCCAGCTGTAATCTTTCATATTCTGTATCTGATCCTGGCTCAAACATACACTATACTGCCAAAAGTATTTGCTCACCCATCCAGATTATGGGAATCAGGTGTTCCAATCACTTCCATGGCCACAGGTGTATAAAATTAAGCCCCTAGGCAATGGGTCGCTCTCAGGAGCTCAGTGAATTCCAGCGTGGAACTGTGACACGATGCCACCTGTGCAACAAATCCAGTCGTGAAATTTCCTCGCTCCTAAATATTCCATACTCAACTGACAGCTGTATAATAAGGTAATGGAAGTCTTTGTGAACGACAGCAACTCAACCAGGAAGTGGTAGGACACGTAAACTGAGGGGGCGGGGTCAGAGGATGCTGAAGAGCATAGTGCGAAGAGGTCACCAACTTTCTGCAGAGTCAATCAACCTCCAACCTTCATGTGGCCTTCAGATTAGCTCAACAACAGTGCGCAGAGAGCTTCATGAATGGGTTTCCATGGTGGAGCAGCTGCAACCAAGCCATACATCGCCAAGTGCAATGCAAAGTGTTGATACAGTGGTGTAAAGCAGCCGCCACTGGACTCTGGAGCAGTGGAGGAATGTTCTCTGGAATGACAAATCACGCTTCTCTATCTGTTAGAGTCTGGGTTTGGCAGTTGCCAGGAGAACGGTACTTGTCTGACTGCATTGATCCAAGTGTAAAGTTTGGTGGAGGGGGGATTATGGTGTGGGGTTGTTTTTCAGGAGCTGGGCTTGGCCCCTTAGTTCCAGTAAAGGAACTCTGAATGCTTCAGCATATCAAGACATTTTGGACAATTCCATGCTCCCAACTTTGTAGTAACAGTTTGGAGCTGGCGCCGTCCTCCTCCAACATGACTGTGCACCAGTGGACAAAGCAAGGTCCATAAAGACATGGATGGCAGAGTCTGGTGTGGATGAACTTGTGTGGCCTGCACAGAGTCCTGACCTCAACCTGATAGAACAACTTTGGGATGAATCAGAGCGGAGCCTGAGAGCCAGGCCTTCTCGGCAAACATCAGTGTGTAACTGATGGTCAAACATAGTCAAAAATCCCCATGAACACACTCCTAAACCTTGTGGACAGCCTTCCCAGAAGAGTTGAAGCTGTTCTTGCTGTAAAGGGTGGACCCACGTCTTGTTGAATAGGAATGGGATGTAACTGAAGCTCATATGTGAGTCTAGGCAGGTGAGCAAATACTTTTGGCAATATAGTGTATGTATGTGTCACGATTTGAGGCAGATAGGAGGACCCAGGTGCAGGAGGTTCAAAAACAAAATCCATTTATTAAACAAAAGAGAAAAACCCAAACTAAACCAACAAATACCAGGGAAACAGAAAATCCAGATGGTGTAAAACAAGCAGAACAACTGGCATGAAAACTCACAGGACGTAGACCACAGATGACAGGGGAGAGAACAAGACTTAAATAGACAGAGGAACAAATGAGAGGCAGGTGCAGGGTATCAAGGTAACGAGGGAAAGGAAGAGAAGTAGAAAACAACGGAGACAAGACAGACCTTCAAAGTAAAACAGGAGACAGCAGACAAGAGACAGGGAGTGACGCCAACTTGACAGACACACAAACACACAGGGCTGCCAGTCAGTATGAGGCTTATATGAATCCCATCTTTAAGGCCAAATGTGGTGCGAATCCAGTTTTTCAGTCTGTTTTTCTTTTTTATTGCTGTCTCTCAAACGTTTTGAAAATAAATCTTGCTGCAATCTGGGTATGCCAAAAAAGTAAATTTGGGCTGCCAAGGTGAATAAAACCTTTAAGCGTCAATAAGGTTCCCTTTGGAAGATTCACCGTTACTTCAGAAAATGGTATCAAGTCTAACAATCTCAACAACTGCATAAAGCGCCCCCCACAAAACAGAAAAAATAACATTTTCTTTTTCTTTTTTCCAGGTTGAAAAAAAAAAGCAGTTCAACAACAAAAAACAGTTCTGTTTAGATGTGTATATGACAACTGAAAGGATTTTATCTGCACTCTTCATTCTTTTATTTAACTTATTCTTCTTATAAATTCATTTTTATTCAATTTATTAATGGTTATTTTTATGCTTGTATGATTAATGGAATGACTCTATTTGCCTTCTTGTGATTTTATGTATCTGTAAAGCATTTTGAATTGCCTTGTGTACAAATTGTGCTCTACAAATAAAATTGCCTTGGCTTGCCTCTGTCCTCTAGTTTTTAATGAAATGTTTCTCTTATTTTCCCTGCTTTCTTTGAGAGTGTTAGGAACATAGAAGATCCTTATTTTTTTTTGTCACACTGCAGGAGGCACTGATTTCAGGAGAAGGTCTTTCTGAGGTTATTTATTTCTGTTCTGAGAACTCCAAGTGGAATTATGTTACATTTTGCTTACCTTTCAGTACTAACAACACACTATGCACAATGATTTTTTACAGTCAAGAATACCTAAATGAAACATCATAGAGACAAAAGAGAGAAAACAACTACTGATTAAAAATTGGAATGTTTTTTTTCTCTGAATTCCAAATGGAATAACAACAAACATACATCATAATGTGTGCAAGTCAGTCTGTCAAAATTTACCTATTTGTATAGTGCCAATCCACAACAAAAGTCATCTTGATACACTTTACACAATAGACAAGTCCAATAAAGTCCAATCAAAGATACTTCAATAATATTGTAATTCAATAAAATTTAATACAACTAAGTTAATCCAATTAAATCCTGTAGAATCCAGATTCAAAGTTAGATTTTTTTATACTGAACAAAAATATGAATGCGTCACTTTTGTTTTTGCCCCCATTTTTCATGAGCTGAATTCAAAGATCCAAGACTAATTCTATGTACTCAAAAGGCCTATTTTTTATCAATATCAGTCAGAAATCTGTATATATTTGTGTTAGTGAGTAGTTCTCCTTTACTGAGATAATCCATCCACCTCACAGGTGTGGCATATCAAACTTGATTAGACAGCATGATTATCACACAGGTGTATCTTAGGCTGGCCACTCTAAAATGTGCAATTTTACTGTATTGGGAGGTGGAGTGTGTGTGCGTGTGTGTGTGTGTGTGTTTGGGGTGGGGGGGTCTTCTAGCTGCAAAGGGTGGACCCACGTCATATTGATTAGGACGTTACTGAAGCTCATATGTGAGTCAAGGCAGAAAAAACCTGAGCAAAAACCTTTGGCAATATAGTGTATATGCACACTGTGAAACTTTTCAGTGTAAATTTACAGTAATTTACTGGCAGCAGCTTCGCCAGCAACCTACTGTATTTTTACAGTATCTAGCTGTACTTGAAAATTACAGTATATCACTGGAAATTAATATACAGTTCATTGTTGTAAATTTACAATATTTTTTATAGTACATTAAGGTCTATTTAAGGTATTTATACTGTATTTGAATCTACAGTATGTATCCTGTATTTTATGATAATTACAGAATGTAGCTGTGATATTACTACTACTTATACTAGTATTAACAATAATAATAAGACAGCAGGACAATATTCATTATGCAGTTCCATTTCAAATCTTTATTAAAATAGAAACAGTGCAGTACAGCTAGGCCTGAATAAACCTTAACTTCCTGTATTTAACAAAGGTTAACAATTTTTCATTTTAAGTACAGTGCATAATATATCTGGTAACCTGCTGTGACAATTTGATGCTCCTTTCTAATGAAAACAAAACTTTTTTTAACAAACCAGCAATATAGTTTGCATAAACGTAACGTAGGGAAGTCAACAGTAAACAATTATGGAAACAATTTTTCTACACATTACTCACTCACTAAGTGAGTAAGTGAACACAGTGTGGATGGGTGAGATGGGGAGTTGTACCTGTGTGCGTGTGCGTGTGTGTGCATGCAAGATCAGACAAAGTCCCACTTGAAGTCACTGATTTTCTTGATGAGGGGGCTGATGTGTGGAGTCACTGTTGATGGTTTCTTCTGGACCATCTTGCCGCTTTTCTTGCTTTGTGCCTTCTCACGCCTCGCTTATGTGTCCCTCTCAGGATTGATGTCAGTGCAGCTTCTGAAAAACAATGGAGAAAGACAAAAATATTTTTCTTTCTAGTGATGTGGGTCTATGAATGCGACATGTCAGGCAAGAGCATGTTCAGAACAAGTAGTAATGCAGAATGTTGAACCGCGTTTAAAAAGAGTATCAGCCATAACATTATGAATAGAGGCAGTAGTTTTGTTTGTAGTTGCTGTTCTTGCGTCAGAAATGCCATTGGCTATCACAACAGGTTATTGGACAATAGAGTTGTATGAAGAAAAGTCAGTCAAGTCAAGCTCTGTGGTACAGTATATGTGAAAAAGAAGCTACCTTTGAATGAATTCCAGCGTGCACACTAGAGGTGGACGATACTGGGAATTTTGGTATCGATCCGATACCAAATAAATACAGGGCCAGTATCGCCGATACCTATACCAATACCAATACTTTTTCATTATAAGCTTAATCTATCATGAAACTGCTGACCTTTTGGTGTTTTTGTGATTTTTGTCTTCGGATTATTTTGTTAAAACCTTAAATACAATTTTGGCAAACTTTATAGGTGACAGCAAAATACTTTATTATCACAATTAACATTTTTCTGTAAATATTCTTTGGAGTTGAATTGTTGTGTTCATAATGTTTTTTCTAGTCCACTTCTTATATTATACCTTTCAATACTTGTGTAATTTTGTTTGCACCGTGTGCCCTTTCCTTGTTGCTTTAACTATAAATTTCTCCAGTTGTGGGATAAATAAAGGATTATCTAATGTTATTTTATCTTAGATAACACCTTTCAATGGGATACATGACATGTACTGGGTTATTTCCAGGTCTTAATTTTGTTATTTCTGAGTTGGCTCCAGTAACATATGACTTAGGCAACATGTACTTTGAAAGTTAATATGAATTAATGCTGAAATTGACCATAAGCAGTAGTCAGTGCTTGTGGGAGATAAAAACAGCTTGAGTATCGATCTTTTTACACGAGTATCATTCGATATCAGTACCAGCGTTGGTATCGATATTATAGATATTTGGATCGATTTGCCCAGCTCTAGTGCATGCTGCATCATGTTGATAGTATAGGTTGAAGTTGCAACTAGGATGAGAAGACCACAGCAAGTCCAAGCACATGCCACGTTTCCTCACATAGCACTGCTTTTTCTATACTCAACATCCAACGCTGGTTTGACTCCCTCATTGGACCTAAGAAAAAGATTACAAGCTAGAAGCAGAGAACAAAAATAACAAAAATAATGGAATCAATCTCTTCTGATTATTTTTGTATGGCAAAATAAAGTGAGTCAGTTACTTAAAATTTGAATTTGACAAGATAAAAAAAGAACATGTTTGACCAGGACAATTGTACTATGAAATAGGATAGAAATAGAATAACAGTCAGAACTATAAATAAAACAATAAACATTCAATCATAAGCATGCTTTTTGTTTGTTGTTGTTAAATAAATAATTCAGATCCTCTGATTTTAGGACATCCACAATGTTATTCATATCACACCAACTTCTGAATGAGCTTATGAAATAGATGAGACTGACTGGCATCATGCACATCCTGTAAATCCTCAACAACGGTCTGGATTACTGAAGATGGGAGGAACAGTTTTGCCTGCAGACATTATGTCATTAACAGTGCATTGTCCTAAAAAGTCACTTTCATCTGATGCCCTTAGGTCTTTAGTTGGCTGATCTCTGTACACGTGTTTTGGAATATGCGGTTGCAGTCAGGTAGAGCACATTTGAAGGTCAAGTTTATGACTTTTTAAATGAATTTTCATATGCTTCACATATGCACATTTTGTTTCACAGTTATGACTACACAGTTCACAAGGAAACATTTTGGAAAATGAAATGACAGGCAAGATTCAAGTGAGATAATTCATCCAGAAATATATAGCATTATTACTATCATTGTTATTATCATTATTGTAATTTCTTTTGTTTTTATTTAATCATAAGGCCAATAAACCTGACAATGAAAACTCATAAAATCCACTAGCTGCACAAGTTTGGCACAAACAGTTGAGAATTATTACCTTTCTAAATTAGAAGGTAAAATATCTACCAGCAAAAGCAACAGTTAGTGTTTGCAATACACAATGCTGAGACTCGCCGGTTTTAGCTAACTAGAACTTTGTAAACAGAAAACTTTTCACGGCTCCATTTATCCATGTGGAAACAGGATACACAAAGCACTAGTCTAGACTTGCTATATTTCTACATTTTCCTCCAGCAAAAGCGACGGTATTTTTTCAAATAAATCAAATCTGACTTATAATTTGAGACAAACTGCTGACATGTTCTAATTTTAGCTAGCTTGCAAAAATGAAACTTTGCTTTATTCTAACAGTTTTAAAGGCAGAAAATTCAGCTGGAGGAATCCTCAAACCACTCTACCTAAATCAGAAAAAAAAAAAATGGTGAATGGTGTTATCTTACCCCCGTAGAGGACATCAGACAGCTCCGGACATCCGTGACAAAAGGCTGAGAAAGTCATCCTGTGACTGTTGCCTTCATGGTGACAGAGACTAGCTGGCAGACTTGCACCAAAGTTGAAATCAGCAAAAAATAAAATGTAAGCTGCAAAAAACAACTTTTACCAGCTAGTAAAGTGGCCATGCTATGTCGGTTGATTTTTTTTTTAAATTTTTTATTTTAATACCCGCACATTTTGCCTTCCAATGATGCTCAGCTGTTTACAGTATAATCTTGTAAAAAAAAAAAAAAAAAAAAAAAAAATAGCATTCTTTATTCTCCCAGATTGCATTGCAGTATACAGTATAATACCTGTATGACAGCAATGCAGTAATTTACTGTTCAGATTTCACTGTAAATTTACATCACAGTCTTACAGTGCAGGGATTTAAGGTGTTGCGATCATTTACAGAAAATTTTGAATCAGTGTCTGATGAGCAACAGTCATGTGCATTAATTCTGCCCTTCAGCACGCCTCTAGGAATTTGGCCAATCAGAAAACACTAGAGTTTTCTTATTTTCACGAGGAGTCTGTCCCTGTAGTGTTGTTCTGAAGTAATTACAGGCTTTTAGATTTATGCCTGATGCAAAGCTACTCTGGAGGTAGCAGAGATTAAAATTAGATGCTTGAAAATGAGGATAAGAATGAGTTTAAATGCCACTGGAAACATCCCCATGGCCAGCATTAAGCCAGTGCTATAGAAACAGGAATGACCTGAAGGAGATTGATACTAATGGGGTTCAGCTGACTGCCTGTCAGGAGGTTTGATACCTTACTGCCAGCGTGGGGGAAGATGAATGATGGACATGGTGCACCACTGACATGGGAAAACAAAGAACATGTTTTAAGGCTACTATGTGTTTGAGCACTGGCCTGCAAGGGTGATGTGTCTTCAACTAAAGAAGAGTGAAGAAGGATCAATCAGAGAATTCTACGCTAAATGTTATAGAAACTGAGAGAAAAGTGATTTCTTAAGGGAATTTAATTCCACCTTTTATATAGCAGAGTATCAAGTTAGGAATCGTTTTTGGTTCATTCTCCCTGCTTTAAACAAGAAAACACCTGGTAGAGCTCCCACTGTAGGAGGATCAATGAAGCAGCTAATTGTCTGAGTGTTAACGCTCCATTACATTCAATTACAATTAAACATAAAAATAGCCCACTTGAGAAGAAGTGTCTTTGTGTGTGATTCTTAACTGATCTCAATAGAGATTTGTTCATGGGTTTCTTCACATGTTATCGTTTAACGTAATTTAATTTTGCCTATTTCGTATACAGAGGAGTATGGGGCAGACAATGATTTTAGAATTAAGAGTGAAAGCAGGGAATGGTCATTCCTCCTGGGATATTGTCTGCAGTATTATAATAATTGTGGAATTGTGAATTTTAAATATGTCTTTTATTAGAATAATAATTATGTGGTTTAAAGCTACCTACCAAACCAGGAACGGTTGCACGTTTGAGGATCCCAAGGCGTTAAAAGCCATCTGTCCTCTAGATGTCCCCATAGAAAACTGAAGAGCTCAGCTGCATCCTGCCGGTGACGTCACTGTCAGCTCTCGTTGGCCGTTTCGGATTCTGCGGAGGAAGTTGCTTCTTGCAGTAAGTGTCAACGGAAACTCTTCGAGCTACATCTTTGACAGTTTTACAGTCAGAATATTGACGTTGAAGCGTGAATTTGACACGTCTGTTGTGTCAGAAAGGTAGAGTTTTATCGAGGTCGGATAAGGTTCGCAACAACGGTGATAACACATAACTGTAATGAGAAGGTGAAGCGTGGTGAAAACGAAAGCTCTGCTGACAGTAGCGACGTTAGGTTCCTGATTTTTGGGTGAAGGAGTTGTCTCACTGAGGACTGTTCGTTGGTTTATTACGACTGGTTCACGTGAAGTTAGCTCTTTCAGCGGTTAAATACTCATAGAGCCTAGCCCACATAATGCCAAAGACGATGTAAAAGAACATATTTCATTGAGAATGTGATGTGTTTAAAGGCAACTTTGTTATTCTATAAGACGGATATTCACTATGGATCCGCCACGGTCTCATTTCAGGGGTCGTCAGTAAGCCACCGACTGCATGAAATATTGCAGATTTTTATTTTCAATAGCTTCCCATAACATTTGACCAAGTCACTCTTAACCAAAGCCGAATTGCAGTACTAAAGGAATCAAATAAAACACATTTATTTTCATTGTATTTGAAGACTCTTCTATTTTGTAATAACTTTTAAATAGAAAAAAACAAGTATTTGTTATTGATTTTCTGGGGTTTTTTCCTAATAGCTTTCAAACCATGACACTGAAAGAATCTAAATCTGTGCCACATTGTAGTGCTTAAATAGCAACATAAGACACATCTCTTTATTTTGTATTGGAAGAATTCTTATATTTTAAATGAATTTGTATATTGAAAATTAAAAGTATTGGCATTTACTTTTTCAGTAGCTTTCAAACCATGTGACCTAGAGCTTCCAAATGTATGCCAAATTGTAGCATCATAAGACCCCTCTTTAGTTTTCATTTGAAGATATATATATATATATATATATATATATATATATATATATATATATATATATATGCATCAGTTTTTTTGTTTTTTTTTTGTCTCCGTGTGTGTGTAAGTGAGAATGAATGTATCCTTCACCAGTCCTCTTGACAGTCTGATTTAATGTGTTTTATTCACGTCTGAAGCCCTGATTCTGTCAAGAGGACTGAAATCACCAGCAGTGAAACATGAAAGGACACAGAGAGAAGACAGTGATGGATGTGGTGTGCTTTAGTCTATCAGTGTGCTATGGTTTGTATTGCTAATAGAACATATATATATATATAAAGAAAGGAAAGAATTATTGTTTGTGCAGGCATGCATATATGTGTGTGGTGCACATCCCTGCAAACATGTATAAGTGTCTCAGTCTGGGTCCAGGGTTGTATATACATGTACATAAGCATTCATGTACACGCACACCAGTAAGTGCACATATGTATATTGGGAAGGGAAAGGACATAGTGAACAATGCTAATAAACATTGTAAAAGTTAAATATACACACGTCTATACATACAAAGAGCAAACAAACATACCCAGAGACATGAATATATACACATATGCATATAGATGATACAAAAGTATAATAAATCATAATGATAATTACATTAATATTTAACAATTTGTCTATGGGTGATATATTGACAACACAGCCAATGCAATTGTTGGTTGCTTGCCAGATTTGGTATTGCCATAATTCAGATTGTTTCAAGTTCAGTCAGACATTTTTGCATGTAGTTTTGCAGTCTACTGATAATGAAGGGTGGTGTATACCATATAAGAAGAGCAAACTAATATTGACATTTAAAAAAAAAAAAAAACACATGCAAGTATACATACATACATATGTATGAACATATATGCTACTCACAAGAAGTAAGGGATATTCGACTTACAGGTGAAATTTATGGAAAATGTAAAAAGTTCATAATACAATGATTTTATATCATGAAAGTTTGGTGTTTAAGTAGAAGCGTCCAATGGTAATTTGTTCATCGCAAACATTTTTTTTGAATCCAAAGCTAACAGCAGTGGTGGGTATACCACAACAAAAAATGTCTACAGGACACTGTTTACAATGACGCAGTCATCATCATGAGACGTGGCCAAAGGACGTCCACTTTTATTTCTGTGACTCTTCCAGTCACTCTGTGTCTCTTATAATCTGCTGATGACACCCTGTGACTCTCTAAGCTCAGTGGGAACTTCCCTCTGAAAACATCTGGTTTGAGTCCTTGCAGGTACTTTTGTTAGGTGCCGTCTTGGTCTCATGATGTCAAAATGTTTAAATACAAATTGTCATTGAACCAGAACCTTTTGAGGTCGACCCTTAGATCAGATATTTGTTGTGATTTTTGTGGTTAATTACCTTATTCCACAAAAAGCCTGTTATGCAATAAGTACTGAAATATTGAACTGTTGGAACATGTGCATTCAAAAGTTTAGAGAAGGTCAAATTAGGTTGACCTGTAAAGGTCGGGCATTTTTGGTGCATTCTGAAAGTTAATTTGAAAGCCAAGTGTAATTAACTTTTTTTTGTGGGTAGTGCATATACCTACATATAAATACAAACACATTTCAGCGGCAGCCCACTCCCCCTTCCCCCATCACCAGCTGCCTAGAGACAAGGGAGATGAAGATGGCAAGGGAGGAAGGAGGAAGGAGGGTGAGACCAACATGATGCAGCCAACTCCAGAGTAGCCAGGACAGCCACCGCCCAGCCACAACACAACAATGGCGACAGACAAGAGGGTATGACTGCACCAAAAGGCAGCCCAAGGAAAGCTGAATGGTGTCCCCCCACCCACATGGCACATCCAGCCAGCCTGAACCCAACATCCCCCCCGAGCAGAAGCCTCCCCCAGGGTCGCCCTGAGCATTTCACTCCGACAACTTACCATATTCCATAGATTTGGAATATCTAGGTCACGTGGTTTCAAAGCTATTGAGAAAAAAACAGCCAAAAATCAAAAACAAACATTTTTCTTTTTCATTTGAAAATTATTACAGAAAAAAAAGTCCTTAAATACAATACAAAGAAATGTTTTATTTGGCTCCTTTAGTACTGCACTTTAGATTTGGTTTAGAGTGACTTGGTCAGATGGTGTGGAAGCTATTGAGAATAAAAATCTGCAATATTTCATGCAGTTGGTAGTTTACTGACGATCCCTAAATGAGACTGTGGTGGATCTGTAGTTAATGACTGTCAAATGTCCAATTTACAATGTGAAAAAAAAAAAAAAACAGCTGTCATTTTACCTTCAAAAAGAAATTTGTTCAAGTTAAAGACATTATGTTTTTCAGTAAATGAAATATGTCCTTCCTATAACTTGGAAATGTTTGAAAATGTATCTTTCCTGTGAATCAGTGAATTAATATTGAGTTGTATAACAGCTGTCTCTGAGAACTGCTTCACATCTGTGTTCATGCAGTCGACCAGCTTCTGTCACCTGTGAGCAGGTATTCCAGTCCAGGACCATTAAACTACCTTCCACAGTTCCTCTGCATTTCTAGGCTTTTTCCTCAAAAACAGCATTTTTGATGTCACTCCACAAGTTTTCTATTGGATCCAGGTCCAGAGATTGGGCTCTTGATCTTGTTGGTTTGGAACCAAGATGTTGCTCTCTAACTGCTGTGTTCAGGGTCCTTGTCTGGTTGAAAAACGCATTTCAAGGCCTTTACCCTTTTGACATCAAGAAACATGACCTTTTCAAGTATTTTGATGTATTCAAACTGATCCATACTCCCTGGTATGTGATAAATAGGCCCAACAACAAAGTATGAGAAACATCCCCATATCATTGCTCCACCATGCTTCACCGTCTTCAGTGTACTGTGGCTTGAATTCAGAATTCAGTGTTTGGGGGTCGTCTGACAAACTGTGGTGCCTCGACCCAAAAAGAACAATCTTGCTTTAATCAGTCCACAAAATGTTGCTCCATTTCTCTTTAGGCCAGTCATTGTGTTCATTGACAAATTGTAGCCTCTTCAGTACACATTTTTTTTCATCAATGGGACTTTGGGGGGGGGTTCTTTCCGATAGCTTGGCCTTACATAGGTGTCTTCTAATTGTTACAGTACTCACAGGTAACTAGAGACCCTGGAGCTGATCGTTGGCTGAGTCTTTGACATTTTGGAAATTCTTTGATTTATTTAAGTCGTACTTTTTTGTTTTCTTCCAGGTCTTTTTTGTTAAGTTGCCATTTCAAAGCATTTGAGGTCGTATTACCCAAATAATAACTACCTATCACTTTATGCATATCTTTATATGCTTCCCCCTCTCAAATCAACATCAGATTTTTCTGAACAATGTTGGAATGACCCACGTTATTCAGATATTCAGAGAGAAATGCACCAGAACCAGCTTGTACAACATTTGCTGCATTTGTACTTAAGTAATGGTCACCTATTTGACACCAGTTTTTTCACTGAATCAGTGACCTAACTAAATGATCTGCACACTGATTTTTTATTTTATTTATTTATTTTTTTTGAACAGCCAAATATGTCTTCACTTTCTGTAAAGTACTAACAGATTTGATAAACATTTCTGCATGTTTTTAATTTGGAACAGAATGTGTAGTGTCCTTATTGCATTTGTGTGTTTGGAAATAAAAGCTGTTTAAGGATTTTGAGCTTTACTCACTTTTTTGCATACACTGCTATTATTTGAACACAGTTGTATATGTACATGTGTGATAATATATTTCTAACAAATGTATAATAGGAGGGGCTTCACCTCCTTATCGAAAGGTGAGGTTGTTTATCGTCTGGTCCTGGTGCTTTTTTCTGACCCCTCCCGGGGGTGGAGGGAGTGGCTGAAGATTTCTGCTCAGACTGTTGCCTCAGTGGTGCAGCTCCAGGTAAATGGTAGAACATTCATGGGGGATAATAATACAAAGTATAAGGCACAAAAAGTTGTATAACTTATGTGATAGTCTGTCGTAGCTGTTTCTTTGAAGTTCTTTTGGGACTTTGAGGATTGGAGGAAGTGGAAGCATAGTCAAAGTCAGATGTTGGGGTTTATTTTACAATTTTATGATAACTCTTTTGAGTCTGTCCTCAATGTTTCTCATTTATCAGTCACATGGGTGAAAATCCTGGAACCTAAATTCTGACTTGCTGGAATATTGAAGTATTTTCAGTGTGACTGAACATGTGGTCTGACTCGAAGTAACTTCTCCAGGTATCAGTGTAAAAGTCACTGGTGCTTTTCCTCTTTTTAGTAAAACCATTCACACATGCTGTAGTTCTGCCTAAATGGGCAACTTAAATGCTACTAAAGAAATTAAATACTTGGACCTATTATTTTTCATGATGTGGCCATTTATTCATATTATTTCATGATTTCTTTTTCATCTATGCTATTTGATAACAGTCAATAAATTCTTCACTTCTCTGACACAAAAGGAAAAAAAAGATGGTTCATATAGATTAAGCCAATTAAATCTTTTTTTAAAACCCATTTTATAAATTTGAACATTTTTTTAACCTCCTGCCATACCTGTGCTCTGCCTTGAAATGTACTTTCGTTGATAAAACAACAAATGCTTACATTTACATTCTGACTGAAATGAACCTCACAATACAATGCAACGAGAAGAAATTGCTCTTAAAAATGTCAAGTTTGTACGGACAGATACCAGGACATTTCCATCCCCCAGAATCCCCTGTTTCTGTAGAATGACCCCTCCAAAGTCCATGACTATGCTAGTTTAAATATTAACAAACCCTTAAAGATTAGGGAGAAAAGTTTGTTGGTCACTAATCCGTCATCGATGATGGTAATAATCACTGGTGGGAGGTATAACCTATTAAAAATGTAGCTGAAGCTGAGTTATTGCAGTTTATCAGTAACTGGATACTGATGTCTTTGCTTTAGTTAAGCTGAAGCTGAAAGGTGAGCAGTAGGGGTCTTGACAAGGGGCTGGTAGAGTATTAATACTTCTTGTTTGAATGTGGCTGGTGCTGGAAGAGTTAGGGTGTTTAGCTTTTTGGCAGGTGATTTCTTTAAAATTAGTTGCTGTCTACATCACAAAATCCTTGGTCTTTTATCCAGTCTTCAGGTGGTGGATGGTAATTATTCACAGGGCGGCTGAGTGGAACTTGATGCTCTTCACAGGGAAACATATGATTTGTCTCTGCTCTATTCTGCAAATGATGAACTTTGGCTGCAGTTTCTTTTACTGTGAAGAGCGTAAGCAAGAGTATTTCTTCAACCCATGTTGGAAGAAAAGTAACAATGTCTGTCCTGTTTCCTTCAGTTTCATCTGAACTCGGTAAATGAAGACAGGCTCACTGACCATGGATAAAGAGTGGACACCTTTGGACTGCCTTCTGCCCTCAGGTACTGCCTTTCAAACAAGCTCTGTCTATGCTTTGATTTTCATTGTCTTTAATTTCCCAGGTTAGTGCTGGCTGTAACAACATGGTCAGTGTTATTCACATGCGGCTGATTGTCTTCGTATGATCAAAATGCACGCTTGCTCACGTCGCCGTTCCTCTCGTCTTCCCCTCTCTGCTTCAAACACTCAGGGAATAGGATTCAAAAACAAATCACAAGGACTTTTGACAGTATGTGAGATGTGTCTTTTTGATGTGTTTGCTTTAAAATACGTGGTTTGGTTATTGAAAATCTTATTAAAATTAATGATCAAGCTAGCTTTTAAATTAAATCCCAGTTGGCATTTGAATGCACTTTGTTCCAACACAACACAAGATTTGAATGTGACATTTACAAGTGGGGCATTTTAGCAGAAAAATGAATTTCCCTAATTGTAATCTGACACATTTCTTTATGCTCGTCACCCATTAGATATAACATAAGTGTAACCCCCATCATTTTATGCCTCAAATGTTATGATGGATTTATAATTTTACATTTATATGCATAAATGTTAAACGTAATGTAGAGTTCTCACCTCATGCATGCTGTACAGAAGAATCCATAGAACAAATGACAAATAATTAATAAGTCAAAATCATTTAAAAAATAAAATAAAATTGTATATATTTATGAGATGTGGAGCTCTACATGGGCCAACAGCCAGTCAACATATCCTGCAGCTTTCATGAGCAGCTTGTCTGTGGAATCAGTAATTCAAACAGTGGGAACCACAGGAGCAGCTACCTTCCTTCCACTGCAAAAGAAGAAGGTGCTGGACTTCCGAAATATCCATTTAGTATAAATGAAGCTAAGTGGTAGTTAGTGTAGGTTTAATGGTATTTAAAGGTCACATTTTCTCTTTCCTGAATCTGCGTCTGCAGGCAGCATTACATTTCAGGCTGTTCGCCATATTTATAACACTGACCACAAGTGGCAGCAAACATACAAGGTAACATGCATGGAACGCACCAAAGCAGAATTATAGCGGGATCATGAAGAAACCCTCAGTGAGTTGAAGAAATAAACACTCCCAAAGGTCAGCACTGTCTGCCCTGCAGCCCTTAGGAGGCTGATCTGGCTACGGGGGGCGTTTGATCTCCCTGGTGGTGTGTGAGTGCAGAGAAAGGAAGGCTGATACTGCGTCGGCCTGAGGACAAGCTTTACCCAGACCTGTAAAGGTCAAGGAGATTGTACAGCAATTTAGCCTCTAGAGCAGACACAGAGGCATATGAGGTATCTCTGTTAGTACAGCTGGGGAATTTGTTTATTGAATGCACATTATCAGGTTTGCACATTTCACAAAGATCATGTTTATGACTTAGATGTCCGTTCCTGTTGAACAAGGTTAGATACTGTGATGAAGTGGATTTCACTATTTGTACAATAGATTAAATAATAATAAAATGTAGAAAAGCTTGACTCCTTTCAAATTAAATTATGGTGTGGGGTTCTTGCACAGGCCAGAAAAATGGTCGACCCACAGTAAGATATAAATAAAGAGATTTTGGGATTGAAAAATATGTAATATTCCCAGAATGCTCAGCGCTGTCTGAGCCTGTCTGAGCCTTTATGGATTCTTTGACGCAACGATCACAGATGCTCATCCCAGTAAGCGTGCTGTGTGACAAGATGAATTTTATGTTTGAGTGATATAAAAATGCACTTTTTAATATATCTCAGTGGTGATGTTGTAAAACTACAATTTCTATGGTTTCCAGATATGAGACTGGCATTTGCTCTCTGGGATTTTGATCAAAGTTTTTATTTATATGCTTTATGCTATGTTAAATCATCTAAATGCATTTGATTTCCTGACAGGACCATAGCTCCTGAACTTTTCCTGCCATTTTGAATTGAAGGATTACATAAAACTTACTGGGATTTTTACTTAACAGATAAAATAACCAAAGAGGGAAGAAAAATCAGCAATCTTGCACTTTTCTTTACATTTTTCATTGTTCGTAGTTGGTTTCAACTCACTGTAATCGTCTCAATCAGCTACAGAGGTTATTGTAAGTGTGCTGCAAGGTCGTGGACGCACATTTTGAGACTTGATACACGGATATAATTTGTGCAGATCAGGAATGCAGAATTGCTGTTGATTTTCTGTTCATATTCAGCTGTAAAATTGGTTGCACGTGCAGGTGAACGCCACTCAGGAGACATCCACTTCTGCTCAGAAACCATCAGCAGTTTTGAAGTATCTGCTAAAACAAATGTTTACTTGAACACATTTGCTCATTAGATTTAGTCTAAAGATCTCGCAGGTGAACAAATAATCCCCCGAACAGTTGCAGAGTGAATCCGAGCACACACACGCTCTTGATGATTTAATTTAGTCTAGTTTGTCACTTGCTAAAATAATATAAGATGTGTTTCCAGTTCCTTGTGTCTTAAAAATATTTTCTCCCAACACTTTTTTTTTTTTTTAAACCCATTTTATAAGTTTGGAATATATTTCCTATACTTAGTCTGTTTAACTTCTTTCAGGAAATGCTTATCTAGACTCTCAGAGGAGAATATAAAAACAGCCCCTGGATGTCTGCATTATAAAATCCCTGGTGTGCACAGTTAGCCTTTTAAATTTCACCATTTTAATTTTAAATGCCTATTTCTGGAATATACAGCATATGTGTAACCCTCTGTGCTTGGAGTTGGTGTGTGCGCGCACTTGTGTTTGCGGTATTTATGTTTTCCAGCTCTTTTAAAAGAATCCCAAGGTGACATTTCTTTGAACAGAGCATACAAAGGGCCAGGCGCTTCCTTGTGTGCGTTTCCGTTTGTGGGGAGATGAGCGTTTGTGCGACAAAAGGTTATCCAAAAAGTCACGGCTGGTTGAGTTTGCCTTTTGTTCTCTGTACATTTCCACCCAATTAAGAGACAAGACTGACAAATCTGCTCCTCCTCTTTCTCCTCCCCACTCACCTTTCCCTGTGTACTCCTTTCCTTTCTTTCCTTATTGCCCTTATATCCTTTTTTCTTTTTTTTTCTGTTATCCACTACCTTTTACCATACTTGGATGGAGCTGACTTTCATATTTGAAGTGACCTTCCAATGGTGTGAGCATCAAGCCACTGCTGCAGCAAAGTCAAAGACCCAAAGGACATTTTTAAACTCCAGTTCCCCAGTCGAGACACACCCTTTAAGCCTGATGGTATTAAGCCAGAAAGGTGCAATTTTTTTTGCAAAAAGAAGTTCATTAAGGTTAAAGTTCATTAAATTAACTCTTTTTTTTTTTTTCACCATTGGTGTTCATGGCCTCAACACCATAAATAGTGCATCAACAGAGGTGCTTTCTTGGATATTCCATATGTTATGTGGAACTTACATGACAGTTTAAGGGGAAAATATTTCAGACATGTTGCTCATGCTTGGATTTGGCATTTTCACTTCGCTATTGAAAGGAGCTTTAAAAATGGATGAGAAATGCTTCATATGGCCTGACATGAGAGGGAAGGAAAAACGAATAAGAAAGGCAAAGTTTGATGGCAAGGTGGAAAAGAGGTTGCGCTTTCATATTTGGTCCATTAAGGCTTTTCAAGCATCTCTGCTTTTACGCTGTCAATAAATGGAGGCTTACTTCTCTTTTTCTTTTTTTTTTAAACATCATGTTTTACAGATAGATAAATGAGGATGCTTAAATATTACTCAGAAGATCTGCATTAGCAGCAGAGCAAAAAAGAAAAATCTAAATATAAGTTTGATTTGGGGGGGGGGGTGATAAAAAGGTTTATTCCTTTTACAGAGAGATTTCATTGATAACTGGGACGAAGACAGTTTCTGTTCATATTACAATTTTGAAAGGGTTTTACTTTGCAGTGTAGCAAAGTAGATATGGATGGATGAAAAATGTGTGCAAGCTGATGTGTGCACAGGTTTTCCTTATTTTTTTTTTCATATATATAAATCATAAGAACTTGGATATTGATGATTGTGACCCTGGATCCTAGCCAATGAGAGACAGAACTGTCAGCCCAGGAAATATTTGCTTGAACAAGACACACATCTGCTTTACTTTGATTTTTTCTTTCACCTCTCCATGTTGCACATAAACCACTTAGGGCTTAACTGGATCAATCGAGGAACATTATGAACCCTCATGAAATCAAGACTTGGTTGAAATGTTTTCTTTTTTTAATCCTTCCCTCCTTTTTCCCATCTCCATGCGGCGGATGATAATGACCTCATTATTGTGGCTTTGTTCTCATTTTCTCTGCACTGAGCTCATTCAGTGCCATGAACAACAGCCCCCCTCTGTATTTAAAAGGTATTGTTTCAAACATGGGTTTAATAATATGTTCCATCTTTGCTGCTTTTCCTTTTTGCCTTCCACAGAGGGTCTCTCTTATTATCCCTGATTCTTCTGTCTTCTACAGGCACACAGAGGATCTGTCTGATCATTCTGAACCAGCCTCTTGATAACAACTACTTACACACCCTGTGGAATAAAGGTAGGTACTTAACGTATCATAAAAATAGATCAGACAAGTCCTTTTTACAAATGTGCAACCATTATATCCCCTTTGCATTGATGTGCATCAGCATACAATCCCCAGGTATTTTGTGCTGGACTGTGCTCTCGAGCTAGCACAGCCTACACTTTGATGCCTCATTGCAGAAAACACTCCCTCCCTACGTTCTCCTCACCTGCCCTGTGATTTTTGCAGCAAACAATTCGATGCTCTGCAAGGGTGCATTTCTGTTTACTTTAATAACTTGCATGGCTTCATTGCAGTTTTGAGCAGTTGAAACATTCAAGGACAAAATTAACGTTAAATGATGGGCATCAGAGTTATACAACATATTGGTGAAGAATGGATTACTAACTGATAAATCCAGTTATTGTTCATTCTGAACAATAATTATTAGTTATTGTTCATTCTGAACAATAGCAAGTGCTGAGTTTTGTGGGATTCCTTTTGCTTCCTTCTGCCCTGTTAATGTGACTCCGTTTTTCTGAGCCGCACTCCTCAGATGCGCAGCGAAGTGAGCAGTACTGATAGAAGAACAAAACAGACTTTAATTTTATATCTTGTTACAGCAGAAAACGGCATTGCTCATTGTCCTTAATTGCCATATTGCCCGTCATTGCTCAAACACTTGTTGAACAAGAAGAACATAAAATTGCAGGGATGTGATATGTTTGCTCCATCTTAAGACAACCAGCTCACAACCATATGGTCTTCATTATAATTGTAAATTACTGTGAACAAGCTTTAGATTAATGCTAATTGTATGGAATATAATGGCTAAGCTGAGTGAAGAGGATAAATGATGACACAGACCTGTTTTCCGGTTTAAAAACAAGATTTTCCTCATGTTTTTTAATTTATTTTCTTTGTGTGTGTGTGTGTGTGTGCGCCTATCCTTGCTTATTCATGATGAGTTAAAGGCAAAGGCTTAGTAGGATGTTCATGAAAAAAAAATAGTGTAGTTGTCTAATGGACCATTAAAAGTGTGTGCTATTGCATTTTTCTGTGGAAACTGTGCTTAAAATAGAATTAAGAAAAAGAAAAACCTGCCTATCAATTCAAGTTTGTAATGCAACATTCTTTTTTTTGACTAAGCCCAAGCCAACCACATACAGTATAGACTCGCAGAGCAGAATCTTTCACATAAAATCTGGTGACGTGGCTGTGAAATAAAGGCTTCTGTAGTGGTGTGCAAAGGAGTGTGCTGTGTGCTTTAAATCTTTTGTGACACAGTCAAAAAATAAGGATTTATTTTCCTGATTTACTGCTTTGTTGTGTGACTGGCGAGTCTTACCTTTGCTTTCTCTAGTTCATTTGAGAAAACCAATGCCACCTCTCTTGCTCACTGAGCTGTTCGGAGAAGTCAGGTGGACCTGCCGAGTTTGAAAAACCACAAATGAAAATTGTACGTTAATGTGATGTGATGCTCTGGTCATTTAACGGTTCAGATTGAGAGGATATCTCTTCATTCATTCATTCATTCATTCATTCATTCAAGGCACCAAAATTACACATGCTCAGAAGCAGCATAGTACAACACTCTTCTGTGTCGTGTGAGTCTTCTGAAAGGGCTCTGATTATAATAATAATATAGTAATTACATATAGCCGTCCTATAAATAATTATTATTTCCTCATATCCAACGCAGCTTTAGGACTGATTTGAAAGTACATCTGTGAGGTTCTTTTGCTGTCTGTTGTTAGTGAAGAGGGAATGCTTTTAACAGTCTAAAGCAAGGGCAAATTTAACATCCTTTAATGTGCTATATCTCAGAAGTTATGTTCGTATATCCCTATAAAGGTTTTCTTGCTTGTGCACAAGTCTGACAGAAAGATGGCAAATAACTTATAACTCTGTGAAAAGGGGAGAAAGAAATTCCTTGCTGGACTGGGGCTTTGTATTTGGGTTCAAGCTGGTCCAGTATAGCCTCACTGAAACGCTCCATTTTTGCTGTTGTGCTCTCCCATTACTGTCGGATGATTATTGTCGGAGATGGCTAGAATTGTTGTTTGCTACCAAAAAGCCTTCATGCACACTTTTCACAGTCCTGTAACACACCCAAGATGCTAGACATGCTCAAAAATAGAAATTGTGTCTAAAAACTTCCTCACTTCCTCTAAAGTAGAATATGTTCTTGCTTGTTTCTCAGTGCAATAGTTGACACTTTAAATATGAACATGAAAAAACCTTGAACATTCTAACTGGTTTTACTGGCTGTCTTATGTGACATATTTTTACACTTTATACATACCTTTTATACAATGTATTTAATAAGCAAACCAGTGGCATAACAACCTGCCCTTGATAAGAGCTTAACATAGTCTTACACAACATGCATAACTTCTGTCAAAGTGGGTTTGCCTTTATTGAATAATTTGTATTATTGAGGACAGAACAAAAATAAGTGACCCAGATCACAGATCATGCAGCAACAATAAAACTGTACACAGACCAATTTATTTAAAAAATAAATAAATAAATAAATAAACGAACAAAAATTATGCAATATGGCAAGAATATATTCAAACAAAACAGCTTTGAAGGTGAACTTAGATTAAAACCAATTAAAACTTCAGATTGAATTTTAATGAACAGGCCTTTGATATTCTTATCAGCAGAGCAAAAACCCCAGAGGTACCTGAGCTTTTTCCACCTCACAGCAGTCGTACATTTCAACATTCCTCTCTTGATTTTTGTCATTATACCAGCGGACCTCTAAAAAATGCTTAATGGCTCTTGACAAAGCATCTATATGTATATATGTATGTATGTGTGTGTATTGAGGTGTGGTATATGTACAGTACCTTGTGAAATTATTCGGTCCCCTTGAACTTTTCAACCTTTTGCCACATTTTAGGCTTCAAACATAAAGATATAAAGTGTTCATTTTTTGTCAAGAATCAATAACAAATGGGACACAGTCTTGAAGTTGAACGAAATTTATTGCATATTTTAAACTTTTCTAACAAATACAGTAGCGAATACTTTTGGCAATATTGTGTATCTGTATTATAGGCATAGAAATGATTAGGCAAGGATTGCATCATATCATTAAACCAACCAAATACACCAGTTGGCAGCCACTGTGCATTAGATACTAATCCTTGTCATAAGAAAGATTTAGGGATTTGCTTCCCTTTAGATATAATTAATGTCTAAAGAAGAAGCTTTAGAGCGATTTTGGGTAGTTCCTAAAGTGTCACAAGTGATGTTGTGTTGTGGGTATCAGAAAATAGAAGGCCCTTTTCATTAATTTTGCTCTTGGCAGCAATGCATATGGGACTTGAACAAGTTTTGACAGGCTGATGATTGTGCGTGATGGGCAGCTCTTAGATCTCCTAGAGTTTGATGGTAAACATGCGCGTGGAAGGTTTATCATTTCTCACCCGAGATGTCATTTATTTTTAAAGGTGTGTATGCGATAAGCAGATGTACATCAGTGTGTCTTAGTGTGTGTATCCTTCCAGATGGTTGTTCACCTGGAGGCATCATAACTAGGCCCCCACCTTTTATAGACGCACACATTCTCAGTCTCTCACAGACATACACACACAACTCCCAGGTCCTCTGATGTGCTGCCCCTGGGCACCCTCTTCCTCACCTGTGGGAGAGGTAAAGCAGCAGGGAGCACAGGAGCGATTGGGGCTACAAGAGCACAAAGCTGATCAAAGGGAAGCTCATTTACTGATGCCGAGTGTGATGTTGTTAAGTTGGATCAAGCTGCTTATCTCAGCCATGCACCTTTTCACTCATCTAGTTCATCAGTCACCCCTTCATTCACTCACTCACAACTTCACTCATACAGTGACTCATTTACTTTACTTTCAGATGCTTCACCTGCTCACTGTGTGACAGAACAAACAAGAAGTACAATTAAATAATCACAGAAGGGGATTCTTACTGAAAATTTAAAAAAAAAAAAGTGCCTGTGTTGATTGCAAGTGCCCCAGTTCATCAGTTATTGATGCTTAAAAGCTTACTCAAGTTGATGTTTGAGAACTTTACCCACCTGCAAGTCAAGTATGAGTTTTGCTCTTCAGGCAATGAAGCTGAAATAAGGTAGCGTTGCACACATGCACTTCTTGCACTAAGAACACCCATACAAGGTTGGCAATTAATGCTGGAATTAAGAGAAATACATTTGCGAGGGTTGACATGGAACAACCGGACACTGAGTTGGTGAAATAGATCCATCCAGAACAACAAACAGGGTTCGAGCGACTTTATAGTTGGTCTGTTTGAAATAACTACATCCACACAAATCAGGTAACAACCATATACACTTTTCAGTGCTTGAACCATCTGGAGCAACAGCAGAGCTACGTCCGGATGCTCTTTGTGGATTACAGCTCTGCCTTTAACACAATAATCCCAGACATCCTCATCACTAAACTGACCACCATCGGCCTCCCCCCTCCCACATGTGCCTGGATTAAAGACTTTCTTTCCAACCGACCCCAGACTGTGAGACTTGGCCCCCCACCTGTCTCCCACCCATATGCTGAGCACCGGCTCTCCTCAGGGCTGTGTGCTGAGCCCCCTCCTGTACTGCCTGTACACCAACCACTGCAGTCCGACCCACAACAACAACCTCATAGTGAAGTTTGCTGACGACACTATGGTGGTCGGACTCATCTCGAAGGGGGACGAGGCCGCCTACAGAGAGGAGGTCCTGAAGCTGACAGCCCTTGTGTTCAGAGAACAACCTTGCTCTGAACACCAAAAAAACCAAGGAGATCATCGTCAACATCAGGAAACCCAACACCGACCCAGCCCCCCTCTACATCAACGGCGAGAGAGTAGAACAGGTCCACACCTTCTGGTTTCTTGGCGTCCTCATCTCAGACAGCATCTCCTGGTCTGAGAACGTCACAGCCATCACCAAGAAGGCTCAGCAGCGGCTGCACTTCCTGAGAGTCCTCAGGAGATACAACCTGGACTCCAACCTGCTGCTGACCTTCTACCGCTCATCCATCGAGAGCCTGCTGACGTACTGTATTACAGTACGGCAGCTGCACCGCTGCAGACAGGGAACGGCTCCAGAGGGTTGTGAAAACAGCGCAGAGGATCATCGGCCCCCCTCTCCCCTCCCTGTCAGCCATTTACACCTCCCGCCTCCTCAGCAGAGCCATTAACATCATGAAGGACAGCTCCCACCCCGGCTTTGACCTGTTTGACCTGTTGCCCTCAGGAAGATGCTACAGGGTCATCAGGTCCAAAACCAACAGACTAAAAAACAGCTTCTTCCCCAAAGCCATAACTGCCCTGAATTAGTCTGTGCAATACTCCACCAGATGTGTAAACTAAAAAAAAAAAAAAAAAAATCTGTTTATAGCATCTGTATATAGTATCTGTTATGTCGTCTCAGGATTTGACTGTGCACCTTACATCCTCATACCCCCACCTTCTTTTATTTGTACTACCTCGATTATTTGCACTATTTTGCTTTACACTGCACATATTTTTTGTACTACCTTGGTCATTTGCACTATTCTCTCTACATTGCATATCTTTGTACACTGATCCGCACTGTTTTGTATTTTGCACTCTTTTTTGCACTGTAACCGGACATGCTGCTTTTAATCTCATTGTACCCATGTACAGTGACAATAAAATATTCTATTCTATTCTATTCTATTCTGTTTATTTTCCCCTTTGACTTCTTTAGCAATGCAATGTTCTAATTAATATCGCTCAGGAGTGTTTGTACAACAACAACCTGTGTCCTAGATCAATGGAAAATGTGTGCATATTTTAACCAAGCCATAATTACACCATTTTGAACATAAAGAGTCATAGTTGAGTGTACAATGGATGGTTGTTCAGATTTGTCTTTCTTACTTGCAGTCATCCCTTTCACAACACTACCATTGTACACTCACAACACCAGCACACATTTTTACCAGAACCTGACTGTGGTCAAACATTGTTCTTTTGTTGTTTCATGGCAACTGGCTCATTGCTGCTAGTACCAGGGACTGGTTGAAACATCACAATGATAGTTACATAAACTATTTGATTTCATATTATAAAATGATCATTTGAATATTTTGAAACCGTTGCCCATCCCTAACTTAGAGAAAAACATAGTGGAGTTTGGGGGAGTTACTGGGAGAAGAAGGGAGGACATAAGGTATCATAGGGACTGCAAACCTTTTACTGTTGTATGCAACTGTTTGCCCTTTTTCTGTTCTGCACAAAAACCCAAGCTGACAGGTATTAATCCTCCCAACAAATCTCGTCAATACAAGTCTGCCCTTTTACAGACCCATGTAGCCTGTTTGTGTGTGTGTGTGTGTGTCAGTTTCAGTGATATACTTACCTTTCCTCCATTAAACACTATGGGAACTTAAACAAAATGACTCACAGGGTTTAGTATTGTGTTTGGGGGTATGTTATCTGCAACAGTGAGTGACACAAAACATTGGTTCTAAAGGCTACAAGAAGGAATTATGATGTCTAGTGTGCTGATAACTTGGTCAGCAAACATGGTCATTACTCCTGCTGTGTCCACCTACTTGATGTTGTATTGTCATGAATCACAAGATGGCTACATAAACTATAACATTAAAACCATGCACCGTAATATCTTTAAAGTCTCCCTTCATGCGATGTAAACAGGTTGGATCTCTGGGGATGTCCTGCAGTGTCTGGCAACCACCAGTTGGTGCCCAGTATCTGAGCTTTTGAGTGCTTTGCATTGCTGGGTCAGGTGTCTGGGAATTATTGCAGCACATCACATTTCTGGACCTTTTTTTGGTTTGCAACTACATTATTTGCTTCACCCATCTGTAGTCTTGAAGTGAAAATCAAATCGAGATGAAGTGAGCATATTTTACTAGCAGCAACAGATCACACTGTCCCTGAAACTGGAATTAAATTAAAAGCAGAGTTACATTATTTGAACAAATGTAGTACCATCTTATTCTAGACTGTGATGATAATCCCTGAATCAATGGAAAATATCCCTATCTTACCACTTCACTTGTTTTTGTATTCTGCGGATCGGAAGAATCTGAGGAAAAATACAGACAACCCTATTGCATTAAATATGACTGACATTTGGTTTGGTACCTGTAAATATATTGATCTGGCTTGGTCATGTTTTAGTCCTGTTTGGCGTATTGCCAATTTCAAATCAGAGAGTAGTGACCCAGAATTTTGTGCATGAACTGAAAAAAAGATTAAGGAAAGTGCAAATATGTATAGAAAAGAAGTATTTAAGTCCTTTTCAGTATCGACCAAATGTAACATTCCAAAAATGCATTATTTTGAAAAATACTACTACTACTTATTGGACATACCTATTACTTCCTCATTAGAGACAGTAATTATAGGTCATTGTTTTGATAAAGGTTTAATTTCATCCCTGTATGATTCGCTCATATCCCAGTCTAATGAATCTTCAAAACATCAGTCGACTCTGTGGATGGAAGATATAGGCGGTGAAATATCAATACGAGACTGAAAAGAGGCATGTATGAAAGCTCAGAAACAATTAACAGCAATCTGAAACGTATTCAGTATAAATGGCTATGCGTAAATACATGACCCCAGTCAAACTGCACTAGTTTAATAATAACATCCCTGATACATGAGTTAAGTGCAACACAGCCAGAAGCATGTTGTACCACTACATGTGGTAATGTGTGAAAGTGAAATCCTGCTGGCGAGATATTATTGATATAATTGATCAAATATGAGCTAAGAAGTTACCACTGGACCCCAAGCTTTTCCTTCTGGGTGGACATCTAATTTTCCCTCGCTTACAGAGTAAAGGATCTAGATTTGTAGATATGTGTTTATTACGAGCCAAACGTATAATTTCCCTTAACTGGAAAAACATTGACTGACCAAGAATTGGAAGGTGGATCAAAGAGATGGCATTGAACATGACAATGGAAAAGTGTTATAACTGCTTCAAATATTTGTCTATATAGTGAGAGTGTGTATATACATGCAGGCATATACATACTGTACATTATACCACGCCCAGCATCTTATTGTTTATCAACATTACTTCATCCCCCTTATTTTCTTTAATATTAATATATATTATTATTATTATTGTTGTTATTATTATTATTATTGTTATTATTATTATTTTATTATTATTATTATTATTATTATTATTATTATTATTATGATATTTGTTCTTATTTTATCTTATTTTTATTGTGTTAATACATTTTCGTTGTACTTATTTGGTGAGGCGGATGAGTGGAGAAGTAGGTTTGCTTTGTTGCATGTAATAATGTCTTGTGGTCTGTACTGTTACCTGCAAACAAAAACCTAATAAACACATGTATGGAAAAAAAGAACAAATTATTATCTACTTCCACACGTTGATTGTGAAATAGCATGTAACTTTTTAGTAATGAGCAATTTTACATGCCAGTGTTAGCTAGAGAATCTTAGTCACGTGTATATCATAAGTGAGCACTACATTGCAGAGAGGGTTTTGAATCAGGTGAATTGTTGGTTAACAGAACCAACAAGCTGAAGTCTGAGACTTCCACATGAACTTTTAGCAGTTTGACTAACCAGTGGTCAGTATTTCAATGATGTGACTACACATCCTGCCTCAGGTAGTCACTTACTGACTCAATATGAGAATATCCTCTATCCAAATATCCTTCAAAAATTCTTGCATCAGCATAAATTATCTTAATTATCTTTCTGCTATATATGTAACAAATGGCTACTATTTCCATGCGCCATCTTACTAACGGACTAATCAGAGATCTGTTGCCTGAAAGTAGAATTAAGAAACCTGGGTTGTCTGAGAAAGTGAGGTTTGACATGTTTTAGTGAAATTATTCTATCTTAATCTGTTGCACAAACGTGAAGCCAGGATGAGAAGGTGCAACTATATCAAGCCTAGCATAACTAATCCTGGTATGCGCACATTCACGGCTCTCTTCGGCAGAACATGACATTAATCACAGAAAGCAACAGCTGGAAATGTAGGAGGAGATTAAACACCTAATACTGGAATACGGACAAATCTACATACTATTCTTTCTGAAGCTTATAATTGCTAATGAGTGCGATGATTACTGCTAATTCATTTCTCCTCTGTTTTTATGCACCACATCTTATTTCTCTCACACATACATACTGTCTCTGTCGCAAAGAAGCTTAGTTACCTATATCACTAACATTCTGTTGAGTGTGCGATCCCCGTCAGGTCTTTCAGATTCTAGATTGTAAGCAGACCTCAGGGACCGTCCCTAGGCAAGGCAGGATGTTCTGATGCCTGAACTCCTATATAATCACTGTGTGCTTCCAAAATAAACAAGATTCTTGCTTGTGCTACACCGTGTGTGTCAATCTCCCTCTGCAGAGCACTCAGTCTAGAACTGAACAAAACTTGTTTTTCAAGCTTTTAATACTTCAAAGACATATTGTTGCATACATTGGGCCTGATCTTCCGCCAAACCTCCTAAAGCCGCTATTAAGGGATAGCGGGTAGCGGGAGGGGCATTCCCCCGCAAAAAACGCAATCTTCCACCTCCCTAAACCCGCGATCTTACCTGCGCTAATCTCTATATTATGCATGGGAGTGTTTAGGGCGTTCCACCTGTTTAAGCAATCAATGCGTCAGTAGTCATTTCCTTTAAGAGCAGGTTGCGCTACCCGCTATTAGCAATCTTCTGCTTCCCTAAAGACGCTACCCGCAAACCGCTATGGAGCGTCTTTTCATCCAGATCGGAGCAGCTCTCATGGGCAGCTCCTCTGGGACTCTGCTGTAGAGCTTCCTCCTCTTCCTTCTCCTCCTCTGCACTGATATATACATAACTAGCTCTAACTAATGTGGAGCAAATTATTGAATCGTTTTTTTTTAATACTCCAAGAAGTTTCAACAAACTGCTCAGAAAAAAAGAGCCAGGGAGCTTCCAGGAAATAATTTATTAACTAGAAAAGCACTTGGAGAGCGCAGACCTCCGCCAAACACAACCGTTTCCCATATAGCGATTTACAGATTGTGATAAAATCCACGGTCTGGATCAGATCCGGATCAGCCTTTAAAATTTGATAGAGGTTCCCATTGTGAATCCCTGAGTGAAATTTCATGAGTTTATGACAATAATTAACGGAGACTTTGAGAAACAATGTTATCGAAAATTTGAAAGTGATCCAGAATCCAGTATTTCTTCCGAATCACAGCCAAAATGAAATCAGTTCTTTCTTTTCACATTTCTGACAACTTCTTAAAATTTCCTCAAAATCCATCCTTAACTTCTTGAGTGAGTGAGATCTTGTACAAGACAGACAGACAGACAGACAGACAGACAGACAGATAAACCCAGGCAAAAACATAACGTCCTTGGCGGAGGTAAAAATATTCTTACACAGACAATTATTATCAGCTACCTGAAAGTCCCAGATAGTTGGTGCGCTCCCGGTAAACACGCTCAGGCAGAGCTGCGAGAACATATTCTCAGCGCCAGGAGCTGCTGTGCGCACAGCTGCGCCAAGATGCACA
Source organism: Hirundichthys speculiger (assembly GCA_018398805.1). Classification (NCBI taxonomy): domain Eukaryota; kingdom Metazoa; phylum Chordata; class Actinopteri; order Beloniformes; family Exocoetidae; genus Hirundichthys; species Hirundichthys speculiger. The sequence continues at coordinate 1,206,392 of JAGFBZ010002532.1, read as the reverse complement.
GCCGCTCCCAAATGACACGCCCATCGCCACACCTACAATGTGAATAAGGGAGTCGGCAAAGCGGATGGTGGCTTTAGGGAAACTGAAGACTGCATAGCGGTTAGCGGAGGTTCCTAAATCCGCGATTTGTGGGTAGTGGCTAGCGGGAGGTGTACGATCGGGCCCATTGTCTGGTATGGAGAAATGTTACCTTGAAAAATGGAAATGATGTATATTTTCCATGCATTTATAATTTATGAAAATTTTGCATTAAAAAAAAACCCTCAACAATCCACGGTTATCCTCACATTTATCCCAACATTTACACAGAAAGCTTGAAACTTAGTTTAAATTCATAAACAATCAAAATTGGATCTGGCATTGAAAAACTACCTAAAACCCTCAAACATCAATTTTTGTCTCATAATTTAACATCATTTTGCATTTTGTTTGCCTGTTATAGAGTTGTACATCTTTATGCTGTGTGGGGAAAAAAAAAAAAAAAAAAAAAAGGTTTAGTCTGCACAAGTAACCATTAGGAGAGAAAGAGTACCTTTCATAAAGTAAGTTGTTAGGAAATCCTAAGGGGTCCAATCGGCCCAGAAACACCCTTTCTCATTGGAAAGCCCTTCCGGGAGATTGGGAGATACATCATCCAGCTTCAACATTCAAAAACGGGCTAACCGTTGTGAAAAAAAAGTACATAACTTGAGACTTTCAGTAGACTGGACTTTTTCCCTTATTATGGACTTTTTAATGATACCCTCTGCAACCTCAGCCATTTCTAATCATCTCAGCAACTTTAATAATATTGAGGAAAAATATATGCACGCTTTTGATCAAATGTCTGACATCCAGGCTTCATAAAGTCACCTCTAATTGAGCCAGCCCAAGTACTGGGCCAGGGCACGAAACATGATGCATAGAGTGTAAGAGCACACACTCATCCCAGGCTTTTCAGATCTGTGCCTCTCTGGTTTTCCTCATGCTCGTGGCTCTCCCCAGTTATTCCAGGCGAAGTAGACAGGATCACTATTCACGTAGCCATCTGTGCTGATCTGTTCCTTGTCGATATGAACCTCGAATTTCTTGTGAAGTTGTGATTTCTTGCAAATTACTGTCGTTTAGGTTTATTTCCAATCAGAGTGACTGCTGAGTGAACAGAGCAGAAGGACTCTGGTTGTTCATCTGGTCTGGATCAGGCTAGCAGCACTAAATTAATATCCATCTAATTTATGTGGACCTGCTTTCATGGAACTGACTTGAGGCTAAGTTTATCCAGCTTTATCTCTCATCTTGGATTTGTGCAGCAGGCCTCTGGTTATGTAACCGGTGACACAATAAAAATATTTTGTCACGCTGCACAATATAACTTAATTCCCATCAACATTTTCTCAAATTATATTGCAACAAAGTTTATTCTGTTTAAAACTTGTGAAAACTTCCTTTTTTTCATCAATATTTTTGCTTGAATGGTTTGTGTCTATATTCGGTTTTCTATGGGGCATGCTAAAGAAAAAAGTTCTGAGGAAACAGAGAAGAAGAACAAATTGGTTCTACGAGTGACTCATTTCAAACAGCCAACAATTTATCGTTTCCAGTGGGAGAACACAGTAATTGCATCTTCACCGCCTGCGGATCGAGTGCAGATGGAGAGATGATATTTCTCAAGTTCAGATTGCTCAGTTTAGCCATTTAGTGTGATGAAGATAAATAGGATGTTCAGAGATCTAGAAGGACAGATGCTCCCACAAGTGTTTGAGAAACTTTGAAAGGGAAGCAGATGTGTTGTATGAGTATTTTGTAGGTTTAAACAATTTGTTTCTATAATAGCAATGCTAGAGTTACATCTTTTGACTTCTTAATCTGCACATGGGATGAAAAAATACAATAACACTTTAATGATAAATAAGGCTGTTTATGAAAAACAAAAAATGACCAAACCACAGTCAGTAATCAGTACACACAAATCCAACTGATTTCAACACACTTTATTCAGTATCTGGTTGTTATCAGATATAGCAGATATACAATACCAGCTCGCAGTCAGTTTTCTTTCACTGTCACGTTCTTGTATTCCAACACCACATTCTGATTACAGTACTACACTACACGTGGTGGTGGTAACAGGCAATATAAGATGTAGTTTTTCACCTTTCACAAAAGGAGGGGAAAGGAAAAATAGTTGGAAGCACTGCGAAAGCTCACCTGCTCCCCATGCATGTCAAACCTTGCTGCTGTGGACCTGGGTTCAATGTTCTACCCTGATGCAGCTTCACTAGCTTGTTAAAATGTAGCTGAGAAACACAAACGGAGAGGAAAGAGACAACTTTTTTTGCAAGCTGACAAAAAAACTTGGAAAAGTTCCTATCTAACAGTGGTCAAAAGTGATCAATCCATCACCTTAACATTTCTTGACAGGTACAGTAATTTGTACTTTTTAGATGGCGATTTTAACAGTTACTTTTGTTATAAAAGGGATGATATGTAGCATCACTGTTAGTTTAGCCTGCAGCTTGTTGTGTTAATAGTGTCAATTTTAATAAGATTGTGTTGTATTGTTAAATGGAAAAAGTACTTTCAGTCAGAGACATAAACACACAGATGACTAATTTTAATGCATTTTTTAAGTGCTATAATAAACCAGCATATATTGCCTTTAGACCCAAATCGACTTTATTTACATTGGGGTGAGAAAAAGGGTGATTGTTCAAACGGATCTTTACATTCCATTGACATACTGCTACCCACTTATTTTTTGCTAAATGGGATAAAAAAAAAAGAGCATGAAGCAACACTGGACATGGCGTATAATTCATGAGGTGACAGAGATAACATCTGAACCCAAACAGCAGTAGATGACTTCATTCCATACAGTGGAACTAATCTGCTGAAAAATGTCATCCTTGACACAAGCAGCCAGCACTTCATTGATTTCAATATGACTCTCATTATTTACGCAACCGCAGTGTTAACATCATGTCCGCTCACAGCATGCTCAACCATCTGCTTTATTTCACACTCAACGTGCTTCAGAGAATGATCATGTATCATCCTAGTGTGGCTTCCAGGTCATGAGGCGTGCGTGTTTGAACATTTTTGCTGCATTTAGATGAAACCCCTCAGCGATATATTGACAGATCTGCCTTTTGTCTGAAGGGAGTCCTGAATGTATAAAACAAGCTATAAAGGAGTCTTCCACTATGAAATGCAATAAAGGACTCCCTATTTTTTATGGATCTGAGAGGACCCAGTTGAAGGTCCTTACAGACCGGAGGCAGATGGCTGCCCTTCAAGAGCTTGGTTCTGCTGGAGGTCTCTTTCTCTTATTAGGGAGCATGTACATGCTCATGTCGTTGGGTTCTTTCAGGATTGTCTTTTAAGAATTGGCATTATATGAACTTTGAATCTGAGCTCAGATTGAATGAACTGGCTGATAAATGGACTGCAACAAATTACTCTATTTAACTGGACTACGTTTAACTTGTTTGTTTTGTGTGTAAATTGCCTTGAGATGACTTTTGTTGTGAATCGATGCTGTGCAAATAACATTCACTTGAACTGAAAATCTTTATGGTTCACTGATGGACATTTTAAAGTGCATTTATTCATTTATGCACTTTGGACAGTTAAAGCACATATAGTTTGACTGTATTTTTGTGCTTAAAAGTCAAGGCATGCACATAGAACCGAGAAAACATTTGACAGACAGAAATGTGTTTTGGAACTCAAAGTCTGGCCAAATAAACAGGTTATCCAGGATATGTACGTGTGTGATGCAAATATGTGTGTATGTGTGTGTGTGTGTGTGTGTGTGTGTGTGTGTCCACTCATGCATCCATTAATAATGACAGCTTTACAGTCCACATCAGGCTTAAAGTAAAAGTAAAGTAAAAGTTTTTCGGGAAGTTATTTCAAAAGTTTTTCAGCCTTTCCTCTCAGTTACAGATAATGAGTCATTTGCATTCCAATCATTTTTTGATGCAAAACACAGACAGCAGGTGGTTGAGGTTATGAATAAAAGCACTACCTTGTGTATAAGTTTCTTATTTATATCAGTGCAAATACATCTGCATTCTTGCAGTTTTGAAGAGCTCATGATGATCCCTGTGGGATTCAGAAATTCTGTTGAAAAAGTTATTCCTCTCCATTTCAACCTGCCAATTCAGGTCCAAATTAGTTGCCTTATGGTACGTGACATCCTGCCACATACTTCACTTATTTTTCAGGATCATTGTGTTATTAATGTGTTGTGAGTTCTGCCATATGAAGAGAATACTGGCTGTGGAATTGAGCAGCAATTACAAGTTTAAACTATGTGCCTTTATATTTAATCTCCCAGTTTACTCACTAGGTAATTTGTTTACCTCGTGTCTAAAGTGTGAAATTTGTTGTCACGCGGACAGATCTTCCCAGTGATGTTTCGGTGATAATTAAATACACCAGCGAGAGCTAATTTAATTAAACACTTCAGAATACAACGTAATAACAGTCTGATGGCACATCATGAGTTTCAAAAGTGTAGATTAAAATTCAAAGTAAAAAACTTCTTCTTTTATTTTATTTATTTATTTATATGTCTATCCTTGAAAGGAAGATATATCCTGTGTAAGAAAGATGGGTTTAGGGAATGGCCCAGCTGGCAGAAAGAAAACAAACATACAAGTGTTGCCCGTCTCTTTGGTGCAGGCTTTAGTTAGTTTTGAACAAGGTTGCAGGAGAAAACATCAGCTGATCCTTTGAAGTTTTCCCCCTTGTGCACCACAAACAGAAAAGGGGGCTTAAAAAAAAAAAAAGCTCCCTATTCAATTTGAATAAAATAGAAGCCAAGAAAGAGCATGCATTTGCAAATAGTTTGCATCTAATTTATTGCAACATGAATAACATTTTAAAACTGTAATAATGGCGTCCTTGGACTGTTTTTAAGCAAATGTTGTAGTCGTGCTGGAACTAATGTGGACCTCATTTAAACTTTGTACATTTCATCAAAGTGACTGAAGCAAGTGATTGCTGACGCTGGTGTCTAACATGCCGTGTTTAAATTGCACATTTGTATGCCCTTTTTATTCAGTTAAATGCATTCCTTTGTGTTCCGCTGTCTTTTTCAGCTCTCTTGAGGGCATGTGCTGATGGAGGTGCCAATCACCTTTACAACATCACTGATGGGTCTCGTGACAAGTGAGTCGATCCTACATTAGTTAATTTGTGTTTTAACTTACTGTAATTGCTCCTTTGTGCATCCAGATGTGTGTTGTGGAGGTCGATAAACAGGAGTGTGCACTGTTTGTGTGTTGTACAAGAACTTTAATTTTTTTTTCTTTTCTTAAACTTTTGAGCCCTATTGCACATCTAGGAACATTTAGTTTTTTTGTTTTATTTATTTATTTTTTTTTTTTCTGGTTGCATGAGCGTGCCTTCATTTGTGTCATTGTGTCTGTTCAAGGTGAAAAAACACACCCTTTCTCTGTCTGAATGCTGTGTGTGTGTGAATGTTTCTGATAAAGTAACGTAGGTGTGCAGTCGCAGCCCTTTTTTGTGACTAATGGAGGACAGCTGTCAGGACTGAGACTGATCTGGGGATCATTTGGTCCCTGAAGTGTCAAGACTTTCATATTAACAGCCAGCGTGTGAACGTGTGTGTTTGGTAGGGGTGTGAATGGGACGCTCCACATGTCTGCTTTCATCTGTCTGTCGGCATGTTTTTGCACTTCTATCGCTGTTATCACCTCTTGAATTTTAATGTGGTGAGTTGAGTTTTACAAATGTATGTAATTTAGTCCCATTAACTTTCTGAAAAAGAAATGTTTTTCTCGTCATTGAAATCAAGAAATTCTTCACACTGTTTTTGCTAAAATATTTTTATATACACATGTGAGTATGTGAAGATGTGCTTATAAGTGTATATCCAGTCTGATCTTTTGAAGATTTATTTTAAAATGTTTTTTTTTTTTTTTTTGGTTAAAAATATGAATGCAATTTAGACCAAACTGTAAAATGTAACAACTCTGTATTTTACGACACAGTTTAGACAGTTGTTAATGGATGGTATGTGAATGTCGCCTCCTCTTTTAATGAACAACTTGTCAACAGGAGAATCATATGTTTTTACAGATCAACCTATGCTTATTAAACAACTTTGTCCAAACACCAGGAGCTACAGCTGACAGTTCAGTTTGACCAAAAGAGAAAGTAATTTATTGGTGCTTTATTATTGTGATCAATACACACACATTTAGTGCGTTTACAGGGAAAGTTTAATTCCTCTTTAATTCAGAATTAAAATGAAATCCGATTCAAAATGATTAAAAATTACCATTCCGTGCTGGGCTTGTTTTCGAAAGAAAATCATCGACACAATGTTGTCAAGTTGCTGCTTCAAAAATAAAATTAAAACAAATCCAAAAAGGATGCTAATAATGTAGTCCTCCATGTTGTTGCTAATCAAGTAAGTTTGTTTTCTTCCGGTAGACGTAAATACATCCGCCCCACCCTATCCAATCAGAACCCTTCCCAACTCCCAAATGTGTTTTCCATGTAAACCTCAATTCGGAATTACTATTTCCATGTAAACTTGAAGGAAAATTGTTTAATTCGGAATTATTTAATTCGGAATAATTAATTCCGAATTAAAAAACATTATGTAACCGTGGCCCGTGAAATCAAAAACTCACTTCCGCTCCGCCTGTGATCAGCCAGGCGCAGCAGCTATGTTCAAGTGTTCAACTTTCCCAGGGTGCTCAAGTCTTTCCTTGTATATCTGCTCTCATACTGTATTTTGTTATAAAGAATAATGCCGATTTCGTTTACATTATTCTGTTTGTTATCAGGACAACACCATTAACATGATGATGTCTGATAAAATCACCTTTGGCAGCTAAGTTTTTGAATTTCTTTCATTTGCTTAGTTGGAAAACGACTCTGAGACTGATGGTTCACATGCGCGGCTCACAGTCAGGCTGCTGCTGCTCTGTGTGCCACACGCAGGGGGGAGGAAATGAAAGCTGACATTCTAATGGAATTCAGCCATGCCAAGTCGCTTGGTTGGCAGCAATGAGGAGAAGTTGGAAGTGAGTCTAAAATTTACCTTGTTGACGAATACAGAGGGAAAATAGGGAACGTGTTTGTACTGTGAGTGAGGGTAAATGCACACAGGCGCAGGGAAATTGCAGACAGATTATACTTGGGCTGCCAAGTCTCATGCATTTGCCATGAGAATCACACAATTCATCCTGTTCACACACTCACGTCACTCTCACCACCAATAGCTCACGGTGAGAATCCCATCACCATTAATATGCATTTCATATAACAGACGTGCTGCCTGCTTGGAAGGCAGTGAAGTGTGGAAACTCTTCTATGTATTGTAGCTTAATAAGTACCTATGAATTTGAAGCTTCTTTACGTGCTTGCATGGAGGGAAGAGGCATAAAATGAAATTCAATTAGAAATGATGAAGAAGCAAGCCAACAGACAGACCTTGGGCTCACTGATATAGTCGGTGCTTCCATAAAAAGTTGAGCGGTCTGTTAATTTATATGCCGTTTCCTCATGGAAACTGACTCAATTTGGGTGACTGGGGAGACTGGCATTTTAAAGAAAACACTAAAATGGTCGGAAGGCCAACATCTTTTACAGCACTGTTGCTAATTACCAAACCCAGGATGTGCCCTCATTTGTGTGTGGCCTCTATCACATGCTGCAAGAGATTAAAGAGTTTTAAGAGACCGCAGGATTCACTTGCAGTTTTTTTTTTCTGTGGTGTTATTGAAGTGAATAATAAAGCCCCCAGCTGTGACAACGTGGTTGAATTCTGGTGTGGCAACAGAAGGCAGTTCAGTGAAGCTGTTGACAAAACCTGCAGACAACCTTGGAGGTTTGGAGACAGCTAATAAGATTTTTAGAATGTCTTTCAAAGCAAGGCACAGATATTTAAAAAACTCAAAATCAGCACCATCACCTTTCCTGTTGGTTTGAGAAGCATTAACTAAGTTAAGGCTTGGAGGGCCAGACTCAGTTACCCCTTACATACTGGCTTTTCTCTGCAGAATATTTCTACCTTTTCCTGCTATCAGTGTGCGTGTGTGTAATTGCCACTTTATGGAAAGGCGAGAATTCAGATGACCTTTTTTCAACCTTCCGAGGTAGATAAAAAAAAGCATGCAAAAGGATGCACAAAAGGGACACCCCCCCTTTCGTGGGGAGGCACAGAGTAATAAGAAAACTTAGAACAACTTGGAACAGAAGCTGAAATCAGGTGATACATCATGGTCTGATTTTAGAGCGGCTGATGAAACGGCTGACTGAGCCCAGGTAGCCCCGAGCGGCATTCATTCAGGTCAGGTTACAATCAAATTAAAATGGTTTAGGAAGAGGCTTCCACCAGATAAAACCAAAAGCGTTTTTTCTTGTTTCTTTCACTTGCCTGGCACACAGTGTCTGTGATGGGTTACACCACATGTCATCTATATCATGCGTGACTTTATGTGTCTGGTGACACAGAGGCTGACCATAACGCTGTTGTGAAGGGGGAGGAGCTACAGGACCAATGAGAGGAGAGGAGGGTGGCGATCTTGCATATTTGAGCAGATTCAGGTTGAGTGATGGGTGTTTCTTGCTGCTGAATACCTTCAGTGTGGGGCCTGAGGAGGCTCACTCTCAACACTTCTGATTTGTTTTCTCTTATCTTTCCTATCTTGTCCTGTCCTGGTTCCTCTTGTCTTTGTCAGGAGAGAACAGATAAGTGATTCACAGAGCAAAGCAGATTAGACGTGAGCAGTCCTTCTCCTGACTTATTAAGATGAATTCCGTCTGCCTTAAAGAGATGTCTGCGGTCCCAGAAAAAGTTAAAATTGTCAATGACACGAGCTCCGTATGAACTACTAGCAGCTGAAGAGCCATGTGTTTATTGCCAGCAGTCTGCTGAATCTCTAGACTCCTCTTCCGATTAGTGGCAGAGGCCTGCTGATAAAACATCTCACTGTCCAAGGGCCTCAGAGTCTTTAACAGTTTAATGAAATCTTTTTTCAAAATTTCTGGTTGCTGTCTCGGTGTCACTAGCTGGTGCGTGCACGGCGATGCAGTTTATTGTTGTGTGTTCAGCCAGAATGTCTAGGATTCTTTGTCTCATTTCAGCAACTGTGTCCTTGGGAAACAGTTTGTTCAGATGTTTTTGCTGTTTAAATCCTCCACACTCCAAATTGGAAAGTCACCCACAATCAAAATCTCTGGCCCAGTCATTTGACTGCTGTTTAACCTTTTCCTTGGAGAATGGTTCTTTCTTACCCACTTTTGTGAGGACGGGAGGCTTTCCAGGTCATCATTTAGGCAGATTTGGGTCTTAAAATGGCAGTGCATATCTGCTCTGAAGTTGTATGCATTGCTGTTGAGGAGCTTTTCCACTCTCTCTCTGCTCTTTGCAGTTGTCCACATTTGAGCCTTTCTGACCACAGATGTTGATGAAGCTGTCTGACTGGACAGAAGAGCAGGACATCCCAGTAGCATCACTGATCTCTGGATGCTGGGCTCCAGTTATCACTTGTCCTTCCATTTCTCTGGAAAGTGATTTATCCTTTGGCTCAGCGCCAGGGGAATTCAAGGGAAGACAGCTGCATTCAGATTTATGGTCTGGTAGTTTCATCCTGACAAAGTCCATTCACCTCCATGTTCACTACAAGAGGAGGAATCTCAAGACTCAAGCACTGCGATCGTCTGTAAAAACTTGTTAATGAGCCAAAGAGCAAATGTTTTTTTTTAGGTGTCAGAGCCTTCTTTTATTTTATTTTTTTTGGCTGAATAGTTTCAGTCTATCTATTCTGTAAACATCTGATGAAGAGGTAGTGTTTTATAAAAGAAAAGGACAAAGGAACCAGGAGTTCCTGGTTCGAATCTCAGCTTGGGCCTTTCTGTGTGGAGTTTGCATGTTATCCCCTTGCCTGTATGGGTTTCCTTGGAGACTCTGGTCTCCTCCCTAAGTCCAAAAACATGTACCTTAGACTGATCTGTGATTCTAAATTGCCCATAGGAGTGAATGTAACCATGTGTCGTTATTTGCTGGAGACTGTCCCAGCTCTGGACACCCTGGACAGGTCGTCAGTTTATCACTGGGAAACAGAGTCTCACATAGAAACAGAGTCCCTTGACCCCCATAGGGTCAAACAGGTATAGATGATGAATAGCTGTTTTTTACGGAAGCAATAATGACCATATACCATCTTCATATTGTTTTTAAAATAAAAGCGAGCCTCATATATGATCTACACAGTGAGCATATGAGTTTTAGTCTTGATTGCGTCGCTCCTAGTCCCGGTGTGTTTGTGTGACCGTCCTGCTGATCCCTGCCAGCAGCCTGCACAGTGGAATTGACAGTCAAGGCTTTACTTTTCAAGTGTTCCCAGTGCCAGCACCATCTGTTCAAAAAACTTAGACATTACACAACGAGGATTGGGGTGAGGAAGGAAAAAGAGAGGACGAGTTTAGGAGTGCAGCTGTGTAAATTAATCACCATCGAGTTAAGTTGCGTTAAGATCAATATTACCATACTAATGGACTACAGAGAGAGGAGAAGAGAGGAGGAAGGGTGAGAAGAGAGATGTGGATTATCAACCATTTTAAAATCTTGACATTACTGGAATACGGACGAGAGCAGCAACAGCCTCTGTATCGTGCAAAACAGGTCAAAATGTGAGGGAAGTATTAGAGAGATGGACAAGGGGGGGGAAAACCAGAATAAAGATGGGAAAATGGTGACACATTCCAAAATAAATATTGTTAAAGCAAGATGTAAAATATATGAGCAGAATTGTACTCTGCGGCATTCTGGAGCAACATAGAATTTTAGGTCAAGTGATGCCAAAGGATCGCAGCTTATAACTCTGGGGGTGACACCATCTGGAATTGCAGCTTTGTTCTGTTTCAGTCTCTACAGCTGCGTCTTCACTTGACTGCTGAGGAAAGACGGGCAAGAGGGGGAAGTGGAGGGGGGCCCAGCATCTCCCAGTGTGGTTGGAGACAACAATGGGGCAGCAGCAAGATCCGTGACTGAGATGGAAAATGAGACAGTTGAGATGTGACAGGGAAGCTGTGGTTCAAAGGAGGGTGGGAGGTCTGGTTGGCTGGGGGCAGGAGACGAGGCTGCCGAGCTGGTGTCTAAACCAAACCTATTGAAGAATATATTCAGCTCATTTGCTCTGTCCAGATTTCCATCTATCTGATCCTCTTTCTGCTTGAAGCCTGTGATCTTCTTCATCCCTGACCACGCATCTCATACATTGTTCAGCTGGAGCTTGTTCTCCAGTGTTCTCCTGCACACCTCCTTGTGGTCTCTGATCTTGACTCTAAGTTGTTTTTGTACTGACCTCAGTAATTCCCTGTCCTGCCTCCCTGTCCCTTTTTATTTTTCTTGTTGAGAAGCTCTTTCAGGTCACTGGCCACCTAGGGTTTGTTACTGGGGAAGCTCCTCACTGTTCTGGTGGGGATGGTGTTGTCCACACAGAAGTGAATATAGTCAGTAACACAGTCATGGCATTGATGTCATCTCCACTGTGGCTCACAGTGTGTAGCGTCAAAACACCCTCGCAGAGTTTCTTCAGCTTCCTGTGACCACCTCCTCATATTTCTTCTTTTCACTGTTTGCCCCCGGGCGATAGGTTTGTAGATGGACATGAGAAAGACCAGCTTATGATCTGCCTTACTGAGAGCAAGGCGTGCAGAGGAGCTGTATGCATCTCTGACGTTTGCATAATGCATATCCAGCATTTTATTTTCTCTGGTAGAGCAGCTGACAAAGTGTTGAAACATTGGAAATATGGCGACGAGAGAGAGGTTGAAATCTCCAGATGTGGCCACAGATGCACTGGATTGTTGTGTCTGTAGGATAGCATCTTACGCAGCATTGGCACCAACTAATGGTGGGAGATAAACTGCTACTAAAAAAACCACGGGTGAACTGTAAAATAACACTTGTGAACTCTTAAAAATATGGTAAATCACATGTCAGAGTATTATCACAGAAATTCTTATGGCAATTATACAAAAAAACAACCTAACCTGACTGACTTTCAGTCATATCACACACTGAGTAACAAAGCAACGCTACAATTTACATCGCAGCAACAGAGGAAAGGTTAATCAGGCAAGAAATTAAAGGAGCCGTTTGTAAGATTATGGCCAAAACTGGTACTGCAGTCACTTTCAAAATACTGTTGAGCGGCGTGTACCCTCCCCCTCCTCCCCGACCAGAGGTTGCCAGGTCGGCTGCAGAATGCAGCAGGAACGTAGGCTGCCATGGCAAGCGATGAGTCCTACACAGTAAGTTTATTTTCTGTTAATTATATTTATTGCTTTATGAAACATCTTTTGCGAAGTAATAATGTACTGCAAAATTTACTAATGGCGATTAGCCAAATAGAATCGTAAATGTTACCACATTTCAGTCGGAGCATAAGTTTTCAGTTAGTTACCCTGTTAAAAATGTCTTTATTAGGCTAGTGTTGGGATGTAAAGCTTTTTATGAACGCATTTGAGAAATCCATGCAAATTCTAATTTTGGGCTATGCAGTAATTTATTGTTTGGTTGGAAACACTATAGGCTCATATCGATGGTAACTTTTTGTAACGTCGACAATACCACATGTAAAGTCGAGGGTAATTTTCCTTAAATACATCAGGCTATATGAAAAATTACATGACGTGTAGAATTTAAATCAAAAACATTGTCCAAAAGTTCTATGTATGTGGACCAAATTATGCGCTTTTGGTATTGAGGATGTTGCCGTGGAATTACGCCTGATACTTCCAAACTAACACTAAATTATTGCACAGGCTAAAAGATAGAATATGCTTAGAATACACGTTTATGTCAAGGTAGCCTAGCACTTGTACCAGATGATCTTTGCTTGTACTGCTCTCACTTGTTTCAGCCTGATTTAGACCTCACTTTTGAGGTACCCTCTCTTGAGGCTGATGAGAGCTGGGCAGTAAAATTATGACTTGTAATATCACACATCTGTATCTATGTCAGCATCTTATGTAGTTTTAATCAAATGTAAATGCCAAATGCTATTTTGTGGTTTGTTTACTTAGGAACTCATTCAAAACATGAGTGAAATGGGGCTACGGGCACTAGCAACCCGGATCTTCTCCCAGAACCCTGGATTGGTTTTTGATGCCCTGCCTCCATTGGATAGCACCACTCTCCCACCTGCAGCTGCTCTTCCATGGTGTACCTGTGGGAACTGCAGGGAGATGGCCACAGATGCAGAAAGGAAATGCTGTGGCCAGGGGCCTGAGCACTGCATAAGCAAATTGCCTCATTTCGAGCTTTACTGCTTGGAAGATGGCTATTTGCGTCTACACAGAGACTACAGGAATGATGTGTTGGTGGTAGCAGAAGTTACAGAGCCAGGTGATGATAATAGGCAGTTTAGATATGCTGCTTATCGCCAGTACATCTTTTGGCAGCTTGGATCACTGGGCCAGGGTAACCGTCGTGTTATCCCCAGCTGCTGCATTTGGAGAATAAGGGACAAATACCCTGACCCTCAAGGCCAGTACACTGGCTTTCTACCCACAATTTGAACACAACTTTACCGACTCCAGTTTACTTGAAGTTACTTGTTGTATATACTTTGTTTTTACAAATTGTTTGTTTTGTTCCAAGTTTGTAAAGAGCCTTCTTCCTTGTTCAATAAAAAAAGTTTATTTATAATAACAATGCTTTCCTATTTACGATATAGAGGAACAGTAAAAAATAAATAACTAAATAAAACGAGGGATAAACAGTATAAATAGTATAAATAACTATTGAACAATTAACTGCTCTGTACTGTGGAAACTTTATGAAATGGTTTAAAAGCAGCTTGTGGCAGAAAATGGAAATGACAAGGGCTGAGAGGCTCTGGAAACGGGTTTCACTGGTCTTCACTCTGGCATGCTGACACTGAGGAGAGCAAAATAAAAACAAAACAGAAATTAGATTATTTTAAAAATTAAATGTAATATGCATTACATCTAACTTGGTGTGTGGTATGTAGCCGCAGATGCAAAAGAAATAAACTGGTATTCTACCTACCAAGACCTCTCCTGACTTGGGTGCGCAGGAGTTCCTCCACAGGGGGAAGAGGGCCGTACTTTCTGGGGTCATCGGGCCAAAGACTCCTCCGCCTGGGCGTTCCCTTGCCAGCTAGCCTCTTTTGCAGAATCTTTGTTTGCAGTTCTGGGATGTAGCCATAGGTCTTCGATGTCTTCTTAGTGTACAGCATATACCTTTGGGCATTTTTCTTGTACAGCCTCCTGTACCTAAAATAAAAGCAGAGAAAATAGATTGTTTTACAGTACAGTGTTTTATATAGAGTTTCAATGGTGTAATCAGGTAAAATGGTTCCCAACATCCAACATGTAGAAATGAGCATGTCACTTACTGCTTGCTTCCATCAGACTTGCACAACTCTGGGCGGTCCTTGTGGTAGTTGTAATCCATCGCTGCGAGGAGCATCCTGGCCTTAAAGACAGGAGGGCTAAATGCTGAGCGCTTGCTGGCATACATTAAAATATGGTTTTGGAAGGACTCCAGATCAGCAGTGGACCTGTGGGGGGTGGGACATAGAGACATTTTTTGATTTTTTTGAAAATCACTTTCTAGGTACAGTATGTGTACACACTCATTAAATTACCTGAAGTTCAGGTATTTGTGAACTTTGTTGAGCCATCGCTTGTTTCGCACAATACTCTTCAGGGCCTCGTGTGCCATGGAGCCTCGCTCAAGCCACTCTTGAGTTCCCCCTGATTCCAAGTCTGCATGCTGGCAGCCTCCCAGTACCCACCTGTGTTCATTTGTGACATGGTGTAGGAGCCCAAGCCACAGCTCCTACAAAATAATACAGAAATATAATGGACAGACACAAAAAGCATGGCAATTGAACATTATTTACTGCTAATGATGATGATTGTTAGTAATGTAAGTGGGTCATCTGATTGACCACAATGACACCTCTGGATAGGTACTTATGGTAATCAATAAGCTAATATCCAACATCAAGGTAACATCTTGCATGTTAGTTTTATACATTATTGACAACTATTTTTCAAAACTATAACAACTTACAAGAAACTCTTGGCAGGAATCAGCTGTTTTGCAGCACACCACCAAAATTATTTCTTATATTTAGACAAATTCGAAAGCTTGAGAGTATTTATATACCTCTCCTCTAGAACTTCTGAGGCATCCACAGTGCACTCCTCATCTTCCAATGCTCTTCCAATGACTATTTATAGAGAAGACCTGCCACCTGTAGGTGGCAGGTCTTCTCTATAAATAGTTTAGTTGTTTTAGACAAAAAATGCTTCCAAATATGAAATGAAAATGAAAACAACGTGGCACTGATCACTGACCGATTTGAAAGCGTTTCAGACGATGCATGTCCAATACTGGAAGTGATGGTGCAGTCAGGTGGTGCTTCTTCCACTGTCTTTTACTTGGGCTTGAAGTGCTTGGGCCATAACAGCTGAAGACACAAGCGTTTTTGTCATAATTATGGAACACTCTACACATTTACCATAATATGCAACAACCAACATTTACCACAGACTAGTGTCTAACCAAAGAAAAGATAATGCGGGGAAAATTACGTCTGCATTCGTCATCAATGGCTAACGTTTTTTATCAGTTCCATCAGAAAAGACTGACACTAATAACTAACGTTAGCAATGGTCAGATGGGTCAATTTGCAGCACGTGTAATACACAATATATGCAAAGAATGAATAAGAAATCGTTTTACCGTGGTAACGTTAGGCTACTGTCTCAATGAGGTTTCACATTACCATGGCCATGCTAATGTTTTCCACGGCACGATGACTGACGGGCTCCGCTTATTAGCCTAACGTTACATTGCTATTGTTAGCAATATCAGTCACCGTTTTTATATTCTAAAATAATAATTATTTACCTTTTCAATTCGATGACCCACCTGCTCCATAACGTTATGCGCTAGCGTTACTGTGCACGAACATGCATAACTTTGTTTAACTAGTGAATACTCCGACGTAGTGAATACTGAAATTTCTTTGTTACCTTGTTTTGTTCTGTTACCTTGCCCAAGTAAATTAGCGTTAGCCAAACATTTAGCTATGAATCTTACCTGTCCAGGAGAAAATCAGCAACGTTGCGCGTCTGTCTTCAAATTCTTCTCCGCTTTCAGCCGCCTCCATCTATCAAAAGCATCTCCTATACAAATCCTTGTTTTATTGCGGACCTTGTCACGACGTAACTCGGATTCATAACGAGGTCTTTTTTGTTTTGGTAAACTAGCCATTTTCACATCCAACACGTTCGTAGCGGCTGCTGCGATAATGAGAGCGGAGCTGGCAACCCGGATGCCGAAACACTACTGACTTCCTGATTGGAAGATAGGTGGAGGGTGGCGCTTCAGGCCAAAACACGAAATGACAACAAAAACAAGACTTGCAGCCCTCAAGTCCTCTTTTTAAAAGGGAATATCCTGGCTTGAGTGCTGTTGTCAGTGACATAAGTATTTGAAATGAACATGATTTTTAAATGTCTTTTGACATATCAGGGTCATTTTATGATTCGTTTTATTAATCTTCTTACATACAGCTCCTTTAAAGACAAACTATTAAGACGAAACATAAAGTCTTACAGTGGCGGTTTCCTTCTCTGTTGAGTAGGATATCTCAGTGCTCCATCACTGCTGATGCTCTGCGTTCATACACTCGTGTCCAGGCAGGATGATGCTGTCAGAAGCTTGTAAGTGGCTGCACAGAGGTAAACTGCTATCTGCTATCAATCGCTCATGATTCTGACTTTATCATCTCCTCCTGGCATCGAATCTCTGGGAACATAATCCTCCTGTCTGTAGTGAGTGCCACACACAGTTGCATTATGGTTCCAGAGGGGTCAGCGAAGTCCTGTCTCTTCACCAGCACAAAGTACATCAAGACAGAAAAGGTAGTCTCATTAGGTCAGGCAAACTGTTCAATGAGCGCAGTCACAGTACACTGCATTAGTGCAGTATCTTCAGCTTGCTCTCACATAATTTTCACATTGATGAGAAAAAAAATGTCACACTAACATAACCACAACTGCAAAGACGAGTCCATTACTCAGTGCAGCACTGGTGTAGAAAGACTTAAACATGCTATCAGAATGCTTTTTAAATTGTTTTTAAAAGCATCTATGTCCCATAAAACACGTTAAATTGGTGAGCTGTTTTTCAAGCTCACATTTGCAAATAAAACTGCCTGCAATTAGATGTTTTAGGTGCACTACCTTTGCATTACTAAACTATTCATTGACTTTCTATCGTAGAGACAAACAGTAACTGTTAAATTCAAATATTTTTATCCACCTCTAACTTTTCATGATTATAATAGAACTAACTCAAGATCCGAAAATGCTTTTCTTTCTATCTTATTGTGAAAGTTCTGATAAGAAGGGGAAATTCTAGAGAGTTTGGGGTCTCAATCAGTAATTGAGTTTCGTATGTAATGTATCATGTTGTCCATTTTGTAAGCAGAGTGCGAATTATACAATGACAGTTGGGGGGGGTCAACATTTTCTAGAGATGACAAAAATGACAATTTGTCCCTTCTTTAGGGGGGTCGAAGTTGTAATTGGGGGGGTCAAACCCCCCATAATTCGCACTATGTTTGTAAGTTATGATCACATTTAGACTAATACAGACGACAACGTACGGTGTCAGAACTGCATTATAAATTAATGCTGTCACCTGCATGTGCTCTTCCAGAGGTTCTCGATTAGATCCTCCTCTTGCTCATAACGTGCCGCTTTAAAGAAACATGGCAATGATGTCAGCCCAATTGCTCAATTCCAGTATGCATTATCCATAAACCAATGGTTGACATCACAATGGCTGCATCCATCATTGGTCATTGTTGGATGATCGGCTCTGGAGCGGGGTTATGGTTGTAGCCCCTTTGTTGCAACTTGCGGTTTGTACTGTTGCTACATCCTACTCACTGGATCTTTAAGTCCCTGGAAAACTGCCACACGATCTACATTCTTTCATCATTTCTAACTAATTTTTGACATCTGTGCAGTGAAGATGTGAGTTATGCCAGATTTCTTAGAAGCTTATCCAGCTATTTTTCTTGCCTGTAGGAGAATTATGTTGGCAGTTGTGTTTTAAGAGAGAAGAAATTTACGTCTTAACAATTTTCTCAAGCGTTTGTTCAGAAAATCCAAATTATGTCAAACATTTTGGGAAAAATTTGCCTTTCTTCAATGGAGCGTGGGTTAGTGTGTGTTTGTTCACGTTTGCCCGTTGCTGTGTGTTCTCATCGACATACTCGGTGCTGTCACAAGAACAAAGTGGGCGGATGGCTTCTCGCTGTTCAAGAAAGGTGCCACGTAATTTCCTGTCAAAACAGCCTTAATGGTAGACATTAGATATGTAGAGTGCAGTGGGCGCTTCAGGCTAAGGCTTTCTGCCTGTCACGATAAGCCAAGTGACAGTGATTTGTCTTTACACTGTGGCATGATTGAGGAAACACAGTGAACACTTTTGATCTGGATGAAGCTAGCATCCTCCTTTTTTATTTAAGTGGTCTCTATCATTTTATATAAAGCTGAAGCATGTTTATATTATGCAGCAGTGACTATACATTATGGTTATCCTATCTATGTATGTATCTACGTATGTTTTCTTTTTTTATTATTATTATAAGGCATTCAGTGGATTTTGCTTTGTGATGATTATACGCAACTGATATACTATATTTGCCCAATCATCACTTTGCTAAAAACATCACTTTTTTCTTGTAAATCAACTTTTTGTTTTTTTTTAAGTACAATTATCCTTTTTCATATATGGCAGTGATTCCCAAAGTGTGGGCCGCGGCCCCCTGGTGGGCTGTCGTGGGACTGCAGGTGGACCGTGAGAGGTCATTAAAATTAAACAAATGTGTTTTAAATCCTCGATCTTTTTTAAATATGTTTTTAATTACTGTAAAATATTCATGACATGATTAAAAAAACATTAAGAAGTAATGAAACAAACCAGTTAAATGTTATTCTACTGTCATCTTAACCTAATATGACAAGTGTCACCTTATTTGTTGACCCCTTACATTAATATCGGATCATGGTTCCTTGTCCTGTATGTTGATCACAGTTGTGATTAAAGGTTTGGGTGGGCTGCGGAGATTTTTCACATTTCAAATTGGGCCTTGGTATTCTAAAGTTTGGGAATGGCTGATATATGGGGTGGCAGTGGGGTAGTAGGTAGAGTAAGTTGCCCTCCAAGGAGGATTAGTGGATCGATACCCGGCCCCGTCATGTACCAAGGTGTTCCTCAGAAAGACTCTGAACCCCATATTGCCTTCATTGCCTCAGCCACTCATAGTTCTGGTCCCAAGCCCAGATAAATGTGGAGGGTTTTGTCAGAAAAGGCACAAGACCACAAGATGAAGTGCAACCAAGAGGACTTCTTCAGAGGTGATGCCAGGGAATGCAGACCCTGAGATGGTCACTCTAAGGAGGAACTGGGACAGTGGTGAAACCAGAGTTTCTTTACCTCCACAGTTCACAAAGGGCTGAGTCAAATAGTCATGAGAGGACCATCCAGGTCACCAGAGGCACAGAGAGTTTCACTTTTGCTGGAGTGGGTCAGAGAGAGAGAGAGAGAGAGAGCAAAAGAAGGACTGCAGTATTAATAGTCTGGCCTGAGCTGCTGCTCATCAGCAGGGACCCCTGGTGGTTTTCGGGGTTTAAAGGCCAATGAGAGCCCAGCTACATCACTTTACCTGGCTGTAAAGTAATTTAAAGTAATTTACAGAAATGTAAAGTAATTTACAGCCAGTAATCAAACTTGATCAGGCTTTACGGTTGACGTAGGGCCTCTCTTTGGATAATACACGGTATATGTGGCCCAACACTGCCAAACTACAAGGCAAGAAACACTAATCTGCATTGACTTGTATTAAATTAGACTTGGCTCTGCACTTTTAAGCGGATTCTTCTACTCTTTGGTGTATAAATTTGTGCAAAACATCATTGAGGTGGGTTTCAAGCAATGCGAAAGCTAAAGTACTCTTCCAGGACCCATGGCTCAGGGATTGTTATTCAAATGTGAATTTATTAATGTTAGTCTCTTCATCTTCCATATGCTGCACAAATAGAAACATATTTTCCTATTTAATGACCATAGTGGGTGTTGTCAACAAGACTTTGATAAATTTGAAAACTCCGTTGATAGTAAGTATGCCTAGCAACTGTAGCCTGTGTTTTATACGTTATTAAGATTACTGTAATTATCTTAAAAAATTTAAGCAGTACCACTGGGCAACAATCAGCAATGGAACGCCTATCATCTCATTTATCTCAAACAGGGACTTACTATTATTTACTAAACTTGTGCTATAATTGGCTTCATTGGGGCTCTTTTTTGTTTTGTTTTGTTTTTTTTTCATCACAGCCGACACCCTCTGGCCCTCCTTTAAATCTAACCCTGTTTCAAATGAAAATAGCATTTAGTCTAATTGCGTGTTCAAATCCTCTAAGGAGATAAGGAGTTAAGAGATGGATGAGGAGGAGAATGTTGCTCAATGTGGGAGGAGCTAACTTTATACTAAGAGAGTTTATGGCATTTGCAACTTTGTGTACAGTTTGGAGGTGACGCAAACATAAGCAGATGTAATTGTGACAGTGTTTGACTGAGCACGGGTTTTTTTCTGTGGAAAAAATTCTCAGAGCATACGTATGTCAGCATGTTACCATGTATGCATCCTGTTTGGGCGAAGATGATGCTGTCAGCCTCAGCAAATGAAGTTGTCAGGAGCAGGGCTTCTTATTTTAATAGATTTAAACATAAAGCGAAATCTTTGGCAGTCTATTTATCATTCCCCCATATTTATCATGCGTGAGGAAGACTTGATTATGTAGTCCTGGTTACAGTTAAAACACCTTTTCAGTTGAACTGTAATACAGATGCGTATAGAGAGACATCTTTGGGGACTCATACAGGTTGTAGTCTTCTGCACATGGGGATTGTGAGTGTGCACAGCCATCATTGCTAACCAAGTTTTCTGTCGCAGCTGAAGTCTTTCCCTTCACATGCAACTCCAGTAAATCCCAGATGGAGGCTGTCTATTACAAATTCATTAAAAATCCCCTCTTTCTTTATTGCTGTGTCGTAATTGACAGGCTGAGTGGAGTTGAGGTGAGTTGATGAGCATGGGGAACTAGGATTTGCCATTTAACATGGAAGAGCTGCACTTCTGCACTTCTGAGTTTACACAACATGTACTGCTAGTTTTTGTTAGGACTGCTATATTAAAGCTGTAGCAATTAATGATAATTAAATTTCGATTATGTTTCCTTTGCCTTGCTCTCTGTAGTATGCCTGGTAAATTTAAGAGCTATGTAGAGACTTAATAAACTTGGTGTTTGTGAATTGGCTGTGGGAGGTGTGTGGAGTATTGGTAATTATTAGATGGCTACAAGCATCTGCCTGATTAAATGGGCTATTAGACACTGGATCACACATGAAGAGATCCTGTTACGAAACAGTCAGCATACAGATGTAATCATATGGTCTATTATGAGAAAGACCATATTATTGTCTTTTTTTTTTAATGTTTAATACATATCCATATGCACTTTAAAGTCACATAAAAGTAAGCACTCAAGTAAGCCTACAGTCATGAGAGTTGAGTTTCTGATAATGATATATGATCTTTGCTGCAGTCGTTACAGTCCTGTTTGTTATGAAACCAGGCACTTAGAGAGCACGCTCTTATATAGCTCACCTCTTAAAACTATGCCTAAAAATACTTGTCTAAAAAGAAGTTCTCTCTTCATACGACAATGGTTGATCTATGTTAAACATAACTTCAGTCTTAGATAATGGAGACTTCATATACAGTCTATGGTTACCACTTGCTGTGTGTGGTGTTGGCTGTGTTGAACAAGAACGGAAACCCAACGAAACAAGTCATGAAACGTCGTGGATGATGTGCAAAACGTACTGTCGGTGTTTCTTGTCAATTTCCTGTATCAGTAAAATGAGACAAAGAACTCCTATCCCCGCGACATTGATTTTATGGTCTAACATATCATCTTTGATGTAGTTGTTTTTTTCTGTGACAGAATTACATCTTGTTGCTCTAAGTGAAAGAGCACTTAAATCAGTGGGGGAATGTGCCTACAGGTGAAATCGACAGGGAATGCCTGCATTTTGAGGTTACCCTACCTACTGCACATATCTCGAGTGAAGATGCAAAGAGGAAAGGCTTAAGTCAACCACAGAATGTGCACAACTGGCTGCACGTAACTCTTGGTTGGAGAATCAGTGCATTTAGGCTGGATGTTATTACGAGAAGATAGGTTGTTTCGTATTTTAAAATGCCAATTCTTAACATTTCTAAACTTCATAATACGGTTTGCATTTACACCTGGTCAAGAAGTGTCTGGTCTCTGAAAACATGCTGATAGTCTTAGCTGAGGTGGGAAAAATCTGGTGTCCAGAGGTTAATATAGTCATACGGTTAGGTCATCTAGTAGTTGAAACAGTTTTGTTTCAGTAAGCAAGCACTTTAAAAAAAAAAGTATATATATTCTCTTTTTTTCTATTCAGTTACCTTCTTTTTTGGCTTTTTTTAATATGTTGATTTTTATCACAGAGATTTATCACAGAAATAAATATCTTGTCAACTGAGAAACCATCCTATTATGTAGAAAAATATCAAGGTGAAATCTGTAATCATTTGACACTGAAGTCATTTTGCTTAGAAGCAAGCATACTTCTTTTAGATACTGTTTATCTGGATTATAAATTACTTCATTCTGTGTGGTTAACGTCGTGATGGAAAATATTATGGTCACATTTAACAATAATGCAACAATTTTGGCAGAAAGCAGATTGGACGTGAGTTGGATATGCTACCCCCCTGACCCAGCTTCCTTCAGAGAACTGTGGAAATGCCACATGGGGCGCTTTTTATTTCACTCACTTATACTTCCCCTAACAGCCTGAACATCTCTCCTCTGCAATAGTGGTGGATATTTCGGTCCTTTAAGTGCACCTCCGGGACATGAGGAGAGGGCAGGTCTCTAGAGGATCCTGGAGGGAGGAAAAACAGCTGCATCCTTGCATGCATGCGAGGAAAGTGAGGATGCATGTCAGCATAATGAAAAGAAATATATGCATTTGTAATTTTTTTAAATGTCGTTTGCCTTCTGTGTCCCCATGATGGACTGGTGACCTGTCCAGGGTGTCTCCCACATCTTGCTCGATGACAGCTGGGATAGGCTCTCACATGACTCTCAGAAGAATAAAGTGGGTTTTAAAATAAGGATGGATGGATTATTTGGAAGACTACATGTGGTTGTGGTTGAAAAACAGATTAGTTATGTTGGAATTCCTAATTAGTTTCTGTGCCTACGTTTTACACCAACTAACATGAGTCAGAGGGCTAAGCTTGTCAAAGTACTTTGCTTGACGTTATTTATATGGATAAGATTTGATAATGTTATCTAAAATCCTTCCTTCACATCTTTATTGTCTCCTCTGATTGGATGAGGAAATGGATGAGAGAAATAATTAGAACTGCATCTCTTCAACTGCTGTAAAAATTTGAGTGGGTTCACTAACTGATGCAGGAAATGTTCAAGGAATTTGTGAAAACAGCAAAACATATATTACATTTGGTTGGAATTAAGTGGCCATGTAGAAGTCATACATATTCTTGGAAAAACTGCCTGAAGTAAATATTAAGAAAATATTGTATAATATAGACTATATAATATAGGGAAAGAACACAATATTATTGTGAGATGGAAGTGAGTTGAGTCTACTAAATGGAAGAGGAGAAATGTGAAGACACTGGAGAAGGGTGTGAAGGAGAAAACAGGGACGAAAGGTGTGGGCCGGATAGAGAATGAAGAAAAAGTCTGTCAGAGAGGATGCCAAGAGAAGGAGATGTGCAGACAGCCTGATAGACACACACATACACACGCGCAAATGCAGGCAAAGGTCACACTGCCTTCCCCGCCACTGGTGCTCAGACAAACTGGTAGTAAAATGCTCTATTTCCTATCCAAATTAAAGTGTCAGTTAATATTAATGTGGAAGTGAGGACTGTCAGACACACAAACACATGGACAAATAAAATTCACAACTACACACACAGACACTATACAGAATTTAGAATCTCGCTTGGTCAATTACTTGAAGCCGATAGTGTCATACAGGTCATCAAAGAGGTGTGTGTGTGTGTGTGTGTGTGTGCGTGCGCAAAAGCATTCAGATACCTTTGATCAGGCCCACTGACAGGTTTTGTCCTGACTGTCACATGGAGGTTATTTTTGAATGGAGATGTAATTTTAGTGTCCTGTTTTATTAAAAAGAAGAAGAGGAAAAAACCCGGGGGGGGTTACACAGCTATTGCTGGATGTGCATATTGTATAAACGTGTATATTATGCATGTATGTACATACGTGTATACCGTGTTGTATATGTGTAGTTTGGTCCTTGTCCATCCTTATTTTTTCTTAAAGGTGGTGTGTGTGTGTGTGTGGGTGGGTGTGCACAGATTATGTACAATTCATGTTCTGCTTGTCTTGGTGTTTCTTGTTGGTGCAAATGGGAATGAAGAGGGGGGAGGGAGAGAATAATCCCTATGTATCTCTTTCTTCACCCGACTGGAACACAGCCCTTGCGGCTTGCTGCAGAGCACACAAACACAATACTTAGCCAGCCATAAAATAGTAATGTCAAGACCTGTTAATGCCTCCAGATAGTAGCAGTTATGCCCCTGCATGGTCTTAGCCTTCACGCATGAATGAACACATACACAAATAGATGAAATAAGCAGAAAGATCTTTGTCTTTTTAGCAAAATGTTCAACTCAGTAGTGCCTGGTACATTTTTAGCTATTTTCTCTAATAACTGCAAAGCCTAAAAGCACCAAGATTCCCAAACCTCCAGGACATTTCATTTACAACTACACACATACTAATTACGTGTATTAACAAAATATTGCACTCTGGGTTATGGAAGAAGGAACCGTTACTTTATTCTGTGATTAAATGTGTCTGATTTCTTAGAGGAAACTCATTGTTATGCGAGTCATAAACCATGAGAAAGTAGGGTTTAGTGAACTACACATGATTTTACAAGCAGTAATGTTCATTTTCAAAGTTAGGTTCTAGGGCCCTAATTTCCTTGCATTTGTGTATGAAATATTTATATTCATATTTATTTATATCTGAGATTATCAGATGTACATTCAAGCACTTTAGTTGGCAGTTATATCTGCAGTTATATAGTTTCTGTATAACTATCCGTCTTTCACATTCGTTATGAAATTTTTATTTTTTTTTTTTACCTTCCTCTTGTGTTACATTATTTAGTTTCATTGAGGTTTTTGGGTATTCGCCTTCACACAGTTGTCTTAAAGTCCTGCCACAGCATTTCAGTTGGGTTGGGGTCAGGACTTTGAGTAGGCCAAAATCTTCCAACATCTCGACTCTTTTAGTTGTCAGCCCTGCTGGTGTAGCAACAACATAAACCAAATAAATAAATTAGATGCATGACTGCTCATACTCCTTTCTGAAGTTGAGGCCAAGAAAATATGTTATTTGGCTCTTTGTCTTGCAGTATAAATAGTAGAAGAAAAACTTGAGGGGGGGTATATGGGTGCAAATCATGTGTGGCTGTAACCGAGAGCCCAGTCATTTTTCTCAGTTACACTTTTCCTTGCTCATCATCACTAAGAAACCATCTCCATTTTCCAACCGTCTTTCTCAGTTGTATCTCTAAAAAGAGTGCCGAGATTTCTTGGTTCCAGTTTGAGTTTTCCATCAGGGCTTATCACTCTTAAAGCCTAAAACCAAAGTCCCACAGTTTTGCAGCAGCTTCCTCCGTCCTCAGCGCTTTATCAAGTCCTGCAGGCAGCGATTCTGAGTGGAGCGCTGGGAAGCTCCGCCCACTCAGAAACAGTAACTGACAGAGATCATTTTATTACATTGCATAAGACTAATCAGCAGGTTTGCCCACCAGGCCTGTAATTACTCCGCTGTGTTGATGTTCCTGAGTTTATCGTGTTGTATGGGCCTAATTATCAGAGCATAAACATGAACTTTTGCTTCTGCATGCTCCCATGTTTGCTCTGGTGCACTTTCCCATCAATCTTTGCATATCTGCAGTCCGCCATGTGAGTGTGTCAAGGCCGGGATCAGCACCGCAGAGAGTCACCCTGTCAGTTTCCATGTCTCTTCATCTTCCCCAGCGGCGTCACTCTTCTCCCTCGCTGCACAGATCAAAGAGCTGACACAAGCCCTAATGTCGTCTCTCTCCCTCTTTCCTCTATCTCTGGCTCATACTCTTCTTCAATCTTAACCCTCTCCCTCTGTCACTCACCATTTCTTTCTATCCTCACATGCAGCTTTCTCCCCGACTATATCAGTGGGGATTTTGATTCCATTACGGCGGAGGTCAAAGCCTTCTATGCAGACAAGGTGAGTGGAATAAAACTTGCAGACACATGTGTACACTCAGAAGGAATATAACATTTGACAGGAAGAATATGAGACACCAAACAAGAGAACTAAATGTTCTCTCTGATTTTATGTAAGAACAGTGTCTGGATCCAAAGTCTTTAACTTTGACTTAATGTTCTAGGCATATGGGAAGGTTTATTAAGTCCATGACGCCTCCAATATAGATTCTCTGGCAGTACGTGTCAAAATTAAGAGAGGATTTCTATTTTCTCTACACAGGCAGGGTCTTCCATTCCTTCAAATTACCCTTTGTTGTGTGATGTACTTCTTATTGTGGGACATATTCACAAAAGCTCTTTTTTGAGGGTTGTGTGAAGGACTTGAATAGTTAGTGTCTTACTTGCAGTAGATGGTAAAGCACTGTCAGTTTGGAGAGGAATCCTGAGGGGAAACAATTACTCAGAATGATGGCTATAGAGGAGCCAATTTCCACCATTTAAAACAGCTCATACCTCAGAAACTTCACTAGAGTTTGATTGAACACTGAATTAGATATATTTGCACCACGGAGATAGTAGCTTGTCATGAAATTCAAATTTATTTATATATAAAATTTCCTGCTTCCTCAGAGCTTAGTGGTTCTATGCAACATATCAGCTGCTGTTGTTCCTGCAATTATTTTTACTAATATGTCAAATAATATCCTTTTGTTCAGGAATTGACAAAGTAAAGCATCCTTTCAACCCACAGTACAATGTGTGATAATGGGAATTTAAAAGATGAATGCAGTTTTTTGGGAATAAAAGAGGATTGTTTGGTTTGTCAGCCTGAATGGCACATTTAGAAATAAGTTCACATAGAAATTTGAAAAACTACCGGAAACTATTTAACAGTTTCAACTAACTCAGTACAGCTCTATGGGAAAAGGAAAAGGGAAGAAGAAAAAAAAAGTTTGTCCAGTCCTCCGTAAGAAGGATGTTAAAGCAGTGAAATTAGTCCAGAAGAATAAAATACAAGGATATGGTGCTGTTTTAGTCTGAAAATGCTGCCACTCATTCAGTGGAGGAATATTATATTAATCTGTACAGCAGTCTACATTTTTGTGGGAAGCAATGTAACCCAGGAAAGAGGCATAACTTATCCAGAGTCCTCTACTTAACTGCCTGTTTCTTTTGCTCTGCAAAAATGTGTTCATGTCGGCACATTTGTGCTGAACTAGGTAGTTTTCCCTTTGTTTTAGTCAGAACAATGTGAGTCCCATATGCACAAGAACACATCTCAGAGACAAGCCAGTGCAGAGTCTGTCACCTTGTATACCTTCATTAGACCGAAAACTTCATCATGCATACGCTCCACCTCTACATGTATTGACATACTCACAATAATCATGCCTTCAGCCGTGTCATTCTTCTTTACTTTTCCTCCATTTTTCCCCTTTCTGTCGATGCCTAATACTAGACTCTTCATGAATATCACACAGGTTAAAAAAGACCAATTATCATAACAGAAGTGACTGTTATGAAAATGCTTTTGAAGCAGCACAATAGGAAAGTTTGATGTGTTCCTTCAGAGATTTGCTGCAAATGGTGAATAATTCTGCATAAATGGAAAATGGAGAGAGCAGAAAAGCATTCACAAGGGAGGGAGAAAATAAAGAGAGGCAGGGATGGAGAGATGATGGAAGAGGAGGGGGAGCGAGGGGAGGATGATGCGATCAAACAGAGCAAACACAGCGAACAAGTTTTGTGTGAACTCACTGTTCTGTGTGTGTGGTGGTGATATAGGAAAGTCACAATGTTTTAGGAAGAAAGTAGCAGTGAAAAGGAGAGGGAGATGGGGGGGGGGGGGGGAGTGGCTGTTTACCTAGATTTTGTAAGGTTAGGGCCACTGACTGGAACCTTTACATTATTCAACAACACAACCCGCAGGCAGCCAGACGGCACTAAAATACTGATTTATACCCTTCTTTATGTCTCCATCCCTTCCTGTTTTTTCTTTTTTGTTACCACGTCCCTTATCTCTGCCTGTGTATTAGCTCTGCTATCTAGGATATACACAAATATTGGATTTTGTTTTGTTGCTGTTGTATGTGTTTTAATCTCTCTTTACATGTACAGGGGTGCAAGCTGATAGAAACAGCTGACCAGGATCTAACAGACTTCACAAAATGTCTTGCAATCATGCTGGAGGAGATTCAAACAAAAAAACTACAGGTACACACACTCACATCATATTCATACATACTTTTGAATTATGTCTGAGATATTTTAATAATAATTCCAAGGAAATAATTCAACATTTTTAGAAATGTGTTATGTAAAAGAGTTGGGATGGGAGGATTAGACGCTATCACTCTTATCTGTCTGTTCTCTTTCATAGCACTTGTTTCAGTGTCTCTGATTGATGCCAACTAGCTCAAAGTGGACAAGGAATGCTTTTCCATTATTTCTGACTTGTGACACTTGGCAAGTGTTGCAACAGTGATTTCTTGCCTTAGATATGATCTATGATCACAAGCTCAAAAAGTAGATGTACATGGTCTGGTTTCATTTTTATGTAAAATAATTCATTGTGCACCCAAGTCTTGCAAACTCTACAATGAAAGACTTTATTTCGAGACTCCAACTAACTGTGTTACAAGGTGAGGATTGCTTTGATTGGTCAGATTCTACCATAAAATAAATGGTCCATGTGTGTTCATGAGAAGGACAACTTCTGGTTATGTGTCATGATGTCTCCGGCCCAGCCAATGGGAAATGGCAATATAGTCAGTGTAGTGGGAAGATATATAGGGACTCTTTGCTTGTGAGGACATAAACATTTACATCCCATTTTACATCTCAGTTATACAATGGCACCTGTTGCAGTAGTTTTTGTTAGATGTTGTCTTTGTTTATATCTTTAGGTTTTCTACAGACCTTTTTTTTAATGTTAATCTATGTTTTTTTGAAGGTTTTAATGAATGGTAATGGATGCTGTGCTCCTAAGAGGATTTATGCTGGTAATTATGGCTCTTTTAGCATCTGTTACAATGATTATGTATGACAATGGAAAGTTGTTTATAGGAAGCAGCTGATTTACCTTTCCAAAGACCAACTAATAAGATCCCAAATGCAGCCATGTTTAAGAGGAGATGTCAAGGGTGGAAGTTAGGAGAAAAGAACAAGAAGCAAGAGGATTTAACAGTTTTTCTCCCCCTTCGATCACCATGGGGAGTGGGAGATGCCTGAAAAGTAAAATGGATGAAGCTGTAGCTCAGACAGAGGCATAGCATTGAGACACAGATGGAGACAGATTGCTTTTTGGAGTCATGGCTGCAGGAGCACATTCTGGACTCCAGCACCTTGTTATGCATACGAAATGGAAAAGGAAAGACTTTAGACAGGCTTGCAAAAAAGGAGAAAGAATACTTGAAGTACTTTATCATTAGTGTAATCCTGAACCTGTTACTGTGAAGGAGCACCTCTGCACCCCAGATGTTGAACTGTTAGCTGTAAGTTTCCATTCATGCTGCTGACACTGCCTTGTGACATCATAAGCACAGATGCTGCCAGGCAACGATCCTGTCTGGTACAATCATGATGATCTCTCTACACTTCTCACTGCACTTCTTACTATCTGACAGTTTATAACTGATGTTTACTTTTTTTTAATACATATTATTTAGATTATTATGTATTTATTCATATACACTGCAACAATATGATTTCCCCTTGGGGATTTTTAAAATCATTGTTTAATTTGGTTCAATTCAACTCTAATCTTTAGAAGCGACTTGTTGTATTAGTTTGGATAAACCAAAGTGAACTGATGCTACTTAGTCATCGTCATCTAACGTCTTTCAAAGGCCAGATAACAAGGATTCTCACTCCTTTTTCCTCCCATCAAGGAGCAGGGTGATTTCACTGCTTCAACACAGTTCCTTCAAATACTATAAGAAATGTATATACCGTACAATGCTGTTGTTATTATTAGGATAACCAACAGCAGATGTGGCTCTGGGTAAGTTTACTCTCCTCGTCTATAGTCTGCAGAGTGTTTAGTGCCCTTTAGTAAAGCATTTAGTCCTCAGGTGCTTAAAGGGAGGTGTTCAGAGGTCAGGAAGGTCCGACAATAGTTTTACTGTTGGCAGTTCCCCGGAGTGAGTGTGTGGGTGTATGGATATGAACCATGGCTTCTGCTGGAAAACAAATATCCATGTTCACTTAAGGTTTCCTGAAGAAATACATGTAAATAAGTTATATTTACACCTACATATAAAATGCAAAGTGTGATTTGCCTGATTTAAAATTGAATATTTAAGTTTATCTCTACTATTTTTTCCAAACAACCTGATATTCATGGCTCTG
Source organism: Hirundichthys speculiger (assembly GCA_018398805.1). Classification (NCBI taxonomy): domain Eukaryota; kingdom Metazoa; phylum Chordata; class Actinopteri; order Beloniformes; family Exocoetidae; genus Hirundichthys; species Hirundichthys speculiger. Next base: position 1,175,589 of record JAGFBZ010002532.1, on the reverse strand, counting down.
AAGTCATCTATTTGCCACTGTAGTTTCATACTCAAATATATTCAATGCAGTTTATTTTCAACTTTGCTTGTATATCGTATACAAATTGTCTCTAGGTGCTTTGCAGACCCAGAGCATGACCTCTGAGCAAAATTTTTAAGTATAGCTAATATTAGTACATCTTAATTAAAGAAACAATGGCAATTAAAAAAAAATCCCTACTAGGAGAGAAACTTTTAATCCAAACAGTAGCAAGGAAAAACTCCCCTTAAAGAGGAAGAAACCCTGAGCCGGACCTAGCTCTTAAGGGGGGGACCTTCCTGCCAAAGGCCAGGAAGAAAAGAGGAGGGAGATAGGACAGAGAGAGGATAGAGGAAAGGCACAAATATATTGACAATATTATGTAGGACAAAATGTATTACAGTAATCCTCCACACTTCGCGGTCTCAGCAATCGCGGTCTCAGTACATCACGGAAGTTTCAAAAATATTCATAGTAAAAAATATTCAGGAAAAAAATTGAAAAAAATTCAAACGAAGTATGCGGAAGGCTGAAGCGAAACCCATTACACCAAGAACCAGTCTTGGGAAGCAACAAAAACCGACCACGGGAGCCTAATGAACGAATATCGAGGCCTGTGATTGGCTGCTATGACGTCATTGCTGTGCCGTCGGTTGTCTGTACGCTGATTGGCTGACACGCGTCCCCGCATCTCTCATCTCTTGCTCTCGTCAGCTACGCACAGAGGAGAGATCGTCAAAGTGAGTGTACCTTCCATAGATTTTGCGTCACGCGCATACATGTATACTGTATGTACATATACATGTACATGTACATTCACATCGATGATGATTAATGATTAATGTTATGGTATATTGCAGTTTGTGTATTAATATGTCATCTTCAATTATTCAAGTCTTCCATTTTCTTTCTTATTGTTTTTAAGCATCATCCTGAGTGAGGTAATGAAAGACAGACAGTTTTTTTATTTCTCAGCTTGACTCAGCCTTTGTACTGTTGCTGAGTGTTTGACTGCCTGTCTGCCCCTGAAAGATAAGAGCCTGACAATCAGTGTTCAACCTTTTATAACAGTTTCTGACAAGAATATTACTGAGCTTTGTGTTTTTAAGGTTTCTCGCATCCTTTATTTTTGCCACCATTGCTGCCCTGTTGTTCACACGGCAACAGTCCCGACCCCTCAAATTCACAGTAATGCAATGGTTTGCTATTTTCCTTCCCAATTTTTCTGTATAGTTTAGTTTGTATCTTCTTCCCAAACATGTGTGGGTTTTCTCCAGGTACTCCAACCTTTTTCCCACAGTCCACATCCACGCACGTTAGATTGATTGGTGATTTTGAATTGTCCGTAGGAGAGCATGTGCTTGCACATGATCATTTGCCTCTCTGTGGACTGTGATGGACTGGCAAGCTATCCAGGGTGTACCTTGCTTCTTTCTCAGTAATAACTGGGGTAGGGGTAGCTCCACAATCCTGAAATGGATGAATCAGAAGTAGGATATGAACAAGGTGGATGGTTGTGTGCGTGAATGTGTGTATCTTGTGCTTTAGGGTCTCTGTGTGGGTGCATGCTCTATCCACTGCACGAAGTGTGCAAGGGTTTGTGAATAGAAAAAAAAAATGGTTTTCTGAACACTTGCTTTAGTGCTGTATGAATATATACCAACATCTGGTATGTGTTTCTATTTGTGAAGCTAGCTGTTCTCTCTTGAGCTTCATCAGAAATAAGCAGTGCGGCTCTCTTCATTTCCTTCTGTCTCCCCTCTCGTTATCTTTTTGACATTTTGAGGTTGTAAGTTTTTTTCTGTTGATCTCATAGTCTCCAGCTCCCCCAACCAATCAGGAGAGAGAATAGCTGGTTCTACAGACCCAGCTTGTCATTTTTTTCTTTTTTTTTTTTTTTCAGTCATAAAATTCTTCTTGCCCTGATTTTTGGTTTGTTTTCAGCAAACTAGCATGAAATAAGAACAAGCAAAAAATGTTCAATAAAGCTATATGGTGTTTGATATGCATAAAAGATAGGGCAGAAGTGTTGATGAAAAGTGAAGATTAAGCAAGCTGGTGTGTCATTCAAGGCTGAAAAAAAAATGCCATCTGTTTCCAACCATGATACACTATCTTAATCACACATCACACATCTGTCCGTGCATGCAAGACGTGTGCATATGAGTCAAAACGGCTGAAAACTCAAAACTTAACTTTCACCAGCATTGTATGAGTAGCAAACATCGGAACACCAACATCCACACAGTCACTTACTGTACATGCACCACCATACTACACACGCACTGATCACTGCGCGCATCTTGTGTCTTTCTGTCCTGTTTTATCTCATGCTTCACTGTAGGTAATTTTCATCCTCTGGCTCAATCAAGGTTTCAGGTGTTAAAAAATTGTGTTGGACTGTCAAAGAGGGCTGGTGAAGGACACATTCACTCTCACTTAAAGTCATGCACAAGAAAACTAACATCTGCTTCAATATCAATGCACATTACGCTGAAAAAGTTTTGGGGATATTTGAATTTCAGGTAAAATTTATGAAAAAAGAAGTTAATAATCCCTCAGTGATATTATATCATGAAAGTAGGGCTTTAAGTAGAAGCATGCGATGGGAGTTTCTGTATCTCTAACAATTTTTGAAACAAAAGCTAAGAGCAGTGACAAAAAAAACATAAAAAATAAATACATTTCCATAGGGCACTCTTCACAATGAAGCGGTCATCAGCATGGGATGTGCCAAAGGACGCCCACTTCTATGCTTCTGTGACTCTTCCAGTCTCCTTGTCTCTGATGAAACCTGATGACATTCACACCTTTACACACACACAGGTTCTGCCCAAATGTCCAACTACAGCAATGACCATTAAAACATATTTAGACAGTTGTGAAAATAAAAAGAAAACTCAGTTGGAAAAAACTTCTTTTGCAAAATGATCATATGACATCTTTCCCCCTGCACATGTAGGACATTTACAGTTTAATTAAATCCAGTCTTTGGCTGCATACCATCTCGCGTATTGTAACTGGTATCAGTTTTCAAAACTACAGCTACAACATTCAAACTCTTCCTGAGACATCACCTGTGGCAGAAACAAAGATGACTGGTTGCTGCACAGCCCTTTCAAAGTTAAACCATACAAATTCATATTTATTTTTCTCAGAAAAAGCTTACGTTTGTCACTCAGTATTTTGATAAGCCATTGATGCTATAAATATGCATTTATTTTAGTGCAGCGTTTGCCTTTGTAATGGACTATACCAATCCCAGCTCAATAAAATAGAAAGAAGCTTGCTAATCACCAAAACAAATTATGATGATGCAGTGTTATTCCAAACTATTACAAAACAAATTCATTTTTTTATTCAATACAAATACATATACCAAAAAAAAAAAACAAAAAAAAACATCATATTGAGCAGATTCTCCAAACAAACATCGACAGGGACATTGATTAGAATTTAGACACTAAAAGTGCACAGCATGTCCTGTGATAGGCTGGTAACCTGTCCAGGGTCTACCGCTGCCTTTGAAACCAAAGAGAGCTGGGATGGGCTCCAGCAGATCCCTGTGACCCTGCACAGGACTAAGTGGTCGTAAATAATGGATGGATGGACCATATAGCATGCTGAGTGTTTGAAAAAGAATGATGAAAACATTGTTGATATTGGTCTTTTCATGGAATTTTAAGGCAGCAAGGTAACAAAAATAGAGTAACAGGCTTTATTATATTAAGGTCAGGTTGAGGAAGGAAATAGTTGGAAATATCTTCTTGTGTCTACTGTAATCCTTGGGTAGACCTCTGTGTAGGTTAATCCTCTAATTTTCTGTTTTCATACACACACACATATATATATATATATATATATATATATATATATATATATATATATATATATATATATATATATATTTTAAATCATAGAGACATATCTGACAGCAAGATTTGCTCTTACACTACTTCACAACCTCTCTTATCTCTATGACTTTTACTCTTGGAGAGTTTGTTTACCAAGTCTTGTTTACAGTTTAGGCGATGTCTCTGCAAGTACGCGCTCTCAGCTCTTGCTTTTTCTTCATCTCCATCTCCTGAGCCGGGAAATTAGTTATGACACATTTATTTGGGTAAATTCCTTCCTGTTAAGAGCTAAAGCACAAGTTTGATCTTAGCTCTTTTATGTGCTGAAAGATGTTTAATACACAGAAGTAATAGCGCGGTGCTGTCAGGTCGGTGGGAAATTAAAATTAATTTTTGAGTGACAGAGTGACAAGCGGACACTCCAGGAGGTTGCTGTGTAGTAATTTCAGATGGGTTAATGCATGCACACTCACAGGAAAATAACACATCTGTCATTACAACAAATGGCTGTAGCTCTTCTGATAGCAGGTGTGCACTCATGAAAAAATGAGTGCATCAATATATCAGAAAAATTACTTTTTTAACATAAGAACAAGATAAAACTTTGTCCCCTTTCTGCTCTTTATTTAGTCTATTTACATTTAACTGTCCTGTGTATATTTTGTATCTGCTACAAAGTATTTTCAATTTAATTCAATTCAATACACATAAAATGTCACACCTTCCAGATCTATAAAAATCCTTTTTGCTGTTGATGTGATGTCATCATGGCAACTTTTATCATATACACTTTTTGGAATAAAATCCTCTGCAGAGACAAAAGAGAGAAATTTGTTTGGTTATAGTAAAAAGGTGTTTGATTGTGATCAAACACAGCTTTTCAGGAGAAGAGGCTCATCCTTGGTGAAGCTTGGTAGCCGAAAATGTTATGGTTTAATGGTTTCTTTGTTGCCTCAGGGTCTGGGCAGCTCAAATGATTTCACTCATGAATTCGGCATTATATCAAAGACTGCTTTCGAGATGTATCAGACCACCTGTCTGAATTTCAGCTGGAAATGGATCTTTCCACAGGATAATGATTCTTTGCAACCAGACAAATCCACCAAGGAATGACTAGGAGAGAAGACACTGAGGGTTGTGGAGTGAACAAGATAAAGGCCTGTTTTGAATCCTGTTAAAATCTTGTGGATGAATTAAAACAGTCTGTACATGAGAAAGAAACCCTAAAACATTATGACGCTGAAATGTTTTCCCCCCCCCATCTCTTGATGTTTTTGTTGAAGGAGTAATTTAAATGAATTGCTGTTGATGTGTGCCAATTTTATCTGTTGGCAGGTTTATAAAGAGGATCAAAAGCTTGTTAAAATACATTGAAAAAAAATGATCACATTTCTGTGAGATAAACTCATTCTTCAAGACTCTAAACTCTTACTCAGACGTAATTGATTTTGGCCTGATCTTTTCATGGGATTTCAAGACATCAAGGTCAAACCTAGACTGCTCAGCTTCGGCCAAAATAACACTGCTTATCATTCAAAAAAAAAAAAAAAAAGCCAGTGAAAACCATTTCTCCACTTTAGGTCTTTTTTGTTCTGTATATTTTCAGTGGGGTCGAGGTGTAACCGATGAAATTTGCTCCCTTTTCTGTGTTGATGTGACTGCCGGTCGTCAGCCTGTGACAGCACTTCTGCCTTTAAGCCTGCTGGGTTTTAAGGCTGTCAGCACTGGTGCTTCACTGCTTCGGGGACTTAGTATAAGAATGTAACTGCTGAGAGCTGTAAATATTGTGGCGGATAAATGATTAGATGAACCTTATTTCATCTCTTACAGAAAATACTCTTGCAGGAAATATGGTAATTTTACTTTAACTTACCGGTATCCACTTAGCTCACTTGAATCTATGTTTTATATTTTTCCCTTTTAATTCAGCACTTGGGCAAATAACTGTCTGTCACAATCTGTTTTGCTTTGATCAGCATAACTATTTTTTCAATGTTTCCTTTTTTTTTTTTCTACAGCCACCTTGGACATACACGTAGTGCATGTTATTTAAGCAAGGCGAACAGCAGCATCCTGCCAGAGGACCAGAACACTCAGCTTCTCTGTGTTTCACTTAAATCTCTCTAGGTGGACACGATAGTGATACTGGGCGGCCTGGCAGGCAGATTGGACCAGATCATGGCATCTGTTGAGACCCTTCACCATGCTCTGTCCATGACACAACTCCCGGTTGTGATCATACAGGAAACAAGCTTGGCATATCTACTCAGACCCGTAAGTGACTGAAAATACACAAAAACACCAAATTTCACTTTTGATTTAAAAATCTTGATTACCTACCTACCTTATGTACCGTCCTACCCGGCTTGGCAGTGAACCAGCATCCATTCTGGCCGTCCATTTCCATCCTGATTTCGCTCTTTTGATCCGCAACCACCAATCAGAAAAATCTGCAACAGTCTGGAAAATGCTGATTTAAAATTAGTGCTTAAAAAAATTAATCAAATATAATAAAAGCCAAACATATTTTATGTGTTGTTATGGCAACTTTAAATGTTATAATTCCATTCCTGCATTTCAGGGTTGCACCATATTCAAAAAAAGGTGGGTCGTTGAATCTTTTACCACTTTATCATGTTTTCAGTCCTTCTCACAACATTTAGAAGATGCTCTGTCATTTAGGATATCAAACTAGGATCCATTTGAGCTGACATTTCCTGAAATATGTCCTCAGGTGTGAAAGCAGTAGATTGTCATCATCAGGGTCACATTTTTCATTTCAAAATTCTTCACAAAGTCTCAGTTCAGGTCAGTTCAAGACTGCAGATAACAACATTCAATTCAGCTTTATGTGTATAGCATTTATTGCAGTCCAAATTGTCTCTAGGGGTTTTTCAGAGAGCCAGACCATGACCCCTGAGCAAAAAGGAATGCTAAGAAACGGTGGCAAATAAAAAAACCCTAATGGGAGAAAACCTTTGAGTCAAATATGAAGTACTTCAGGTATGCCTTTGCATGCAGGCTGCAATTAAATAATAGTCAAAAGTGAATGTAATCGCTTTTTCTTTTTTTTTAATAAGCATATTCCTTATCATCCATAAACATATATATACACAGAGGCAGACCAAGAATGTATCTCGTTCAAGATTGCTCTCTTGTCCTAAAAACTCAATCTTTTTTTTTTCTTTTTGCCTGACAAGTTTGGTTTTTTTTGTTCCCATTTCACATTGATTGGAGTCTTTGTTTCATGAAGAACACACACACACTCTGCTCTTCTGGAAGAATGAAGGAGATTCTCTTAAGATGCTAACAGATAGTTTTTCCTTACTGTTTCCCTGCTTCCTCATGCTTCTCACTTGATTGAGTTTACGAGTTGGTGGAATGGAGCACACATTGACCTCTTCCTCCCAAAACTTCCTAACTGTCACACTCTGATGACACCTTGTTATACCAAAAGCAAATTTCTCTCTCATGCACTCTCTCCATACATCTTGTCATTATTCCAAAAGTCTGTTGTCATTTGCTGCTTCATACTTGGACACCTCCAATTAATCTTACTTCAGTGAGGGTAAATTAGGCTCGTTTGTCAGCGCAGCTCCAGTTCGCCAGCGACTGATGAACACAGACGCCTGTACATGAAGGTGAGTGCAACCTTCGAAAGGCCTGGGTCTATTTGTTCAAGTTACATCTGCAGTTAAAGTGTTTACAACTTTAGCCAAATTTCCAAACCCCTCATATTCTATTCATGTGCTTTGCTTCAGAATTTAGTTCAGTTCAATAATACCTCACTAAAGAGAAAAACAGTCAAATCAGTGGGAAATTAATTTATTAAAAAGAGTTCAGGTTCTCCATTGAATCTAAACATCCACCAAAAACAAAATTAGACAAACGCTCTTCTTATTCCCCATGCTTGTACATTTTACAAATTTGAGAAGTGAGGATTATGCCACCTGAAAGACTTAAAGCTACGTGGAAATACAACCCCAACTGCAAAAAGAGTTATAATGCTTTGTAAAATGTAAATAAAAACAGATCGTCTGCAATGACCATAAACCCCTATTTCATTCTCAAAAGTTGTTGGAAGGAAAAATGCGTGTTAAAAGTGAGACATGTTGGCAGGAGCATGTTTCAAAAATGTAGGACATGGGGAACAAAAGGCTGGAAAAAGAATTAAGAAGAAACATCCTGCAACTAACAACTATTGGCAACAGATCATGACTGGGTATTAATAGAGTATTGGTTAATCTTCCACTTTTTAACCTTAAAGGACTTCTTCATTGTATTTCTCATTTGCTAACTCAAATACGTTTGTGTGTGTGTTCACCAAAGGACACTTTGGCCATGTTTGCATTTCAAGCAAAGCTCACAAAAATCAGCTGTCTGAACTGCTCAAATGATCTAAAATCTAACTTTTCCGCATCAGATCTGGGTCACTGATACCTATGTTGTGTTTTCAGAAGATACGTCTTCAGTGTGAACTGTCTTGTCGTATTTCATGAATTTATTAGCTTTCACTACACGGAAACTTAAAAAATAACAGGTGTTACTTCCGTACACCAACTTTCTGGTGAAAGAAGAGCTAACTTTACCCACTGATTTATGGCTGCACCATCAAAGAAACATCTAGAATGGCAGAGTCTCCCATCAGTAAGGACAGACAGAGTCTGTAATGTATGAAAAACAGACAGTAGTGCATGATTCTGTACTGGAAACCATTGGGTGGAGTCAGGGAACAGAGATCACTCAGGTGGAGGTCCTTGAGTCATTTACAAATTCAAGTTGAAGCTCTATCATACAAATAAGAAGCCATATGCAAACAGAATCCAGAAACATCACCATCTTCTCTGGATCAAAGCTCAATTAAAGGTATGGTGGGAGATCTTTGAAAAAAACCGTTCCAGCAATCCAATTCAAGTGAGATTTTGAAAATAAACACTCCCTCCCTCCTCCCAAAGGCTCTGCCTCCTCCTCTTCAGCCCACCCCTCGAAACCACACCTTCACACGATTCACGACTACATGAACGCGCGCGCTGTCTCGAACTTCCGTGACGGCTTAGGAATTAGGCTTATTGCTCGGTGGAACCAGTAGCCGTGTGATCAATCAGTAATCTAGTCTTATAGAGCACATCAACTGGCTCTGCTATCTGCCAGATATAGAATGAAATGGACAAACCATTGTTTCCCAACAGCAGAAATATTTTTTTGTAAAACCTATGTCAACTAGCTACTGCGTATTGTCAAGGTTGGGTGATAATAGTGCTTACAGGTCTGAGTCTGAAGGCGATTCCGTATGATTGGTAGACACTGGGGGAGGGGGAGGGTGGTTTGAAGGCACTGTGCTTTTATCGGTTTGTGCATGAAGCTTATACTTGACAAAAAGTATAGCATTCAACGATATTGGGAAAGCTACCGTCAAGGATAACAACAGCCTACCTAACGGTGTCACACATAGTACTGTAGCCTAGTTGACAGAGTTGGTAGCTTAGCGAAACATGGAATATGTTCGTCATGTCACTCGATGGACAATCATTTTGTCATCATCTTTCATTTTCTCACTGACTGGGTGAATAGGCTTACAATACCCGTAACCGATCAGTATGTTGAAATATTATATAATCAGAACGGCATCATCTTACCTATCCAGTAGAAACTGGGCCACCTTAGCATCGGTCTGGAGCCCCTTTTCATTTTTTTGCTGGCGCCAGCGCTGGAAAGCCGTACCGATAACCACTCTTGTTCTGTTTCGTTCTTCGGTTAGCTTCCACATGGCTGTTGCTTTTTCAACAACAGCTTTCCCTTTGATTTTGCTGCCGGTTGACGTCTTCTTCTTTGCCATTGTTGCAACGAAATGATCTGTGCGAGCTAACTTCATTTCTGGCTTTCAAATAGCAACGCTGTGTCTGCTCACCTGATTACCAGAGCTGAGGGAGGGAGGGGTGGGTGGGAGTGCATTGATAGTTGATGGATGTATTAGGCAGTCAATAAATGTAAAGATGATCAGTACATTGATTGATCAGAGTTTTCCTCTGATTACACCCTCTAGACCGGACCAAAACATTTCGTTTTTTTTGCAAACATTTTATTTCAGTGGGTGCAATGGGAATGTGAAAAGGTTTTCAGGCAATATTGTGAAAAATGCTGCAAAAAAAGAACACCTACCCCACCTTTAAGTGGAAGATTAACCAATACTCTATTAATACCCAGTCATGATCTCCCACCATACCTTTGAAATGTAATAGAGGAAAGTAGAAAACGTCCCTGTTGTCAGATGAATTGAAATTTGTATATCTTGGGCACAGAGGCAAGGGACCGTCTGTTCTCAGCGCTCATGTCAAAAAGCTTGCATATCTGTTGGTATGGAGGGGGGGGTGCTTTAGAACCTTAGGAATAGACATCTGAATGTGTATTCTTTCTATTCTAAAAATTATGTATGGATTAGAACAGCATATGCTACCATCCAGACAACCCATCTTTTTTTAGGGAAGATCTTGCATCTTTCAGCAAAACAACACTAAACTGCCTACAACATCCATCACAAAGGTCTGGCTTTGTCATAGAAGAGTCCAGGTGCTGAAACACAATTAAATAAAAGACCCTGCATTTTAGACCTTTGGCCACCTGAAAACATCTGGCGCATCATGACATGAGGAATGCAAGGGAAAAGACCCAGGGCTGTTGAGCAGCTCGTATCCCATTTTAAACAACAGTGAGAAAACAGTGGAATATTTTCCAAGAAATCTAGCAGTTAGTCTTCCCAGATCATTAAAAGAAGAGGGGATGCTGCTCAGTGGTAAACATCACCTTGTTCCTGCTTTTTTGAGACAAGTTGATGCCATCAAAATTACCTTACTTTTTTCTGTATATTTTTGGTAAATTTACACTTTAAATATGTGATTTTTTTTCTATGTTCTATTGTGAATAAAATATTGGTTTATGAGGTTATGAGGAGATTATTGCATTCTGTGTTTAATTCAATTTTACACAGCATCTCAATCTTTTTCTAATTGGGGTTGTATAATATCCTGTTATATCTGCGTATTTCTTAAAAGAATGCAATGTCCATTTTTGTCTTGATTGAATAACAGCGTGTCTGAGTGACATATGTGCTTATTTAATCAGGGTTGCACCTGTTTGTCTTAATTTTTTTCTTTCCTAAATAAGGCATGCAAGTGTTACTATGCTGTTTCTGAGAAACATGCACAGAAGACAGGTGTTTTCTGTAGCTGGCTTTAATTATTAAACTGTGTTGAGACGCTTAAGCTTTTTTTTTTTTTTTTTTTTTTTTTTTTTTTTTTTTTTCAGTGCCTGCACAACAAGAAGGTGTTTTTAATGCATTTTAGTTGCAGGATAGTGCTAAATTTACTAAATTTGGATCTTAAATAGTGTGGATTACATCAGCTTTGTTTTTTTTTTTTTTCTTTTTTTTTTCTCTCTTGGAATTGGCTCAGTTGAGTCTAAATTAGAAGGCAAAGCGTGGGCACATTATAGCAACCCAGCCGATGGAGATGCTTCAGACAGCCTGCTGTCTGTGCTGGAGGACACACAGTACACAATGCTCCATCAGCCGAATACATGCCATAAAATCTTTCAAGCACACAGAGCCCAGCTCTAAACTGGAAGTTTGTTTGCCTGGTGCCCTTCTGAGCACTGAAAACTGAAACTTGTCAAGGCACTCACTGATTTGAATGATAACTTGTGATACCCGAGTTATGGTAAGCCGTGTAGACCTCTGTGCTGGAACAAGTTAGTAAAGATGCAGCACTCAGACATGAAGTATAAATGAGGTAAGAGGTAAAGAACTGAGCCCGGGTGGTGGTGTTCTCTGCCAGAATGAATAATTTAGAGTAATAAATGCAAGAGAACAAAAAAAAAAAAGGGGGGGGGGGGTGTCTCAACTTTGTTTTTAGAGATCAAATGTTGAGACGGAGACAACACTGGAGAATGAGAAATAAAATGACAGGTGCTCTGTAGTCTGGCTTAGTTTTTGTGAAGTAACCAAATGATTATATTGAACATTTTCAATGTTCTGATGAAGTGCCATTTACTTAGTTTTAAAAACTGGTAAGAATCTAATGATTTACAATGCATAAAAATGAATACTGAGTGTTCCTTTTTCACATTCAGTGTAAAAATGTCAGTTTCGATAAATGCCATTGTTGATTTTCAAACTGTATTTGTAATTAACTTTTTGCTCTTATACTGCAGTGAATTACTGCCTAACAGGTTTAATATGTTATGACCAAAATATTTTTGTCTTTTTTCCTTTCATTTTCTTTCTTTAATGATAATAATAATAATGCATGTGATATTATTGTGATTATTATTTGATTAAGAAATTTAATGTAAAAATAATATCATTTTTACCCTCGTAACTTTGCAGTAACATGTTTGTAGTTACTTAGTTTTGCAACTTTCATAATTCTGTTCCAGTATTTATTATCAAACTGTTAAAATAAATGGCTGGTGACTTTCTTTTCTTTCTTTTTTTTTTGTACTCTATAGGGATGCTCACATTCACATGTTTTATTCTGACACACTTGCACAAAGCCACCAACGTTCTGTTTAGAAAACAACCTCAGGATTGTTACTTGAACACAAAAAGCTCCAAAGCTTAGCTGTTTCCTACTATTCCTTCCTTGTGGCTCTGCAACTCCACAAAGCTCATCAAAGAAAATCCTACTTTGAATATGTCACACTTTAAAGTTTTCAAACTCTTAATTGGGTGTTCCTGTCCTGGCAGTGTTTATCTGTCAGTATTATTCTGGATAATGGATAAACTAAGATGTAGCTGCAAACACTTTGTTTTTTTTTGTGTTTTTTTTTTTTTTTTTTTTTTTTTTTCTTTTTGTGGTGACTTAAACATAGATCATAGATGTTGCATTATTCTCACATTTCAAGCTTTTTTTGGTTTCCTGTGGCCACAGGCTTTCCTCACGGAACGTGTGTGCTATAACAAGGTTGGATTGTGTCTTTTCTGTTTATATTTTTGTACTCTGTAAACCAGAGAAACTTTGTTTTGACCCTGTTATGTCCCAACATCAGGCTTTATTATTTATTATTTAAGTTATTTCTCAGCCTAAAGAGTGGGACACTACCCTGAGCCTACTATGTGTGGTCCTCTTGCTTTTTTGTCTCCCAACTCTAGTTTCTAAGAGGGTTAGAGTGGCATTTCAAAATATTATTGTTTTCTAAGTAGAGCATGTCATGAAATATGTCTCTGTCCCTCAAAATGTTTTCGTCGTCTATCACTCAGACACCTTTAGGAATTACTTATTGACTCTGCCAACTAGCCTTTACACCTTTAGTAGGTATCATTCTTTGTAATATACTGAAATTTATGACAGTGTGCACCATCTGTTAGGTTTAAGTAAGATATTTATGACAGTGCTTTTCAAGTTTAAAGCTGGTTGCTTGTATAGATAGGAATGTCAGTAAATTCTTTTGAATCTCTGTGACACACTACAACAGACTGTAATTCAAAACGAGAAAGCCTTTTTTTTTCAGAGGGAACTGAAAATGGGCTACTGTTTTGACAAGTGTAATAATTTATTTTAATGAGCCTTGATCCCTGGGTGTGCACGCTGAGTTTCTCAGTCAGGGCTGAAAAAGTTTAAGAAGTCTTGCTCCACATTTTGTTTTCTCTTTTTGTTTGTTTTTCCTTTTCATTTGTCATGTTGTTTTCTTGTGCACTCATCCATATTAATCCATGTTAACATTCATGCTTTGTGCCACCAGGGCAACCACAGACTGGGGGTGAACACAGGCCTTGAGGGGGACTGGTGTGGCCTTGTTCCTGTAGGCAGACCCTGCCAAACCACCACGACAGGACTCAAGTGGAACCTGAGTAAGTCACTTCCTGTTTAAAATAGATTAGATAGATTAAATCTAGTTATTACTTCCTTTACATGCATAATATATGCTGCCTGGCCAGAAAAAAAAGGCACTTTGCCACATGTTTTTAACCCTAACTAATGGAGTGGGTAGCTTCTCATTCTTTAAACAACCATTCATTAATTAACCATTCATTAAACAATTCATTAAACAACCATCTCATTCTTTAAACAACCATAGAGGAAGCTGAATCATGTGGTTATGGAAAAGATGTTGTAGAAAGGGGCAAACTGTTGGTCTGCATCAAGAAAACAACTACTAAGGAGACTGCTTGAATTACTGAACCTGGGTCTAACACATCACTAAAACGTAGAAGAAATGAGGTTAAAAAAAAAAAAAAAAGCTAACGGTCGTATTTAATGGTGAAAGCAAAAGCATGTTCACAAAGTGAAGAAACAGCTGTGTAGCATTAAGAAAACCACAAAAAAGCAAGGTCAGTTGGTTTCCCCCCCCCCAAAAAAAAGAAGCTGCAATTTGCTTGAAAGCTTAAAATTTGGACTCTTGAGGAAAGGAAAAAGTTAATGTAGTCTGATAAGTACAGATTTAACCTTCTTCAGAGTGATGGGAACCTCAAGATCAGAAGAGTGGTGGATGAAGTGATGTGCCCATCATGCAAACTGCCTCCCATGCCTGTTGGTGCAGTATTATCATCTGGGCTTGCTTCAGTTGGTCATATGTCAGTACAGCAACATTATGTGCTCAGAAAATGAGCTCATTAGACTACCTGGAAATCCTGAAGGAACAAGGTTTTTCATCAGGATTTTTTTTTTCAGAATGTTTCAGGGACCTACATAAATAAATTCCACACATGGGTTGGACACCACACTGTGCAGACTTTAGCCCCATTGAGAATCTTTTTGATATGCCATCATCAATTCAAGATCTTGATGGAAAATAATAGAACTCCTTATGGGAACAAATGCTGTGTCATTGCATCAGCTTACCAAAACCTTGCCGCAGTGCTTATGTGCCATAATGAGAGCTGAAGGTGAATGAAAGGAGGGTTTGTGTGGGGCGCTGCGTTGGCATGGGTGTTCATGGGTGGGCTGGCTCGTGGGTCTTGCTGTCGGAGGTCTTGGTGCTTGTGTTGATGTGGTGTCTTGTGTGGCCCACCCGTGTCGGGCCCTCTTGGTTCTGCTCTTGTGCCATCTGCGTGGGGGGCTGGTGGGGACTGGGCTCAGGTGGGTTTGGTGTCGGAGTGCAGTATGGTGGGATGGGGGGGTATCTGGCCACTTTCGGGGTGCACTGTGTGTATGGGTGTGAATGTGCAGGGTGAAGTATATGTAGTATATACTGTAGTGTGAATGTGTGGGTATCAGTATGTAGTTGGATGTCAATGTCTAGCTGGATATTAGACTACTGCAACTGTAAAACTTAGCGTTAAGTTTCAAAACACAGGATACATTTTTAACGGTAATTATAGAGTATTGGAGAGGGGGTAGGAGTAAATAAGTTTTACTTCTTCCTACCCCTTTTCAGACATGTTAAACCGGATACGTATGTTTGTGTGTGTGTATATATATATATATATATATATATATATATAGATAGATAGATAGATAGATATAGATAGATAGATATAGATAGATAGATAGATAGATAGATAGATAGATATAGATAGATAGATAGATAGATGTGTGTGTGTGTGTGTGTACATTGGTATAAATCCTATTTTTATTTTTGGAAACAGGTCCATTTATTATTTAGATTATATTTAGATACATTACAATATTTCAGGTCTACTGTGTGTGACAAAATGGTCTCAACTTTCTTTCAGAAGTAAAATGTTTATATTATATAGGAAATGTACGACATGTTGCTGAATTTTCCATTCACAGTGAAAATACATTCACCGGGATAGTGAAATAAAACGATTTCTTAATTTACTTCAGTCTAATGAAGCTGCAGTTTGAGCAAGTTTTATTAGTTTAAGATATAAAACATGCCCAAAGACATTGATGTATTCTTGAGCATTATGTGAAGATCTACTGAGACACTAATCTAAGGACCCCTCTGGTTTTTCCCGACTCCAACCCGTATGGCCAGCTGCGCCCTTAATGAGTTGGCACAGACCAAACTGCCACCCATATGAAGGAAGCCTGGACCTTCTGTCATTGGGGTTGCATAATCTGTGTCTTCGTCTTGTCTGTGTCCTCTGTCAGTGTCTGCTTGAGCATTTGCATATTTTCAGGAGTCTATACGCTTGAGCGAGCACATGTCTACTTGTTTGAACATGTCGTTATGCATGTTTGAATATGCATGTGTATACGTGATCTCTGAGCCCTGTTTATCAACTTGTGAGTGTGTTTTTGTTCAGCTACAGTGTGTTGTACAGTATATTTACTTTGCCCACCTGTGAGATGGCCTTCTGAATAGTAAAAAGGGGGACTTAATAGATGAGATGCTTATGCAGATTAGCCTGTGATAACAAGATGCATAATAAACCGCATGCATATTTAGTAGGCTAGAAGTAATGGTTTCTCTGTGGGGTTGCACATTTGGTTACTGCATGTATAGTACCTGCATTGATATAGGAAGACTGTACTTTGCAATACCTGTTGTGTGTTTGCTTAGACTGTATAAATTTGTGTCTGTACAGTAATCTAAATGTAACTTGCTCAGGGAAGCCTATGTCAGAGAAGTGTCATTCTCAAGTGACAGTAAACCTCTTTAGAAGTTCATTAAAATGACACCCCACACTTGTGCATTCAAAGCTTTTCTATGATGAAAAATGTATGATATTCCTTTTTTTTTTTTTTTTTTTTAAGGAGGTTTCAGGCTGTCAGCCATTACAGCCTTGCTGGCCCCAAGGAGACTTCTTCTTAGCTTGCACCCAGAGGTTGCTTGGAAGAATAAAAATCTGCAGTGATTCATGTTGTTTGGATCAAGAGTGTACATTTAAAATGAGTTGTTGAACAAACATCTTGCTGGTTATAATATTCTAGAGGGATTTGCTGGATGAGCTGAAAAACCTTGGCAGAAGTTAATTATGTTCATTTTCTATCAGTTCCTCAGTAATCTTTATTGTTGTAAGGTCAGATGAGATACCTCACACATCTATTTACAGAGAGCTAAAGACCAACTCTCTTTAGCAGACTTATGAAGAAAAAAAAAAATCCCTTTTCTTTGCTCAAGTGCATATATAATCAGGTGTCTGAAGTGACCACCAACTCATCACACGTCCCCACTACTTTGCTTGAGGCTGCCCAGGTCTGAAGGTATGTCATTGAGTGAGCCGTTCAGATTTGCAGGGGCTTGGTGAATCACAGCACCATTTCAAAGCAAAGTTATCCAGCTTCCCCAAAGTTATCTCCACCTTTGATCTCCAATAAACTTCAACTTCAAATCACGCTGCATTCCCTGTACTTCAGAAGCGGGAAGCTGCAACTCTTGCTCTTGCTTTTTTTGCTTTGCTATTTACAGCAAGTTATCATCAGCAGTTGTATTACTTAACGTAAGGAAGTATTGAGTTAAAAAATGTTCTACCGGTACCTTATCTGATGTTTTATATACTGACCAGGAAATCCAGATTTTCACTGATTTAGTCTTTGATTTTCATTTGCCATTGAATTGCAGCATAAATAGAAAAACAACTTATCAACTAATCACAAAAACAAACTAGTATAACTTTATAACATGTCTCCATATTAGTAATAATTCTTGATGATAGCCTCTAAATCTGAAACAAATCACAGAGCAGTGGACCAACAGTGAAATCCAGGATTCACCTTCCTAATATGTGTTGGAGCTGATATATGAGGGGGGCGATTGGCAGCAGGATTTTAACATGTCTTTCACCCACTACCTGGCTGTTACATTACTGCAGCACTCCTATCTGGCATGATATGTTTGCATCGTGTGTTAGCGTGACCTCTCAGAACATGTACTGTGTGATGATAATGTTCTTTAAGGGTTATTTATGGATGATTTATTCCCAAATGTATATTTCCACTGAAGTGTTAAGCTGTACAACTGATGGCAGAATAGGCACACCTCATGAGCAGATGGGTGGAGTGGAATCGAGTGGTTCATTATATATTAAACCACCTGCTATGAGCACATGTATAAAGGCACTGTCGAGAGGGGACTTGATATCCTGTAACTCACTGGTACTAAAACATGTTTCAGGCATTTCATTGCAACCAAAGTGTCAACTTGTGTTAAAAGAAAAAAAAAAAGTGCAATTTATCTTCTAGAAAAGCATTTATAACATAGATGCTTAGAAACCAATAGGGTTTTTAACCAACAGCAGGGCAATTAAGTAACCTCATTTTGCTAGTGTTGATTTCTCTTAGTGTACTCTATCAATAAAGCATACCTAATTACAATTCCAGCACTCTGACCACCCTTAAGCTGACATTTTTTGTCCTCTCTTATGTAAAAGCAATTATACAAAACATGCCAGGACTTTAATGAGATGTCAAACTAAGAAGAGTTGTTTAGCTCATCATATGATTCTAAACTTGTACTGTAGCTGTGTTGGAAATGCAGATGAACCTGTTTGTGAACTCATCACATCCACTCCTTCAGTGCTTCTGCTTCAGTGCTTCTTCAGATGCTTCGCAACTTGGATGTGAAATCGAACTGCACCAATATCTAAGCTACTTGACTAATAGAGAAACTCATTTATTTATAGCTGAACTTGATATCTCTTTCTCGCTGAAGCAAACTAAACATTGTAGTTAAGTGTCAAAACTAATGGCATAACAAAGAATTAATGCAATGTCTCAGTGATGTTGTTCAAAATGAAAAAATCAAGTATAATTAGATTCCTGATCCACAGATTGTAGTCGTAATGTACCACAGCTGTTCGACAAGCACCGTCGACGTCAAGTAGAAAAAAAATTAAACAATCAGTCTGTGCTCTTTAAATCAGTGAGATTAGTCCTCACCAGTTACCTCCCTTCTGCTCATATGTTAGCCAAGGACAAATCTAACACAAATAGGGTCTTACTAATTTGCAAAAGACTCATTCAGGATGAATATGTGAAAAACAACAGCTCAACCTCCATCGACTTGTCTGATAATGTCAAGTATTGTAATCTTTGGCAAGTAAAGTTTGGCGACTTTACTGTAGTCTCATTCTTTGGAATTTGGGACTGTGGAGGCCATTTTTTTTTTTAGAGATAACAGATGTAAGAAACACAACACTGCAACATTACATCAACTGGACTTCTTTCCTCATCTGAGACACCAAAGATGCTATACAGCATTTCATTAACATTTTCCTAGGACTCATGCATACTGGACACTGAGTGGGTAATCACGAGTAATGTAATTGTCCCTGCTGGCATGACTTTCTGGATCCTGTTTCCTTTCTGCTGCATCTGCTTTGTCATTGTACACTCATTCCCATCATATAAAAACACAATATATCCAAATTACCTATGTGGCTTTATTTGCCTAACACCCTTAATTATAGCATAAAATATAATCCAGTGTACAATGTACACTGGATTGATCACTTAAGCTGTTATACTACACTGTCTTACTGTCCACATGGCGAATTTTAGTATTTAAGATAGTCCTCAGTACTTATGTCGTAGGTCCTACTTGTTTAGTTTTCACTTATAAATTATTATTACTTATTACCCTGTTGCACCGTGGGTCCGAGAGGACTGAAATTTCATGTATGCTGCACGTCGAGCATGTATAGCATATCTGACAATAAAGTTGACTTGATACTTGATACTTGATACAACATTCAAGTATGTAAACACAGCATCCATACTGTAACAGAAAAAGGTAAAACTGGAGAAATGAAGTGAGTTGGACTGGTTTTAAAAAGCTACAGTAAGCCATGAAATAACTTTAGGTTTGAAGCAAAGTTAAATGCAAATTAGCATGACCTAACATAACATTTTCAAAAAATGCATAAATCCAAATGAAAACAAGGTGATAAACAATTTCTTGTATTAGTTCTTTCATGGCTAAAAGACTTATCTTTGTGGCTCCTCTTTGTTTGTATGGATAAAAGTTATCATGTCAACGTGTCAGGAGAACTGTTTTCCAGTGAGTATCAGTCCTGTCTCAAGTCTGCAGTGCCCAAGTCCAAGTACAGTCCAAGTTATTAAAGAAAAATTCAAGTTAAACCCAGGTCAAGTCCAATCCAGCTTTCACTTTTCATAACTCAGTCTTTAAACCATTGGTATCTAGTAAACAAACTTCCTTACTGATGTCATTGCTGCTTTTTCTGCCATTAAATGTAGCGCTACAGGCTATCACTCCTCAAGCAGCACTGACCACAGCCAAGGTTTAAAAAGAACTAAATAGACCACTGCAAACACAGTAATATAAGTCAAGTGCTGGGTGAGATGGTCTTTGTGTGTGTTAAGATGTATTTTTTCTATGCACAGAAAAAATAAATGTACAATTGGTGAGATGTTTTTCAACCTGAGCTTTGTTTGTTTTAATTTGTAAAGAGGTAGAATATGCTGACTGTTGAAATTTACAGTATATACACCTTTCCAAAAAAAAAAAGAATGAGAAGTGGGGTCCCCTGATGGCCCCTAGCTTAGAAGAAAACCTAGATCCACCACTAGTGAGACTTGTCCTGTCGTGAATATGCTGCAACATTCATCTGCTGAGACTGAGGCTGGATTTAGACTTAGTGGAGAATTGGTTCAACTCTCTGGAGATTCCAAGGCTTTCTACTAAGTAGGCTAATGACTCAATGAGGGGAAATAGGAGTGTCACGAAAATGGTATCTACTGGGTGGCAGCTCCGGTCGAAACCAGTCGTTATCACTGCCTCTGGGTCTTTTGCGTGACGCATGACTTCCAGGTTTAAAGTGACTGTGAACTCCCACATATTCGGAAAAGTTTAATTCGGTTCTCCAACGTTCTCACACTGTCTTTCTCATACACATACGTGATAGAGGCCCCTCCCCTTTAATAATGTATCAGATTAACACACAATTGTGCACCGCAGGCATGATGATGGGTTGGAGGTTTTCTAACCATATTTAACGACTTTTAGGTGCTTTATTTTAATGCCCCAGAAGCAATTTTTGCACACCCCATTACCAAAATAGTTTATATACGTTCAAAACGTATATAAAAAGATAACATAATGATTTATGAATTGTATTCACAATTGAAAAATGAAAGAAAAAAATGTTTAAACAAAATAAATGTAATTTTAATTGTGATAGCAGCAACATGTCTCAAATAAGCCAGGAAGCGTTGATGCGACAGACAACAGTCCATTTGTTAGGAAATGAGGAGATCAGTTACTGAAGTTTTGGGAGAGGAATGTTGTTCCATTATTGTCTGATATTGGAATCAAGCTGCTCAACTTTGTTGTATTTTTTGTTTTTTGAAGTTCCAAATGGTTTCACTTGGTGAAATGTCTGGATGGCAGGCAGGCCAGCTCAGCACCCAGACTCTCCCACTACAAAGCCATGCTTTTGAAATGATACAGTGTGCAGATTAGCATTGTCTGACTGAAAGATCCAAGATTTTTCCTAAAACAAGTTGTCTGGATAGAAGCATGTGCTGCTTTAAGACCTTTAAACAATTTGAAATATAGGTATTTCCTTTCCAAAAAATGTCCAAAAATGAATTTCAAATTTCTTTAAAGTTAGACAACTAGAAACAAGAGCAACCGGTCCAGTCTGCATGTCATAAAAGTATAAGCTACCGTCTGTGTGTTG
The DNA here is from genome assembly GCA_018398805.1 of Hirundichthys speculiger. NCBI lineage: Eukaryota > Metazoa > Chordata > Actinopteri > Beloniformes > Exocoetidae > Hirundichthys > Hirundichthys speculiger. The sequence continues at coordinate 1,154,190 of JAGFBZ010002532.1, read as the reverse complement.
GTGACAGAGAGAGGGAGAAACAGTCTTACTCTTGAAATGTTTTCAGGTCATAAAATGCATTTTTAGCAGCAGCTTTGATGTGAGTTTCTAAACTAAGGTCTGAGTCGAGAATGGTTCAGTTTTTTTTTTTTTTTAACTTGATTTACTGAACTCTTTGCCAGGCCTTGCAGGTTTACTTTGAGTTTCTCCCTTTGATCTTCAAGACTGATTATCAGGATTTCGGTTTTGTCCTGACTGAGGTGTAGAAAATGTGTATATATATATATATAAAATAAAGGTTTTTGATTGGACTCAAGTCTTCAGAAGACAGAGCAACATGAGGTTGTGTGTGATTAGCATAACTGTGGAGGCTGATGTCATTCCTCCTGATGATGTCTGCAAAATAAAATGTCTGCACGTAAAAGTTAAAAAGAGGCTATGTGTATGTTAACATTGTTATTAATACTCACATTCTGTTATTATTCTCCTGCTACTTTCCCCTCTTTTTTTAGTACCACTTATTATACACTAATCCCTTCTCTTGCTCTCCTCTCACACTCTGCATTTTACATTATTTTCAATTGTCAATACTAAACTCTCCAAAACAAACTGTCAGTAAATACTGTTGTTGTGTGTGCTTGTGTGTGTGTGTGTGTGCATGGGTCTTTATAACTACGTGCAAGTTTTAATTTTGGCACTTTATAAAATGGGCTGCGGAGTTAATTTATTCTATCAGTCACTATGGCCTTTTCTTTTTTTCTTTTTTTTATGGCACACGGACACATGACAGTTATAATGAAGACAGGGATGTGTCTGTAACATGACTATTTTCCCATCATTTAGCCCAGCCAAACCAGCATTTAAAATCAAAAAGAAGAATCAAACACACAAAAAAAAAAAAAAACATTCAGTGTCATATATGACAAATCTTCGAACATGTTTAGGCCTCTTTGCTTGGGCTGCTGACCTAAACTCAGATGAGTGGAAGTTAGTGAATGGATGGATGGATGGATGGTTTAGGCAAGATTTGCTGTCAATAAATTTATCATCTGTGTATATGACTATGAAAAGTCAAGAATAACAAAAATATCCTTTTTTTCCCCCTTTTTTTTTTTCTATAACCAAATTTCTCAGATGTGCTCTTGCTAAGCCCATGAGTGGGCTCCTGCATGTGTTATAGTGTGAGAGCATTATATAATATACCTCTTTAAACAAGATTTATATAATATACCTCTTTAAACAACACATGTGTGGCTGTGGTTGCTGCCTCAGCAGAAGTTGATTGTGAAGATATTTATTTCACAAGTACTGAGAAGAAGGTTGTCTCTATCACTAAATGTTTTTAAAAGGGAAAATCTTTCCCATAGTTTTTTTTTTTTATTTACATACTTATTTAATACAATTACATTTGAGAGAATTCCAAACAATGCACTTTTCCAATGTTAAACATTTTACACATTCAGCGATGTTGTTTGTTTAGTAAAATTCATCCTGATAAACGTGTTTCACCTCATAAATATGTACACTGTGCAGATAAAGCAATTGAAGTTGACACCTGCCCAAACCTGTAAAAATGATACGCCGTATAGTGTCTGATAATCCAGTATCGCTCCCTCAGCAAAGACCATGCACGACCTATTTTCATTCATGAAAATGCATAACACAAAGCAGTCTGAGGTGAACTGTAAAAAGGATGTGGCAGGAAACAAGACAAACAGAGAGGTGACAGCAGCAGAGCAGCTGAGTCAGAAGAAATGTGAGGAGATAAAAGAAGGATTTGGGCAAAGAACTCAAGATGAGGAAAAAGAGGTTGTGATAGGATGGCATATGAGAGGGAGAGAATGAGGCCTGCCAGGTGTCTCATTCATTTGATGTCTCTGGATGCCAACACAGCAAGAGATGACAATTTATGGTAGCTGTTGGGAAGTCTGCTGGAGTCCTTAGCTGGAGTTTGCACTCGTGCACACTGCCGCATGCTCACAAACACACAGACTCATTGAATTTCAGCTGTAACAAATCAGTCTGAAATAAAGTCATGTCTGATTCCACCACCCCCACTGTGCTAACTCTTTTTTTTTTTACTTGTTTTTTTTTGTTGCAAATACTTGATATGACATGAAAGAACATACCAAAGGCAAGGTGTTTTTATGGTTGAATGCATTTTCTTTATCCTCTGCACTTTAGTGTGGCAGATGCTTTCCTATTTCTTAAAGAGGAATTTGACTCTGAATATCTACTTTTATCTACTTCTGAATAGATAAAAAAGTTTATTTCTGATGTGCTGATAGACACCCAGCCTTTGAGCCTTTTGATGCACTAACAGAGTCGAGATTTTTGAACTGCATCAACCTCAGCTTTCAACAATTACATAGACCCTTATGTTGTAGCTTTTTCTCTTCTGAGAAATCTTTTATAATCACCAAGAGAAGGTTAAAAATTTCACATGTGAAAGAGTCAGGTTTTTCCACGAGTCCCTGAAGAGACATCCTCTTTCCTACAAGACAAATGAGACGATTACTTGTGGTCAGGGATGGTTTCTTTTCAACGCTGCCCCTCCTGCCCTGGTTTCGCGACGGCAGCAGTTTTCTTGTGGCCTGTGACATCTGCCTGGACACGCTTCGGGGACTCTGTTTCTGGCTTTGCCCCATCTGCCATGGTTTGGAGCTCTTTCCAAACCTTATCTAATAAGGTAAACTAGAGGTTGACACATGGGGCACTCTACTCTGATAACTTCTCTTTTTCACCTCTTTATCTACCTTTCAGTGATGTTATTCTCATTATTAGACACCAAAGAGAATTCAGATGCTACGTTTATGTGTTCTTATGTCTTTGCTCTTTACCAGAGCTCTCTTTTTTTTTTCTTGAGTATTTGTTAAAATTGTCCTCATTCTAAATGTTAAACACTTCATCCGTTTCTTACTTTGGCAAAATCCTTGGAGCCATCTGTGGAAGGTGTCCTGAGGTTTGTTTTTTAGCTTCATGTTTTTTTCTTTTTTTTCATTTCCACCCATATGAAGTGTGTGGACTGTCAAAATATCTCACACAAAGTGCGAGTTGAATTTGTCTCCAAGAAATCTGGGTTATGCCTGATAATATATGCACATGGAATTGTTTAGTTCTTTTGGGAGATTGAAAGTGTGGAAAGTGTGAAACCCTTTAAAGTTAAAGCTTTTCAGGTCTTGTGCACTTGTGCATGGGCTTCGATCACAGGCTTAATTTTATATGCAAAGGTAAGTGCTTTCCATTACTGCTTGAGCCTAGGGAATAAGAGCAGCTAAAAGGCAGATAAAACGCAGTGTGTATGAGACAAAAAAAAAGGAAATCGATTTGTTTTACAGTGTAATTTTTTTTTTGTATTATCCTGAGCCCCAAAAAATGCTAATATATGTTTTATTTTATCTATTTTCCATTTTTCCTAAAAATGTCATATCTAGAATTATCCATACCCTTTCTCTGTAATCAGTGAAAAAGGTTTTTTTTACTGTTGTTCACAGAAAGTCCCATTACTGACCAGCTTTTTGCTGGTCTCCACAGGGATTTCGGTCCGCTCCTTTTTGCCGACAGTCTCCAGGTGTTTGAGGTTGGAAAGCTTCCTTTCTGTCTCTCTGCTCTTTAGTCCCGCTCAGATTCCTGGATGGATCCCCGTCAGGACCAAAATCCCAGCGAAGACTTTCACAAAACTTGTCAGCAACCTTCTGACTGCTGTGATCATCGTCTTTCGAGATTTGCTCATTTTCGTTTCAAAAAGTATTTTGGTTGAACTGAAATTTATTATAACAAGTTAGTAAATAATTTCCACTTTTTCCAAAGCTTAAAAATTTGTAGCGTAAAGCAAAGGCAGAGAGCCAAGAGGCATTTTTATATCCTTTACTAAGTTCATGCTGGGTTGCTGATACCAGTGCTTATATGTAGTTTTTCTGGTCATACCCATGCACGTAAACTCAGATGGACAGTCTCGAAGTTTTAACAGCATTGGCTTATAGTGATACTTTAAGTAACCCCATCAGTTTGTTTAAATTAGGTAGCCCTAGTCTGTATTTTTCTCACCTCATTTTCTTTGCTGGAGTGCATGCCTTCGCTGCAGCCCACAGAAATGAGTGACAGTGCAAATAAGCACAGTAGCATTGATCTGACATGGAGGAATTTCAGTGAGTCTCAAAGGCCATGAAAGCAGGAGGCGAGTCGCCCACTGGAAACCACCGTCATGCTCGGCTCTCACACAGCAACCTTGAGATCACATTTATGTGAATGTGCCGGTTCAAACACATACATCCCTGCAGTTGTTTGAAGAATTGGCTTTACTTTGCATTCTCTCCGGTATTATGGATTTATTGACTCTGATTATAATATTCAGCAGCGTCTGAGGGCTGGAGACATATTCAGCTTGTTGATATTACACGTTCCAGCCTTTGAGTGTCAGAGTTGTGATAATAATGAACAGTTTTGTTTTCATCTGGTTTAGTTACCAGGGGAATAAAACTGTGACAAACCAATTAAGTCAGTCATTGTGTTCCTTGACACAGAGCTTTCTTTTGTTCTCCTTGAATCTTTCACATCTTATGGACCGACGCAGTTCTCCATTTGTGCAGTAAACACGGTTACAATTATCCTCAATTACTTTATATACACTCAGGGGCGCCGCTAGGGATTTTGGGCCCCATGAAAAGAATATCCTTATCCGTATCCTTTACCCCCCCTTTTCGGCGCCCCAGTATACACTGCTCACACCAGCTTATGCGTATTCCAAATATGCGTATAAACTCAAATATTTCAGATATTACGTGTAAGGGATAAATCGTACCAAGAATGATGATGAAATACAGTATGTAGCTATACAGGGGGATGGTCGGTTGCCAGATAGTTTAAATTGAATATAAATATAAATACAGTTCACATGGAAATAGTTCAGATCAGAGTCCCCCATGTCGGTTTATATATTAACATTTTATGTTAAACAATTGTACAATTAGCAGCATTTGTTAATGGTCCTCCTTCAGAAAATCTTTTTGAACTGCACTTGCTTTCAGGATCAAAAATCCAGTTGTAATGTTCCATAAATATCAACTCCAGGGTTCATTTGTAGTCAGAATAGTCGGCCATGGGAGAAAAAAAAATGGTTTAGTTGCATTTTTCTTTCAGTTCTAATCCATAACGGATCCTTTATTTGTTTCTTATAGCCAAGAACAGCCTCGTGAGTGCTCCCTTGGTGAATTCCAGGTTTTTCCGGTACTTTGGGATTAATGGGAAGATCTCCATAAATAGGCTCTTGTATATTTCTTTGAATGTGAAAAAAGTCCAACAGACCTCCTGGAGGTTGGTTTCAGTAACTCATGAGCTAATGAGCTGTCCCAAGTAGCTTTTGTCCGCCTAAATGCTGCAGCCTGAACACATGGATATGCTTAGATCAAAGTTGTTGGAAGATGTTGCACAATTATTTTTTAGATACGTTTTTTAGAAACTTTTATTATTATTGCAGCTTTTTTCTTTCTTTATTTATTCAGTATTTACTTATTTGCATGGTGGTGGTGTATTTGACAGCCAAAATGTGGCTTGATGCTTATCTTCTTCTTTCTACCATTATGAAAAGGGACTGTTCTCGTAGAATCGTTTAGTGTTCTCTCTTTAACGGTTTGAAATCTACTTTAGGCATCTTGTCATTTATTAAAATGATTCAAACTCCATGTGTCAGTTTACAAACATACTCAAGCCAAACGGAGCCATCTTTTGCTGTGACCCAAATTTAAGCGGCTGGCACATTAAGTAGTTTGCTTTAGTCACAAAAGGCCCTTTGAAATGGTGGCCTGACGGCTCTGATCATAGTAAGCTGTCTAACGGTCGTGGAGGGAGCCACTTAACTCAACCCACTTCGCTGCAGGGCGTCCTCTGGAAATCAGTCTTTCAGTTTCGTGCTGGCCACCCTCAACGTTCAGCAAATAAGACATGATGAAGTTGGGTGGAGCTAAAGATGGAAGGTAAATAATTCAACTGAACCTGGTCTGTGATGTCACGCTGCACCGTAAACATAAACGAAGTAGTATATATTTTAAGACCTTGTGAGCCCTAAGGAGAGGCACGGCATTTTGTCATGTTGGAGTTTTTCACTTGATCGTCACTTCACGCACCCACGTATGTATTTTCAAATGCAGGACATTTTTCACAAAGTGTTCCTTTTAAAGTGAAAATGACACGAAGTTCTGGCATACAGCCGATAAAACCTTGTCAAAATTAAAGACTTAATTAGCTCCAGGAATGTCATCTGTGCAATGTTTTAATTATATTATAGCATTTAAAGTGAGAGGGCAAGTTTCTTGCAATATAGTTCCTGACTGCAGTCAAATAAACAATATAAATATGTTGTTTTGAAATACAGCATGGAACTAAAAAATAATGGCAGCTGCTTTTCCTCAGGATTTGTGCATTCTTTTATAGTACTCATTATCCCGCTTTATTGGTATCCTTTTTCTTTTTTTGTCCCTGAAGTTGAAAATAAGGGTCAAGAATTACTGTCAGTGTATTAGAATTTCTCCAAATTGGTATTTGGAGGAGGACTTTCAAATTACCACAAAATGTAATTTTAGCAACTTAAAAGCAGAGCATTTATAGAGATAACTGTGGTTATTAAGGTCACTGAGAGAATTAGTCATCATTTGTGACTGTTATTGTGTACTGTGTGTGTGTGTGCATCTAAATTTGTTGTGTGCTGGTGTGTGAAGAAACCTTTTTAAGTCATTTCACATGACTCAGTCCTCTCCCATCTGACAGCTTAATAATAAAAAAGCTATCATCCCGCAGCAACATAGTCGTGAGCTATGGCTTCTGGCACGGTTTATGTGTGATTGTGTGCACTAAAACCTGCTTCGTCATGATGTTTTTGGCTTAACGCGGATCATAATGACCAACAAATTTGAATAGCTGTCATCCACAAATCATCTCATCCCTCCACAGTGTGTGGGTGGGGAAGAATGTATTTCTTATCTGCCTGTGTTTTGTGTCAGTGTTGGTGCACATTTGCATGTGCACACTTCATTGTACACTCACTTATAATTTATGCCGTATTTGCATCTTTTTAACATATGAGTATGTATCAAAATCCACATCATTTTTGCATATGTTTATGTGTTATATATGTGTAATAATTTTCTGGCCACTGATAACATCCTCGCAGAACTGGTTCCTTATAACTGTCATATTTTTAGGCCCATGTGCATGACATATGCACATGGGTTCGTGTAGTATATTTTAGACAAAATATCACAGAGAAACGGTGGAAACTCTGTTAATCTGGCCGAAGGGGGCAGAGTTAGTATCTTAACTCTACTACACAGCTTCTTTTCCAGAAACCCACGTATTTGTTTAAGCAGAGGCTACAAATGCTATGGAACTGCTGTTCTATGGAAAGTAGTTTGTAATGATTTTTCATGAAATATTCTGCTTCTATGGGATTTAAGGTGGCTTTATTTGTCCTGTTTTGGTTCAGCAGACATTCTCTAAGGGAGGACTGCACCAGAATTTGCCATTAGATTTAAATTAAGACCACCTCTTTTTGTGAATTTTTGCCAGGGGCAAAGGCCATCAAACATCAGTAGTTTGATTGCTCATGTTGCCCGCTGCTCCGGCTGAATCACCTAGCCAGACCGAGGCTGAGGTATTTCAAATAGACGCATGTGGATGGATACTGTTCAAAGTTGTTATTGCGGTGAGAATAAAAGAGTTCTTGTAAATGTTCTTCCCGGCCAGTGGGATCCTGCCTGATGGCAGTGGCAATGAGTGAGTGATGAATTAGTGATCAGGGTGGCTTTCCTCACCACTGAGCAGCTCTGCAGTTCAAACAGAGGAGCTTGGGGTGATCCAGTTATTTTTGCTGGCATGATTAATTATGCGGGAAAGTTTTGTTAAACATTTGGTGGTGAGAAAGTTATACCGGGATGAATTGTTGAACGTGGGAATGGATTCAAAAATTGACCTAAATGTCCTTGCTGTCATGAAAGGTCCTTACCTTTCTCAGGACAAGCCGTTGTCATCCCTTTTTATACACTGAGTCAGCATGCTGTGTAAAAGTCAGGGAGGTGTCCATCTCTGTCCGCTGCACCTGTTCCACCAGCTGACCCTAGACACTCAGTGGATGGAAGAAGGGTGATGGACTTTTTACTGTGCCCTCACTTAAAAAGTCTCATTCCTCCACTGCTGCAGCAGATGCTGTTTGTGCAGACAGAGAATAGAAAAGCCCTGTGTTTAAAGCCAATGTGCTGGATTTAAAGCCATTTAAAAGCATGTGTTGTGGTGTGTCCTTTATAAGGTTCTCTGTCCATAAAACTAGTGTGGGGTGGACCTGAATGCTGGAGAGGCGGTGTCGTCTAGCTCTTTGGTGTCAGTATCTAAAAGTGTGAGACTTGCATCCTCTTCACCTCTTTTTGCCTTGTAGGCAAACTGGAGTGGATCCAGTTTGTCTGAAAGTATGATTGACAACTGGTCACACGCTACTTTCTCCATGCATTTGAGTACACAGCGTGGATATCAGGACCACAGGTATGTAGTCCTTCAGGTCCTTAGCAGGTAAGAAACTGGATTCACTTCCACTGACTGGGGACACAGCTGGTATCCAGAAGGAGTTGGAAGAGCCCCTCCTAGCTGAGTGGAACATTTTTGGAGAACCCTACGTTCACGATGGAGCATCAAAAACAAGCTGTTTGCAAATGGTTACAACTTGGACAAGAGAAATGGGGGTAACAGAAGCCCAGGTGTGACAATTTGAGAATTTGTTCAACTTTTTCTGCAAAGGAGGTAGAATGCGGGCAGTCAGCTGCCGCCGTGCAAATACAAATGAGTAGTTACAGAGTACAAAAGATATGTATGAGCATAGCATACTACTTTAAAACATGTTTGCTATCAAACTGACGTGCAAAACACCAAACATACATGAACATCTGGCACGTTCAAGCAAATTTACACCCAACCATCCTCTCAGCCTGTCCTTAGATTAGACGAAGCATGCAGGTAAAGCTCAACACTGTTTTACACATCGCTAAAGAGAATGCATAACTACAATTTAAAGACTCATAAATGATCCACCAGGTGGTGTTTCTTATGTCACTGATCCAAGAGGCACAGACACCGACTGGTATCCCCGTAACAACGGAAGAGACCAGCACCTGTCAACACAAACTTAAAACAAACGGAAGGAAAAAGAAAAAAAAAATAGTGCAACATGAGATGCATAGACACATTATGAGATGCACAAATCCAGAACGGGCAGGTGCTGGGTCTGATCAAAGATAAACACATGAACACAGATGGATTTCTGGAGCAAAGTCTCTCAGAGAGCCAAAGCAATTGAGAAATCTTAATTAAAAGTAAACTTTGGGAAAGATTAGAAAGTTTGCCCTCGCAGTTAATGAGAGCATGCTGTTTATGAAATGTAAGCCTTCAAAAACACATTGGAATGCAAATGAGATGGTGTTTTAATAAGGACTTCATTACACGTTCCATATTTTAAGTCACACACTTAACATGATGAATCAGTGAGAGCACACAGATATGCAGTATTTTAACTATTTTAACATTCAGAAGTGCTGCGTGAAGTTTAATTAGTCTAATTAATAGTCAGTGGAGAGGAAGAAAGGTCACATTTATTGTAACCAGAATTTCTAATCTTTTGCACTTCTTCTGTAACATCCTTGTCGTTTGCACTTGTGAAAGTGGTGATGATCCTCACTCTCCTCTGCACTCCCACTGGCCTGTTTGCTTGAAGAAATGGAAAACTTAATTAATATGTATACTCTACTGACAAAAGCACTGGAGATGTAGTTTTTGATATGACATCTGGTTCAGACATCCAAAAACACTCAACATCCTTATAAGACACACGCACAAGGTATTTGAGTCCTGCATAGAATATTAATGAAACTGATGGTGGGAGCATTTTGGTGTGAACGCAGAAGAATATGTTGCCTGCCTTTAGCAATGTAGACTAAGCCTGTACAAATGTGTGCAGCCGGACATTTCTATATTCAGGAAGCATTCTAAATAAAGGAAAGGACTGTTTTCAAAAGAGGGCATAGCCGTGTACGTTATCTTGTTCCCAAGCAAACTTGGTTCAGTCAGTGAGGTCTAACCCAGTGCCCCTGCCAGAAGCAGACATTTCTGCTACAGGATCTCTCCTTTTTTCGCTGTTGTCTCATGATGCAAGCATGCACCCTGACCTTCTATTCTTTGCATATCATCTGTTCCTGCCAGTTTTTATTTTTTTCTGCTTGTACTCTTGCTGAGTTTTTTTTCTCTCTCCTTTAAGGGATTCAGTCTCAAGATATTATTCTATTCTCCCTTTATCTATCTGTTTTGCTGTTTTTCCTGTCCATGTTTTTTTGGCTCTCTTTCTCCTATACCTTTCAGCATTATGCTACCCCCTGTCTGCTTTTGTATTCCCCCATTGCACAGCAACACTAAGTCTTCCCCTTCATTTCCTCCCTTTCTCCCACATGCCTGCTCACGAAGGTCCTGCTCAGAGGAAATGAAAAGTGTATGCATTCTGGAGGAGTACGGTGTGACAGCAGGAGGAAAAACTTCTGTTTTATGGTTTTATTTATGGATCTGTAGATTTCTGACACTGTGCACATCACAGACGGGGGCAGTGGAGGAAATGACGAACAGCCCAATATGAGCCTGTGCTAGTTATCCCAAAGGAAGTGCAGACAAGCAACAAGGCACATACGTCCACTGCTAGTATTATGGAACGACCATGTATATCAATGACCTATTGCTTAGACGTACCGTGTGTGTGTATATATATATAATTTTTTTAAATCATTTTTAATTAATTAAACATTTAATTAAACATTTTTAATCGCATGATTTCCCTGATTAATCACTATTAATCGCATTGTATACGAAAAATCAAATAATGAATTCAAAAGTAGTGTAAAGGTCACTTTTATTTAAATGTTCTGCTGCCATATGAACTAAAGTGCCATAACATTTGTTGTTCAAACACTTTTAACATCAGCACTTGTCAGTAACACATATTTAGTGTAAATCTCATCTTAAAAAAATGTCAAATAAAATAAAGCTTATTTTACTGCCAGGGCATTAATGTCATCCTGTTTTACTAACAGAATCCTGAGCCATAGTCATAACATTAAAACAGGCGGTTTCTGAGGTAACAGCAGAAACTTTTAACAGGGAGTTCAACTTGTCAGTGGTTACAAATAACCTTGTTTCTGTTGAATTCTCCGTCTGAGAGAACTTTAAAAGGAAAATGTCCATGTTAAAGATAAGTAACTTTATCAATCCGTGTATCATTCATTCTTTCCATTTTCAATTGTCAATAAAAATTTAAAAAATTAAAAAGTGACATTTTATTTTGTTTTTAATTTTTTAATTTAACACAAAAAAATGAAAAAATGCTTGTTTTTTTATTTCAATTTTAGACTTGGATCAAAAATACAAAATTAAAAAACAGGCCACGGAACTGGATATGTTTTTAATATTTAATTTTCCAGTTTAGTGACCCTGAAATGGCTTTGTGCACAGCAGTTCAGGTAGCATGGCGGTGCTGGAATCACATACTATAATATTTGCAATATTGTGAAAATCTGAATGAAAACTCAGCTCATATATAGATTGAACCAAATCGCTCTCCAGCTCTGCGTCTTCTCCTCTGATCACGACGAGCACAGAATCTTCTGATGCTCATTTCCAGCATTGTAGGACATTCATCTGCTGTGGAATAACTCCTTGATCAAACTACCGTATTGGCCCGAATATAGGATGATATTTTAATCTAGAAGTCATATTCTCAAAAATGGGGGTCGTTTTATAATCGAGGAATAGACTTTCTGTTGTCATTACACATCTGTGCCACTAGATGGAGCCGCACTGAAGTAACCAGCTAGAGAACAGCAGGACAGTGAACACATGGAGCAGATCTGATGTAACATGGAGGAATGACACGATCGTCTTGAACAAATGGGTTTAAAAGTTTTGTTGTTGTCCAGAAATTTTTTTTCAGACAGAATTGTTAATATTGCTACCTGAGTTGCTGCCCAAACTGTAAAGTACACAGATTTTACTGCTCTCCATGTCCGTTTTAGCTTTTCCACATGTTTATCTACCAATTCTCTGCCAGTAACACACTTTTCAAAACAAAAGCATGTGACCAACATGCGTTAATATGCGATAAAATAAATGTCGGCGTTAATAAATTAATGCAATAACGCAATAATAACATGTTTTATATATATATAAATGTACACACACATATATATACTGTATATATATATATATATATATATATATATATATATATATATATATATATATATATATATATATATATATACAGACAGACAGTGTGCAATGTGTTATTAAATATTTGCTGCCCTTATATGCACAAACTGTGCTTTCAGTTCTTTCGATGGTACATACAATACAGCAGCAGAGGTCCACAATAGGTGGCACACAACTGAGTGGCAGTCACAAATTGGACACTTTAAAATGATTAAAAAAAAAAAAAAAAAAAAAAAAGGTTTTCTAAAACATCTAATGTGTCTTGATTTCTGCTGTGACATTTGGAAGTAAATTACAGAATTTGGTGTAAACAACATGAAAGAATACAGCTATCCTGCATCATATCTGCAGTTCAGACCAAGTGGTTTAATGATGTGGGGGATATATTCTCCCACTTTAGGGCTCTGTAGTACCAGTTTTTTTTTGTTGCTGTTCATCCCTGTATGACCACACTGTACCCATCTTCTGATAGTTACTTCTATTTAGCCTGACCAGCCATCTTAATTCTTTTCTTCTTCCATATGAAGAATTAGTCTGGCTCCTCTGGATATAACTTTGATTTTCAGGGGACAGTACCAACAAAAGAACAAAGAAACTGCCTCTTCATGCCATGGGGTAGGCATACAACCAATCAGTCGTGGATGTGCAGATGACAAGTCTGCAGCAGATCTTTGTTGGCTCGGTATGTCAGTATGGATCAAAAATGTTACCAGAACTTTGAATTAAGGCAGTTCTAGAGCTAAAAGTACCAGACAGCTGCACCTAATAATGCCCGGTGAGTGTACGCACGTGTGCCAATTGTTTGGGAACAGTCACATTCACTTCATTTATAGAGAATGATTTTCTCTGTCACACTGAGAAGAGTGATAAATGCTAAAATCAGTGTTCTGAAGCAGAGGAGGGTCTACCGCCTGACTGATAAGAGTTTAATTTGCCTCTTAAAGGTAAAGGGGACACGTCTGTCTAAACACGGTCACATATATTGAGAAAGAAAATGATTTCTTTCTGTGGATTATTTTAAAACTGATGTGGTTTTTATTCTGATACTAGATCTCACAATTACAATGTAAAATACACAAAATTTGAAATCCCCGAAAGCTGCAATCTCACCTAATGTGTGGTACCAGAGGAGAGGACAGAATGAAGCAACAAGGACTCTACAAATCCATAAATGAGATATGCAGTTCCCACTCAACCCTGTTTTATTCAATAGAATGTGCAGAAAAGAGCCCTTTCACCACCAACTAAACTGATTCTGTACCTTTTGTGTGTTCAGCTGGAAACCATCGACCGAATCTGATTTAATTCAGAACAGACTTAACAACGAGGCTCAATTTCCCAAACTTAGTGTGAGATATTCTTTCCCAGACACGCCGTGGTTCTATTCCAGTAAAGCATCCAGCATTTAAATCATCATCTGATATGATTCACAGATTATAACGCCCAAATACAGCAGGGGTCCCAAGGGGCGGATGTGTGGTTTGGAATCCTGGCTCTCGCTGACACGTGTTTCGCTTTATTTAGAACCTCCCCGTTCGTTTTCACTTGTCAGTTTTAGCTGTTTCTTGTGTGCTTGTGCATCATCTCAGGATTGAACTGTGGTAGCTTTAAATAAACAGCAGATACCCCAACTGTTTTTTTTTGTGTGTGTTTGCCTTGTTTGAGTGTTTCAAAATGCTTCAGCCATTACCTTTAACATGTCTTCCAAAAAGCCACTTAACAGAAAACTTTGAGGAGGCAAAAATAGAGCAGTAACAGTTCTCTCCATCTTTCAGAAATAGCCCCAAACACCCATAATTCCCTGCTCTACCTGTCCACTGCAGTGTGAGTATCTCATCTCCTCTCCTCTCCTCATCCACCCCCTCTCTACTGGGTAATTTGTTGTGTAAATACGGTCCTACTTACAGCTGACGGGCCCTTTCGGCTGTGGCGCTGGAAATGCAATTACAGGCAGCAAACATCTCCATTGTTATCACTGGAGGGTGCGACGCTCAGGAGTGTGTGTGTGTGTTGGGGAGGGGGGTTGTTCTGTTATTGATCGCTATCAGCTTTGAGGAGGGGATTACTAATGAAGCTATCTGAAAGCCTTTTGTGATCAGCAAAGTTACCAAGCATGTGTGTGTGTGTGTGTGTGTGTGTGTGTGTAGGTTTGTAAATGCTGTAGAGACAGTAGGAGATCATGTGTGTTAGTCAGTGCAGGTAGCGAATGGCTCCTAATGTATTCTACTGCTGTCCTCTGGTGCCTCTGGTGGAAGTTTTTTTTTTATGTCACTTTCCTACACTATTTATACTTGTGTAATACTCTGTTTGACGTGTTTACCCCTCCTTAACCGTAATATATTCACAGGCCACATTCACAAATGAGGAGTCTTTTTCAGTCACAGCTTAAGATGCTGTGGTCTCATCCCTGCAGGGAGAACATAGATGCAGAAATGATGTGTAACAAGTGTGCTCCACGTTGTTGTCTTAGAAACCTGCATGATTTTTTTTATGACCACATAGCTCATAATAAGAACTAGAGAAAGAATTTTTGGCTTTTATATGTTTTAAATTCCACATTTTTTGAGTCATAAAAAAGTCCTCATTTCTTAGAGCTAATTTTATCCAGGTGTTTTGATCCTCACAAGTAGAGTTTTAAAAATGTTCATTTTTTTTGTTTAATTCACGTAAAATCCAAAATACTCCAATATCTGCCTTGAGTGCTCAGTTTTTCCAGCTATTAGAGGACATAATGCTGGTTTTAAAACCACATAAAGCTGCCAAGTGAGACTTCAATCCAGTGCTCCATTGTTGTCAGAGGTTATTCTCATACTCCAGGCATGTAGCGACTGTAGCACTCACTCAGTTATTACGTAAGCTAACAGTACATAAGGCTTATTTACAGTGCTTAATTTGTAAATCATAAGGTGCAGGAACGCAAAGTACATATGACAGCGCAGGGATGACGAGACGGGCACAGGTCCCGGAACATATACAGAAAATGGTGCTAAAAACAACACGCAAATGCCCATTTGCCATGCTGTGGGACTTACAAGCCTCAATTTCAGATAATATCCATGGTATAAATGTTATGACAATAATTTGCAATTATTTAGGCTGTACTCTGCACAGCACAGGCAATTGCCCACATCACCACAGATGGGACTTACAGTACACAGTCAGCAATTAATATCTCGACAGGTCTAACTTGTAAAACATTAAAAAAAAATCTGAGATTACAATAAATAACACGAAATCTTCCATTATTATTATTCAAAGATTGGCACAGCGGCCTATTAATAAACAGTATGCTTACCATATTTAGTTGTCCAAAACACTCCACACCACGAGCATGTCCGGATTCTCCTCCCCCTCTCTGTTTCGGGTTTTACTGCGTGTGTCAGTGGCGGTTCTGTGTCCTTTGGTCACCCACGACCTCACGTACGGGACTGGATTGAATTTAGCCAGGGGGGGTCCAACAAGATTTAGGAAGAGTAAAGATGATATGGTGGATATGAGCAGAGATGCACGGTTGGGAGTGCAAATCAAGTTCATTTGAGAAAAAATCCGCGCTCACATTCAGCACTTGCAATGGGAAAGCCATGAGCGGGACGGTGGCGTTTAGCCTCCTTGTACGCCGTGCGAAATATGCGAGCTGTAGTGGTCATCTGTTCAGACAGACTATTAATTATAGACTGTCCTAAAGTGTCTACTTTAGCCTTCTCAAGAATGCTTGCTGCTGCTAGGTGAGCCTTGGTACGGGCATGATCAAATACTTTTTTTTTCATAACGCCCGTCTTCTCTGGCCCCAACGTCCCCACCGCCTTACAAATTGTGCAGCCCAAGCCCGAATTTCCCATAAGAAGCCAGGGGTAGTAAGTCTGCTTCACCTTGAACTGAGCTGCTGTCCAAACAGTTGTGGATCCCATCCCTGACCTGTCGCTGGACGCCCCGCATTCTTCTCCGCTCAGTGCGGTGTCCTCTCCTTCTGAATCTTCCTGTGAGCGAGCTGATGTTGCGGTTCCCGCCTCTTGCTCGGGGTGCTCTACCGGGGTAGCTGATGCCAGGGTACTGGCCTGTTGCTCTGGCTGTTGGTGGTCCACCTGGCTGACTGCTGGCGCTGTAGCTGGCCCCCGCTCCGGCTGGCGCTGAACCTGACCAGCTGCTGCCACGGTACCAGCCTCCTGCCCCGGCTTGGCTAGCTGTCCGTAAACCTGGCTAGCTGCTACCACGGTACCAGCCTCCTGCCCCAGCTTGGCTAGCTGTCCGTGAACCTGGCTAGCTGCTGCCACGGTACCCGCCTCCTGCCCCGGCTTGGCTAGCTGTCCGTAAACCTGGCTAGCTGCTGCCACGGTACCAGCCTCCTGCCCCGGCTTGGCTAGCTGTCCGTAAACCTGGCTAGCTGCTGCCACGGTACCAGCCTCCTGCCCCGGCTTGGCTAGCTGTCCGTAAACCTGGCTAGCTGCTGCCACGGTACCAGCCTCCTGCCCCGGCTTGGCTAGCTGTCCGTAAACCTGGCTAGCTGCTGCCGCGCTGGTCTCCTGACCGCTGCAGCTGCCCTCATCGCCGCTTGTTGCTTTTCTGACTCGTTTTGAAGCATCATGCAACTCTTCTTTTTTTTTTTTTTTTTTTTGAAAAAAGACAGTAAATTCAGCTGTCTTTTTGACATGTTTGCGTTGCTCGCTGCTTGCTCTCCAGATACAGCAAATTTCCAACGTTTTTTTTTTTGCCAGGGGCGTGGTTTGCTGGCCCATCTTTTCATAGCATTAACAAATCTCCGACTTTCAAATGACGTTAAATCTTTATAAACAACATGAAATTCTTGGGATTTGTTCTATAAATTAATTTATGCATATTCTTATTTTTTATACATTAAAAAAAAACTTTTTTATATTATTATTGTTTTATATATGTACGAGAGGTGCCGGATCTGCCCAAATAAGTCCCGGAACACAGGGAGGCCAAAATCGAGAGGTGCCGGATCCTGTTCCGGCAGGATCCGGCACAAATTAACCCCTGCTTATTTACCTCCCAACTCTGAGCTGAACTTCTTTAATACCTTGCATGTTAGGGAGTCTTTGAACAATACGATATTTTCTTGTCCCTGTTTTGTGTGGATTAAAGTGCCTGTAGACAAATGACTCACTTCTTTTCTTCCCTTCTTTGTTCTGCTGTTTTTTTTTCACCCTTGTGTGATGTCACTGCACCAAGTACTTTTGCATATTCATCAAACTATTATTCTTTAACATTCATATTTTTTAACATTCATATTTGTAAGGTGTGAGGTTATTAGTGTGCAGTTTTCTGTCTTTATGGTTGTTTGAGTAGTCTCTTTGTTTTTACCTTCACAAGAGAGCTGAAATTACTATTGAATGAAAAACATCTGTACTAATTTATAAACTCAGAATTTTATTGTCTAGAGAAGAGCACTAAAGTTTGTTGCCAAAATATATAAAGTGTACAAAAGAAACTTGATTGCTTGCTTTAATATGCTTTACAAAAAATGCAAAAAAAAAAAAAAAAAAACGGGCTTTACACCTAATTTTATACAGACAGAGTTTACTTTTTTCTGGTTTGAAACGTTAAATACCTCCGTTTTATTTGGTGAAGTTGCTCTAGTTGTGGTGCAAATTATGGCTTTATATGCAAGAGATTTATTATTGGAAATCAGTGTCAAGGATTTAGATTTCAAAAAAGAATATGTTCATGCGTAGAGCTTAATCAGTATGGCTAAAAGAGTGCATATTCACATTTCAGCCTTTGTGGGGTCACAGCTTTAGTTTGATCAGGAGGAAGCCTTGGGGCAGACTGAGGACACGCTGGAGACCAGATCCCGCCATCCTTCTGATGCTCACTGAGCAACAACGTTTTTGCTTCTGCAGAACTGCCATTCAGTGCAAGTTGATGAGCTTTTCCACTTCATTTTAAGTGAATTTTACAGTCACTGATTTGAGAAGTACTCAATCATGGAACAATCAAAGTAACTGAAATCAATTTTTTCCCCACAGTTTTTCTATATTTTAGAAACATCCCATCAAATTTACTTTTTATAGTCAGACTTTGAGCCTCTGTCATTCTAAAAAATGTGTTGGTAAATATCAAGTGAATGTATTTACTGTGGCCAGGTACTCTGCTATTGAAACCTGATGGTAGGGTTTGCAAGATCACTGCGAAGATTTTAACAGCACATAAACAACCAATGTGGAGGTGTCTTCACAAACAAGTCACTTAAAGAATTCACTGTAGTCTTTGTTGAGGTGTTTGAAAGATTACACACTGGAACTTGAGGGTCATTGGCCAAAGCAGTGTTTTCACTCTAAAGCTTTGAAAAAGGAAAAATGATTGGCAATTGCAACAAAACCTCCCCTGGCCTTTTGTTCCTGCTGTGGTTTGTGGTGCTCAGAGCACTAATCCTTCAACACAATTTCAAAGACGGCTCATGGCCCGCTGACACCAAGCTGGCAAACCTGATAATTAGATCAAGATGGCTTTAAAAAAAAAAAGAAAGAAAAAAGTGAATTAGAGATAAAGTCCTTCAGAGGCTATAAAAGGCAAAAGGTTATTGAGTTTTGGTTTATTAAAGTGCTGAGACATAAATAGGTGTCGAACACGCTCCCTGAATAAAAACCACACCAATTATTTTCACATGAACATTTTTAAAGCAGACTTTTCCAAATTTGCTGACCTGCATTGTCAAAAAATTAATTTAAAAACTAATTTGCTACAGAAACTAATGACAGAGTGATGGGTTGAAAGTGAGGCATTAACAGTGAACTCGGCTGTAAATCTTATTGGTGAGTTTGCCCTTTTCATATTAGTCATGATTCAACAGCTCCAGTCTCGGGGAGCTTGTCAGCTCAGCTTGTTCACAGCTACATAAATAAATGTAACTGGCAGTTGAGAAAAGGTAGTGTGCAAATTCACATTTCTTTCATTTGGGTCTGTTGAAGCATGGCCAGTGATTTCTCATTTGTTCCTTTGAGACCTATTAGTTGCATGAATAAATTCTGCATGGAATTCTCCTAATCTATATATAGATGAGTCACATCCATAAATTTGTGATGGGACTGCACTAAAAAGTTGTACAGTCATCTCAACATACTTTATTCTTTCAGTTCACAGTAACTCACACTGATATCGGATTCTGCTTTTCAGAAGTTAGGTCTGAAAGCTTAAATGGCTGTAATTCCGTTACATGTTAAATGCCATGTTTTTGTGAAATGTCTTAAATTGAAACTGAAAAAGGAAAAATTAAAAAAAAAAAATGTGTTCTGTCCAAATACTTCTGGGCCTAAATGTAGTTCATTTTTACCTGTAGAATATTTCCCAATACCACAGACTATACCTCACACAAAGACAGCTGAGAAAAAGAAGAAAAGAGATTCAAACCAAGCCTCAGGGTCGGGACCAAACACTCTGCAGCAGTTTTCAGTCAGGCCTCTTGAACAGAAATATGACTTCTGGCAGGGGATTTTAAACTCTGCAACACTGCTTCTGAGGCTTAAAGAGAAATGTATAATATCAGAGGATTGAGAGTTTTAAAAGTAATTAAGTGTCTCTTAAAGTCAACACTCAAACACACAGTAATTTGAAGTAATCTAAAAAAAAAAAAATAGAGAGAGAGAGATATCCTTCAGTCTGACTAACATGATCCTATAAGGAACCAGCAGTTGGCAGAATTACGGAGGGTTTCATACTTTGACCACTGGAGGTCAGTGTTGGTCTGTTTTTGTTTTAGGTTTTGATCGGCCAGCTCAAATTATTTACACTTCAACTCTCCACAGTATTCATCTTTATATATATAAAACTGAAAGTTCTGATGCTGAGTGTCACTAGTACTTGTTTAAATTGGAAATTGGCAGCAAAGGAATTAAACAGTTCTGTGTTAAAGACAAATGCACAAACTACATTTATGGATTTCAACCCAAAGAATCTGACTGCTGTTACATTTATAATCTAATTAATTAGATTGCATCTAGTCTGAACTCTTAAGTCTCCTGAAACAAATGTGGGCAGAAAGGATGCAAATAAACGGCCTCTCGTCTTATTCTGTTAATTAACCAGAAGGTGGCAATATTCTCAGCAGTCTTAGCATAATTGGCTTTGTGAATTTCTGAGGTTACTGAAGGACACAAGCTTCTCCAGACCACATCTTCACAAACAAGGCTGTCTTCAGCTACATTACGACTAGTCAAATACAGTTTATAGTAGTCAGTGGGAGTTAGCCACTCAGGTAACTCGGTTGTGTCTGTTCTTTCCAGATAACCAAGTCTTGCAGTTTGGGGAGCTGGTGAGCACCTCCAACACCTATGAGGCCACTGATCCTGGAACGCCCCGGAAAGTTGTTACCGTGACCACAGACCAACCTCTGCTTTGGAGCATGGGCATCGGCACCAATGGGGACTAATGCATAAAAGACGCTTACAAGATGACCAGAACATGTAAACGAGTAAAACAGGAAGATGAAAGTACCATTATACAGGATTGAGAATTTTTAATTAAGAGGGATTTGAGTATTATGTGGCTATTATCCTGATTTTAGTCAACTCAGACTTCGAACAAGAACGTGTTAAACCTACTAAAAAAAACGTATGATTGCTAATCCTTTCTTGTACTTGATCCAGTACAAGAATTTGCTTCTCATTACAGTTCCTAGTATTTGCCTTTGTTACTAAAAACGGTGCCTGATATCACTAATTGTGCCTTTTGGCGAGTTTGTTACAGCACTTTCTGAAAGTTGGAGACCAAAAACCAAACTTGTACACATGTTGTGCGATATGATGTTTGTGTGGTTAGTAAAAAGAAATCAGTATTTGGGTTTCAAGTCAATTTATTTACATGAAAAATATGAATGTAAAACTGCCGTCCCTTCACTCCCCATTACACCATTCCAATCACACGTTGCACCACTGTCTCTCCACGGATCATGAAGTACATGTTTTCTTTTCCTTGAACAGGATTTAACCACCACTGAAAGAAAAAACAAGAAAAAGTGAAGAGATCAAATTTGTGTCCATAATTTGACAAGCAACACTCAGTTTGAATGAAAAGACTACCAACAAAAAGGAAGTTCATATACCAAGACTAATTTCTGGAAGTTTTGACCATGCCTTTAAATATATATTGAACAGTGATTATAAAAGCCTATATACAGCATTTGGATGTTTGTTTTTAACTGTGCTCAAAAATAAAATTTCATGTAAAGCCTTTAACCCCTTACTGTCTTTTCTTCCTCCCTTTGGTAAATTTTAAACGATCAGATTTTTGTAAAACGTTTCTAGTCAAATTAAGCATTTTATTATTTAAGTCTTATAACTAAAATTTAGTACGTAAAACAATAATTTAAGAAGATTCTTGCATGTTCGGCATAATCCGGACCTGGTCCTAAATTCTATTCAAACCCCAATTTTAAAACTTCGACTCATTCTTGAGCATTGATGAACTGAACTTTGAGTCGTCCATCAGCTGCATTCAGTCTCATAATTCAGAGACACGTCATTCATGTCACCCTGAGAGAAGTACTGCAATAATGCTTTTTTGCTCAGTTTATAGCAGGGACAGAGTGGGAAAGTAAATTCTCTCTGGCTGCGTGCTTGCTGACTAATGAACTAGAGTTAAAACTCACTTTTAAAGTTCTTTCTTCACAGGTTACTACGCAGAGCTGCAGTACATTAGTGTTAAAATAGCATCTCAGTTCAACTGTTCAGTTGTCAATTATACATTTTATTGATTTCACTGTTAGTGGCTTGTAGACATAAAAAAAAAACTGCTATTCAAGGGAACAAGATGTAAGCTAGATGATTAAAATATATTATGAAGACTGCACGCGTTTAAAAAGCTGACAACCGTTTCATTTGATCTGGACTCAACTCATTTTTCTTAATCAGTGCTCAAATATAAAGTTCAATGTAAAGCCCCTTTTACCCCTTTTTGTCGACTTGAATAATCGATAATCAATAAATCAAGAATAATCAATAATAATAATCAAGACTACTCTCTTTCTGATATCATTACTCAGTAATAATGCACACAACACAGACCCAGGAATAATTTCCATCTTGTCACAATCTTGGAACACTTCTGAAGTGAACTGTACTTACACAATGATGTTGTTGATGGGGATGTGAATAAGCTTGACGAAGAAACCGATGAAACCCATGATGGCAAACCCGATGGCTGTTGCCATGGCAATTTTCTGGAACTCTAGAAGAGAAAATAAATTTAAGAACGTTACTTTCTGGCTCCCTGGACATCAGATGTGTTAACAGACTGACCAACAGTCCAGAGGGGAAAATCGGTTTAAATAAATCTCGTAAAAACTTACCTTTTCTGTCAGGTTTTGTACACCTTTTTACAAGCCTTATCGAGTCTTTGACGAACTGCCGACTCGGCTCAACAAACTGCATCACCTGGTCCATGGTGTCAAGACTACAGACAGAAAAATCAAAGTCAAGGCAGTATCAAGGTTTACGCAGCCCTCAGTGCTGACGTCGACTCCAGTAGCACGAGCTTTTAGCTCGAGCTTCATCAAGAGACCGTAAATGTTCTTTTTCAAATTAATAACTATTTTTTATATTGATTAAAAACATTTTTCAGTGTCGAACATGACTTGAAGAAATTAATCTTGTATGATTTTGAGTAACTATACTAAGAAAAGCTCACTATCACAGACACGTAGCAGTGTCTCTTCAGTCAGACCATTAAAACTAATCAAAACTTCAGACGTCCCACGTCACTTATTGAGTTGCGTTCTACAAAGCAAAATTATCTTAATATCGTTAAGAAATGTTTTCAGCTTACCGATTTCCGACGTGTACTGCAGTTAGAGAGAAGACTGAGGGAGGGAAGGCCACGTAGCGTCCACACAGCTGCGACAGAACAACGGAGAGCTGACGTAGACTTAAATGGCGCATGCGTGTCGTGTTGTTCGGGCTGTTTTGCTTGAATTGTGTACACTGCCACCTGCAGGCTGGGAGGTTTTCAGACAACGTCTTCATACGTTATAACAAGCCACACTTTAAAAGTTACAGTTTAACCTTGAAAAAAGGTAACATTTTTGTGACTGTCTGACATCAACATCAGACTAAACGTTTCCTGTTTTAGGTCAGTTAGGATTTCCATTTAGAGTGAAATCCTAACACCAGAGTGAGAGAGATTTTAAAAAAATATATAATTTAATATTTCTTTCTTCGGTGTCCAGAGATTTACATACACTAAGATTACTATGCCTTTAAAACAATCTGGAGAAAGCCCAGATGATAATGTAATTGCACTTTCTGTGCTATAATGTATTCTGAACTCTGACTAAAAAACTTCAAAAAGATAATTTTCTATGCAGAAGGGTCTCCTAGCTGGCTTGTCACTACTTTTTCCAGAATTTTAGATATAAATGGGGAGGTTGGATATTGGTTAATAATTTGCTAAAATGTCTGGGTCAAGACATGTTTTTTTTAAATAAAGGCTTACTTATTGTCATTTTAAAAACCTGTGGTACATATCGTGATTTTAGGAACAGGTTAATCTGATCTAATATTGATTGACATATCAATAAAAGAGAAAACATTTTTGAGTAGTTCGAGTTGGGATGATGTCTACCAGACATGTGGACAGTTTAGGTTTACTGATGATTAATGTCAACTCAGAGAGGGGAGAAACAGTCTAGAGTCAGGTCAGGACTGGAAGAAGTTACTGTTAACTGGAGTTAGCACTCGGACCACAGGACCGGGATATGAAGAAGGAGCGCTGGACGCCGGCAGCTCCTCAAGTACACCAGACTGCAGCGTCTGGTGTACTTGAAACTTTAATTTCCCCCTTGGGGGTATCAATAAAGTATTTTTGATTTTTGATTGATTGATTGACTCTTTGTCAGCCTGGCTACAGTGCTGAACAGAAAACATGGGTTAGTTTTGCTTTCTTCTATTAACAAAGAATAGTGAGCTGTTCTAACATAACAAAGGGCTTTTTTATATTGTGGAGAATGGGGTATTGTGAGACATTGGGTAATGTGAGACACCCCCAGTATCTAAGCAACAGGACACACCTGTGGTCATCTGAGCAGCTAATTGTCCATTTCACCTTGGCCATGAAAAGCGTGACTCCGCTGTGTTGTGGTAAGCATGTGTTTTGTACAAAAATACATTTTTTGGAATGTAAAAGTAAATTTTTCGGTTTTCACCATAATTAACTCTGGTGTTAAAAGTAATTGATCCAAGCAGACAAACTCATATCCCGTATATTGTCAAACTATCGCCTTTTAAAATGATGCGGTGCTGCGAGCCAAAGATTGGCCTGAATTCCGCAGAGAGGTTGTTTTAATAAAAAAGTGGTGGAGGGTTAAAGTGAGACAAATGCCATGGGGAAAAGTAAGACACTGCCCACTTTTCCCCTGGAGGCAAAGTGAGACAAAAAATAAGTTTAGTTTGTCATGTCTTAAACAGTATGAAAAATCCATCATGCCAAGGAAATACAACAGGAAGACAACCTGGGACAAAACCTCCCTTGAACAGATGGAAAGTGCAGCCACTGAGGTCATAAAGCAAAAGAGGTCCTCCGAGCGAGCAAGGCGAGGATGGCGCTCCGAAATTGGATAGGCTCTGGTTCTCCTCCCTGGCCTGGTCCTCAACCAGCCTCCAGCCTGGTCCCCAGGCAGCCTCAGGCCTGGCTCTCCTCCCTGGCCTGAACCTCAGCCAGCCTCCAGCCTGGTCCTCAGGCCTGGCTGTTATCCCTGGTCCGGTCCCCAGGCAGCCTCAGGCCTGGCTCTCATCCCTGGCCTGCTCCTCAGACAGGCTCCAGACTGGTCCTCTGGTGGCCAGCGGGATCACCGCGCAAGCAAGGGCGAGAATAGTGGTCTGAAATCGGATAGGCTCGCTAAGGGACCTGGGGTTCCCACCCTGGAGGCAGTACTTTGACAGGGGCCTTGTAATAACATAATAACCAGCTAGTCATTAAGAGCACCTGCAGGCTGCAGCAGCAGCCTAGCCTACAGATTGAACATGCCATTGATTCTGAACTTTCTGTCTGTTTTAGGTTGTGACACAAAGAGGGAAAAGCAAGTTGGTTCCATCACATCGGCCGAGAGAGGAGAGCTGGTAACTCTGGTCTGTGCTGTTAATGCTGCTGGGGACGCTGCACCTCCCATGTTTGTCTTTCCTAGAGTAAAGTTTAAAGACTGCTTCATGATCAATGCACCTCCAGGAGTAAAAGGTACATCCACCAGAACAGAATGGATGTATGAAGAAACCTGAGCCGAGTTCCTCGGTCACCTGATAAACCACACTTACCCTGACCACCCCATGCTGCTAATCATGGACAATCTTAAAGCTCACATATCACTCAAGGCAGTAGAAATAGCCAAGAGCAATGGTATCGTTATGCTCACTCTCCCACCTCACACATCCCATCACATGCAGCCTCTGGATGTGGCCGTGTACGGTCCGTTCAAAGCCCAATACAGCCGAGCTCTCGATGGGTGGATGAGATCGAACCCTGGCAAAACAGTCACCATTTACCTGCCATGGCCTGGGTCGGCCATGACAGCCCTGTGTGCCTTTGTGTCCGTCAAGTTGGCGTCTCTCCCTGTCTTTAGTGGTTTCTGTTTTACTTTGAAAGGTCTGTCTTGTCTTCATTGTTTTCTGCTTTGCTTCCTCCCTCCTTGTTACCTTGATTCCCTGCACCTGCCTCTCGTCTGATCCCTTGTTTATTTAAGTCTCATCATTTTCCCCTGTCCTCTGTGGGTCCGTTAGTCATTGATACATGTTTGCAGTCTTGCCTGTTTCCCCTCTCATCATCTCCTTGGGATTTAATTTAAGTTAAGTTAAGGTTTTTGTATTTTTGTATTTTGGGACTTTTTTTTTGTATTTTTGTTTAATAAACCTTTTGCATTTGAGATCTCCGGCTCTTGGGTCCTTCCTCATCCACTGCAAACCATGACACTACCAGGTTGCAGGACTTGTGAATCAAGCCTTCATGACAACCATGACACCTCACAACATCACTTCTGGGTTTAAGTCCACTGGGATTTTCCCCGATGAAGCGTTTGCACCATCCATTCCGTCAGACCGGCCAAACCCTGAGCTACAGCCTGCCACCGGGGATGCTCCACCTCCGGTAGAAGGTACAGAAGGCCTGCAGCCTGCAGATGATCCGCCTGAGGATGAACCTCCCGCTGCAGATAACGCAGCCTCCTGTATGAATTTGTTCACTCCAGCGCCAGCTGAAACAGATGTGCGGCAGGAAATCATTGCACTTCCAAAGTGCACCCCCAGAAAACAAACCAGATGGAGGCGCGTGAAGACCACTATCCTCACCGATACTCCTGAGATACAGGCACTTGAAAGGGCTTTTGAAGAAAGACGAAAGAAGCTGGAGAGAAAATGCAAAAAAGAAAACCAAAAAAGGAGAGAAGGAGCACTGCAAAAACAGCCCTACTAGAAATAAGCTAAATAGTCTTAAAATTTTTAGTCTCAAATTTTCTTGTTTTAAGCTAAAAAAATCTGCCAATGGGGTAAACAAATTTTGCTAAGCTAGAATTCTTAAAACTAGCCCATA
This sequence comes from Hirundichthys speculiger, assembly GCA_018398805.1. Lineage (NCBI taxonomy): Eukaryota > Metazoa > Chordata > Actinopteri > Beloniformes > Exocoetidae > Hirundichthys > Hirundichthys speculiger. The sequence continues at coordinate 1,127,403 of JAGFBZ010002532.1, read as the reverse complement.
AGTCTAGCTCCTTTAAGACAATGTGTCTTGAAACAAGAAAAAACAGGCCAAAATCTAGTCAAGTTTGCTTCTTACAAGCAAGGAAACAATATTATTTAAAAAATGTAAACTTAAAATAAGTGATCTGCTTTCTTAATTTAACAGATTTTTTTTGCTTAATTTAAGAATTTATACCTCAATTAAGCTTTTCAGTTAGTTAAAAAAAAAGCTTACAATGTGACAGATTTTCTTAAAACAAAAGATTTTCTTTCTTTCTTGTTGCAGCCTGGCTTTAAGACTTTATACCTGAATTCCAAGAATAATTATTAGCAAAAAAAAGCTTATAATAAGACACAACTTCTAAAATAATCATACAAAAAACAAGCAAATTTGTCTTAAATTAAAGCACCAGAAGCATTCCTGCTGTTTTGCTTTTTTATTAGAGCAATCAGAACAGCCATTCCAGTATAATTCCAAAATTCCAGCACTGTATAACATTGCCACTGCTAAAAAGGGCATATTTCTGTTATTTTAACAGAGTACTAAACAACATTGCCAAAAAGGGCATATTGCAGTTATTCTGAACAGTGCAATAATAGTACAACATCCAACATTCAGCTGCATGCAAAATCAACAAATTCATGCTGCTGGTTCACATAGTTGCCCAGAAAAACAAGAACAACCGTTACATTAACATTTGACAACTGTTTTCTTCATAAGAGACCAAAAGAAAAAACAGATAGACCACGAGACGAAGACTCTAGGGCTGGGTTAAACGATTATTTTTGTACTCGATTAATCTAGCAAACAGTTTTTCGATGCATCGATTATTCTAACGATTCATTTTTAAATCCGATTCGATTTCGGTTCGATTATCTCCCCATAATTTGAACTATATAGCAATTAATGCTAATTTATCTCCATGAATAAAACACAAATTTCTTCTTTCAAGTTCAAAAAAGAATTGTATTGAAGAATACAACAATACAACAATAAAATACACACAGTTGTAGTGAAAAAATAAAAAAATAAAAAATAAAATAAAATGTTCCTTCGATAAATAAAACTGCAAAAAACAAATCTGAAACAAATTCTTAACATAAAATAAATAAAAAATAACAGCAGTGGTGACAGCTGCAATTTACAAAACAACGTGTGACAGAAGCAACTTAGCCTAATCACTTAAATCTGAAAAAAAAAGTAAATTCTAGTTTAGGCCTATTACAGTGAACAGTAGTTACAAATAATAATAAAATAAATAACTTCTTTCTTTCAATAAATAAAACTGTTGTGCAAAAAACACAATCTGAATCAAAATATAAACATAAAATAAATAAAAAATAACAGCAGCTGTGTGTGTGTGTGTGTGTTCCTGCAAGAGCACTTGTGCTGCTCTCCTTTATCTTTCCCTCTTGCTTTCCACCACCACTCTCACTCCGTGTGTGTGCGTCTGCTCAGGTGTGTGTGTGTCTGTGTTGTAGTCATGTATTGGAGTGGAGGAATGTTAGCATCTCAACATGCTCAGCTGTCAGGCTTGCCCTTTTTTTGTTGACAATATGTCCTGCCACTGAAAAAAGCCTTTCAGATGGCGTGGATGTTGCTGGTACAGCTAAGTAGGATTTTGCTTAAGCAGCCAGTGTGGGGAATCTTGCCTCATTAGCCCTCCACCACTGAAGGGGGTCACTGTCCCTTGGAATGAGGTTTTCCCCAAAATACATCAGTGCTTCCTTCTTCCCTGTGTCCTCATCATCCTGGTGGTCTGGTGCCTCACTGCTGTCTTCCTCCTCAGAATCCGAGCCCAACCAAGTGTCCAACACAGACCTCCTCTTTGGTGGTGGAGTCGCTGAGGCTTCCCCCTCCTGCTGCCTCACTGCTGCCTGCTGGAGTGCTCTCTGCTCCCTTTTCAGGTCAAGTGCAACACTCTGAACTTTTGCTTGGAGTTTCAGAGCATCCTCTTGAGAAAGGAACTTCAATTTTCTGAAATGTGGATCAAGGGCTGCAGCAAGGAGTGACACATTTTTTCCATCCTCTTGAAATGCAGATACCAGCGGGTGCCACCTTGAAAGAATTTCCTCTTCTGCATGGCTCTGGAAAAGGTTCACGGAAGCAGAATCAAAGGATCTGTTGTGGGTGGATTTCAGTAGACCTTTCAGCAGGGGTGGGAGAACAGAAGCTGTAACATATGATTGCCCACTTAGGAAAACAGTTGCTTGCTCATAAGGTTGGAGCACCTCCTTCAGCTCACTCAGAAGAACCCACTGATCATTTTTCAGATCCAGGTAATGTTTCCCACGGTGTGTGACTTCTGGGTCTGACAGTGTGGCAACGACTGGCCACCGCTGTTCTAATAAACGTTCAATCATGTAGTATGAACTGTTCCATCTGACAGCTACATCCTGGATCAGTTTATGCTCAGGTGTGCCCATTTGTTGCTGTTTCTGCTTGAGTTTAGTGCTAGCTGGCTCACTTTTCTTGATGTGCTTCACAAGGCCACGTGCTGCTGATAGTGTTCTATCGTTTGTGGGGTCCTTCATTGCATGGTTTACAACCAGCTGCAACGTGTGCCCAGCACACCGGTAGGATGCAACTCCAAACTTCTCTCCAAGGATGCGGAGAGCTGCGACCACATTACTTGCATTATCATGCACAATTGCAAGAAAGTTGTTTAATGAAATCTGGAATTTCTCTGCCACCTTCTCCACCCAGAAGGCAATATTTTCTGCTGTGTGCCACTCATCAACTGGCAGTGTTGTCAGGTTGCAGGAGACAAGATTCCATTTCTCGTCGATGAAGTGACACGTTACTCCCAAGTATGCCTCTGTGACCATACTGGTCCAGGCATCGGTGGTTAGGGAGATTTTCGAATTCGCCGCCTTTAATTTGTTCCGTAGTTTCTCCACTGATGTTTCATACTTTTTCTCCATCATACTAGTGAAGTGGCTTCTGGACGGCAGACTGTAACCTTGATTAAAAGCGGTGAGCATTTCTTATAATCCCTCGCCCTCAACGATAGCAAGAGGCCTCATGTCCTTTACAATCATCGAAAGGATGCTCTCAGTGAGGGCAGCAGCCTCCTGGGGGGTGCAGGGGTGTGTTTTTTTTTTTGTCTGGAAATAGTCCTCCAAACTTTTCTGCTTATCCCTGTCCCTGAAAACATAAATCACGAACACAGTGCACAGGTTAATAAAAATAAATACTTCTAAATGATCTGCCCATACCAATAAAGTATATTTATAATAGAAAAAAATAAATAAATAAATAAAAATAATAATAATAATACATTAACCTAAACGTTGAAAGTTAGAAAACAACAATGAATGTTGTATTAAAAAAAAAAAAGACAGACAAAGAATAAAAAAAAAAAAAAAACTAACTTTAGCGTGTATTTGAGGAGTGTGTGTCTGTGTCAGTTAAAAAAAGTGTCAGCAAGAGGTGAGTGCGTGAGGGGCGTGTGTGTGTGTCAGGGTTTCCGTTGTCCGGTATTTTATAATCTCTCCGGTCAAAATGTCCGGTGAAAATACTCCTCCCAAGCACAATTTCAGTTGTAATAAAATGGGTAATTTCCACATCATTTTATGAAAAAACATATATATTTTTTTACGAATGAGTAGTGTGTGAGGACGAGTCGGCTCCAGCCACAGCTCCACTCATTGATGCCACAGGCTGCGCGCAGAGACGCATCTCCGTAATGACAGCGCTCCGCGGTTATGGAGGCTTGAACTTCTCAACGGCCTGTGAAGTTCTCATCGGGGATTTTAGTGAAATCTACCCCGAGTGGGCTCAACTGGCCCAGATAGCCAGCGTGATCCCTGTCTCCAGTGTGCCAGCAGAGAGAGGTTTCCCTCTGCAGAACTGAATTAAAACAGCGCAGCGGAGTCAGAAGAGCGCAAGCTTCTGCAATATTTATTTATTTATTTTTTTAAGTTACGCTCGTGAGTCAATTGACGGGACTCATTTTACTGGAAATAGCCTGTTTTTCAATAAAAACACTATTAAATGACTTGCATTGACATCGTACTACTGCATAAGATTTATTTTTAACCTCTATAAATTGATATAGCCTATGTGACCGGAACTTCAAACATTTGTCCGGTAAATTGAAAACCTGCCGGTCACATTGTCCGGTGCCAATTTTTTCTAGCGGAAACACTGGTGTGTGTGTGTGTGTTTAAGTGGGCACATGTTCTGTGTGTGCGAGGCTGGAGCACAAGTTACGTGGTGCGGTTTGGATGAATGACGAGGTTAATCACTGCAAACAAGGAAAGAAAAAAAAGTTGAAAACTTACGGCGTCTTCTCCTCCACACAAGCAGCTCCCGGGTGCCTCCGCTTAAGGTGCTGGTACATCGCGGTCGTGCTTTTATGGTATGCCATCTGTAATTTGCACAGGTCACAGACCACCGAATCGTCCCCTTTACGTGTAAAGTACTCCCATACTTTTGACATTCTGCTACGAGATGATAGCTTCTTCTCCCCCGACTCGCTGCTACTCGATGCCGCCGCCATTTTTTGATTCTGACTGACGACGCATCGACGGGCAGTTTTTGCGTCGACGTATTTTTTGCGTCAACGTCATTGATTACGTCGACGCGTCGTCCCAGCCCTAGAAGACTCACCCAATGAATGACTTCCACTCAGCAAGGGCTTTTTTATACGAGGGGGTTGAATCTTGGTCATGGATGGAATCTTGGAGAATTTCAGTTTGCAACACAGATAGCAGTGTGGAAATACACTTGGGGTAGGTGAGGTGGAAGACATAATAATATGCCATGAGATAGAGCAGTCCCTCATCAAAGTCCTTCCTGTCGAATGTGGTCACTGGTGTGCTTCCTACAGCAACCATGCAGTTGTCTTCAGAGAGGAGCACAAATGGACAAGACAGAGGACGCTGGCGCAGGAAACAATCTGGGTCTTCAGAAGTCTACAAGACAAAAGACAGTGAAGAACTTTCCACTTTGTGATGTATAACTACAACATATAGCATAAAATACTGCAGCCTTACCGTAAGGACATGGAAAAGAGCCTCTCTGGAGGCACCCAGCTTCTTAGGAGGTGCAATGGCTGAAGGGAAGAGCAGTGGCAGAGCTCTGAACACAGCTGTGGGATGCTCCACTGGTTAGACAGAAAATGAACAGGCAAGGTGTCATCATAAATAACTGTTTCTAATGTAATCTGAAAAATATTAACTTAACAGATCAATGTACTGTCACCATACCTCCAACCAATGTTTGTGGAGGCTCCATGGCTTTCTTCATGACAGCATAAAACTGCACCTTTGAGTAGAAGCTTTCCCATCTTTCCTTCATCTCAGAGATGTATCGAGCATTGGATGGTTGAACAATTCTCCGCAATTCACCCAGAACCTAAAAAATCCATTGAAATGCAGAAAGGAAATTACTTGAAACCAAAGACTGACTGTTACTAGTCTTGGTCTTTGATGAGAGATAGCCATTCAAACATCAATACTAATGTCTAAGAAATTGGAAAATCATGTCAAGATGCCCCCAAATGTATACTAGGACAGCTAAAAAAAATTGAAGACTGGGCAAGCCACAACTTACATGATCCACTTCTCTGAAACAGGGCTAAGCCTCTAGAATTTTTGTTGGTCTGTCGTGCTCCTTTAATGCATCTGAATCAAAGAAGCGTCTTCTTGCCTCAAACTCAAGATCCAGAACTTGGGTCACTGCAGCTTTGTTTGGCTTCTTGGACTTGTACATTTCTTGGAGAGTCCTGTAGTGCCTTGCCTGGGTTTTCTGGCTGTGGCAGAAGTCAGCTGAACCAGCTGAAAGCATAAAGCAGGGGTGAAGGTGTTACAATTACAATTCAGTTTTATTTTTATTTTCAAGCAGATTTTTAAATATTTGCTGGTGTATGTTTGTGCTCAAAACTAAAAATAATGAAAGCAAATAATATAAAAAATCATAACACTAGAGGATAAGGTCTAATATATGACTGGGGGTAAATATTAGAATTACAAATTAACAAGTTGGGAACTTGAGGAGTATCAGATTTATTCATTCATGTGTGTAACCTGTCACAATATGGCATGGGATACAAACATACCTAGAGAGAAATAAAAGCAGTTATGTTCACTTTTGAGACATGTTCCTCTACCCCAAGCCCACATATGTATACAGTGTATTAATGCAATACATACATGCTTCATCACTGCTATCCTGGTGTTGCACTGGGGTGCTGGCTCGGGAAGGTGATAGTATAATAGTTGATGCACTGGAATCTCCATCGTAGTCACTTGTTGCAACATCTGTATCCCCATCCTGTCGTGGCTTTTTGGAAGGAGGACCTTTAGCTTTCTTTGGACTTTTGACATTTGAGAGTCTCTTCATGAGCTTTTAAGCAACGTGCTCCTGTCAGGTAGAGAGGTAATATTGAAAGATGATTAGAAACCCAAGCTTACATCCTAAACATCAAACAAAGTGTAGTAGTAACCAAAGGCTACTTACCCACTCACCATCCCTTCCTTTTATCATCGGGCAGTACTCTACCAATCGCTTCGCCATGGCACTGACCTCATGTTTGCTGGGGTATCTGGTGTCCTCACTGGCCCTTGTTATTGAAATCATATTTGTCATAGTGTTTCTTATGAGTCAACAGAAGAGTTTCTTGGATAAGGGCTCAACACACTCTTTCCCCAGCCGTTTCTGCTCAAAGTAGGAGCGTCGCGCTTGCTCAAGCTCACTGCCTGTGAAGACTATGTATTCTGGATTGGACATAGTCACAAACTTCGAAATGTTGGGCCCCTCTTTGGAAAGATCTCAGCCTCCAGCGGTTGATGGTGGGTTCTCAGGTGTCTCCTCCTAAAATACAATGACACTGAACATTAATGATTTAAAAGAAATTGCTAAAGCACATAAAACTGAATAGAGTATAGTCATGTGCAATACTACTGAAATGTTAAATTCAGATTCTGTACATCTAAGATTTGTGTATATTTGTATTTGTTTCGAGCCAAAACACAAGAAAATCAGGTTCATTCCTCTTAGGCATCTGCTAAAAATAAAAATGTTGTTAAAAAGACACTACCAGGGCTTAAAGTAAAAAAAAATCCTGAGCCTGAACTTTTTTCCAGGGGTGCAGTGGATCCAACGCATACACATTTTAGGCAATTTGGCAAACAACTTTTTGGCACTGTGCTTGGTAATGTACAAGATGACCTTACAATTCAAATGTGAATTTTAGAAAGTAAAGGTTATTAAGTTATAAGTGAAGACATGTGAAAATTAGTCAAGCCAATTAATCTGATTCATTTAACAACCATTTAGATCAGGATGCTTGACAGTAGGGATGGTGTTTTTGGGGTCATATTCAGCATTTCTCTTCCTCCAAACACATCGAGTTGAGTTGAGGCCAAAGAGCTATCTTCGTGTAGTTCTCGGCTGATCTCTAACCTTTCTCGTGATCATTGAGACCCCATGAGGTGATATCTTCCATGGAGCCCCCAGTCTAGGTTGATTAACAGTCATGTTGTACTTCTTCCTTTTCCAGATAATTGCACCATCAGTTGTCACCTTCTCATTCAGCTTCTTACTTATGGTTTTGTAGCCCATTCCAGTCTTGTGGAGTTCAACAACTTTGTCCCTGACATCTTTTGACAGCTCTTTAGTCTTGCCCATGGTGGAGATGGTGGAGTATTACTGAGTCTGTGGGCAGATGGCTTTTTATACAGGTGACTATTTGGAACAGGTGTCTCTCATGCAGGTAATTACTTCAGTGAGATTAGGAGTATGCCAGTGGTCTGTGGGAACCAACACTGGTCAAGGTTGGTCGGGGATCAAATACTTATTTACCTCAATGACTTGCAAATTAATTTTTATTTTTCATTTCATGTAATTTGCTCAAATTTTTTTCAATATTCTTTCTATAACTGTTAAAATAAAGCTGCCATAAAAATCTGAGACTGTTCATTTATTTCTTAGTATGCCAACTTCCAAAATCAGGGGGGGATCAAATACTTATTTCCTCCACTGTATTAATGTAGTTCATTACTTGTTACTTGAAGCTCTCTATCTCTCGCTCTCTCTCGCGCACACACACACACAGCATTCCTTCACAATAAAACTCGCTTCCATCATCACTTGCCAAGGTGAGGATTTTAAAAAAATCTGTGAGAAATCTCAAAAAATGCCTTTGTATTAAATAAGTCCAATTTTAGTGTTTAGCAACATAAAAAGGTTTGCCAGGATACATGATTAGTGATGTTAAGGAGACGTTTTCTGAAGAATTTCAAAAGATTATGTTACAAAATTAAGTAAGACTATCCACATAATGCCTTCCTTCTATTTCTTTATGGACAGTAACATGCATCTGTATTTCCTCAAGCAGATGACAAAGCACTTCCATCACAGTCACAAAAACCTGAAAAGGTTTATGAGAGGAGACACAGCCTAATTGGCCAGATGAACACACTCATAAAATTCAAAAATCTGTTTTGTGGAGACATGGTACACCTTGTTTAAGATTTTGTTGAAGATGATCCATCTCCCTTTGAATCAAACACTTCTTAATGGCTGTTCACATTGGATGAAAAAGTAATAAACTTGAATGCCTTTTTTTTTTTGCATTGTGCCATCAGACTTTGACCATATTTGGGAAAAATTAAAATGATACCACGAGCTGAGTTTCTGCAGTTCATACCATAAAAAAGTGTACTCATGAAACAAGAAATTAATCATAACAAAGCATATAACTTTTGCCAAAACAGGGTTAAGGACTTTCAAAGCTGAATAAAAAAAGGGAAAAACAAAATGACAGGAAAAATGAGAACACAAAGACAAACTGTAGTGGGCAAGAATGAGAAATAAACTCCTTTTTTAAGCTACCTACTGTAAGAAAAATCCATATTTGGTACATTTACAGCAGATAAAACAGAAAAGAGAATGAAAAGTTAGCAGACTTGTATAAATATTGTCTCTTATACTGCTTAATTTTTATTCTATGTCTGTCATTTTTACCGCATTCAAGTTTTCTTTTCTACTTAACACTTCTGGTGGTCTCTAGTTTTTTCAAGAAATTCTCCACCCAATGAAAGGACCACAACATAACAACAAAGAAAAATGGCTCCTCTTTTAGACCCGTATTTGTGAGTTTCACTTTTTTTAAAGTTATATGTAAAAGTCAAAAGTTAAAAAAAGTCAAAGTTAAGTATTATCAAAGGTAAGTATTATCAATGGTCAAAAAGGTAATCAAAGGTAAGTATTTTCAATGAATAACATGAACATGAATTTCAAAGTGCTAATTTTGTCTTACCGGAGTAGAATTCAAGTCTCTCTCTGAGCTCATCATTAATGAGGTTTTTTTCTTTCAAATCCCCCAAAAGACTATTCACTGTAGTCTTTGCCCTCTTTTCCCTGGCCATGGCATTTTTCTTCTCCCGCTCCAGACTTTCCACTCTTGCCAGGGCTTCATTGAGTCTGTTCTTAAGAGTGGTAGCAGAAGCAGGCAAGGCATAGCTATGATCCTAGAAAAAAGAGGGATGAACATAGTTTGAGTAATGTTTCACATCACAAACATCACTTTGACACCACTAGTTTATGGCCCACATTCTTCTTTCTTTCTATACATTTTTCTATCTATCTGATGTTTAAAGTAGAAATATTCACATCATTAGGGTGAGGTTGTGAGGTCATTTCCTGATAATGCTGAGAGGCCATGGACAGGCTTTCTTTCGCCCTTTTGGAGGTAGACGTAGTCCTGGCAGTTTCCACCTAAAATGAAGCATAATACATAATACAACATAAAGGAATTAGTGTCTCAACCTGCCCTGTGATTAACTAGAATATGTACATATATGAATGCTAACAGCCTTATGATGATGCATCTACTCTTTGGAGGTGAACTGGGAAACTGAAGACCGATGGAACAACACCGTCTTTAAGTCGGACAATCTGACCCGTCCTGTCAAAATCGTCCTGCTTAAAATGTTGACTGCAAAGGACTGAAGAAGCACTTGCAGTGAAACCATCTCTTCTCACGGCAACTTCCCATTTCTTCCTCACATTTGTGTCCTTGGGAAACCTTCAGAAAGAAAATTTGATAGTCTACACAAAAACATTTCACATTTCTTAGATCCTCAATTCAATCTCCTATTTTGATGCATATCTGTTGATAATTAAAGTTGCTGAAATTGTTTGCCATTTGACCATTATTTGTCAAGATTTCCACATGAGTTGTGTTTAAAAAAAAAAAAAAGAAAGAAAAAAAAAGCCCTATGGAAACTGCCATTAGCTTAGCGTCGTTTCACTAACGTTACGGTAACAAAGGATCCTTGCTCCTTCTCAACTCTGGTAATATTCAATGAACAAAATACAACCAATATTATAGTAACCCACTGAGCAATAGACGTCTCGTTTAAGTTCACACACGAAATTCGCCCGTCTATAATCGGTATATATTAACGCAAATCTATACGGTACAATTTAATCCATTAATAATTAAATACAAAATAAAACAATAGTACATTGTATAAATGGTGGCCAAATGCTGGATTAAAACATTTTTAACAGTCATTGATCAATATACAATGTAGTTTAGATTTAGAAACGGCTAGTCTAAAACTTTCATTTAGACCAGTGGTAGACCGATTTTAGCCCAGACGTCTAGGGAGCGTTAGACGTTTATTAGACATTTATTAGACGTCTTTTAGACCGAAAAATATGTTAAATCTTACTTGTGAAAAGTAATCCCCTGAGCCCTGCTTCTGATGGTCCGCCGATTGGAGCAGGAATATCCCACACAATGTTCAGGCATGTTCTCTCACTTGTGCTGCGACTCGACGTACGGTAATACTACTACGGTTATAATACCAGAGACTGACCGGTCCAAGATGGCGGCCGCATTTCTCGTTCCAAACAGCCAATGCGGCGTCTATCTCTATATATGTTTATGCATACCCACACATACTTATATTTCAGAGGCTACTTCCCGCGAACTGCCCTGCAGGACCCTAAAATGTAAACAACATGGCTCCCGCCCAGATCGCCTGACTAAAATCACAGGACACTTTGCTGTACCTTAGAATTATTACACAATTAACACATTAACAATGCATGTTATCATAACGATAATGGGAATTTATAACATAAACGTTCACAATAAACACTGTTTATATCTCATTATTAACTCCATGACTAACTATTTCAATCAACATTTAGTGCATTGTTACTCTTTACCTCACACAGATCATGGTTCAATGAAAATAATTCACTCTTTTTTTTAATGAATGTTAAAACATTTTTAAATCTGCATTGGAAACACCTATCTATAAGATACAAAAGTTCAATCTGACATTGTTTTTTTTTTGTAATTATTCTACATTTTGAACTTTTCTTTTTGGGGGATGTTGATAAATTAACACAAGAAAACATCATCTTCAGGGTCAGCTGAATTAAAATCAAAATCTACTGAATTTACAATGAAAGAAAACGTAAGAAAATGAAAACATAAGAAAAACGTAAGAATTGAATGAATTGATTAAAAATAAATAAATAAATAAGAAAAATCAAAATAACAGATTAACAATATAAACATGGTGTGTTTATATGTGTGTCTGTGAGTCTCCACAGCACACAAGTGACATGTCATCACATTGTGACAATAAATACTACGCAATGTGTAAAACCAGAAATCCATCTATCATCTAACCCACTTATTCCTGTGCAGGGTCATGGGGATCTGCTGGAAACTATCATCTTAGACAGAAGATGTGCTCGTTGCAGAGCTTTTATGTGTTCTACTCTGGAAAGATCTCCTTCCAAATGACAAATGCGTTGTAAGCTGATCTAGCAGTCATGTTATAAAAAATGATCTGCGGTCAGCTTGCAGTCATTCGTTTTGTGCTTTTAGACCCAATGACGTTGTTTAAATGATCCACCCCCCTACTTTGGTGGCATTGTAGGGATTATACTTGGTTTCTGCTCTGCTCTTGAGCTCATGACATTTTGACAACATTTCCCCCCTTTTTGGTTCAGTAAGGCTCTTGGGCTGTGGTGTCTGTGAAGGCAGACATGGAGGACTCAGGGGTCCTGTTGTTGGTTACCAGCAGCTCAGCAGAGAGTTCATACTGGTTCTTTTGGACCGTTCCAACCATCGTGAGTTTTCTCTGTAGTAGTCCCTGACCCAAGTTGTAGCTTGTGAAAAAATTGTCACAGGTTATATTCTGCCCTCTGAGACCACGTGTCATGTCAAGCACAACCCAAAGGTTGTGTGTGAAACTGGGGAGAAATGGGAGTCACAGATGTAAAAAAAAAAAAAAAAAAAAACCTATAGTTTTAGACACTTATAACCCCTTTTATTCTCCATTTTGGCTGCCGGGTCAAACTGACCTGAACAGTATCTGTGTTACATAAACATGGAGAAGGGGGTTGCAAATATGTTACATGAACCATTTTCATTTTATATGTTGATTACACTAATTAAGCCAAGCAGAAATAGTTTTATCCTGAAAAAAAAAAAAAGTTTAACAATTTTTTTTTAGATTTTTAATTTTTAAAATGGGTCAATTTGACCCACAACATAATAGGAGGGTTAAAGCAGTGGGTCAGTTGGTTTACTTTTTGCGAGACGCCCATCAATTCTAAAAAAGAAATAAAGGTTAATTTAAGGCTGTCACTGTCAACCTCCATGTGAATGTTAATGTCTTACACTATGAATAGTTTGTCTATACTGAGCACTTAGCCAGATTGGAAATCTAAGAGCACTAGTGGGGGGCTGGTACGCTACCACTAACTAAAACTGGTTTTTCTGATTTTAATATGATAATTAATATAACCAGAGGGTGTCGACGCATTTAAACTAACATACTCTTCCTAAACGTCTGACTTGGAATAAAGTAATAAAAAGTTTGAGTTTTTAATGCCTTATTACAATTCACACCTTAAAAAAAACAAAAGTATAGCTTTAATGTGTTTTATTTTAAGGGTTAAGGCATGGCATTTTGGTTTCAATTTTTGTTGTACATTAATTTTTAATCAATCTCCTATCAATATCATGTTTATTTGCATTTGCTTGTGTAATCTTTGTGATCTAATAAATGCTGCAACAAATCTGCTGAAATGGTCCAGTTTTTCAATTCCTGCTAAAACCTTTGTTTGCCTTAAAAGCAGAGTCTTACATACTGAGACAAGTATGAGTTTTTTACTTACATTTTATTACAATAATAGCTTTATTTTTCCAGCAACAGAGCAGGGAGATTGTACAGTCTTGTGAAAAAAAAAATACATTCTAGCAATTTTGCACAAGCAACCACTCCGCTAGATCTAGACCAAGAAATGGTTCAAAACAAAGAAATGAAAGGTTGTGAGAAAAAAGATATATACTGCAAAAATCTTGCCTCAAGGAACTTTAAAAAAATGGAAGAATCAATAAAACGTCAGAAATCTAATATTGGATACTTGTGAACAAGATACCTAAAATAAGTAATTTAATGCAGCGTCTGGGGCCATCTCTTTTTTTTAACCAAATCATTGCCACTCATGTTACACATACTTAGAGGTACTGTTACAAACAGGATCAAATTCTACAGACTTGTGTAACCATTCCTCTTACTAATGCCACATCCCTGAGGTTATATCTGCCCCCTCATGTCATTTAGTTTATAATTAGCTATTTTTTTTCTGCCATTTGCTTTTAACTGTCTTCCTTCAAAATAACATCTGGCGTGTCAACAGAAAGATTTCAATGTTTCTTTTTGTGCTTTTCACTATAATAAATCAGTCCTGAGGTAAGTCATATAACTCAGCCGCCTGTTTAGGTGGCACCGGCTTCCTTAATTGTGTTTAATTTATTGAAAATGTCTTATTTAATATATTATTTAATCTGGAGCAGTCGAAATGAGAAATCACAAAATACAGTAAGTGCTAAATGACAAACAAGGAGAACTATGATGCCATGTTGTTACACATTTACAATCTCTGTTAAATGCTCAGCATGCTGGTGCTTTCTAACTTTATTTTGAATACAACCATATGTAACCACAGTGTGTTACAATTGGTTGCAATTAATCACTTTAATGCAGCCACATCACAGAGAGTGTTACTCTTTTTGGTCAAGAGGAAAGACATTTGAAACTGGAGAACTGGAAACACAGCTAACGTCAGTGAAACAGATCGATAAAAGCATTTCGATGGACTTAGTTTTACTTGTCAACAAACGTACACTGATATAAGAAGTTGCAAAAAAGGCAGCGTTAGTCAACGTAGGGTTTTGACGCACGCTCTCTCTTCGATGGAGGATCAATTTATCAGAACCATGTCATATCATCTGCTATCTATCTGTTATCTTAGCACTTTAACCCCTTAACTCCATTAAAAAAAAACATCCACCTTGACAACATCCTCAAAGCTGGGAGGCCAAACTGAACTGGCTTCACCTCTATGGATTGGAGAGTTATGAGAAATCTGAAACACACACACACACACACACACCCACACACACACACACACACACATATATATATATATATATATATATATATATATATGGGGGAGAATGTGGTATTGTGAGACACTGGGTAATGTGAGACACCCCTTGTATCTAAGCAACAGGACGCAGCTGTGGTCATTTGAGCGGCTGATTGTCAAGGCTCATCCTTTTCACCGTGGCCATGAAGAGCGTGACTCCGCTGTGCTGTGGTTAGCATGTGTTTTGTACAAAAATACATTTTTGGGATGTAAAAGTAAATTTTTTGGTTTTCACCATAGTTAACTCTGATACTAAAAGTAATTGATTTAAGCAGACAAACTCGTATCCTGTATATTGTCAAACTATCGCCTTTTAAAATGATGCGGTGCTGCGAGCCAAAGATTGGCCTGAATTCTGCAGAGAAATTGTTTTAATAAAAAAGTGGTGGAGGGTTAAAGTGAGACAATTGCCATGGGGAAAAGTAAGACACTGCTTCACTTTTCCCCTGGAGGCAAAGTAAAACAAAAAATAAGCTTTGTTTTTTGTGTCTTAAACAGTATGAAAAATCCATCATGCCAAGGAAATACAACAGGAAGACAACCTGGGGCCGAACCTCCATTGAACAGATGGAAAGTGCAGCCACTGAGGTCATGGAGAAAAAGAGGCCCTTAAGATGTGTTTCAAAGGAGCGAAATATTGACAAGTCAAGCCTCCTAAGATTTATAACAAAGAAGCAGCTGAGCCTGGACTGTGGTTCTGTGGGCTGGGACTCAGTAGCCATGGCAAAGAGAATTTTCACAGATGAGATGGAGGAGGAACTCGCCAAACACCTGAAAGAACTTGCTGAACAGTCCTATGGGCTCTCTCCAGCTAAGTGCAGCACACTGGCCTTTGAGTATGCAGACAAGAACCATGTCCCCATGCAGACAAGAACCATGTCCCCAATATCTGCCAATTGGAAGGAGACACAGTCTGCAGGTCAAGAGTGGTTCCTCAGCTTTCTAGCACATCGCTGGCTTTCTGTCCGAACTCCAGAAGCCACATCCCTCTGAAGGGCCACTGCCTTCAATAGAACGACTGTTGGGGAGTTCTATGATAATCTGGCAGTAGTCGTGGACAGGGGGGTGAATTGATTGTTCCAATGCATGTGTTTTATTCTCTAAAATTAAGTAGTTTAGATTCCCTTTCTCCTTATCTTTAACAGGCATAAATTCCCCCCACACATGATTTTTAATGTGGACGAAACAGGTCTCCATACGGTACAAAGGCCTCACCAGGTGAGATAAACGACACACAAGGCTGACATGTGTAGCTTGTAATAATGTAATAAACAGGCTGGCGGGACCTCCAAGGGAGCAAGGCCGAGAATAACGCTCCGAAATCGGATAGGCGATGGAGCCAGCAGCCTCTCATCCACCTCCAGGACCCTGCTGGAGCTGTGTATCCGGTCTGGGTGCATCTGACTGGGCTCCAGCAGACTCTCATCCACATCCAGGACCATGGAGCTCTGGGGGGGGGTACACTTATGCTTGCCCCTGGTACCGTGTAGTCATCACCTCAGGCTTCCAGCCCAGCCCTGGTACTCACCCAGGCTCTGGTCCTGCTAAGAACCAGCCTCTGGTCCCCCTGACAACCAGGCTCAGGTTTCCAGCCCGGCCCTGGTACTCATCCAGGCTCCGGTCCTGCTAAGAACCAGCCTCCGGTCCCCCTGACAACCAGGCTCAGGGTTCCAGCCCAGCCCTGGTACTCACCCAGGCTCCGGTCCTGCTAAGAACCAGCCTCCGGTCCTGCAGGTCCTCTGCAGCACCCTGCCGGAGCTTCTCATCCACCTCCAGGACCCTGCTGGAGCTCTGTATGTAACCTACAGATCAAACATGCCATTAATTCTGAACTTTCTGTCTTTTTTAGGTTGTGACACAAAGAGGAAAAAGCCAAGTTGGTTCCATCACATCGGCCGAGAGAGGGGAGCTGGTAACTGGTCTGTGCTGTTAATGCTGCCGGGGACGCTGCACCTCCAATGCTTGTCTTTCCCAGAGTAAAGTTTAAAGACTGCTTCATGATCAATGCACCTCCAGGAGCAAAAGGTACATCCACCAGAACAGGATGGATGAATGAAGATAGCTGGGCCGAGTTCCTCGGTCACCTGATTAACCACACTTACTGTTCACCTGACCACCCCATGCTGCTAATCATGGACAATCTTAAAGCTCACATATCACTCAGGGCAGTAGAACTCGCCAGGAGCAATGGTATCGTTATGCTCACTCTCCCACCTCACACATCCCATCGCATGCAGCCTCTGGATGTGGCTGTGAACGGTCCATTCAAAGCCCAATACAGCCGAGCTCTCGATGGGTGGATGAGATCGAATCCTGGCAAAACAGTCACCATCTACCAGGTTGCAGGACTTGTGAATCAAGCCTTCATGACAACTGTGACACCACAAAACGTGACTTCTTGGTTTAGGTCCACTGGGATTTTCCCATACAATCGTGACATTTTCCCCAATGGAGCGTTTGCACCATCCATTCCATCAGACCGGCCAAATCCTGAACTACAGCCTGCCACCGGAGATGCTCCACCTCCAGGAGAAGTTATTGAAGGCCTGCAGCCTGCAGATGATCCGCCTGAAGATGACCATCCTCCTGCTGCAGATAACGCAGCCTCCCGTACAAATTCGCCCGCTCCCGTGCCAACTGTCACGGATGCAGGACCTATAACTAGCCTGCCTGGTTATGTTCCTCCACATTAAATCATCATGCTTCCAAAGTTCCCCCCCAGAAAACAAACCAGACGGAGGCCGCTATCCTCACCGACACTCCTGAGATGCAGGCACTCGAAAGAGCTTTAGAAGAAAGACCTAGCAGGCTGCAGAGGAAGTGCAAAAGAGGGCAGAAAAGGATGAGCCAATCCAGAGCTTTTGAAAAGACACGTAACAGACTGATGAGGAACCGCAAAAGAAGGGCTAAAAATCGGAGCCAATCCCGAGGACTCGCTATGGAATGATGAGGTCATAATCTGAGTTTCCCCTACTGTGGAAGTGGTTCTTTTCTCTAAGTTGAATAAAACATTTTTTGAATGATACTTTGTTGTATTTGTGTTTGTTCAGTCACCTCCAGAGTGGTGGAAAAAAAGTAAGTGGATCATTTTACCCCAAGCAGGGTCACTTTTACCCCCTTTGTCTCAGTTTACCCCATAGCTGGGGTAAAATGAGACACTTGAACTCCTTTTATAAAAACGATCCCATTGTCACCGTTTTTAGTCCGGCAAACATTCTGATTGTTTCCGTCCTTAGGAAACATCCTAAATTAAAGAAAAATGTGATAACTATATAGACATATCAATTTAGGTTGCTTAGAGGGCAGTGAGGAGTAAACACAGTCTCACATTACCTCACTCTCCCCTATATATATATATATATATATATATATATATATATATATATATATATATATATATAGATAGATAGATAGATAGATAGATAGATAGATATACATTTTCCACAGTGACTATAAGCCTCATAACTATAACAAAGATCTCCCTGAACCAGTTCTAAAAACTGTAAACTACAAAGATACAACCCTATATACATCCATACATCCATTTTTGCCACATCAGTGTAAGGCAGCTTCTTTAGAGTGTCATGCTTGGAAACCAGCTGCATTTGTACAACAAATACAGCCAAGGTCTGCTGCAAGATTAACTATCAAACACACTCTGATCTGACAGTCAAGTTGTTGAGAAAAAAGTCTGTGACATATAAGAGAGACTTTGCTGCCTCGGTTTATTTTCACCCAATGTGAGATTATGCTAATTAACACGTCCTCACAAAGGAGCTCTGTTGCTCCAGACAGAAAGAAAACTAAACAGAAATTTGCTCTCGTTCGCTTAGAGAATGCACAGAGCCTACAGGTACAAACAACAAGTTTTTGTTTGATAATAACATATGATTAATTCCTGATAACATATAAAACAAATAAGAACTTTGGAGCAGTCCAGTTACTTTTGGACTCTGCTGCACATTGAGTCATAAAACACACCATTTTCCACAATGTAAACGGTTCTAAAAAAAAAAAAAAGTGTTTGATCTGTGATGTTTACACAGAAAATCCAGAATCTTTTCTCTTCCCGTTATTTTTCATTCACTGCCACGTGATGCTAAGCATGGTGCAGCTGACCTCCCACAGCTTTTGGGCCAAGTCATCATCAGCGGCAGTCCTTGAGCACCTCGCAGGGGCACAGTCGCTGGACACAAACAGGGACAGAGAGTGGTTAGCAGGTAGAAGCCCAGAACGTCATGAAGCTCTGGTGCTGCTGAAAATCACCTGAAGTACCCTCCGCTCAGTCTCTCCAGGTCTGGCTCCACGGCGCAGTAGATGGTGGTCTGCGCTCCCTCCACCGTTGTCTTGGTGAAAATCCTGAAGATTTTCACTGCCACCTGAATACACTGGCGTTGGTGCCTCCATAGGTCAGACTGCACCACCCCTGGGTGCAGAGAGAACACACTGACCCCTGTACCTGCAACACATGCACATGTGATTGGATCGGTACTAGCCATTGCTACCAAAGCAACACAAAAAATTCTGTTCAGGACTTCATGACCTTACCCCAAACATGTGCAACTGTTGAAGCCTGAGACTTATATGTTCTCATGAAAACACCACTACTTTTGTTATTCACCTTTTTTTAGAAGCTCTTCTACACACCCACACTCCAACATATATATTTCTCTCCTCTAGTACAGGCTCATGTCTGGTACACCTTCCTGTTTTTACAAACTATAACTGAGTGACTACAGATGCATCATTTGCAATTTTCTTTGCTCATTCTGACTCAAGATTTTCAAAAACATTTTCTCACTTGCATTGCCAAAGCTTATATTTTTCTGTTAAATTGAAATAATATTGTTTTCCTTTTCATTTCAATTGTATGTGTTTATTTTTTTCTATTATTATTCAATCTAATAGTTATTTAATTTATCTGTTTATCTATCTATCTATCTTACGGCCTTTTTTCCATATGCTTCAACCCTTGGACGTCTCCTTTTTCATTAACTTCTGAAAACATTCTCTCACCATGTAGCTGTTTAGCGAGACAGCGTGCAAAGAGGACGTTTGCCAGTTTGCTCTGTCCATAGGCCTTCATGGTATCGTAACTCCTTTCACTGTTAATGTCATCCAGCTGCAGCCCAGTCCAAGTGTGGGCCACCGACGCCACGACAATGATACGGGCCGGAGCTGAACGCTTCATAAGGTCCAACAGCAGGTAGGTCAAGAGAAAATGACCTGAGGATAGTAAAAAGAAGACAATATTTTAAGTCTACTCTCTTGATAACAGAACAGCTTCCTAACTTGGCTACTGGCAGGCTAAGATCAAATTTGCGGCACTACAAGCCCAGGCAGGATCTCACAACGGTTCAGTGCTCGTCACTCACTGAAACATGGAAACACTGGGGGGAAAAAAAACATGAAAGCACACATTCTAAGAATTTTTATTTCTGTCCTTAACGCGCTGCCTGTTACTTCCTGTAACTGTTTCACTCTTGATCTGAACATCATCCTCATTTAAATCACAGTAGATAGGATCTTTGGAAATGTATGTGAGGATTTGTGTATATGTCTACATGTGGGCATCTGGGTGTCCATATGTGTGTGGGCGACCGTGTTCCAGCACAGTGTTCACACGGACAGCTTATGCTAATATGGAACTGAGGGAAAACACCACCTGAAA
Organism: Hirundichthys speculiger; assembly: GCA_018398805.1. NCBI lineage: Eukaryota > Metazoa > Chordata > Actinopteri > Beloniformes > Exocoetidae > Hirundichthys > Hirundichthys speculiger. Next base: position 1,107,275 of record JAGFBZ010002532.1, on the reverse strand, counting down.
AGAAGCCGCAGACTGATATCGAGGAAAACACTGACAATTTGAAGAAGATAGCGACTTCAGTTTATTTCTGTGCTGATGTGTTTGTTATCTTATTTGTACATATACTAATCTGTGCCATATCTGTCATAATGATGAGTCTTTACCAGTCTGTTATAGTGAAGAGAGAGCTGAGCCAAAAGGCGAGACTCTCTGTTTACCAGTCGATTTATGTTCCTACGTGAACTGTGGGTAGTCACTAAAGAGATCAAGACCGCAGATACAAGCATCTGACATGAGTTTCCTCCACAGGGTGGGATGGACCATCCCTATCCCTAGAGACAGGGCTTAAAGTTCAGAGTGGAGCTGCTGCTCCTCTACACTGAGAGGAACCTGCACAGAGATGGATGGCTCCTGGACCCCTCTCTAGGGAGGTGTCTCGGACATGTCCAACTGAGAGGAGCCCCCATGGCAGACCCAAGGACACCTTGGAGGGATTGCATCTCTCAGCTGGCCTGGGTTCACTTAGGTACTGTGTTTCCTCACAGGAGCTGGAGGAGGTTACCAGGGAGAGGAAGCTTCTCTGCTTAAACCGCTGCCCCCGCAACCCAAACACAGATAAGCAGAAATTAATGAATGGAAGGAAGAATACCAGCCAAATGTTAAATAAACTGCCAATACTAATCTCCTCAGCTAAAACATGGGAGTCAACCAAATCATTTTCCTATGTTTCATTCTTGCTTCTGAAAAAAAATGACAAGAAAGTGGAATAACAGCAAAGACATAAACGACAAAAATGTTGAACAACTTACCCAAATGATTGACTCCTAACTGCATTTCAAACCCATCAACTGTTTTGGAGTAGGGACACATCATAATGCCTGCATTGTTTATGAGGATATTCACTTGTTTCTCCTCTGAAAAGAAAATACCATACAAGGAAGAACACTATCAAATAAATGTTAAACACGCAGTTGATATTTGGTAAACGGCCTCTTTCTACAGCATCACCATGCAAGAGCGAGACCTAAACATCGATTGCCAGCTGCCTACCTTTGTTGATGATCTCAGCAAAGGCCCTAATGGACTTGGTATCAGACAGATCCAGTTTCCTGATGACCACATTCTCATTTCCTGTGTTCTCTAAAATGTCGGTCCGTGCCTCCTCTGCCCTCTCCAGGTCTCTGCACGCCATGATGACGCGGGCACCTAAAGAACAAGGGCCAGCAGCAACAAGTAAGGTGATGTGAAGATTTTAACAATCTCCCCAATCATCCCAGCTGTCCTGTTGAAATCAACTAGTTATAGTAAAGGTGAGGGGTAGAAATTGGATTGGATCAAAATGATCTCTGGCTATGTTTGCTTAGGTGTGTTCTTGTGGTGAGACAAGACTTGCAAGAGTACAAATTGCACTGTACTACAATAACAAATTAATATAAAATCATTATATTATAAAGAGGAGGTTGAAATCTGCCAATAATTTTGCTCGTGTTCATGCATACAAAGCTACCAACATGTAAATAATGAAGTCCCCAAATGTCAGAGTACTTTTGATCGTCCTCTAATGATTTCTAAGCTGCCACTCAGGATCTCATTCAGCCAACTGCTCTGTTTGCAGGAACACAAGGCCCTCTCAACTGTGTCTTTCTCACTCGCTTCTGACACAAATCACCGCGCATTCGCCTTAATGAGCACGGAAAGGGCTTTTGAGGACACATGCACACACACACATCCTTCTCTCTCTCTCTCTCTGCCACAGAGAAACATGCACACACAGCCACCATATAGAGACACAGCCCACTCACGCAAACTCACACACGTATGCAAAATAGCTCCTGTGCCCAACAATTAAGGAAGAGACAAGTCATTAATGGCATTAATCAAGATGGAGAATAGCATCTGTGTCCCATCACTGTGTCTTTGTTTTTGTCTAGCTGTTCTCATGTGGGAAAAACCCAATTGTTCCCACTTTTGCTTTTTTTTTTTTTTTTTTTTTTTTTTCAAAACTCAATAATATAAACTGCAAACTGTGTGACTGCAGGGGTTGTGTCATGTTAAATATAAACCAACAGATGATGACGCAGTGTTAAACTAATCAATTATAGTGTCCCCAGACTTCACGGTGCTCGTACGTGGATAAATACCATGCGCATGTCACTTTATCAGGATATCGAATGGATCAAAACATGAGATGGTTAAACCAAGAAAACAGATGATAAAAGATGCTGTGATTCAGTTTGATTTTCCCTGGACAGGGTGTCACTGCCTCTTATAAATCAGTGCAAATTGAATCATGTTGTCATTGTGTCATTGCATAATCCCTTTGACTGGAAGATGATGCCTTTATTTGATGGTTAATTCTCCAGAAGCAAGAAATACAGTGTGATTATACTGTTCTGGAGGTGATCATTCTTCCTCCCCTGCCAGTTTCTCCACTCCTCATCACTCACATTATTATGTATTCATTTTTCTTAACAACAGAAAAGATGATCTTTTTGGAAAACATCATCAAATAAGAAAAAAATGATTCCTACTTCCTCTCTCATATAAATAATAAAAGTCATTTAAAAAGACACTGTCGAAAGCATGGTGGTTGAATTCATTACGTGGCAGGGGTACAACTCATGCTATCCCTCGGATGAATAAACAAACTGAATCATGTCTGTAGAACCAGTTTTGATATTACTGTGTGTGTATGTGTCTGTGTGCACGCGTGCACGTTTGTACCCTCCCTACTCTCTTTGTTGCCTGTCTGGCTCAGGATGGGAGCAGACCCTCACAATGCTCCCTCTGTGCCCCCGACTCTCGTCGTCTTGCATCACTGCCATCTGTCTTTCACTCAGACTGGTAAAATGTTGAGCAAGGTAGTATTTTAGTTCACATGATAAAACATAATAAACCTTTGCTCTTGAGTGCACAGAGTACATGAGAGTTTAAGGTATGCTGAAGTCACAAAATCCCACCAAAACATATATATTATAGTCAAAGTGAATAAAAGAGATCAGACCTGATTAGACTGATTAGGAGTCAAAGATTATGGCTTATAGATTCCAATCATGAAGGCATTAGAGGTGCAGTACAGGGGAAAAGAGTGGAATGCTGTGTGAAAAGTCATAACTTCAAAGTTAGTGACAGAGAAACAGAGGGGCACGCATCAGAAACAGAAAATCAGCTGGTCAGTACCTCTCCCTGCCAGGTCCCTGGCAGTTTCTTTGCCAATCCCAGTGTTAGCTCCAGTGATGATGACCGTTTTCCCATCCAGCCTCTCCTCAGATGACCAGCGGTTACAGCACACGCTCCTAACCAGGAACACACAAGTGAACAATCACTCTGCACAACCAGTGTTCCCAAGTTGAGCTGACAGGGATTTCAAGTGTTCTTGGAAATATACCAACAGAAACAGCCTTTCACTGATCTATACAGCAGGTCTGTATGGATAACTACTGCATTTATTTAGTAAGACTCTTTAATGACTAAATGCAATGAACAGCCCAGAAGTAAAAAACACATACAAGACTTGATTTCTCTTAAAAAAAAAAAAAAAAAAAAAAAAAAACTAGGCATAAAAAAATGAGCATGAGACGATGATGAAGAAGTTTAACACCAGCACCACATATGGTAGCCCCTTGTAGTTGAGGATGTAATCTTCTTAAAATTTCTCACATTCTTGTTATTAAAGCTGCCAGCAGTCTAACTTCTAACCTGGCAGAAATGTTTCACTCCTACCTGCAATGCATTTTTTTTCCCCCTGGAGAGCAAAAGATTTCCACTTTTGGACCTGTGAGCGCCAACAACTGAGCTCACACCTCCTCCGGTCTTCCAGCACACAGCGCGTTTGTCGGTCCGTCCCTCCCCGCTGCGCCGCTTTCACATCTCATGGCTCAGCCAATCAGAAGCGAGCACGCGCATAATTGATTCCCCAAGTAACACGCTGTTGATCGGAGAAACAGGCGGCTCTCCTGTCGCGCCCCCTGCTGTCCAGGGACGGAGCGCACCCGAGAGAGTCAAATGTCACGTTTTCAGATGACGTAATGGGCAATAATTCAACTGAATGGGAAAAACAAAACAGTATAATTTTATTTGCGAAAATACCATCTTTGATCAAAGAAGTCCATTGTTGTTTTTAACAGATTTATTACACTGTTCTATATAAACATATGTTTTGCATCATGGCATCATAACATTTTTTCTTAGCCACTGGAGCCCCTTCCAGTTACTGAACGTGCCAGAACTGCAGGATACATGGGTAAAGAATTTGTTTTACTTGCAAAAATGCCATATTAAAGAGAAATAAAACAACCTCAGAAAGTGGCTGAAACAACCAAAACGAAGCATAAAATGACAACACTGAGATGGTGTGTTTAGAGTTCCAGACAAAACGGTGGGAGCCAGAAACAGGCATAGATGAACTCTCGAAAACTAATGTCAAGTTTAGAAGCTGATTATTTTTGAAATAAGGGTGAAAATATACGTGTCTTCAGGGGCCATAGGTGCATGCTGGTATGGCCCGGGGGATGCATGCATCTTGACTACTTTATCAATTTAAAGAGACCATATTATGCTCTTCCATGTCTTATGACTTATCTGCAATATTATAACAACGAATTGTCATCTTATACCTGTCTGAAAGTTCAAAAAAAGGAAAGAAAATATTTGTGGAGTCTTGCACAGCCGAGATTGGGAGATGTTTTGGAGACAGCTGGCGCCGACGTACATCAGCTAGAGTAGAAGAGAAGAAGTTATGATCTCCAGGCAATGTGCTTCTGTTTTCCAGGAAGTGGCTCGCCTTGTGGTGGTCTTTGATATAATTATGGCCTTTGGAGTTATGCTCAGAGCTATTCCAGAGATACCAACACTTAAAATAAGATGGCTGGAAAGTGGCATGATATGGACATTTTAAGATGGATTTATTAAAAGGGGCAAAGAGGGGCTATGTGTCTTTAACAGATGACTTTCAGCTTTATTTGAGCTGCTGGTGGCTGAGAGTTGGTCATCCTCTCATCTTTGTTTGCTATAAGGAGAGGTATTGTCTTCTCTGCTAACTGGAATAAAAAAAAAGAGTGACACATACATTTAACTAAGTGTCTTGTTAAGGAAAATCCATAATGACAGACATCTTGAGAGCTCATTTTCAGGTTCTCCATGACTATCCCCTTATCTTGTCAAAAACAAATCAAATAGTTATCAAAAGAAAACACACATTGTTATCTCAGGACAACAAAATCATTTTGAGTCATTTTGAGATAACAGTGCTGGGGGGGGAGAAAGCCGTTCTCCCATTCTAGGACTTCTTCAGAAAAGCATAAAAATACACAAAAAGATGTAAAGTGACTTTAAAGGAATGTTTAAAAATTTTTTTTAAAGTAGCCCGAAGTGACCACTATAGAGACAGAACTGACTAAACGGAGATGCACAGTAATGACAGAGACCCAGACACAACAAGTACGCAAAATGACAACAAAAATAGGCAAAAGAAACAGACACACAATGACAAAATAATGTAGTGTGACTGAAAGAGATACTAAACAGCTAGAAAGGGGAAACAAAATGATTGAAATGACTGAAAATTATTCAAATGAACAAATAATTAACCACAATTGAATACAGAATACCAGTTGGTGAGTTTTTTATTTTCTATTAGAAGCAGCTATCCGTGTATCCTTTACCAACAGATTCAGATTAAAGTCTCAGCCTTCTTATACCTTCTTATTCCATCAGTCAAACGATTACAGTCACCCAATTTTAGGCCTTAGTTTGGCATGTCTTTTGTCTACGTGCACAATATCTGTCTATCACATGCACGGCACTCAGCAAAACAAGGAAGCTTCAGCATAATGGGGGACTTCAGTATATGTTGCTGCACAGCATGTGGAAGAGTTTTCATCTCCAGCGGATGCCTAGCAGGTGGGAGCTCACAGCCCACAGCTTCAGAGCAGTGCCATCATCCCGACCTGCTCTGCAGCTCTCTGCATTGGCACAGTCCCTGCACAGAGAGGGAGGAAAATAAACAATGACTTATTACATCCTTTTGTGCAGGAATCAAATCCATCTTTTGCATGACATGAACCATCTGATCCTCCACAATGCTGATGATTTGTCAACTGTTAGAGTCTAAGCATGCAGGAGAGGCTTATGTTGTGGCTTTATGAAATTATATTGATGATTACTATATATATATATATATATATGTATTATACTCTCAAAGGCCTGTGACACCTGTATTATTGGTCCAACCGTGTTTCAAACTGACCTGTAAAATCCACCAGTAACCATTTGGCTCTCAGGAGTGACAACACAATAGATGTTAGTGTAGGCCCCCTCTGCAGGAGTCCTGATCAGGAAAGCCAAGTTGCTGATTATGTCCACAAGAGGGCGTCTTAAGTGCCTTGTAATTTCAGTGTTCACCACACCAGGGTCCACAGAGAAAACCATCACTCCTAGAGCTGGAGAGCAAGGTGTGAGTAAGCTTCAGAGGCTGTATTCACATTGGTGGATTTGGAAACCTTCTTTCCATACTTACATTTAATAAAAAACATTGAAAAAAAAAAGGTTTCACATTGTATAAAACCCATGCATGCTCTGGTAGAAAAGGATAAGAGCACATCAAAAGCCCTAAAACACAAATATTACCACAGGAATTGTCATATTCAAAGTAAGACAGCCAAACAAGATGTGATTGTGATTATTTAAGACAAGTTTCCTGCTTGCTCTATTTCTAGCCCAGAGCAATTGCGGTTGAGGCATGAGACTCTCACACTGGCAGCAGATGCAGATCCTTTTTTAATGCTCAAGCAGAGAAAAGGAGAGGCACACAAAGACACAGGCAGTCAAACACAGATTGTTAGTCTTGCTATCTCAGTTTCCCAGCCACACACCCTACCCTCAGTCCTTTTAGCCAGCTCTCGAGTGAACAGCACGTTGGCCAGTTTGCTCTGAGCATAGGCCCTGACAGGGTGGTAATATTTCTCCCCGTTCAGGTCATCGAACTGGATCTTGCCCAAGGCGTGAGCTGCTGAAGACACGTTGATGACCCGGGATGGTGCTGAGTGCTTCAGCAAGTCCAGCAGCAGGAAAGTCAAGAAGAAATGACCTGAGGAGGCATATTGGTGAAAGGTAGCCACAGGATGAGAAAGTAAAAGTTGTGAAGAAATTTAAAAAAAAAATTTAAGATAAACACACAAATATTTAAAGGATTAATATAACTTATTTCCATGTATCCCTCCTCTCAGTTAACTGTAACATCACTGGCATTGACTGTGAACACAAACAAGCTTTCCCAGGAAGTCTATAATTTTCTTCTCCTACCTAAGTGATTGACTCCAAACTGCATTTCATATCCATCCACAGTTGTAGCATAAGGACAAATAGCCACGCCTGCATTGTTGATCAGGTAGTGAAGAGTCCTCTCCGCTAGGGAACAGGATATTGTCGTGTACATTATGGTTTTTAAAAGACACGAACAGCTGTACGCTTGAGTGCATGTGCGCCACTTACTGTTGTAAATATTCTCAGCAAACAGGCATATAGATTTGGTGTCAGCCAGATCCAGTTGCCTGACGACTACCTTAGCTCCATTCACCTCCCTCATGATGTCAGAAGCAGCTTGCTCTCCTTTCGCCATGTCTCTGCACGCCAAAATCACCCGGGCACCTAAACACAAGGGAGATTCATTCCTCCTCATGGTGACTGGAGTTTGCATGTACATGCATGCTGAAATGTGAACAGGATTTAAGTTCTTGGTTGTCTTTAAACCAGTATTGGCCTTTTTGCTTAAGAATGAGGTTGTTTTGTTAACTTTCTAAGCTTTAAACATTTTCCACACAGGCACTCTGAGTCACAAAGCCCAAGAGAACACGATCGTGCTCTTAATCTGTTCATCTTTTAATGTAATTGCTTGCCTCTTGCTGCCAGGTCTTTAGCTGTTTCTTTGCCTATTCCAGTGTTGCCTCCTGTTACTATAGCCGTCTTCCCTTCCAGGCGCACATCCGAAGAGCACTTGCGAATGAACAGAGACCTGAAGAATCAGATATGAGATTAAAAAAACAATAATCATAATAATGATAATAGTTTAAGGTTGATCTTAACACCTGACATAATCCGTACTTAACAAATTAAAATGGCCTGAAAAGAAAACTCAAGGGGACTCGTGGCATTAAAGCTACTCTGAGTACCAACATTGAAAAGAATGACTTTCAAGATACTTTTCTTTTATCTTCTTTTGTCTGGTGAGGATTTCATAAGACAGCTTACCTGATAGCTTCCATCTCGGGAATTTGGAACAGAAAAGGTACAATCACTTGTTCTTTCACTGAAGTTGTTTGAAGACTCAAGTCCAACGATATGGAGTTTGGCGAACTGTGAAAGTTAAAAAAATAACCTCTTTTTTCCCCCTCCCTATAAAATAGCTTGAAGTTCTTTTGGCAGCTGTAATGAAATACAAATGGCCCTGTGTTCAAAGTCAGTTATTGCAACTAATCAATTCCACTTGAATTTCAGATTGGGATTCTGATGACCAGTCACATGATGATTAATGTCATATAACATTTCAATGAAACTAAAATGAGGATTTTTGTATCTTGCTCCAGTTTGATAAAGCTTGTGACACAGAAGGTTTGTTTCTTTCCTTTTCCATGCATCCATGGTGACTACCAGGAATACAGGGGGCACTCTGGCCTTTAACGTAAATGAATTATGCAATATCGTAATAACGATGATAATAAATTCTCCTCTAGTTGGGAAAGATCAGGATTGTGGTTGTTACTGAAATGTTAAAAGAAAATGAAACACCTTAAAGTAATATGTGATAGTCCCAGTGATTTTATCTGAAGCAATTTGCCATATTTACTATAAAAGACTTAACAGTAAAATCCTCATCTGTGAGGTAATTAGAGCCTCTCAGCTAACTAATCTTATCTGTCTATGATCTTCTGCAAGGCTCTATGTGAAATTCAAAACCTGTTTCCACAGGTGAGATGACTGTAATTTCAGCATTTCATGAATGTGGATTTTTTGGTGCTTTCCGTGGGTCTACACTATCCCCTGCACTGAGCATGCTGGGCTCTTGTTCTGTTTGCTGATTGGACTGATGGTGGCAGTTAATTCGATCCTGAAAAGTGTAACATTATTAGAGCCAAGTCCTGACTATTACTGAGGAGTGATTTCCTCCTCCATCAGAGACTTTTCAATGCCTTTTAAATGATGATGAATATAAAATGTGTGTGTGTGTGTGTGTGTGTTTCATGAATAGTAATGCTCCGACCAAGATTTTAACCAGGAACGTGTTTTTTTTGTATAGTTACATTCAAAACCACTTCCCCAAAATGATAATACTGATAAATATTACTGATAAAGTCACTATAATGAGTGATCATAAGTAATATTAGTGTCATAATACTGATTTTGAGACTGACCGTCTCGTACTTGGTATCTTGAATAAATGGCTTTATGTCAAACTGTGACTACACCTACCCTGTGCTACAACTGTTTCTCCTTCTCCTTGGCCAACACAGAAGGAGAAACTAAAGGGACAAGTGAACCAATAAAGGGAGGAAAGATGACACGTATTAATCATCAAAGGATACAAAATCAAAAACGCCAGCTCTGATCCAAAGCTACTGAATCCAAGCTTAGTTAAGACATGTATATTGAGATGAACAGACAGATATACGGAGAGGTGGACAGACAGACCTGTGCAAGGAAAAAAAAGACATACAGAGGTAAAGAAAAGTAGAGAGAGACGTATGTTCAGGCAGAGAGACAGATAGACATAGGCAGAGAAAAGATAGACAGGCATGTGTGAGGACATGTTTCCATGCCCTCATGAGAATAAATGATCACGAATGAGCAAAAATCTGATTTATTTAGGTCTATGTAGTCAACATCAGATGGGCCTGCATTAACAGAGCTGATCTATAAGTAGAACACAGCTGTGTGTCTGTGTGTGACAATGTCACATCACTATGAGGCACAGACAGAAATGTCAACATTCTTAGGTCTCGAACAAACAGTCGCTATTCAAATTTCAAGGACTTATCCAAACAATTTTTTCACCGTGGGTGTTACGCGTCCCTTCCATGTCTTGAGTTTTGCACTGATTTCTTAAGAATTGAGCCAAACCTCATTCATTTCAATGGGCTTATATGTGTGTGTATATATATATATATATATATATATATATATATATATAACATTTTTAATTGCGATTAATCACATTATTTCACTGATTAATCATGATTAATCGCATTGTCTATGAAAAATCAAATAATGAATTCAAAAGTAGTGTGAAGGCCACTTTTATTTAAATGTTCTGCTGCCATATGAGCTAAAGTCCCATAACATTTGTTGTTCAAACACTTTTAACATCAGCACTTGTCTGTAACACATTCTTTGTGTAAATCTCATCTTAAAAAATGTTAAATAAAATAAAGCTTATTGCCACTGCCAGAGCATTAATGTCATCCTGTTTTTTTTTTTTTTTTTTTTTTTTTACGAAAAATAAAAAAAGTCTACCAACAAAATCCAAACAATCTAGAGGCCACAATCAGAACATTAAAACAGGTCATTTCTGTCAGAGCTTTAAGGGTGCTGAGCACCCAATGAGCCCCACCACAACCCACAAGTAACGTTAGTGAGAAGAGGACGATACCATTAAGCGGGGTCATTTTCATTTTCATTCTTAAAATATAAACTTAAACCACAAACTATGGTTTAAGTTTTGGACATTATCTAAGCCTGTCAAATGCGAACTAAAATTTTAGAGTAACAACATTTCTTACTCCAGGTTTTTGGGGTGCTGAATTTCAATTTAGGGGTGCTGAAGCACTCCTAAAAAAGGGCTAGCCTCGCCCATGGTTACAAATAACCATGTTTCTGTTGAATCGTCCCCTGGGAGAACTTTAAAATAAAAAATGTCCATGTTAAAGTTCTGTAACTTTATCAGTCTGTAATTATCTGTGTATCGTTTGTTTTTTTCCATTTTCAATTGTCAATCAAAAATTGAAAATACTTTTTTTTTTTTTTTCCGTTTTTTAATGTAACACACAAGCAAAAAAAAAAAACAAACAAATAAATGCCTGTTTTTTTATATTTCAATTTTAGCAAACAGGCCATGAGACTGAATTTGTTTTTAATATTTTATTGTCTGGTTTACAAATGGCTTTGTTTTATAATCAAGGAACAGACTTTCTGTTGTCGTTACACATCTGTGCCACTAGATGGAGCCGCACTGAAGTAACCAGCTAGAGAACAGCATGACAGTAAACACATGGAGCAGATCTGATGATAAATGGAGGAATGACACGATCGTCTTGAACAAAGGGGTTTGAAAGTTTTTTTTCAGATAGAATTGTTAATATTGCTACCTGAGTTGCTACCCGAACTGTAAAGTACACTGATTTTGACCGCTCTCCATGTCTGTTTTAGCTTACCTGCCAATTATTTTCCGGTTCCGCAGCAGCCAGTAACAAACTTTTCAAAACAAAAGCATGTGAGCAACATGCGTTAACGCGCGATAAAATAAATGTCGGCGTTAATAAATTAATGCGTTAATGCGATAATAACACGTTAACTTGCCCAGCCCTAATGTATATATATTAGGGCTGTCAAAGTTAACGCGTTAACGCGTGATTAACGCAAAATAATTTTAACGCAACTAATTTTTTTATTGCGCGATTAACGCGTTGCCGTTGATGTACAATAGTAGAGAGGAGAGTAGGTTTGATGAGCCTCAGGGCCCCGCCGTAGTTGTAGTCCTGTAGTCCTCCGTAGTCCTGTCAAAACAGGAAGTCATTCGACGTCCATGACAGACAGACGTAAACAATCATCCGTTAGCAGTAAAAAAATGGATACAAAAGATATTATTTTGAATGGTAAGTTTAGCTTCAAAACCTTGCCTGATGGCTAACTCCACAAGATAAATGTTTGTGTTTACTGTCGATGTGAATTTAGTTACCACCGGAGTCCGGTCACTTGACGGCTAATGAGAGCGCTGATGCAGAGAGCCCCCCCCCCGTTTAAAGCAAACCACGAAAATATTTTGTATGAAGAACATAAGTATAAGAGAAAATATTGAGTGTATATATATATATAATATAATGGATTTGGCATTGTAGCAATAAATAAACATGCATTTGTTTTGCATAAGGCAAGCATTTGTGTACTCTCATATTAGGCAAGGCAACTTTATTTGCAACTTAATTCAATTCAAAGTGCTTTACAGATGCAGTCACAAGAAGGCAAATAGAATCATTCTATACAAGCACAAAAATAATCAATAATAAATAAAAATTAATTAATAAAAAAATAATTAATTAAATTAAAAATGAAGAGTGCAGATAAAATCCTTCCAGTCATCATCTTCACATCTAAACAGAACTGTTTTCAGCCTGGATCTGAACATTGTCAGAGTTCAGGTCTGTCTCACATCTTCTAGAAGACTGGTCCAGATTTTAGGAGCATAAAACTGAAATGCAGCTTCACCTTGTTTAGTCCTGACTCTGGACACCAGCAGGAGACCACTACCTGAGGTTCTCAGAGTCCAGGTTGGTTCATATGGATCTAACATGTCAGAGTTGTACTTTGGGGCCATGAAGAGTCTTGAACACAAGTAGAGCTGTTTTAAAGTCTATTCTCTGAGTGACAGGAAGCCAGAGACCTCAGGACTGGACTAATATGGTCATATTTCCTGGTTCTAGACAGGACTCCTATTAATAAGAGTAATACAACTTGACAAAGATCCGTATAAGGTAGATTTAGAACAGATAAAAATATGCGATTAATTTGCGATTAATTTGCGATTAATCATGATTAACTATTGACAGTCATGCGATTAATCTGATTAATTTTTTTTGAGAAATTGACAGCCCTAATATATATATATATATATATATATATATATATATATTATATATATATATATATATATATATATATATATATAGCTGTAATGTTTAATACAACAACTTCTTAAAAAAATCGTGAAAGGCCTGAACTCTTTCTCCTTCATCAACTTCCAAAAATGTAGGCTTCCACTTCCAACCTTTAACATGTGGACCCATGGTTCAACCTCATGCCATCTAGGCTCTTTAAAGATGACCTAAACCTTATCAACATTTCTGTACTCTATCAGATGAATTTATACTGTATCTATAAACTTGGTTAGGGGAAGTGAAATGAGCTCTGGTTAAGTACGTATGAGTAGTTGGTGTCTCAGCTTAAGTCAACACCACACATCACTCCCAAGATGGAGAATCAGGGAGCTAACTGATGGGCAGCTCCAGCTGGCTTCTGAGTGTTGCTGGCTGTGTCTCTTTCCAACATGGCGGCTCACAGTTTTTGGGCAAAACTAGGCTTCAATAGCTCTCTGTACAAACGGGTCACATGACCAGAAACTTCTTCCATAGTCACATGCAGTCAATGTGTGCAAATGTATGTATGCTTTCTTTTTTCATATTTTATAGCTTTCTGTGTCCACATACAGTATCGATGATCCTAGAAGAAAATCTTGCATTGGGCCACTTCCCTCCAGAGTTGGCTCTGAATCAGACATGACAGAACATTGTTGCGTCTGTATGTATTTTTTTTATCATGAAAAATCACTCGTGAATTATCCATTCATCTGTTTCTTTCAGCACAACTCAATTCAATTTCAATTCAATTTTATTTGTATAGCGTCTGTTACAATGTCAATTGTCTCTAGGCGCTTTACAGAGACCCAGAGCATCACTCCCGAGCAAATATCATTAACTAAAAAATAACATTGAATCCTAAACAAGGATAACAACTACTAGTTTTCTGGTTTTTCACAGTACACCACATCTCTGGTGGGGATGAGTCTGCCTACAGACAGGAGACTGACCACCTGATGACCTGGTGCAGCCAGAACAACCTGGAGCTCAACGCTCTAAAGACAGTGGAGATGATTGTGGACTACAGGAGGAACACAGCCCCACCTGCACCCATCATCCTGTGCGACACCCCTGTTGCCACGGTGGAGTCGTCCCGCTTCCTGGGGACCATCATCACCCAGGACCTCAAGTGGGAGCTGAACATCAGCTCCCTCACCAAAAAAGCCCAGCAGAGGATGTACTTCCTGCGGCAGCTGAAGAAATTCAACCTGCCAAAGACAATGATGGTGCACTTCTACAGCTCCATCATTGAGTCCATCCTCACCTCCTCCATCACCATCTGGTATGCTGCTGCCACTGCCAAGGACAAGGGCAGGCTGCAGCGTATCATTCACTGTGCAGAGAAGGTGATCGGCTGCAACCTGCCATCCCTGCAGGACCTGCACGCCTCTAGGACCATGAAGCGTGCAGGGAAGATTGTGGCCGACTCCTCCCATCCTGGTCACACACTGTTTCAGTCTCTCCCTTCTGGCAGGAGGCTGCGGTCCATCAGGACCAAAACCTCACGCCACAGGAACAGTTTCTTTCCGACTGCAGTGGGCCTCATCAACACGGCCCAGGACCCCCACTGACTCTGACTGCCCCCCCCTCCCTAACACATACACGTTATATTAACGTAAAGTCCCTCTGCGTTACATTAACGCACAACTGTGGACTACAGGCCATTACAAAAAATAAAAATAAAATAAAAAAAAAAAAAAATAAAATTAAATATATATATATATATATATATATATATATATATATATATAATTCCCATATTGTCCATGCCTCTAACTTTAATTTATAATATTTATATGTCATTCTATTGTGCATTTATTCCATTTTAGTACCTGTTCTATATTTTTCTTTATTTCCTATATTTCTATATTTTTCTTATATATTATATGTTTATATGTTCTGCACCAGACATCAAGCTAAATTCCTTGTATGTGGAAACGTACCTGGCAATAAAACTGTTTCTGATTCTGATTCTGATTCTGATTCTGATTCTGATTCTAAATGTCACAGACATACAGGATGTAAATCTTACTCTTTATATTCAACACTCATTGGTTCATTTAAAATCTTGACTTGCACTTTCCTCTAGGGGGTAGACTATAGCAACAAGCAAGAGCTTAACACTTTCTATGTACCTTCAGACTGGTTTGTCACACATTAAAAGCTGGGAAACAAAAAAAAGCTGAAATCATTTAACTCTCCAGTCAGATTCTGGGTTGGCCAACCTGCCATTTCTCATGTAAACCATGTGAAAGCTAGTCATAACTTCCTGTTTTCCACAAACAACCATAAAATAAGCTGAGACAAGACATACACTTATACGCATGCACACACACATACACACATTTATAAACACACTCCTGCTGACCCAAACCAGGCCTAAATGAGCGCTGCCATTTCCTCTCATGTGGTCTCTCTATGACGCTAGCTGGTCTGACTGCTGGTGCAGTTTCTCCTCACAGCTGCTCGCCATCCCTGGCCTTGATGAAAGGCTGCCTGTCTGTCAACAACTGGGAAAAAGACAGAGGTCTTGCCACATATGTAATTAACATTGCTTCACAGAGATTACAGATCATCACGAGGCGATCGACTCTTTCATTGTAATTTGTCCATCCCAAAATAGTAAAATTGACAGCGAAAAACCACACAGTGGAGGATGAATTAGATGCAGAACATATTTATTTCAATCAAAATAGTCTTTCATTTATTCATTGCAACAGATTTGACTGATATGTACATGATTTTCGAAAAGCTGCACACATGCATACATATGGCAAGGTTGTACCTTAACTATATAGTGAGGTTGTTTACTCACAACCTTTATATATATATATATATATATATATATATATATATATATATATATATATATATATATATATATATATATATATATATGTGAATGAGACATCCTAGAGTGTATACCTGCCACTTGCTGTAGTTGGCGCCACCTCATTTATTCCATCCACACCATATATAAAAAGAAAGAATATTCCTTCTTCCTTCAAAATACATGATCACGTATGCAGCTTTTGAAATTACACATTACAATTTACTTAGCAAATTTATTTCAAACAATTAAACATTTTACCTTTCTTCATCAAAGCTTGTACATTAAAATGTAATGAAACATAACAAACCAGTAATAAAATAGCTTATCAAATGCATAGCATTTTTTTTTTTTTCTTAAACCCAGACTGCACTTGTGGTGCAATGAGGGAAGAATAAACTAAGTCGACGTACAAGCCAACAGGCCTCATACCAAAAGTGTATGCGTCCCCTTAGTGTAAATTAGCTTCTGTTAGATTCTGCACACCAGAAGAAGAAGTGAAACTTTTAAAATTCATCACCATTTTTCCTACAAACTTTGATTCCATCCATCAAGAACTTCTTATAGCCAGTTAATTGAATTTTCTACCATCAAAAATAAAATAATTATTTCCACATGGTAGATATATTTGCTTGTAAGAAAAGTCTTAAAGTCATCCAGATGTCATATTTAGAAAGGACGAGCGCATAGACTCAAACAAGGCTTCTTTAACGATCAGACGTAAGATATTAAATATGTAGTAGCTCTTTGTACCGATATCCAGTTATAGTTGCCCTACACCATTAAAGATATAATGTTTTTTCCAGTTTGAAGCTCTCGTTCCACATCCAGTTCCCAACAAAATTCCCCATCATTGCCTGGAAAGAAGGGAATTTCCATTTGAAAAAATCTTGCAGCTTTCCACTGGAAATAAATATCAGGCAAGATTCAGTCACTAAGGCATGAAAGGAAGCAAGTAATAGAAAATTGAATTCTGGCGTACAATCGTTTCCTTTTCTTAATCTTATACGGAAATCTGGTATGGTGAGACAAATTGTGCTATTTTAATTATTGATGTCATTTTAATGGGAGCCACTAAGGTATGATGTAAACAGCACAAAGCATCAGAGTTTAGATGTACACGGACTAACTGATAGTTGTCAAGATGATTGCTGTCCTGACATGAAACAGAGCCACCAGTCCCTTTTTCATTTTCCCAGTAGCCGTTCTTCCATCACTTCCTGGACTGGGAGCGTCTCTTCTTGCAAGGTGCTGTGGGAAATGGAGTCCCCTTGTGATCTCAGGCTGCTCTGGAAAAAAGGTGCAGTCTCACTGGCCTCTTCCTGGACAGGACTCCCAAAAGCATCGCCCTGCAACCCCTCGTCACTGTCATGAGACATCTGGCTGACGTAGACGACGATGACATCACTGCTGAAATTCATCACCTGTCCACTGGAGATGAAGGTAGTGTTGTGGTTCCCAGACACCAGGCCTACATGCAGAAAACGGCACAGAAAAACAGGAGAGGCTGTGAGCAGAAGGGACTGGATTTAGGCAGAAAGAGTAAATCATAAACATTTCCACGCTGTTACAGAAAACTGTGGCCTTGAAATAACACCTCATGCAGAAGCATGAAGAAATACTGTCAATATGCTATTGTTATGTAAGACCTCCAACTCTTCCTTGGAAGCACAGTTTAATAGAGTTTCCCCTGTTGATGACGAAAGTAAAGAAGGAACAAAATCTTTGCCAACCCTGGGTGACTAATGAACAGTGGGCGTAATGACAATGCATAATGACCACAGACAGGCCGCAGCTACATTGTCCACCATATCATTTCGCTCTAGCCACACTGGTTTCTCCGGTATTTTATAGCGTGAGAAACTCGCGACTTACGAAGACAATTGACATGTGAATGATTCAGATTTTTATTTTAAGCATGGTGATATTTTGCTGCTATTCTGCCCATTTCATCTTCCATCAAATTATAACATGTTCTCCTAAAAGACAATAGGTTTCCTGACAAATAAAGAAAAATTATGCAAACTAGGGGTGTTAAAAAAAAACATCTTATATTCATCAACACTTGGGGGAAAACTGATCAAAACATGATTCATTTAAGATGCATGTTTTGAGGAAAAAAACAAAAACAAAACAAAAAACCAAAAGGGTCCAGTATGGCAGGAACACATCCAGTATCTTGGCTGATATCATCTGACAATATCTAGAGTTGAAACAAGTCAAACGATTTAGATGTGCAGCTGCTGACCAGCAGAAATGTGCCATGTTCCACTTTAAATGAACTCCAAACAGGGCAGAATAAAGAATCTTCATCTACTGGCTGTGGTTTTATCCCAACACTCAGGCACTCATGTACGGTTGAGTCAATTAGAAAGGCTCCAATCTTTAATGCCGATACTTGACTCAAAGTATGTAACCACAGTGTCATTGTTCCACTGAAAGTTACACCACAGTTGCACAAAGAGCCAAAGCTAAAAGCTGAATAAGACTTGGTTCAATTTTATGACTTTGATTTCTTAAGAAAACTTTCCAAACATCCATGCCAAATGTTTAGTGGATGCTGGAATACCTGACATGACTGTCTCGCACACATTTTTAAGAAGTATATGGTAGATGTGAGTACTTGAATATTAGACATATAACATAATAAAGTCAGTTTTATAAAATGTTTCATCAGTGTAAAGTTGCATCCATTTATCACACCGAAAGGGAGCAGCTTTTGAATCAAACTGTGGCCTCAACAATCAAACTGAATCGTGTGATACCTTAACCCCCTTATAGGACACACAAGGACATGCTTAAACTGACAAATTTCAACCTGAGAGGGTCATCGGACAATATTACTTCACCTTTTTGCTTTTGTAAAAACTGTTTTTTTTCACTGTATGTATGGCTGTTGAAGTTAAAGTTACCAAATATGATCATATGTCCAGTTAACGGTAAAGATTCACAGCTTTAGAAAAAGCCAGTGCACATATACTATTACCTATGATTTAAGCTAAACTGGGAGTTAAACTGTGTGTGTCCTTTTTTTTTCTTTTAATTCCCGCCTCCTGTCTGACTTTCCAGCCGCCAGAACAAGCCGACCCGCTGTGACTCACAGCTCATGTCTCGTCTGTTCACACATACATACATACCCACACGTGCACACGCGCATGCACACACTCACACACTCAAAGCCAAAAATGTAAGTAAACACATTGTAGCGGACATATTTACATACACACTCTGAAAAGCCCACTCAGCCCCATAAAGATAAAAAAAAACAGGCAAACACCATCACACCCTGAAAGAGAGTGTGTCTCTGCGTTCTCCATCTCAGGGCCCTTCCTGGAATACCAGTCCAAGAGGCCTAGCTCAAAAGTATGTCATTTCACCGCAGCTTTGAAAACAAAGCTCACTGGAATCTGCTCCACTTCTCTTGTTTATCCTTTTTTTAATCCCACTCTGATTTTTCTGGATATCCAACAACTGTAGAATTTCACTTAACTGACAGGGATCGAGTTGAACTGTAGCAGAACACCTCTGTTGATCCACGTCCAAGAAAACCACACAAAAATTTTCCAAAATGGTTACACTTTCTCACAGAAAGCTGGCAGTTTTATTCGCCTTAACGGGAAGAAAAGATGCCACATGTTAGCACTGTTAAGGCGCTTCTGATCATGGAAGTAAAAAAGATAAAACTCTGCTTCGACAGCTTCTGTGCTGGAACTTTACAGGCCTGGAAGAAAAGTATTTAGGTTGAACAAGCAAGACCTCTGACTCTTGCTTAACGTTTTAAAGAAATAGCATGTGCGAGAAGGGCATTTAGTCAGTGGCATGATGGGAAATTTTAACAAGCGAGTATAATTAAAGTACCCAGTAATAAGTGAGAGTCAAAAAAAGCCTTCACAAGACGGTTTGTGTGTGTTTTTGTTGGGAAAGAAGGGTTATAAAAGTATTACTCAAGTTGCGCACATCTTGCTTCAATTAAAGCTGTGGTCACTTTGCGCAACCCAATGGAACTCTGGGTAAACAGGAGCTTTGTACTGTAGATGGCATAGTTCACACTGATGCACACACACATACACACACACACATCGAGCATTGTTTATTCGAACGTGGTTCTGGTGGTTCACAAACGCATCAAACACACATATCTTTCTCCTGCACGCTGTGTGGTCCCAGAGTTTGGTGTCCAGATATCAATGCTGGCTTTAATAAAACATAATTTTTTTTGTGGAAATAACCCTACAAACCTCTGACTGTTGTGCTGAAACCAATCCTTTGTTATGAGTTGTTTTCAGCGTGTTCACCTGCTTTTCTAACGAACCATCACCACTCAGTGCTCGGGGCACAGTATATAAATATGTTTCCCACAGGTTTCTCTGTTTGGCAGCACATGAAGGTCCCTGTGAGAACAACACAGGTTCACACATGTGACAAGAAAACTTTCCATTAAAACCAGTCTATATTTCATTCTGTCATTCTTGGTGGCCGGTCCTACCTATTCTGTGGAAAGGGAATTTTCTATGAAGTATATCGAGTCGTACGTGGGTATAAACCAGTGGAGATCCAGAGGTGACTGCCTACACAAACATCCCATCAGGCAAACACAAATATGGTCTCCCAGTCTTTATAATGGGCCGTTACCCCCAGTACAAATCACCTCCCAAGAAAAAAGTTTGATTTGTTTGAAGTTTTATTATAAAGTAACTACCAATAATAAGTCATTTTATATAATGGGGAATTATTCAATTTCCCTTTGTGGATCATGGAAATATTTTTTTTTTTAATGAACTAAATTAAATTGAAATGTATATTTTCAATATTTAAAAGTGAAAGTTGATACTAAGCTGTTTACTATTTACTTCTAAAATGTTATTGAATTGTTTTATTGAACTTGTTAAAAGTTATTCACCTTCCCGTGTAAATGGGTTTCACCTACCTGAGGTAAGTGTTGGCTCTGCCAGCTGACTGTGCAGGCTTTCTGGTGGGCACTCCAGTTCTGACTCGCCCAAAGGGAGCTTTTTCTCCTTTCTATCCTCCCAGATTCCCTGGCCTTGCTCTGGGCTCGAGGCCTCGGGGGACTTGTCCATGCAGAGATGACCAACGGACAGGGAGGTCATCAAGGGGCTGACTGAAGTCATTACGGAGGTTGCGCTTGTTTCTGTCAAGGTGGAGTCTGTGCTTTTCAGTCTATGCAGTCCTTCCTTTTTCAGCAGATATCTGTCAGTTCCAACGGGGAACTGTGGCCTCATCTGTGCCTGGGACAGTGGCAGGCAGAGGTCAGGTGGAGGACTGGAGGGAGGGACACCAGAGGAGGAGTGGGCCAGAGGAGAAGAAAGAGAGACAAGAGATGCAACATATGCCTCAGTTGTAGACGCCATGTTTTCTTGACTTCCATCAGCCCCTTCTCCACCTCTTTTACTGTCACTTTTGTCCTCTCCATCCCTCTGTCCTTCCAGACCACCGCATGAACAGATTCCTGACATTCCCAAGCTCACTGCCTGGGTACAATCCTCATTTTCCCCTACTTCCAGGGGCTCACGGATGGGAATGACACACATGCAAGAGCCTGCCAGTAGTGGAGATACACTCACAACCTCTTCCTTCTGACACCTCCTCCTGGCTCTCCAGATCCTTTGCTCTGATCCTCTGTCACCGTTCTTCCCTGAACCCAGCCTTTGTCTCTCAGTTCCTCTGTCAAGGGTAAGCTGCTCGACGGATCATTTTCAGAGCTGTGGGGTGCTTGACAGATGAGTTTTGTCATCTCACATGGTGAACCTCTGAGGCCTCCAGGGCCTCCTCCAATTCCTCCTCCTGCTGCACCACTGTGGTAAAGAGGGGCCAAAGTCTCCTGGAAAGGTAGAAATGATGAAGGAAGCATTGAAAACAACTGCTATTATGGCAATGTGGCAAAAGTTAGTACTCTGTCTTCTTTGTGTAAAAGCATAATAAAAATCAACTCATCATCGGCCTTGGCATCAGACAAGCACAACTGTGGATGTACAACAACGTAACACAAAAACATTTAGCCATGCCATTATACATCTAACTATGTAGAGTGCTCTGAGAAAAAATGGTAAAGAAAACAACAATACAAGACCAATATTAAATATTCAAAGTGTACGACATTGTTTGGTAGTTACCAGGAGAAAGTCTCATCTGTCTAAAACCTGCATCTGAACAAACCACAAGACTTCTGGAAATGAGACCAAAGTGAAGTTGTTTGGCCTTTGTGCCCAGTACAACGCTATTCCAATGCTTTATTTGGCAAAATACAAAAACAACATTGGAATAGTCTAGACAAAATCCAGACCTCAACCCAACTGAAACTTTACGATGGGACCTCAAAAGAGCTGCGCATAAACCCAAAGAGCTCAACCAGCTGAACCGATGTTATAAAGAGTTATGGGCCAAAATTCCTCCACAATGATGTGATCGGCTGATAGTCGTACAGGAAAGGACCACGTCAAGTTACTGCTGCTGAGGGCGGATCTGTACGGTTCGGTATCATAAGGGTTTAATTTTATTTTCCTAAATAAATAAATGACACAATGAAAAAAAAAAAGGTCACATGTAGTTATTGGTGTAAGGTTGCATTTTCCTAATACTAAGACCCACCAGGATCAGATTGATATTTATCATGTTTAAAAAACAAAAAACACAACATTAGATTAAAAGATTAAAAGAGAAGGTACTATCTTTTGTAGATGATTATATGTGAATGAATAGTTTGTTATTTTAAATCCTCCATCATGTTGTATGACACTATTAATATCTATATCTATATTTTCCTCTTGTGATAATTGTAATTCATTTGTATTTTATGTCCAATGTCATGTCTGATGGCCTGTATTGATATCTGTCATTCTGCTTGGAATAACTTTAATTCCTTTGTATTTCTATGTTCTGACAATGGGAATGTCCCAGTACCTGCTGTATCCTGGTCCTCTTCAGATTCTGCACACAGGATCGCAGATTAACTACAAAAACAAACAACACAGTGTAAATGAGGAGAGAAAATTGCATTGCATAAGGTTTTTTTTTCTTTCTTTGAAATGTTTACATTTATATTGATATTGATCCAAACGATAAGCAGATAAGCACTTTCTGTCAGTATAACAGTTTTCTACAAATGGAGGCTTTGTTGATATGGCCAGGTCACATGATAGCAGTCATGATATTTAAGATGACATCTTAAATCTTACGTGGTAACTGTCTGATGAAGAGTTGTTACATTCAAAAGCTACTTTGTTGGAATAAATAAAGAAGCCACGAGGCGACTGTGGCAGTGTACATCCCCCTTTTGTGTGTGTGTGTGTGTTTTAATACAGAATAATCAACACGTTAAAATGAGTTCATAGCAAGAAGAATAATAAAACATATTTAGAGGAAAAGTTCATTGTGAAAAAAGGGTTTTTGATGTACCTGAGAGTAACTTCAGTTTGTCCTTGTAGCAGAAGAGCAGCAGAATGAGGAGACACAGAACAGTAATGACTGACAGCACTGAAACTATAACCCAAAAGGGTGTTGTACCTGCAAAAAACACATTTCAGAGCTTGTATTTTCTAGTTTCCATCATTAATCTTCTCATAGATTAAAAAAAAAGAAGAAACAAAAAAAAAAACAGTGAATCACAAATGTTGAGTCATAGATTTTCTGTGACATTTAAACTTCAGATTAATGTGAGAAGTTACTCAACATGCATCAACATGAGTTTGTTCATGGCTGGTTATAGTGAGTGCATCCAAGTCTTACCAGGAACATGCGGCTCACACTTTGCATCAGCCTGGGTGCTGCCTGGCTGTTTTTCACTCTTGCCCACAGCGTTACAACTGCAAAACAAGATCAAATCACAAAAACAAAGAGGGAGGAGGATTATTTGTACAGTTGTTGTTTTTTTTCCCTGTGTAGTTTGCCAGCCTGATAAATGATGATGGAAACAAAAAGGGGCATATTGAGAGAAAAAGTGATTTTTTTTTTTTCTATGTTGTTCCCTCTGTCCATCGTCATCACCATCATTACGGATCCAGCCGGCCGTGGTCCAGCCAGGATCCAGTGGAAGTGGTGACCATGTTACTCAGAATAGCTGATGGGGGGGAACTACCCAGCTGCATTTACCCTCCACAATGTGTCAAAACATTTCCTTCAAAAAATGTCTCTGCGTGTGAGTGCACTTACTTCGTCCACTGTTTGCATGGTTCAGAGTTATAGTCAGCAGAGAAGAAGCCTTTTTTACATGCAGCACAGATCTTCCTGTCATTCGTTGAGCCTGGAAGCAAGTACATTGATTTTCACACATCTCTGAGGACCTCTTAGTGATTGTTTCATGTGGATGACTTTGGCTGTTTGATTTACTCACCTGGATCCACCTCAAGACCGTATCCAGGGACGCAGGTGGGTATCTTCTCACAGAATTCACAGTTGATGGGGTGACACTGGAGGCCAGGGCGGCAGCGACATGGCTCCTCTGCCACAGGGTTCTCAGGACTCTTTATAAAACCCTTACCTGGAGGACAAATAATTGATTTATGTTCGCACAGATCTAGCTCCAAGTCCTTGAAAGTTAAGTTAATATTGATCATGAAAATTACATTGTCACATCTTCAGACCATGAGAGATTTATTCATCAACTTTTTTAAAAAAATATTAATTACACACATGCCTAACACTAATACATGATAGTTCTTTTATTGTATTGAGAGGCTTTATTTCAACAGAAATAAAGTATATTCACAGATATTTTTTTCTCCACAATCTAAGATAAAAAATGATCTTATCTAAAGCTCTTTATTCTTCAAACACAATGCAAAATCTTTCTCTTCCTTTTTGACCATCGTTGTTCGAGCTGCAGGTACTGACCGGTGTCGCAGTATTTCTGCTGGAGACAACGCATGTCCTCCGTCCAGCCAGGCTGATACTCCCCATGAGAACATTTAATGCATTTAGTCCTCTGGGAATCAGTGCAGGAAGAAAACACACGGAGGCCTAGTCAAAAGAAAAGGGGATAAAAAGAAGAAAGTGGGGGAGAGAAAGACAGGAACATGGATTTTAACAACTTGTGTGATCACAGTAATGATAGAAGACCAACAGAAGAACAAAAAACTGATTGAATTTCTTAAAATGTAAATATATAATATCCTTGTGTGGTTGTGTGAATGCAAGTCTGTGCTATTTTTATCCAAAATGTTCCGTTTTAAGCGTTCTTCCTCATTTGTCTGTCTTTGTGAATGGAAATGTATTTTTACTTTATGTTGATTCCAGTGAGTAACCCTGACGTGTAATATTCTAACTGATGCCTCTGTCTGCCATTGATGCGTTTGTGTGTGTGTGTGTGTGTGTGTTTGTAACTACCTGGCCCACACTTCTCGCAGCATCTGGTCTTTTTTAAGTAATGTTGTTCATCACACTTGAGAGATTTAGAGACCATAATCTAAAAATATCAAGACAAGAGACAAGTGTTGTGCATATTTTCACTTCTTGTGACAATGAAAATATGTTAGAAAAACAGCTTGAAACACTTGCGAAACAAATACTTAGACAATATATGACAAGTTAGACTGTGATTTAGCCTATCCAAACTTCCGTTTTTTACCTTTCTGTCGGCATCTCTATCCTATTTTCTATCATCTTTTCAATCAACGTCATACTTTGAGATGGCTGTGAGTAATGAGGGTGGTTGAAACATTTCCAAGACATGCCAAGGAGTTCTTTCCACACTGTCAGAAACACCTGACTGGAGCATCGTGCAGCCTCCAAACTGACTGGAAGAAACCAGCCTGAGTTAAAAATATATATATAAATCAAACAAAAAGGCAAACCCTTGTTGTCTTCCAGATGTTCAGCTTGTCCACTATTGTTTGTTGCAAAACTGTTGTTCATATTTGTCCATATATGGACATTCTCAAGTCGTCATTCCACAGTGTTGAAACATATGTATTTTTAAAACAACGAATGGGAAGTCAAACGCAAAAAGGCTGCAAACCTACACCGTGCAGTTTCACATCAACATCCCGCGCACACCCTACACTCGCCCTAAATTTGTGGCTGGTTACCTCCTCGCCACATTGCTGAATTACAGAATCTGGCTATTATGATAGAGCTGATGCCAAATCCACAAAGTCTATATATACGTGTAAGAAAATACAACCTAAAGGTCTGACTGCACTTTGACCTCGGGCCAACCTCTTATTTTTCTTTTTTATTTCAGCCCTTTTGAGTTTCCTTTTCCCATGAAGTTTTAAGCTAATTCAGCCATTCATGCTGTAATTTGTTCTGAGAAGAAATGCTGAGCTTCAGTTTTTTTGGCAGAGAGAACATTCAGATGTAGAGCAGCTGAATTTGCCTACCTGTCATCGAGCCCAACCTCATAGCTATATCTGCCTGTTTCCCACAGTCCATCTGTGTGTCCACAACCCACAACATCATGTCTTCACTTAATGCTCATGTTGAACGGCAGTAAATGGACAAGATTGGTTTGTTGTGCGGACACATTATTTAATTCATTTTACTTTGTGAAATTTGGCATTTCTTTCCCTCCTGGTTCTCAAATTTTCATGTTGAACTTTCTTTAGTTCGTATGTCAGTCTGTGCCGCTTCAGGCAACAACAGGAACACTGGCTCACATTTAACTACCTCCAACCGAGAGTCGCACATCAGCCAGCCTTTGTTTTATAATCTAACCAGAGGGATAATGATGCACGGCGCTCACAGCTCGCACCACAACTCTAATGAGGACCATGTGCTCCAGGAGAGTTAAGTGACAGAAGTAGGAAAGATTCCCATAGAAAATAGGCTTGGGCGGATGGACAGACAGACAGAGAGATAAAAAGTTTTCAGTCTGCACAGCTGATCCAAATTGCACAGGAAGCCAAAGGAATGCTGGAAATAGTACTTTTTTTTTTTTTTTACTGCCAAATCTAAACATTGAGATGTCTGAAGCGGTCTGTCTCACTAAATATGTATGTAAAAAGGAAAGAGGCTGATCCGCCCTATAAGATTATAGGTTATCATAATGTAAAGATAGAACATCCAGGCTCAAAGCTAAATTGATCCACTGGACTTAGGAACTCAAATCTACAATTACAACTGCAGATACTGTGTAAAGCAGAGATGTGGGAGTGGAAAGAGAAAATAATCAAATGGATGGATGAAGTAAGAAGTGCCAAACTAAGAAAAAAAAAAGACAGAGGAGCTTTGAGATTTCCACCACTTCAGTCACATTCAGTTACTCTCTTTTTCATCAGCTTTTGTAAACTGTTTTGTTCATCTCTTTTTAAAAAAAAACAAAACAAAAAACAAACATAAAAATCCTTCACCACTTGTATGATCCCATCAAACATGACTGTGACGCAAAGTGCATTCCATTTGCTTCCAGAGGGCAAGAGAATTTGCATAACGGCCACAGCAGCTGTGGGCTCAGAGCCAAGAGAAGCATGGTGTGACTTTTAAGCCTCCAGGGGGGGTTTACTGATTAGTGATAAGGTGCTGTAAAAGCCTGTTGCGCAACAATCACATCTTTGTGTGCTGTTTTTACTTGTGATAATTCATTTCAGGCCATTAAAAAAAAGAAATCATTTCAAGATTCACCTGCACAGGTACTCTAGGTTTTACACCCAGAACTCTTAATTCTAAGTTATGGATTCATCATTGAGTTCATCAAAGCGATGCAGTTTGTATTTTGCACCAATGAGGAAACATTGGAAAAGAGTGTTAACCATCAATCCCTTAAGGGAAAAAAAAGTCAAGTAAATAATAGTTAAATTCAACTTAATGAGCAGGGAAGAGCAAATGTATCAAAAAAATCGTATAGGTGTGGCAGAAAAAAAAAAAAGGGCAGAGTACAGTTTCTCCACCCTTCTCTACACAAAGCTCCACTGTCATTACAAACGTTTGGTAGTTTTTTTACTGAATGTTTCAGGTGAGTGCATCCAAATCAAGTTTGGATCTGCAGGTTTGAGGCAACGCAGTGCTTGCTTTGCCTCAATGACAAAGACCGAACACTAACTACTGTTATGATGGTGGGTGGATCGATGGACCTGCAACATTTTAAAGAAAAGAGAGCACTGACTGAATAAAGCTGAAAGAGAAATGAGTGGAACATTAACATTGACAGGACCATGTTAACTTTGTTTTTTGAATCAGTCTTATCTTTTTGTCTTGTTTCATGGTTTGGAAACGTGTCCTTAAAAAAAACAAAAACTGCTTAAACCAAATCGTGAAGTGGTCCAGAAAGCTGATTGGAGAGTCTCAGCCTCAGCCAGAATCCCAGTTACAGAGGAGAGCTAACTCCATCCTCTTAATGGAGAATTTCAGCTGCTTCCATCAGGTCGGAGTTTCAGGGTACCAGCCTGTAAAACTAGACGCTACAAAAATAGCTTCCTATCAGCAGCAATCTGTGCTATCAACAGATGAAAGACACTGAAATACAACCAAAGTATTTTAGTGTTATTCCTTGTATTGTTTCTCTTATAATGATCTTATGGAATGGCACATTTTTATGTTTTAGCTTCTTTTATCGTATTTTTAGGCTTTTTTATTTGATTTATTTAAATCTTCTTTCATTTTTCTACTGATGTTTTGACTTATCCTGCTTTTACTTTGGGGTTATTTCTTTTGTTCTTTTAGTCAAAGCACTGCTGCCACTTTGTCTTGTCCTGTCTTATTTTATGTGTTTACAAACACGAGAGAATTCAATTCACTCACTGTAAACTGAATTTACCTAATGGTACGATAAATATTCTGAATCTGAATCTAAATGTGAAGTTGCCTGGTTGAATAGAAATGGAGTTAGATGCAGTTACATGTTCTCAGTTGATGTTTGGGAGAAAAGAAAACTAGATTGATGAGTGCATAAATGCAGCGATGAATGCTTGGATGGTTGGAGAAGCTGGCCAATGAAAACATACAGGAGCCATGATTGTGGCTGAGGAAGTAAGAAAAAAACAAAAAACAACAGCATTTTCTTGATTTATTTGCCTCTTAAGCTTTAAACATCTTGAAGTAATTCTGTATTGCTCAATGTCTTAAAGACAGTTTGAAATGCATTTGGAATGAATTGAATGAAGTGGTTGAAAACCAGCAAATCGAAGGGGAATTCTGAGGGGATATTGTGAGTCAGTAATGGCAGGACCATGATGAGAGCAAACCAGAGTCCAAGGTTTGTAGTGTCACTATAAAATGTACGAAAAAAAAAAAAAAAAGTACTGATTTCCTTCCACACTCTGACTCCTTTTCCAGGCATCAAACTGAGTGTTTGCTCATTTCACATCTTGTGAAAAACTTTTTCCCCCTCTCTCCTGTGCCAGTGGCTCTCTGCAGCTCAGCATGAGCGAGACACAGTGCCATCTCAAGACTGTTCTATTTCAACACATTTTGGTGGAGCAGAGAGGAAAAAAACAGGGAAAGAAGGCCGTCTGTTCCAGTCAAAGTCATAACTGCCTTACGGTAATACAGGCAGTGATAGATCACTGGTGCCCAGCAGTCCCACCACCACAACCACATCTTATAAACCACTCCACCTGGATGGCGTTAGTTGCTTGGACTAAACAACATGGACAACAACAACAAAAAAAAATCATAGACTCTATTCAGATTTCCCTTTAAACTGTGGGCGAGCTGAGGCCTTATAGTTTACTCAAGTGTTTCAAAGTGGGGCCTCAATGGCACCAATAAACCTCTGATGCAGAAAATACAAGAAAGTTACCACCAACTATATGTGATCATCACTTAAACTCTCTAAAGCCTCATTATCTATGACAGATAGGTAAATAGATCTATTTATCTGTCTATCTGTCCAGGATTCAGTGAGGTTTCCAGATGAGCCATTTGGCTCATGCGGGTTCCCTTCAGACCTGGCAGGGATGCTTGTTGGAAAGAGAGGAACATCCAGCGGCCTTCTTGTGGTCAGAACAGGGGTAAGAAGTGGACTCGTCCCAAATAAAACAGTTTCCATTTAATGTGGCTGCAAAAAATGCAATCCCTCCCACCCTCTCTTCTCATCATTCCCTATCGGCTCAGTTCATGCAAATAACCTGCTTGGATGAGACTATCCTCTGCTTCAGAAAACCAAATAATTAGGAAATCCCAGCGCTTTGCATAAGCAAAATCCTGGATCACATGAATGCAACTTGACAGCCCAGAGAGGACACATGTTGAGTATCAGCTATTCAGACACTTTACTGTCATGTGGCAGACACTTATAAAGAACACACATTTTACCTGTGAGCACAAGGTGAAGACGGCACACGTCATCCAGCCACGGAATATCCATCTGGTGTAAAAGTTCACCCCCATCTTTATGCCGATTTATGGGCACAGCTTCTGAGGCAAACTTTTCTCTCTTTTTTTTTTAATGAACTACACCAAGTTCAGCTTCCCCACACCTTTCCTCAAATATATTCACAGCAGTTCACTTCTTCTTTGGAGGGTAAATGCTGGCAGGGCTTCCGCGCATCTCATGGGGCATTCTTGGGTCTTCATCTAGGCAGCTGCAGCTCCCGCACCTCCTCTGTTCCCTCTGCGCTCACCCACGCGCTGTGGAGAGGGCTGCGTGCAGCAGCTTGTAAAAACTGCGTGACTGAGAGAGGGAGGGTGGGAAGAAGGGAGGGAACTCCTCCCTCCTTCTTTCATATATGCAGGCTATATATACTAAATATATGTCTGAGCCCTCCTGATCTTTCTGATGCGCTTCCTCAAAAAGATGCGCGTCTTTCACAATTACGCACGTGCAGAGTAGTATTACAGAGAAAAAAAAATATACTAGAAAAAGGTTTGTTCTTTGATGCCGAGTTGTTCTATTCACAATTTGAGTTCAGGACTTCTCACTGGAAGAGATTTCTGCCGAGGTTTCATTCATGTCCACTGGAACATGTGACCAACATGCTTTTGTGACTTGGAGATGAGTTCGCATAAATAGTGCGCATGTGAGCATATTTCTGGAAGAAAAAAAAAAAAGGGAAGCTCGCAGGGGTGAACTTTTCCACTGGAAGCCCTCTTATAGATCACAATTCCCACTCACTTCCGTGGAAACGTGCAGCCCGGGTCCCACTCACAGTCACGGCTGTCTCTACTGTGGACAAAAGCAGCGGCCGCCTCCAGGAAATACAGCAGCCTTTCTCTACAATGCTCGTGTTTCTCTCTTTCTTTCCCTTTTGGATTTGCATAGGCCATCCCACCCTGGCAAGTGAAGAGAGAGAATGTGGGAAAGAGTAGGCAACATGTTCCCCTCAAGGTGACAGTTATGCAAATCCATAATCTTCCTGAACATCCTGATTCTCTGGAAAAGCGGTGGGGGATTTGAAGTGATTAAATACCATCTAAAAAGAAAAAGAAAAAAAAAGAGTAAATGCAGCCACTAAAAACAAAAAGTAATGGATATTTGGATGAATGAGCGGCACTTGCCAACATATTTACATAGGCCACAGTGTTGTAGAGTCTTGTTTTCAAAATGTTTTCATGACATACATATTTACTTTCCAAACTCCTAATGATACAAACAGATAAGACAGGAACTTTCCCCTCTATATCACTGTGACTATTTTGTTTGTATCTTATTAAAAAGACAGAAAAAAACAACATTTTCTCATTTTAATTTTGAGAGAACAAGACTAGAGGCAGCCAACCTCAGAATTCTGCACAGTACTTTAGAAACTGAAGAAATGGTCATTTTCATATTATGACTAAAATCAGCAATGAATAACATCCATTCAAATGTCTTAACTCCTCACGAGCAAAGAGGGAGAAGAAAAAAAAAAAGGTACAGAGTTAAACACAGCCAGCGTTTAAACTCATGGAGTATCTTCCGTCTCTTCCTCTTCCTGCAGAAACTTGCTGAGAGAAGCTGTTCTGTGGCGAGGCCCCAGCTGTTTGCACAGCAGCAATTAAGTTTTAACTCTTTTAGCAATCAAAAGCCGCAGCTTAACTCTGAATGTACCACAAACATACAAATAAGGCCAACTCCTGACAGCAGAACTACTCTGCTTTCATGGAGAGGTCAATATTGGGCCTTAGCGCAAACAGTCACATGAGAAACACGGCTTGTTTGATGTATGACAGTGTAATTCAACTGCAGGTCATCACCGCACTGGTTTAAAAGCATTAAACTTCTAATAACCTGAGCACAGACTTTGTTGCTCGGGATCACAAGTCAAAAAGTCAAAGGTCGTGAATTAGGGCTCTGTTCCAGACAGCTCATGTATACAGAAATGCACACACACATGCCACAACCCAGCAAATGGTTTTGATTAGTTTAAAACACTCATTCCACAGAATAAAACAGCCACAGCCTGCTTTGGTACAAAGATTCTGCAGGAAGCTTTAAGGGTTAGGCATGGTTTCCCTTGAACACTAGAAAAGGAGCACTGGGCAGAAAAACACGCACATTAGCCCTCAAATACAGTGGAATAATAAGGTTGTCATAGCCAGTCTGTTCCGGTGGTTTCAGTATTGGATCTGCATCGCCTCCGCTCGCTTTGGAGACAGATGTGATGAGTGAGTCACCCTAGTCACTGGTGCAAAAGCTCCCTCCTGACACTGTTCTCACGTATAAACAAGTAGCCAGAACCTTTTTCTTAATGCACTGCACAGAAAATGCAGGTTCGCACCCAGCGGTGCATGAGAGTACATGGTGGGTTGTTTTGATACAATAAGAAGCAAACGTCTCACTCTGAGCAGAAATCACACATATCTGGCATCTGTCTCTGCAGATACATATCTACAAATACACAGGCACACCCTCACAACCCATAATCCCCCCCCCTGTGTATTAAGTATTTGCCCACCTGGCCACTTATCAGTGATGGTGGTTGAATATTACCCCAAACATGCAAATGGAGTCCTTTATCACAGTTAACCAACTACAGATATGTCCCGCCACTAAATATGCATTTCTTAATTTTCAAAACCAGTCAGTGTAGCGAACTGTCCACCAGTTCTGTCAGGATAGTTAATCGAGCTGTTGGTTCTTGGGGCTTTTTTTTTTTTTGTTTTTTTGAGTGCGAGCAAGGTGTTGGGAATGTCCCATAAGATGGACTTTGGCTTGTTAGACTAAGCAGACAATAGGGCACATCAAAGGGCTGGATGGACAATAAGAGTGTGTTTTTTAATAGTTTTAAAACCTTCAACAGCTCCTGACACTTGGAGCTACAAGCCACAGTTGGAGCCTCGATCACTTATAGAAAAAAAAAAAAAAAAAAAAGCCATGTGCAGTCAGTGAAGCATCCGGACGTACATCCAAGTACACAACTGATCTCCATCTTTTATTACACCATGACACAAATTTCAGAAATACATAATGAGTGCCTTCATCCTTAGTCCAGTGTATCATACACTTATTTACCATTTCTATTCAGGCATATCCCCCCAAAAAGAACATAAAACTAAATACCCACTTTAAAAAAAAAATGTACAATTATCAGAGACACAGCAACACTGAGGCATGATGCAACAGAGGAGGAATTATCAAGATCAGTGTTCACTTTAACGTCACACTGCCAAAGCAGATGTAAAAGAAAAAGAAAAAAAGAGTCGTTAACAGTAGTGATAATTTTCATATATAAGACTCTGAATTAAAACAACAAAAATGCACAATAAAGAACAAAACAGTAAAATGAAGTGCAAATTTCTTTGGAAATTGGAATAAAGGATGTTTTTTTTCTTCATTAAGACATAAATAAGTTATAAAATAGAAACTATCAAAACAAAAAACAGAAACGGACTTGAAAGAAATAAAGGCAAGACCATTATTTATAGTTTCAAGTAGGCAACACTTCTGAGCCGTACAGACGCGCTGTTCAAGGCTTCTACACAGCAGTTTCGTGGTTCAAACTGTCACTTTAATTTCCCTCACGACTTCAAGTTTATGCAGCTGTTTCACCACCTTCTGAACCAAAATGCTGGTCATCAAAATTCTACTTGAAATCCAGCAGGATAATCGCAGAGTTTAGTTACATGGAGCCGAGTGAATCGTTCCTGAAACAGGACGATGTGTTTGAACTGTGCTGAAAATTAAACTGATTCTGTGATGAATAAATTAACGTCCAGGTCGTGAGTTGGGGTGAATGTCGATAGTGTTCCGTTTCTTCCCCTCTCTCCCACCTCTCTGAAATGACAATGTTAACACTGGCTGATGAAAGCAAATCCCCTCTTGACATTGCTTTTGTCATGGTGATGGATTAACAAAAGGAAAAAAAAAAAAAAAATTCAGGAAAAAAAACAAAGGCTTTCACTGCAAAAGATGTCACTCTTCTCCAATTCAGTAGCAGGTAGCTCTGCTGCACTGAAGATGTTTAATGTTTAACAAAGCCTCATGTTTGAACTTGATTCAACTTTACATTAGACTGTCATTTACTTTATGCTTTTCTCCAGTTAAATGACATTCTCCCAAACACAGGGTGGGCCCGTCACATAACTGTGATGGCTGATCAGTCATCATTTCTTTCTCTGGAAGACATTGGCCAACATGGCACCAGAGGTGGTCAGCTGACCCATCTTGCTCAGGAACTTGGTCTTGGCATCCTCGCCCACCAAACTGGACGCAATGGATATAGATCTAACAGGAAAAGATCAAAGAGGACACAAAGCTTGAATTAGAGAATGATTATCAAACTCTGGTTCCTTTTCGTTTGGGGGTGGACTGAAAGAGACAAGAGTGATGAAGGAAAAAAAAAAACAATTCAACTGTTTGCTAACAGACGGTGTCCACCCTTGACTCTACTTTTTTTTTTTTTTTTTTTGTTAGAGGAAATGCTGTTTGCCAATTCAACCCTCTCCTGGTTTTTACAGTCCAACGGCTCCACAAGTTCCTCTTTTGTGTCACAAGCATTCAGAGTGATGCATCAAATAAGTTAGAGTACTCTGCTGAACTGCTGGCTTGCTCAATAAAAAGGATACCTTACCACAAAAATACTCAAGCAGTGACACAGAGAGTCCTCTGAATAGCACACATGACCACACGGCATTGAGATCAATACTTTTATATAACATATCAAGAATTCTTTAAAATGCCACGCCCCATATTATGTTGCACAGACTTCTTGTGAGCTGGGTTTGCATAGCTTGTGTATATATCGTAAGGGATCTTGGAAATCTTGTTTTAAACAGAACGTCAGGACACTTGAAATCTTTTTTTACGATAGAAAGCTTGGAAGGATTGATAGCAGCATAAACCTGAATAAAACTGAGCTCGGAAACTTTAACAGGGATGAAAAATCACTCTGTTGCTAAGTGATATTATTTTAAGAAGTTCTTTCGGTCGAGGATTTATTAAGCTGAGAAAAACTGAAGACGGACCAAAATGAGCAATGGCCTAAAAACTCAGTGTGAGTGCGGAGACTTGAACCTCTGAGTATCACACACGTTAGGTTTAGGGGACACACACTCAAAACTGGGCATATGCAGACGTACACATACTTTTTACATACACACACTTTATGAAGCTCCAAATACATGTAAACAGGATGGATAAAACATCATTTAAAAGTCAGACACTGCATGGCCATTTAATTTTCCACCTCCCACTTTTCTTTTTTTTTCCCTAATGACTCTGGTTCTACTAGCATTTATACTTTTCACTGGAATAAACCCATAATATGGAGTCAGTCTAACAAGTATTCACTCAAATGAAACCTCTCCACCAGGTACGACCGCCTCATTACCGTCTTGAGTGAAGTGATGTGCGACAGTGAAAGTTCTCACCCTTGTGCATCTGACATGCCTCTGTTTTCCACCTTGATTTCACACTCTTTGATCATAGAACTGAGAATCACCTGCAGACAGCAGAGATAGACGGAGATGAAATGGTGAAAACACATAGCTCGTCAATTATAATACACTTCCGAATGCAAAAAAAAAAAAGTTGGGACATTGTAAAATATAATAAAAAACAGAATACAGTGATTTACAAATCTCGTAAACCCATGTTTTATTTACAGCAGAATACAGGAAGCACATCAAATATTTAACCTGAGGAAATGTACCATTTTGAGTAAAAAAAAAAAATGGTAATATTGAATTTGATGGTAGGTACATGTCTCAAAAAAGTTGGGACAAGGCCATGTTTACCGCTGTGTAGCATATAAGTCTGAGGAGACCTGCTGCTGGACTTCCAGGAGAGGAATGTTGTCCTGTACGTGTCTGATAAACGATTTGAACTGCTCATTAGTCCTGAGGAACTCTTTGCCATATTTTTTTTTGTTTCATAATGTGCCAGATGTTTTCAGTTGGTGAAAGGTCACCTGGTCTGGACTGCAGGCAGGTCAGTTTAGCACCCCGACTCTTCTACTACAAAGCCATGCTTTTGTAATGGATACAGGGTGCAGTTCAGCAATGTCCTTACTGAAGGTTGTCAGGCCTTCCCCGAAAAAGACACTGGGAGCATGTGCTGCTCTAGTTTCTTTACCAGATGTACGAGCTGCCCCATTCCACAGACCCTAATGCAGCTAAATGTGATTTTAAATTGTGGTTTCCAGGAGAATTCCTGAACCTATGCAGTCATTACCATGACAAAATCATGCCTGTTGTTGATGTAATACTGAAGATCACAAGCATCAAATATGAATTTTTGTTGAGGTTTCTTTGGTTTCTCAGAATCATTTGATGATGTTATGGACTGTAGATGAGACATGAAAAGTCTTGGCAATTCTACACTGAGGAGCATTATTCAGAAATTCAGAAACTTCTATACCTCATGTACAACATTCGTTATCAGGATAGTCTGAAGTTCTTAAGAGAAGAGCAGGTGGTGTGGGTCCACTTCCGTACCAGTATAATAAAATAAAGACTCTGTATGCATTCGTCCAGTTGAACTTACAGACAGACTGGACGAGTACCGAGGAAAAGAGTCAGATGATTGTTAGTCACCTTGGGAAAATGCTCACATGGAATGCATCGCGTGAGACTCAGAGACACAAATAAATATGGTAGAGCTGCGCATATGAGTGTGCCTACAAAAGAGGTAAAGAGTCAGACTGTGCGCAGTTATTGCACAAAATAATCTGGGAACAATGGACAAAAGAAGGGAGATGGCCCGGCGCAGCGGTGTGTCAGCATGCACATGAGATAATGCATTTGTGTGTGCATGCGAGAATCTGAAGTCAAGTGCCTGATAAGCACAAGAAATCCTGTCTACATGAATGCCTGCGCACGTCTTTGTGCGTCTGCTGACCTCATGCTCTGCAGATAGCTGTTCCATGTCGGCGTGCAGACACCTGAGGCCAGGCAGGAAATGGTTGACCATAACCTCTTCTGAAATGACTGCAAAGGACGTTAAGGGCTAGAAGGAAAGCAACACAAGACGGTGCAGAAATAATGCAGAAATAATGCCACTTGATGCAACAGCTTCATAATATACATGTCTAACAATTTAAAAAATAATAATTTCTTCCTTTCTTATTAGTCTCAAAATAAATCTGCACAACGAAAATGAAAACAAAATGTTGAAAGATTGTTCATTACCATATTGGCCTGAATATAGGATGATATTTTATTCTAGAAATCATATTCTTAAAAATGGGGGATGTCTTATAATGGAGGTCTAGACTTTTCTATTGTCGTTACACATCTGCGCCACTAGATGGAGCTGCACTGAAGCAGGCAGTAAAGTGAACGGAGCATCACAGTGAACGCATGGAGCAGGATCTGATGCAACATGGAGGAACCATGCGCCCGTGCTGAACAAATGGGCTGAAAGTTTTGTTGCAGCCCAGAATTTTTTTTTTTTTTTTTTTTTACAGACTGAACTGTTAATATTGTTTTTGAAACTGAATATAACTCGACTTTGATGGTTATGCAGTTACTGACATCATTAATGCAGTTATTGAACTACATGGTTGTTGCTTATTCACTGAGTCACTCAGATTTTAATAGAATACAGTTTATTAAATAGTACTTAAATAACATGGAAACCTGATGCGTACCTTACATTAAGTATGGTACCATACGTCCTAAAAAAGATTAAATCATTAACATGTTTAACAGTACAACAGAATGTTATCTCTGTGTGATTTCTTTCTATAGTAATTGTAAAATAAAATGATGTTTTATGAATAACCTTATTGTCTTCATCATATTCTTATTTTCCCAAAATGATATTTGAAAAATAAGGGTCGTCTTATATTCGGGCCAATATGGTAATTTAGTCTCTTTGTTCTGACATTCCTAACTGAGCTCTTGTGCATCCTACTTAGGCACCCATCTGATTTTTTGCCTAACAAGAACCTGAGTGACTCTGAAAAGAGCAAAATCCTCTGATCTGATGAAGCAAGGATTGAACCATTTTGTCCACAATACCGAACAACATGTACTGAGGTGACCTGAAACATGTCATAGCATCCCTAAAGTGAAACATCTTTCTTTTTCTGGGATGCTTTTAATGTTTTATGTAAAGCACTTTGAAGTGTTTTGTACATTTAATGTGCTATACAAATAAACTTGCCTGGCCTTGCCACATATACAGGTGGCTTGATGGTGCTTCATCCATGACTGCATGTGCTTTACCACATGTTATAAATCAGTGGAGCTATGGAAGACAGGCAGAAAAAAAAATCTATATATATGGGAATGTACAGTCTTAGAGCTTGTCACACTGATTAAAAAGAAAAAAAAATCAGTGGGAGGTAAAGCCTTTGAGGTTAGGGCTATACCTCCTGGACACTACTGCACTGGGAAATGACAGCCTGACAAAAATCCACAGGAATGAACCTCAGACCAGCTGTCCTCTGTGTCTCCATGTGTGTATTGGACCTGGGTGGGGCACACTTGACTGAGGAAAGGCAAAGTGAAAGAAGAGGGAAGAAAAAAAAAAGATCATAGAAAAGAAGGATGACAGAGATGAGCAGAAGTCACAAAAACGCAAGCCCTATCCTGGAAACTGTTCTTAAGGGTTGGCGCTGATGTTCTGTCTTTCCTGCTCTCACACGCTTTCTCCTGTTCTTGTCTTTTCCTCTCCTTAACCAACCATGTAATTACATCTAGCCCCAAAATGGAGACAGCTTATTTTTTTTCCTTTCTCTACTGCCAAATGAAAGACAAACTATGCCAACGCACACAGTGAACCCTACTCTCAGACACTGGGGCCACGCTGATATGTACTATCACATAGTAATTCATTTACATTCAGGAGCAAATCCGAGCAGAGCCGTAAGCATTAGACCAGTCTTACACTAACTCACTACGACAAAACCTTTTCCTAAATCCTATCCAACAGGGTACATAAACTACAAAGTGGTTAGAAAAGCACCAACAATTTTGACTTCTGGGGCCTCTTGCTTTATGTTTCAAACTACAAATGACCAAAGGAAGGATACAGCAGCAGGAGAGTGCACTGTAGGCCTCAAACAACTGGGTGGCAATGTCAATCCTCTTGTTTTCCACCGCCTGGCTGTTGTTAGCCAGAGCAAGCTTGTGGAGGTGCGGGAGCACAACTTGACAAATACAGAAAATATAAAAGACAAAAGATCAATGCACATTCGACATTAAAAAAAAAAAAAAAGGGTGTATGGTGTGGTACTGAAAATATTTGTGACTTATACATACACTCATCTCTGAAGCGTGGCTCTGCATTAGGTCCAACTCTTCCAAACGTCCTGATGATCTCCATGTGCAAAGAGTGCTGATCTTGGTACTGAGGGTCTTCCAGGAATGATGCCAGCTGCATTTTCACACGCTCTAGCAGCTGTACAGAGAGTATTTGCATGGAATTTGAGAGGTTTGTAAAATGATCCTTCAATAAAACTCATAATCTGCATATTAGATAGGTATGTAGTCTAACAATTAGTGTTCAGCTGGAAATAGAGGGGACCGTACCTCTTTTTGTGTGACAGTCTCCATGATGGTGCCAAAGGCGGGAATAGTGGAGATCCTCACTGAACTAATAACAACAGGAAAGCAAGTCAACGCTATTTATTGTTGCTGTATCCCTCTTTCAGGCGATTTACAAATTCCTCATCGCGTGTCATCAGAACTGACTCAAATATTATCTGCAAAAAGATCCACTGCAAAACGCTTGAAACCAGTCTTGCTCCAGTTAAACCCCATTAAAACAACTTGGACAGCTGCTGATATGTCACCAGCAGGGAGGCAGCAACAAGGTTCCCTCCACCACTATGAGGTCTTCAAACAGTGCAGAAAACTGCTTTCAATACTGAGGTTAACAATGTATTCTTGCACATTTTTCTATTCTAGTGGCACATTGAGTCTGCAGTAAACAGTCATCCTAAAACCGCAAAGACTGAGGACTACTTCAGTTAACACATATTGGACATTTTGCCCAAATGCAGTGATTACATAGTAATGACACGTTGGTGCCCACAGTTATGACACAGCTGGTTATTTTCTTGCCAGTTCAAGCGCTGCAATCTGTCCGACTTCTTACATGACCAGGAACGTTTAAACTAAATCTACTGTAAGTGAAAACCACATGATTTTTCACCGGCACAGATACTTCACTAAGAGCTTGGGTTGGGCTTTACTAACGGCTTTGGTGACCTACAGTAACAAATTTATCTTGACCTGATCATTTGCAGTAGTGATTATCTGATTATAATTGATCTACTGAGTTCAATTAGAGACAATGTGGCTACAACTAAGATGAGGTTAAAGAAACTGCAGCACTTTCAACACTTTCATCAATTAACACACTAAAACAGTTACCTTTTGCAGATAATATGTGACCCAAATCTTAATTTGACATGTGTCTAGAAACAAATAAATAATTAGATATACAAATTGTGTTCAAAATAACAGCAGCATGTTTCAAAAAGTGAAGTAAAGGTCAAAATCCTCTTAATAGCTTTTATTTCCATACATGCAAATGTACTGGGAACACTGCACATTGTATTCCAAGTCAAAACATGAAGATAAATGTGATCAAATTTGTTATTATTTGACAGAAAAAGAAGAAAAATGAATCTTTGGCTCTTGAAAAAATAGCAGTCTGCATTTTTTTAACAGACTCAAACTGTATAAACTTGGAAATGTTTGAAGATTTGACCAGGTTATTCCATCAATGGATTTTTTTTACTTCTCTGATGGAACGGGCATATTCCAAGAGGACAATGCCAGGATTCAGCGGGCTCAAATTGTGAAAGACTGGTTCAGGGAGCATGAGACATCATTTTCAGACATGGATTGGCCTCCACAGAGTCCAGACCTGAACCCTGTTGAGAATCTTTGGGATGTGCTGGAGGAGGCTCTACCATCATCAATGCAAGATCTTGGTGAAAAATTAATGCAACACTGGATGGAAATACATTTTGTGACATTGCAGAAACTTAAAGTGTATAACCTTTTTTTTGGTGGCGACTTTTTTTTTTTTTTTGGCCAGGCAGTGTATTTAGTTGTATAACAGCTGTTTTTGAGAACTGCTTCACATCTGTGTTCATGGAGTTGACCAGCTTCTGTCACCTGTGAGCAGGTATTCCAGTCCAGGACCATTGAACTACCTTCCACAGTTCCTCTGCATTTCTAGGTTTTTCCTCTGAAACAGCATTTTTGATGTCACTCCACAGGTTTTCTATTGGATCCAGGTCCAGGGATTGGGCTTTATAATGTTGATCTTGTTGGTCTGGAACCAAGATGCTGTTCTCTTACTGGTGTGTTTGGTGGTCCATTGTCTTGTTAAAAAACACATTTCAAGGGTTTCTCCATTTCAGCATATGTAAACATGACCTCTTCAAGTATTTTGATGTATTCAAACTGATCCATGCTCCGTGGTATGTGATAAATAGGCTCAACAACATAGTATGAGAAACATCCCCATATCATGATACTTGCTCCACCATGCTTTACTGTCTTCAGTGTACTGTGGCTTGATTTCAGTGTTTGGGGGTCGTCTGACAAACTATCTGCGGCCCCCAGACCCAAGAAGAACAATCTTGCTTTCATCCGTCCACAAAATGTTACTCCATTTCTCTTTAGACCAGTCAGTGTGTTCTTTGGCAAATTGTAACCTCTTCAGTATCTGTCATGTTTTGCAGGGGCTTCTCGCCGATGGCTTGGCTCCACATAGGTGTCTTTTTAATTGTTACAGTATTCTGTGATAACTTTAGTCTTTGCCTTTCTGACTCTTCTTTGATGGTAGTTTTCTGTTTTCTTCCAGGTCTTTCTGGTTTTGGTTGCCATTTTAAAGCATTTAAAGATCATTTTAGCTGAGCAGCCAGTTATTTTCTGCACTCCTTTATGCGTTTTCCCCTCGCCAATCAACTTTTTAATCAAAGTTCTTATTAACGAT
This sequence comes from Hirundichthys speculiger, assembly GCA_018398805.1. Taxonomy (NCBI): domain Eukaryota; kingdom Metazoa; phylum Chordata; class Actinopteri; order Beloniformes; family Exocoetidae; genus Hirundichthys; species Hirundichthys speculiger. The sequence goes on along the minus strand of JAGFBZ010002532.1, from coordinate 1,065,352 downwards.
GTCTGGGATGACTCAAAATTTCAGAGAAATGCACTTCATCCAGCACGTTCAACGTCTGAAGCCTTCTTCTTTGAATAAGGGTCACTTGTTTGACACCTGTTTTTTCACAGATTGAAAGATTTTACCAGCTAAACCAATGATTTTGGGCTTGATTCCCTTTTTGAAACCCACTGCTATTATTTTGAACACAACTATATATCATTAAGAGATAATTTAATTCCTAATTTGGTCATTAAAATACTAAAGCGTTGGTGAAAGCAACCGATTATGATCAATGACTGAAATTGATTGGTATTCATTAAGCAAGGTTAATGGGGTGTTAGGGCAATGTTAGACAATCATTCCAATGTGAGTAGGACCAGAAAGACTCAAAAAATACACAAAATAATCTGGGGATTATTGGAGAAAAAGACTAGTCTCTACTGTGTACATTACCAGGACACCTTAGCTCTAATTATTTTTGACTTCACATAAAGTGCAGATTGTTAACACAGCATGATCTGAGGGATATCAAGTCAGGAGATTAATCATTACTACAGTTTCTTCTACTGTACACTGGAGTTCAGCATGGCAGGTTTAAAACAACACACTGTAAAGACGCAGCCCACAAAATGACAGTGTTTTCAGAGAGGTTTTCTTGTGTCGATTGACTCACAATTCAGGCCCACTGCACAGAGTTATAAGGGCTGGAGCCGCTCGGCGGTCTACTAATGCTTCACTCATGCCTCGGAGAACCAACTGCAAACCCACCATACAGCAGGATGAGAGTGGGAGAGGTACGGTGGGAGACGGAGGAAAGGGAGAGGTGAAAGTGAGAGGTAAAGATCGAGGAGATAGAAGAGACAGAGCGAAAGAGGGGAATAAAAAAAACACAGGGTGGCAGGATAACTGGAGAGATGGGGTAAAGATAACCAACCACTAGCTAGTGAGTCCAAAGAACTGGCCCTGCTTCAACAACGAGGGATGGGGGGAGGAGGAGGAGGAGGAGGAGGAGATGGGTTACAGATAAACATGCAGGAACCGTGCAGTTGTCAGGTGTGAATCATATGCATTCAATCTGGTCAGTGTTGTAGACTGATGAGGTGATGACCGCTGGCAGTTAGTGAGTTAGTGTTGCAGACTGATGATGCAGACATGCACAATATTAGTGTGAACAGTGGTTGCGCACAAGAACCACCCTAGCACAGCCTAAACCTTAACAGGAGCCACTACAAACTACAACGAGAAATCATTCAATTTTTCAAGACAATAAATAACATGATGTGATGATTTGTCTGAACAGTTTGTTTTCCACTGAAGTTGCTCCTCATAGGTTCAGATTTGTTCTAGAGTGATAGTTCTCAGGCAGCAGAGAGAAGGGGGAGAGAGACGCGGCGCGGTTTATTGTTGTCGTTGTTCCACTTACATTTCAGGGTCGGAGGACAGTGTGATGAGAGCCGGCACCACTCTCTGAGCTACCAGCGTCTCATTCACCCCCTTCACCAGCAGCTGATCGGATTGGACAGAGCCAGCCGTGATGTCACATACGTGGGCGGGGCATTGGGACAAGAGCGAGCAACACCGCCAATAGACAGAGGAAAAACAAAAGAATAAAAAAAAAAAAGCAAAACAAAGAGGAAAGGGGGAAAAGAAAGACAAACACAAAAAAGATAGAAAGAAAGTGATATACAATGAAAATAGCTGCAAGGCACAAAACGGTACTGCATGTATCAAGCATGTGTGTGTTCACACAAATTCACTGATACACACGCACATATGCATTCACAGGTACACGTAAGACAAGGCAAAGCCAGCATGGCTTAACTGCACAAGTACTTCTACGGTAAAGTAAACATACAGCCTGAAGCCTCTTTCCACAGTCTCCAGATCAGATTATTTCATGGAGTTTAAACCCAGAAAATAGTTGAGAGTAAGCCAATTTGATCTGGTATTTGTGGCAGAGACCCCCTTTTCTATTCACAGTCTTAGAAACGGTGTACAACTATACACTATGAAATGGTGACAGTGAGGTGGTTTTGGGGAAGGGAAAGTACTTCACAAAACGGGGACATGAACATAACCCACCACTCCTCCTCCTCTGGGTATACATGAACATAGGCCAGGCTCCACTGTTATGCCTAGATCCTGATTCCAACATTTGACCTGAAGTGTGCACAGATCTCACATCTCTCATGGCCTCGGTCAGGACTTTTGCCATGAGGGACGGACTTTAAACTGTTACAATCAGCTGAATAAAATTACAGAGAGAACAGGGGAGCTATTATCTTCCTTTAAAATAATAGTAATTTTATGTTTCCAAAAGCCCTGAAATACTGAAACAACACCAAATACTCAAAAGAAAACATTTCAGATTAAATTATATGTTCCAGGAACATTAAAAAATGACAGACTCTCAACCCCTCTGACTATTCTGTTCTCAGGTTGCTGACTTCAGTCTCTCTTTGACACGCAGCAGATATTTATGTAGTCATATTTGAGATGAGTGCACAGTGAAAGGTCCAAAGTTAGCTCTTGGACGGTTTAGCTATACAGTTGGAACCAGAATGCTAATAAGCCACATAATTACAGTAATTTCTTACATTCAAAAATAGAATAGCATAGTGTTAAATGCATTTCTAACGGCAGCAGCAAAAGCAAGCAGAGCTAGCACATGTACAGCATATTGTTAGACACGGTAAATAGTATGCAACCTATACTGAAGAAATACTACAGTACGTATAACTGCAGAAGACAACTTAAACTTAATCAAACAGGATAGATATTTAAAATTACTTTGTAACAAACTTAAGCTTAAACAGGCTACCAAAAAAAAAAAAAGAATGACAAATAATGACAATATAGAAAAAGAAATGATTGAATTACCATTTACTTTATCATACTTGTGCAGCACATGCTAGGATGCATTCTGCAGCATAGCTGAGTTCAATTGATTATATAGCTGACTATGAGTGTAAAGATACGAATAAATGCATCAATGGTGCAGTAGAAATCTACACTAGAAGTATGTATTCAACATGCAATCATTGTGCTTTATGCGTCTGTTCTTGTACCTCGAACATCCGTGCAGCAGTGCACCGGACTAGAGCAGACGTATGGACCACGCCGTACCACAGAACAGTGAGCAGCAGTTCATGGTATACTGGGTTTGCTCTGACAAAGACAACAAAAAAAAAAAAGGGGAAATACTGCCTCAACTGACAACCTCATTTTCAAACTGTCAGGAAATTAATCAAGACAAATGAATCTTCATTGCAATAGGCAATGTGTTAATGTATCTGTGTGCATGTCTCACCCTAGCTCTACGAAAGAGGCCTTCAGGCTGTCGAGAGGTGCATGGGAAAGAGACAGGGTCGTCATAACATCTTCCAGGAAACCCACCAACAGCTTACGATCCTCCTCCTTCATAGAGGTGAAAGAATGTTCATGTCATTCACATAAATTCTCACAATGGTCTCCTATTAACTACAAGTATATATACATTCATTCTCCTCAATGTTGTGCTTCAGATAACTTTTTAGTGATTTTGAAATGAGCAGAAGTGAGCCGCCCTGGACATTTTTTGCTGACACATTGTGTTGAAAGTTTACAATAAAGCATTCCTGGGCTCCACTGTGTTTTGCAAGTGCTGCATTATTTTGTAAACCTAAACTAAAAACAAAACTGTGTGGCAAGTTGACTTGTTTTCATATGGACTTTCCCTCACGGTTAATAAACAAAAACCAAAAATACCAAGAATGCAATGCTTTTTGTATCTTTTTACTTATTTCAATACAGGAGACTTGTCCAATATAGTCCAATAAGGATTATTATTACTTATTATGTTATAGACGTAACTAGATATTAATCTGACAACTGCATATTTCCTAGACAGTGGTGGGGGTAGGGGGTGAGTAGCAAAGAGAAAATAGCTATTTATATAGTCATGCAAAAGTTTGCATCCTGTCTTTTAATCCTATTTTTCTATGTAAAAACATCAGAAAAATCATCAGTTTGTACTAAGCAGAAATATAATTTCCTCATATCACAGCTACACCATCTCCATATCCATTACTTTCAATATGACATGTAAAATACATTTCTAGTCAAATGCAAGTAATGTTTAAGAAAGCATCTAGAAATAATGGGACACCTAAATGAAAGCATAGTGGAGGTCACTTACATTACTGAGTTAATGACTTGCACACTAAAACGCATCAAAGCTATGAGACCTGAAACAAAATGCTGTTGATCTCTGAGCCGCTGTTTCGTTACCTGGTTATAACATGTCAGCACTCCAGTAGCATATATGGGGACCGTGGCTTTAGTGAGAATACCATTCCCCGCTGAAGCATCTGACAGAAGGAATATAATTTAATACAAAAATAATGAAAACCAAAGAATTTAGAGAATCAAGATTATACAGGCATATTTTAAAAGATTATACATGGGGGAGAAAAAAAAATCTCTTGGAACTACACACTGCTTTGGCAGTGTTACATCTGTGCCAGACTCATGATTTCACATAAGCTTTTATTATCTACCAAATCAATCAGTTAAAATAAATAAATAAATAAAAATCTATCATAGTATATTCCACATTTCTTGAACCACAAAAAAAAATGTGGTGTCATTATACATTGTATTGGGGTATTTTTACAACAACCAACTGAATTGGCCAATTTTTATATAATGATCATAAAGACTTCAACACTGACAGGCTCTCGGAACAAAACATTTCATAAATGGCCACAATACCAAAGCTAAATCACTTGGCAGCAAAGTGAGACCAAGCACCCCTTTATAACTACAGAAACATGTCTGGAATTAGGAAAAAAAAAAGGAAAAAAAATACAATGAAGGGGAACACCCATAACTGACTCCAAATAGCTTGTTTACATCAATGGTGTCTGCGTCTGAACTCCACCTATCAACATTCTCTTGAGAGAGCTGAGAAAATCTTCTAAATCTGTGTGTAAGTAAAACTGCCCTTACCAACATTCTCTTCAGAGAGTCTGAGAATTTCCTGAAACTGTGGTTTAACCTGAAAAAGGTCATGGAAATAAATAAAACATCAGCACTTGTTAACAATGATATATTTCGTTGTCATAATCGTTGAAAATTTCAAAACACCTTATTGAAATTCATGTACAGTAGAAAATGAATACAATTATAAAGAGTACTTAAATAGTACTAAATCTGAGGGAAACAACTCTCCCTCAGCGGAGTATTTCATGTCGAGAGGTGGCGTGGCTGTACCTTAGTGTTGGTGAAGATTTTGCCAAATGTGCGACAGAACCTCCAGAAGAAGCGGAGAGAATTCATGAACACAGGTTGATGACGTCACATTAATGCGACCCACAATCTCTATTAGCTGAGGCAGGCTGGAGGAAGAGCATCCAGATAGAGATCAGTGTCCAGTTCACACTACATCAGGTATACCCATCTTTATCCATTTCAGTACATTGCTGACTGACTTTATATTGCCGAGACTATATCCTTTTATGTGTGCATTGGTACAGTATATGCATGCACACATATCCTTATATTAACTCATGATGTTGGGAAATATAGCATTTTGCAGTTTCTGTATAAAATGTTGTCGTGAGAAGTCCGCCTCCCATTTGAGGACAACAGCAGATCATACTGCAAATAGCATATAGCTGCCAAAATCTTAGCCTTTTTTTATTACCAAAGCACCATGCAGTCATGCATACACATATTAACTGCAAAAATAAGCTTGTACATATTATAAAACTACTAAAAACTACAATGAGTAATATGCACACACAGTATGTTTACTGACGGACAGGCTCAATAATTCAGTTACGTTAAACTATAGCCAAGGCAGACCATGGAGCACAGGGAGGTGCCAATAACTGCATGAGTGTGGTTGGACATGTCTATAATAAATGTAGGAGAATGAGGAATATAAAATATGTTATGAATATGTTATTGTAAGTCAATGTGATGTCCTCTTAAGTGGTGGAAAAATAATGCTGCGTGTGTACGAATTTCTTACAGTTGGTTGACCACCCATAGCAGGCTTTCCCAGCCTGTTGTTCCTTCATGCTCTAGCTGGTGGTCATAGAGTAGCAGCAGGGAACTTAGCATCTCTCTGCTGCCAATGATGGTAGCCACATCCTGAAGGGGTGAAGCTGGCCTGGGGAACCGGGTCACTGCAGGACCAAGGTGCAAGATCACAGCAGAAACTTAGTAAAATGTATTGCTGAAAGAATGAAAGGACAGCAAACCACTGTCCTAGTAAAACTTGTGTTTGTGTACAAAAGACTGTAAGATGGACTGTAGTCACCCCATAAATACACGTCTCTGTTGCTACTGAGGTGTCTGCTATCTTAGGAAAGTCCCTTGTAAAAAGTGCTCTCTGTTTGTGGTAGTGTGGACAGTCATGCACCTTCTATTGCAGGTATGTCTCCATGAAGCTTGGCTCTGCTGGTGAAAGGTGCATTCTGCAGCACCACAGCAAAACAGGGGAGGGATGAGAGACTGAAGCGCTGACAGAAATATATGTAGCTTGTTTTCATCCAGTCCATGCTCTCCTTGCTGCAGGAAGAAAATATCAATTAGCATGGAAAACAAACCAGAGCAGTTCATTACTGAGTACCAAGACTGTTAAAAAGTCAACACTCACCGCGAGTAGTTTCTCTATACGTGCCAGCAGAGAAGGGATGAGTGCAGTGTAAAGGGTGCCTAGCTCAGTGGTCCAAGCAGCAAAGGCAGGAATGAAGACCTGGTGGACTGCGCTGACCACCCGCTCGGATGGGTCCCCAAGTGACAGCAGCATCAGCTCAAAACCCTACAATGAACAAAGAGAGAAGCATGAACTGTTGATTAACAATGGCATGGTGAGACAGCAAAGGGAAAATGTTAATAAAACCCTACGGCGATGAACGAAAATACAGGGCAAACGCTCTTGTTCGTATTTTAAACAACATACTACAACACATTGGTCTCAAAATCAAACACACCTGGGAGTACTTATCAGAATCATCAATGTAGCCCATGATGATACCCAGACTCTTGACCACAGCCTCCCTGACCATGTCAGCCTTATCCTCAGTAAGCATCTGCTGCAACATGGACAACACCAGGGAGCTGCGGATTTCCTTCTGCAGAGACAAGACGCCGACAGAGGATTTATTTAATTTTGAATTCACTTAGATTAATAGACAGTCCCTTTTTCAATTATATGCAAGATAGCTTCTTACAGGCAGGTAAGGTGCTAAGGCTCCACAGGCCTCAGCCACCAACAATCTCCTTTCTGGATACTTGTGGTTGATCTGCAAAGGACACATTTGGACAAAGACATGTTGAATGTAAAAAGAGGATTATAAATTAAAAGGACAGGAGACATTGACGGGAGCGCAGCCACCATGGAATGGAAACAACTTGAGTATCATCAACATGCTGACCCTGTGGAAACCGCAATTTGTCTGTCTGTGCAGATTCTCAGCCTCCAAACTTCTGGCAGCTGCCGTTACCATGGCAGCAGATTTTGTTTATCGTGAATGTGGTGATACAGGTGGCAATAAAAACAAAGCTGCTATCAAATTTATGTCAGGGACACTCACGGGGTATTGACAACACCGAACGTGTTTCTCACTAGACCTAAGTATCATTTTCTTTTCTTATGGTTCACATTGTTGCATAAGAGCTCTGCCTGTTCCCATACAAAATATTATCTTTATATTGTCAAATAGTTAGGTGGAGCACAAAAAGAAAGAAAACCGCTGTATTGTTTAAAAGTCCCAATCCTGCCTGTTGTACAAATGTGAAAATAATGACTATTTGCATAAAGTGGAAATAGTCTTTCAGAAAGGTAAATAAAAAATAAAATTAAAGTCAGATTATAACAAAAAAGAATGATTTGTTTAGCAAAGGAAAAAGACTCTGTGCCAACAAATACAATTTTACAACTGAACTTGGCGCTCAAGGAAAGGAAAGGAAATATGCAGTTGTTTGATGATATACTGTCCACCATATTAATTCATAATATGACTGGACAGACACAATCAATAACAAATGCGACCTATAGTGTATATGCTGTACCTGTTCCCAGCACTGAGGAAGGAGCTCAGCCTCAACACGGGTCGGACCCACGTGCCTCGCAAATGCAACGCACCCTGTCAAGATCATTTGTCTTTGGAAAAAGACAGAAGCACATACTGCTGGATAAACACATTTCTTAAATCTTTTATCTTAGTAAGATGGTAATATGGGTTAAGAGGTCAATGGCTACATAGATACAAACATACACACCTCTGTTCATCATCTGGCCTCTTAATTAGGTTAAAGAGGATATGGAGGAGCTGGTCCCTCTCTTTAGGCTCTGGGTGAAGGCATGCAGTACACAAGATGAGTGGAATCAACTCCTGATGATGAGAAGGAGACAGAAACAGCTGGCGTCAGATTAAATAATATTGCAAAAGCAGAATGGTTAGAAACATGTAAGGAAAGAACAGTTGGTAGAAATAATTTACACATGTCAATCTACAGAGTAGCAGGAATAGGAAAGAGAGAAGACTTTTATTTAAAAGATTAACTGAAACGTCACAGGGGAAAACACGTACACAGGGGCCACTTTCGAAAAGCCAACAAGAGTCCATCAGCACGTCTGAAAACAGCCTTACCTTGAATACCTAGTTGGTGCTACACATCAACTTATTTGGCTTTGGAGATGCACACAATTAAAACCACATACTGGAGAAGCTTATGAAGAGCATGCACACACCCAGACAAAACTAAATGCTGACAGACATACACATGCCTAATGCACAAGTCCCCCACCTAAATGTGAGCTCTATCACAGAGTTCAGTTAAGAGTTCATTGGCCCTCCAGCCAGAAAGGAGAGCGCTCAGCTGCCCTTGATACAGGGCCTCCATGGCCAAATTGTGGTCAGCCCGACATTCCCGCCACACACACCGAAATTAGAGAGTGCACACAGTTAAAAATATTTTTTTTCAAACTCCTTTTTTTTTTCCAGTAAGATATCATATATTCCTGCCAAGTGCTGGAAGAACATGCAAAACCCCAACACTGAATGGACAAATGGCCTTAACAGAGACTTTTAAAGATAGGCTGTGATGAGTCACCCGCTTCAATGCAGGACAAGTACTCTGAACTCAGTTCCAGGTTGACCAAATTTTAGAAAGGAAAAATACATAAAACATGAATGTATCAACAGCCCATTTTAAGTCTTAAATATAAAAAAAACCTTCAAATAACTGAGTTCAAACAAATGTAGCTGTCACATTCACTGATCTTTTCCCCTGATGTTTCAAAATATCATGAAAGCTTTTCATGAGTCACTTTTTTTTTTTCAGAGTCAGAAGCCGTGGCCTGATAAAACAAATGAAGGAATTCATAAAGAGCGCACATCTGAAAAGCCAAAAACCATGCTGACCCTGTTCTATTTTGGTGTGAACCCCAGTGTTTCTGATGCAAGGACTCCTTCAGAAAGTTAAACATCTGACCAGTCCTGGGTAAACATTGTGGGCAGGTAGAGAGGACAGAACGACGCCAGGATGCAGGGGCAGCGGGCCCGATGCCTCCCCTCAAAGAAAGATCCTGACTCACTGATGCCAAGGGACCAGCATGTAGAGCAATGAGTCGGTTAGTTCTCACTTAAAATGTGAGCTATTTTAATATGTAGTTGAACCTGGCACAGACACCCACACAAATACACACTGATGCCTTTTTTTTATAGCAGCACTATGAGGCTGGCATTTGAGTCATTTAAACCTTCGAGTTGAATTTGTCAGAAACTAGTAGTTTCTGTGAGCCCAGACGGTTCACCTTGAATGATCGTTAGGTCAAAATTTTAAACGGTCCAGAACCTGACGTCTGCAAAACTAATGGCATCCCCACTGTTCTCATATGTAACTTAATACTCTAGAGGATTTAGCCCCTAACTGCCCGTTTATTCTTCTCGGGTAAATGACTTGTATACAGGATGCCTCTGTTACCTTAAAGCTTCCAAAGTGCTTCCATTGTTGTTGTATCACCAAACACATATGCAGGTACTGGAGCTTCCAAGCAGGCACTGGCCTGCCTTTGGAAGGCCCTTGGAGGTTCAGCTTTTTGCCCAGGAACACTTCCTAGTCCCTTCGTATTGAGCCTGCTTGTGGCCACTGAGTGGTTTGTGTTCAAATTCACCAAATGTACTCATGAATGCAGTACTAAAGTATATCTGTCATGTGTCACCAGTTTTAATAAAAAGTATGTGCTCCTTTTTTCCCATTAATTAATTAAAGATCACAGTTAATCAGGCCAGTAGAAACAAAGGAAGCCAGTTATTACAGTGTGCACTTACACTCTATCATATGATACAACTTGGAGAACCTTAACATAACTTTTTATGGATTTGAGAATATATCATTGTCATGAATGACCACAAATTAAGTTTTTTTTTTTTTTGGGGGGGGTACAAAGAATATAAATATAATAACAGCATTAGAGTGCAGCCCTGAGTCTTGAAGAAAACCCCGTTTAATGATTTACAGGCTCTGATAATTCAAGCAGGTGGCAGCCAGTCTCAATCTATCGTCCTAACGTTTCGAGTCAAACACCTTTTGTTCTTAAGTGGGTGTCAAATTCAGACAACTGAAAGGTGTGCCTCCAGGCCTGTGGTGTTGAGAAAGCTTTAAGTTGCAAGACGGAGGTGAGCGCAGCTGTAGGTGTATGGGTGCACACCGTCATGGTCACTGCGTCTGAATCTAACGGACACAGTGCAAAGTCCACAGCAATGAAGAGAGACCCCAAGGCCTTAGGGTTCTGTTGCTGCAGGTTGTTTACTTTGATTCAGTAAAGAGATTAAGTTCCCCATAACGGCCTCCGGCTGATTATGACTATAAAACCAGGGCGATATGCAAAGCAGCCCAACCGAGTTAGTCTAAACACACTTACCAGACTGTCGATTTTCTGTCTTATCAAGTTTCAACACTTCACAAAATTCAGGCACATAGTATTTATGTACACACGGACACACCCACACAACACAAATCGCATGCAAGCAGTTAAGTGTTGACAGACCACCTGTGCAGGTGTCTGCATTTTATCTTACAAGGAGCAATATCTTGTTAATGCTTAATCTGTTTTAAAATCTTATCCCTTTTCTCCTTCCCTCTCTTGATGGGATTAACATACAGCGCTTAAAAAACAAAATGAAGTGTTTGGCAGAGTTAATGTGAGAAAGCTTGTTTACATTTAGTCAAGTTAACAGAAATGACAGCAGTCCACAACAACAGCTTAAAAATATCGGTTTCAGAAACACTGCATTATCCTATTTGTAAACTGGCTTCAAGAAGGTTATGAGAGTAATTAAAACCACTCCAAAATCTCTACTATTTAGACAATTAAAAGATTAAAGCTGCAGCAAATAAAACAAGCAAGGTTACAGTCAGCAAAGGAGAGAAAATATACACTGAAATAACTAGCATACAGAACACCCTGACCCATTTGAAGCTAAAACTGCTCAACTCAGGCTATTGTTGCATATTATTTCAAATTTTGATTAAGTGCCAATTTTCTTTCAAGACAGCATACCAGACATTTACAGAAAAAGAAATCCCCCAGCCCATGTCAGCAGTTATAGCTTATGTAGCTGGTTATTCGTTTAAGATCTAAAGGTCATGTCAGAACCATGCAGATGACTGCGTGAAAGACTCACCTGGCAAAGATGTGCAACCATTCTCTAGAAGAGAGGCATGCATGAGAGTGAGAGAATGAGTGAGACGAAAAGAAAGGTAGAAAATAAAACCAGAGAAGGCATAAGGGCAGCAAATGTGAGTGGGTGACAAAAAACTGCAAAGGAGAAACAAGGTTGAATGGTGGCCAGCGTAAAAAGAAGGTTAAATCCCTCATAAATAGATAAGATACAAATCAGCAGCGGATTTGCAGGTTTAAACAAGTTTGCTTATTCTTGTTACTATAATTTTGAAACCAAACGTTATACAGATTTTGAGACAGAGGGACACAATTCTAAAAAGGAAACAAGGATAGAGGTGCTTTGTGCAGCTTTATGATATCTGAGACATTTGTAGACTATTAAACAACTACACAAACCAGTTAAGACTCCCAACAAGAACATCCAAACAGTGTGCTTCAACACGTTCCATCTAAACAGGATTTTGGGAATACCTTGAGGCCAAACCAAGAAAAGGGTGGTGCTTTTTTCTAAAATTCTTTCTGACAAAGCAAAAGATGAAATGGGTGAATCATCAACAGAAGACAGAAATGTGTCTGTGACAGTTAAAGTCTGACTAAAGTTGATAAATAAAAGCGGTATTTGCTGTTGAAAATGAAAATATTAGCTGCAGGAAATCATAATCTATGATTTGAAAAGATATCAGAATTAAATAAGCAGATAAATAATAAATCTGCACAAAGCACCTTTACCCCTAAAATACTTGAAGGTGGATTAGAACTGGCTCCCATATACTACAAAATTGTACATGATCATGTTCTTTGTACCTCTCTCCAAATTTTCACCCTGCTTTGCCTTGCTGTTTTGTGTGTATCTATCAGACATTCAGACAAGATGCCTGTGATGATGACAATAATGAAGGAGGTACAGGGTAGAAAGGAAGAAAAGCAGAAAAAGCAGCAGAAGTGAGGTTACCTCTCGTTTAGCAAGAAGAACGTTGGGGACGATGTGAGGGAGACAGCGGCCCAGCATGAGCATGACACTCTCCTCGCTGTCTGCTATACGAGACACCTGGCAACAAGAGGGATTTTATATACCGCTGTTGTTGCAGCCTTTACATGCATAGATTTAATTTCTGTCATTTTGTAGCGCTGACCTCTACTCCGAGACGGCTGTCTGAGCACATTCTGCAGAAGGACAGTAAGGCTTGCTGGAAGGCTGGGGATAATTTCCTGGAACACCAAAACCAGAGATGAGAGGCAGTCATTACTGTACGGTATGCAACATTTACTCTGAACTCCAGAAGAACTTTGGAGATTGCTCGAACCACTGAGTGACAGAGGACTGCACTGCTCATGCTGCCAGAAAGCTCAACACTGCCTCATCCTCTTGTAACTGCATTGCATTTCAGAGTAAAAGAAAGAGGCTCTACACAGATTGTGCATAGACAAACTTTTTTTTTTTCTTTTTATGGCATATGTCTTCTATAACTGTACACAAATCTGACGTCCTAAAAGGATAAATCTACAATATTCAACAGAAGACAACAGGAAAACACGGTATTCAGTTGAAAAGCATTCACTGGTACTTAGAGGAATACGTTTACAGTAGCGTGAGTCAGACACAGGTAAGAAATGCTGACAAATGAAGAAAAAAAATATATACTGAAGTAACATAAAAGTGTAAATACTTGGAAAAAAAACTCAAGAGGACAGCTGTTTTTTGAGCATCATGACAACAAAGACTAACAACTACCTCCATCTGGTGGTTCTTTCTAGCAACTGCACAGCGAAGGGCAACAGGGCTTTAGTGCGTGTGGGATAAACTTTTTTTTTTGTACTTTACTACCTGCATGTACTCTGATAATATGATTATACAACAGAACCTGTCACGGTTTTTATGATGGTAACAGAAAATCCATGCATACTGGGAAGGAAATTATGACTGTCTGGTTATCATGTCACATGAATTAATGCTGCCTCCTTATGAAAGATGTACAAACACAAAGTCGCACAATATAAATGAGCTCCCATACCCAGATTTCCACTCACCTGTTCGGCTGATCAAACTGGACACATGGCTGACTCTTTATCTTGCTGCAGGACTGTATGTGGGATTGTGATGCATTCTGAGCAGAGGGAGGGTCTAGATCATTTTTAGCCTCTGAAACCCCTCGGATGTCAAGATACTGGCCGTTATCTACAGGAGGCTGAGGGCAAAACTAGACAAAGTTAGGACTAGTGTTTCAAAATACCTGTACAATAGAGTGTGCTAAATCTATATTTTTGTTAATCGCTGTTTTTATACACATTTCAAGAAACTGGTCCTATTAATCTTGTCTACTAACTGATAACACTATCTGTGCACTACATATTCAAAGTGACCACATACCACAGAGGGAGGGTCAGAGGAGCATGTGCGGTGGTAGAAGAAGAGTGATTAGGTGAATTCTGGGAGCCTGGGTCCAATGAGGTCGGAGGTGGAGAGGAGACGGTTCTCTTCAGTGTGTGAATCTCACTGTGAGGTAGATGAAATAAAATAGCTCATCAAAATAAATTTAAAAATATATCTACTAACTGTGAAACAGAAAAATAGTTAAGTTAACGTTTTTTTCCTCCAAGCATTATCTTAAATAGGTGTTAGAAACAGCTCATTAAATGGCCTCAATAATTCCTATTAATCCTGATGATGATGCACGATAACTATCGGGCCGATAACTATCAGGCCAATAACAGGAAATTATGACGTCATCCCGATAGGTCCGATATCATGATGAATAGCCCCGATAACATATATATTTTTGTCAACATGGCAGTGCCTCGCTCCCTCTGAGCCTTGAATGACCGGCAGTGAATGTTATGTTCAAGTGATGTCGGCATAATCAGAAAAACGATTTCTAAGTAAGGAAAATCAGGAATACCCCCTCATGCCAGAGAACAACTTAACTCGGTCATCATTTATCGTTATTATATTATTATTATTATTTCTGTCTGTTTTTTATTTAAAAGAAAAAAAAAAAAAAAAAAGAGAGAGAGAGAGCCCCTACTTCATTGAATTTCCCTTTATGGGATAAATAAAGTATTTTTCATTTCATTTCATTTTTCATTTTCATTTTGGTAGTTGCTGACTTGAATTGATATTCACAGTATTTTCCCACATGTTACACATAAAAAAAGAAAAACCAAAAGCCGAAAGAACGACTAGCAAACAAGGGAATGGAGGAATTTACGTTACACCTTGAATGCAGCATTGTGGAACAGTGCGCTAATAAAAACAAACAAACATGGCGGTGATGGTGTAGAACTTTGTTAAAGTTTCAGAGGAAGATAGTTCGCTGGTTATTTGTGACAAATGCTCCAAGCGAAAGAGGGAAAAATAGCACAAGTTTTAATACGTCAAACCCCATCAGCCACCTGAAACATTCCATGGAGTTTTGAAATCGCGCTAACGTGAGCAAACGTGAGCAAACGTGAGCAAGCCAGCAGCAAGTCAACCCTTCTTATTTTTTCTATATCAGTAAGTAATGCAGCTTATTTAAGTTGAGATATCAAATAGGTTTGTTTGATAGCTTTATGAAAATGTTTGAGAGGCTTGACAATAGTTTTTCATTGTAAAAAAATAAATATCTGTTCATTTAAAGAGTCAAAACGGTTTTTGGTTTTGTTCATAGTCTTGATGTAATGATCTTAGGTATATGTGTGTGTTATCGGGTATCGGTATCGACCTTTAGGAGCTGAAAGTTATCGGTTATCGGTATCGGTTTGAAAAAACAGTTATCGTGCATCCCTAACGGTAATTAGAAATTCTACAATAGAAAAAAGCAGGGCTTCCACTGTGATTTCATGCAGCAGTGGTACTTTAAAATGCAGGTTTCTTTTGGTAAAAATAATGATAGTAATTTGGAATAAAAATGCAAATAAACTTTTAAATCTACCCTTGTGTGTAAATGTTCTTGACAGAGGAACACGCATCTGTATGAATAAAGGAAACCCTGTCAACATGACGTTATGCTGCATCTCAGCAAGTCTGACATTCAGACTAGTGTATGAGCAAAAGCATGCACTCATGCACCTACCTCTGCAGTTTCTTGATCTGCTCAGCTAGGCTCTGCTTCTCACTGTTGAGAAGGCGAAGCTGATACTCCAACTCTTGCACGACTTCCGTTTGTTGCTATCAAAGAAAAATAAAAAGTGTTACAACTTCCAAAGATTTGGTGTTCAGAAATGTTAATCTCAGATTTTCCCATCTAGCTATTTAGGTCTTGAATCAGTGTGAATAAAGAGGTGGCAATCGAGATTTTCTTTTCTTTTTTTTTTTTTTTAAATCATCAATCCGATTCTGTGGATTGCTTCCACTACTCTGTAGTAAGGAGTCAAATGTTCAGGGTGTAAAGGGAAACTGCTGCCTCTCAGTACCTGAGTCTCAAACCCAGATATTATTGGAATAAATATGACAAAACGATTTATTTAATAAAGACACTATTTTCATTTTCACAAGGGTTTAATGAGTTAAACAGTTACTTAAATTAATAGGTTTCAGCATTGTGCAGGCATGCCCAATGATTGCCTGTTTGATATCAACACAAATACATCACAACATAGCAGGTCACTTAGTTTTGAATGAAATAGTGACTCAGTGCGCAGTTGAGTTCAAAACAATCTGTTCAGCTTTTGAGCAAGTTGAAAAACTTCACTACAACCCAGTTAATAAACACAAACATTTCTTGCATTTACATCCACTCTGGATCCTCTCTGAAGATAAAACTACAGCTGAAATATAAAAAAGCATTTAAAATATATGAAACAAATTACAATACACAGAGCAGAGGTGACTAATAGGTGGACTGCGATCCAGGTCCAGAACCAGAAACGGTCCTTACGGACCCGAACCTACATCCAAAACAAAAGGTTACGATTTACAACCTGATGGGACATTTGTATTTTAACCAAGACAGCTTCTGCAGTCTCTACGGTCGAGGTTTAGTGGCTGAGGAAACACACAGACCAATGTGAGTTCACCCTTCTCATTTAATACCACTCAGCTAATCCAGTCTGTCCATCCAGGCAGTAAACAGAGCAACTTTACAGTGCAGACAGGAGAAAGTTTGAGGCAAGTTACACATGAAAAAGACAATAGAAAGAAAAAGAAAGATGGCGATACATGTGGAGAGAACAAAGGCAGAGATAAATATGACTGTGACACAGAAAGCTGAGAAAAAGACAGGTGAGATGGAGAAAAGGACAGAAAAATAAGGAAGAAATGGCACTCTGAAAAAAAAAGATGAAGGTGGACAGCAAAGATTGAACATGGACAGACTCATTTCTGTTCATACTTTCCAGTCATTTCAATACACCAGAATGTCTGATATTATGTTCAGAAATTGTGGCACTTATTAAAAGTGCCCATGTAAAATGTTATTATGAGGCAAAACATAAAGGTTTGGAACAAACATACCAACTCAAATCTGTAGTGAGTAAATAGAAAATGAGTAGTCTAAGAACCTAAGATGACCAGTCCAAGATCCTGAGCCACACATTTACTGTCCCACCACAAGCTCATGAATGTTCTCTCAGAACTGCTTGGACTTGGGGTCAACACACAAAAATAAAAACATTCACTGATGAGATGATGGTTGTCAATGAATACATGAGTGCAGTAGCTGAAATACTACTACAGGGAAAACAAAGATAAAATAAAGCAAATGCCCACATCAGCTTCATCTGCCACAAATAAATGAGAGAACATTACACATCGACAGTCATACATATATGTTCAGTTCTGTTACACGACAATAAATACTGTCAAAATGTTTTTGAACTGTAGTGAATTAATTTGATATGACAGTGAGGTATTCATTACATGCAGATGTTGATACAACTAACAAAACACTAAATAGACATTATGACCTTCAGGATCATTGCTTTAAGACATTTTCTCAAGCTGGACTTCTTTAAATTCTAACTGAATACCCCTGATCGTTCATAGACACAGTCAGTCAGCAAGAGAAGCAGCTCGTCCAAAACAGAGGAAACCTAATAAGGAAACACACCCTCCAATCCTGGATGTCTCCACCAAGACAGAGACAAAACACCATGCACTTGTGTGTGTGCAGGGGAGGATGACACCAAGTTAAGAGTCATCTTTAAGTTAAATGAAGCTTTCTCCTCCACTGACCCTACCGTGGCTGCGCTCAAATTACTATTACTGTCCCCCAGAGACTGGATTGAGGGTTGTGAATATGACTGTAAGAAGCTGAAGAAGATTTTAGTTCGACACCGGTGATGCAATATATATACAAAAAGGATGACAGGTTAGAATGCCACACACCTGCTGTGATAGGTCAGGCTTCAATGGAAGCTCTTGAGTGATGCAGTTTGCTGACACGCCGCCCGAGTCCACTCCCACTGACACGTCAACCATGTCCCGCGGTGACGGGAGCGTGCTGCCACAATTCCTGTAGAGCTGCAGCAGGTCAGGAGGTTTGGGGATGTTGAGGCCAACATCATCCCATAACTCAAAGTCCTAGAAATAAACAAAACAGAAGAAAAAAAACTGAACAGTTAACCTAAAGAACTGAACTTAGTTAAGGTCACCAGAATCAGAGCACTCTTTGCTTCAAGTCTACTTCCTTTTCTTCCCTTAGGATTCAACAAATTGTATATTGAAAAAGTGACAGTAAGAAAAAGGTGTTACCTGATCATCGTTTTCATCAGAGAAAGTAATAGATGAGAGCTTGTATTCATTTTTTAATAAATATTCATTCACAAGGAAGTTTAAGGCTCTTTTCTCCAGTGGACGTATGGGCTCCTGAGGTAGGAAAGAAAAAACAAAAACAAAAGACACAATGTAAAGCAGTTCACTCAGGCCTGACAGGTTATGGCCTCACATGGGAACTGAAGAAGTACATCTAATCTCTTTCTTCATTTTAATAAGAGAAAAAATTTCCCACCTGAATTTCAGGGTTTGACTTGAAGTTTTTTCTCTCCTGAGATGGTACTTCACTCTCTGAGAAATTGAGAGAGCGTTAGATGTTTGAATGGGAACTGAGCATCATTCATCTTAAGTATTCTCACACTCACAAAAATAGAGAAAGCTACAACAAAAAAGGGTTCAGGTGGAGAAAGAGTTAAAAGTACGCCACACCTGCTGCCTGAGTCAAGTTGGCGCGCAGAGCCTGAATGGTCTCCTTTGCTTTCCGTAGCTCAAACTCCAGCACTGGACAGGAAATGACAACACACACACAGGAAGTGGATCCAACCAAAGACAGGGAACAAACAAAACAAAGATGGCTGTGAAAAACTAAAAGATGACACAAAAGATCAAAAGTAATAAAGCAAAACCAAAAAAGGTGGCATGCAGATCATGGATTTAAAATAAATAAATAAATAGAACGCATGCAGCAGAGGGTCATGGTCGCTCGATGTTTGTTTGATAGGTGTGTGTAATGCAGTGAGACACATCTCCTGCCCTTGTTTGCCTCCCATTTATAGGCACTAAAATTAAATAAATGGGGGTCAAAATTTACCTTTTACTGTAGCTGAGGTATGCAGATCAACTCAAATTGAAATCCCTCCTAGATAATACAAGAGCTGTCTGACACAGGTTTTTTTTTTGTTTGTTTGTTTGTTTTTTCTTTTTCCCCCAGCAAATGCCTCTCTAATAAGAAATTAATGATTTGGTTTCAAGCCACTCAAAGGGACAGCTACTGCTCAGTGAACTGACCCTATAAAACCAGTTAATTCTTAGCAGTAACACAGAGTTAGAAGTTACATTCTTATTTTAGAAGCCCCCCCCCCCCATTATTAGGAAAAAATAAAATCAAATATGGTCCATAACAACACAAGCAAGCTGTTTCTGACATCTTACATAACCAGAAGCAGCAGGTGCTTGGCTAAAACTGTCAATTTGACAACTGAAATTTGATTTCACAAAATCTTGCGACACAGTAGAGTAAAACACACGTAGAAAGTAATAAGCAATGGAGCTGGGGAACAATGTTGCATAGCCGTGCACTGAAAACCTGCTTCTTGGGTCTAACTATATTGTCACAAAAACTGAAGATACAGGACGATGGTGAAAAAGGTGCTGTACTGAGTTCCATACTTTAGAGCCTGGCACACAAAGCACAAAAGGTAAGTGCAAATCTACATACCAGTGTTTGATAATAGTCCAAGATATATCTTACTGTATTCACTTGGTCATTTTCTGTTTGTACTTTAAGTAATATAAAATGCTATATTTCTGCCCAAGAAAACATCATGAACACACGAGCACCCATTTTCACTCTATAACCTTTCTAGCAGATCAAGAGTGCACAGGTTGCAATCGCAACAAAATGGAAAACCAAGAACTGAATAAAGGGGAAGAAGAATAAACAAACAAAATAAAGAAAGAAAAGAAATAGCAAAAAGCTAGTCTGGATGGAGAGTGACTTGTCCAGAATTTCACTGGGGTTTGATCAACGTCAGGAGAAAGCCAGAAAACCCAGAGTCAGACAGCTGGGGGGCAGGGATCTTGGCAAGAAGAACAGATTGAGGGGGATGACAATAGGGATGGTTGGAAAGTGAACAGCGGACGAGGGAAGGTGCCAATTTGGTAGACGAAAAAAATGCATGTGAATAGAAGACACTTTAAAAAGATGCATATTTTGTTCTATAGATGTAGCAAAACCGACATCTCTGCTGCATGCTTTTAACTGTTTTATACCCATTAATGCAATATTGTGCCCATTTTTCATCAGCTGATAAAAGCCCCAAACCATATGTAAACCATTCTTATGTCAACATGTTAAGTGTATCTGCATTCAACACTTAAGAATTAGACCTTTTCTATGCTTTTCTATAATCAAAAATGTGTAGATAACTACACAAATCTGGTAATG
The DNA here is from genome assembly GCA_018398805.1 of Hirundichthys speculiger. Lineage (NCBI taxonomy): Eukaryota > Metazoa > Chordata > Actinopteri > Beloniformes > Exocoetidae > Hirundichthys > Hirundichthys speculiger. The sequence goes on along the minus strand of JAGFBZ010002532.1, from coordinate 1,044,829 downwards.
CATGTTTACCACTGTATTTTATGGTATAGTGACAACGGCTAAAAAATAATGTCTTCAGTTCAGCAATAAAGAAATAGACACATCAAATCGAGACTAATTGTGGGTAAAATGAATATTGTCTTCATGACAAGACTAACAGACTATTTTGTTTTTCTTCATTCAGAGGCCTAAAATAAAAACAAAAAAAAACCTCATAATGCATCTAAAAACGATCAACCAGCTCACATTTGAGCAACTGTTCATAAAACTAACATTATGTGATGATGGAGCGTATTTGACTAAACCTATCGAATGGTGTGTGACGACAGAGCCACAGAGGAATGGGAGTGTGATTTTGAAGAATGCTGAGACAGATGCTGTACCAAAAATACCACTGGCTGACACCACAGTGGGACAGATGATAGAAGGCACAATCACCTCCATCAAGGAGGCAAAAGAAACACACTGTATGTCTGAAAGTGGAATATTTAAATGAAATACAGATTAGGATACATTTTTTTAATTTGACAGCATACCCTCTTTAAACCATGCCAGTGTCATGTCTGAATGAAGACCCTTGAGCTTTTTCACAACATTTTACGATGGGGGTCTGACAAGTTGCTTCCATCCACAGCTGTTTTACACAACCACTGCACATGTGCTAACATGTTCTTATGGTACTATGGTGAACTGATTGCACTGATACAGCACTTTTATAGTTTTCTTCACCACTGAAAGTGTTTTTCCAAGCCACATTCACCCACTCCCACGCACATTCATGCAGCACTTTCTTAGTCTATAACGTTTTGGTTTTTTGGTCTTATACTGGAAGCAGGCACACAGAAAGCAATGTGAGGCTTGGTTACCGTTTCATTTATCTTGATTAAACAAAATGACAAATGTCATGAGAAAAGTGTCACTCTCTGAAGACTTCAGTGATGTACTATACAGTGTTTCCGCTAGGTTTACAGCCTTGGAGGGGGTGGGGGTCAGGCGGTAGGGAGCAATCTGTGGGATGGGGGGGGGGGGCACTGACACAAATACTTAAAGGAATCATAGAATTCATGTGTTTCTTTTAATGGCAGCAGCAGCAAGTATAACACAATGTATTTATTAAACACCACCACCCTTTTAAATGTATAATTCTAGAAAGAACAAGACGTGGTGAAAGATAGATTTTTAAATGAGGAGACTCCCGTGCAACTGTCACGTAGACCTCGAAACCTCCGGGATAAACTCGTAATTTCTTACGAGTCCAGTGTAAAACCGGACCACGCCGCTTCCCACGTTCTGCGGGACTTCGGCTTTCGGCTTTAAATGTGATAGCTGATTGCTTAAAATAGTGATAGCTTAAACGCAGATATTTCTGTCTGCTGGCCTGACATATTTACTGATGTGTGCCCGCTGTCTACCGGTGGAAGTGTGCCCACATCACACAATACTGAAAGCAGAGGATTGTAAACACACGATCCTATGTAGAGACGGAAATGACATGCTATGTGTAAGTAAGATAAATAACATGAGGCTATTTTGTTTGTCTAATAAAAGAACAAGCTATACACTTAACTTGACCGTCTTGGGGGGCTGGGGTGGGGTGCTGTTGACCCCAACGTCTGAAAAGGGCTTATGTATTAAGAAATAATATCAATAGAGGAATGTTAAACCATAGCAGAACAAAACACTGCCATTCTTAAATTACTGTTGGGAGTCATTGATGCAGTTTTCAAGTATTATTTTGCTTGTTTCTATAGAACTCTCCCCATTAGGCATCATCATTTCTCCTCGTATTTCCCCAAAGTAAGCAAGCCGTCTTTCTTGGAGCCCTGACTGTACGGTTAACCTTACCTGCCAGCCGTTCGTCTGACTCTCGGTTGCCGTCATCCGAGTACCGTGCAAAGTCTAGAGAGTCCAAGGTGCTAATGCTGCCGGCGCGATCTGAACAGAGACAGATACAGAGGAAGAGCAGTGAGATAATAATACAGTTCATATGCAGTAATATATCAAATATTTCCACAAATCACAAAACGTACAAATGTGGCCAAGCATCAGAAACAAAGCTACATCTGAAGGGAGATGAGTGATAGGGATAAACGGTTAAAGGTGCACATTCGTACACCAACATTTAAGTTGATCAAGGTTCTGCTAACCTTCTGCTTCCCAACCATGAAGAGGTCCTGTATTAGGGATTTGACCTCTGGATTCTTGACCAGTTAAAAAAATTTTTTTTTTTTACTTAAAACTCCACTAAGCTTAGACTTTAAAGCAGATCAAATCTTTGGAAACTGAGATGCAGAATTACACTTCAGGCAAAAATATAATTTTCTCACTAGTCAAGGGGGGGAAACTAATTAATGAAAAATGCTAACTTCGTTCAACTTCATAGAAATCCCCTTTCTGGCCAAACATCATTGAAACACAGCATAGAAACAGAGAAAGCACTGTTTCATCCTCTGACCAGATAAATAACCATACTCATGCTCATATTTCACCGCGTTAAGTTGTGCCTGGTGATTTTAATCAGGGGTGTTGGTTTTCTTTCCACTGCAGGCAAGAATGAGATTGACCTTTTCATTTTCAGATACGTAGATTACAGCAGAAGGTCAAACCAAAGGTACTGTAGCACCGCTGGCCTGGATGGCACTTTGAAGCGAAGCTAAAGACTGCAAACGGTGAATAATGAAGAAGAAAAAAAAATGTTAAAGTCAGTGCTGGTGCTACTGTCAGAGAAATTGCCCATCTTGTAAAATTATAATACCAATGTTAATTTACTAGATGCCAAAAAAAGTTAAATGAACTTCAATTAGCACACAAGTAAATACAAGACTATTTCTCTTTTTACATTTCTTTTTGCCAAATATAAAATTTTAAACCATAAAAGAAAAAAAAGATATGATATATAAAAAGTGTGTGTGTGTGTGTGTATACAATAGATTTGTTTACTCTGTGTGTGTATCACATGTTCAAATGTATGACCATGCAGCCCCCCCTCAGTCCTGTGACCATGCAGTAGAAGAGTTGCTTTCAACTATACTGGTCTTTCTGCAGAGCGCGCTCATATGTCTTTCCCCCCCGATCATGTCTGAACATTTCAGCTGCGTATGTCTATAATCCATTCAGTAAAACTGTGAACTATCTTTTTTTTTAAATATATTTCGGTATATGCATCAACAAAAGGTAAATTTAGAAGCACATCAGGTAAATCGGTACATGCGTGGTTGACCTTTAGTTTTTGTTTGCACAGAAACGAAAGGTCAACAAACTAGTAATGAGACCGAAGAGATCATTTAGAGTCCACCGGGAGGTAAATGAATATAGACGTGGAACAAAAAGATTAAAGAATCTTTTAAAAGACTGGGCACAAATACAAGAAACGAGAAAATGGTTTACCAGGAGCAAGCCAATAAGCTCATTTAACTGAAGTAAGGGATGTTTTGGCAAGACTAACATAGTTTATAATGTGTTATGAAAACAGGAGTGGAACACAAATGAGGACAGAAATTGTACGCACATTTGTATTTCAAGATCAAGATTAGAAAATGTATTTGAAAGGATAACATTTAATCCTATAACTCTTTTGTTGTATTTAGTATCAGCCCAATCTAACACACACCAATACTTCATGTTGCAATAGTGCACAACTGCTAAGATGTGTACACACAGGACCCAGCCCAGTCAGAACTTGCACAAATCTAACTGCATTTTCTGACACACACACACACTTTAAGTCAGAATTATGAACAGGCAGCCAGTCAGAAGCAGTCCAAAATTACATGAAGCGTTGTTGGTGCTCAGACAACATTATTAATCACCTCTTCATACAACACCAACTCCCTGCCCCCCTCCCTAGATACAAAAAAGAAAAGGAAGGCCAGAGAGACCATTGAAGACAAGGCCAACTCAAAACTTGAAACACACACACAAAAATGCCTGGAAAAACACCTGTTAATTTTGATTGCTATTGATTTTCATGTGATGACATCTGATTTCTTAAATAATTAACACGACTGCCATAGTGTCTGTCATCTCACCAAGCAGCTACCTGACTGTCCAGTGATCAAGGAAGAGAGCGCCTCCCTGATGCAAATTAGCAAAGTGGTGGGAGATGCCTTGCTTTGTCATGTGCCCCAGAGCAACAGTTGCAACACTGTGACTGCACATCTAAACCACATTCAAGTCATTATAGCTAACAGGACACAGGCTGTGTATTCAAAATGATCTTAGCTCTTACATGAGTGGTTTGTCAGGTGATTATTTCTGCTAATATTTTGCTTTTATATAACATAGTATATATTAATATTTTACTTCACTTTAAGGAATTAAAACCCTTGATATTTATGAATAATGTAATTAAAGCATTACTTGTAGCATTATATGGCTCACTCAAAGCTAGACCAATCAAACTATCATCAGAGGATGCCTTATTTATTTTTTTGTGTGTCATCTTGGTGATATGCTACACCAATAACATTATTTTTTCAACACATTTTGGAGTTATAACATAGTCAAACAAAGTTAGTTCAGGCACACTAAGTACCACTGAAAATAACTGCATATAAATAACAAACGAGACACACATTCAGTTTTGGCTTCACTACAGGAGCACTGCAGAAAAAAACAACAACAATTGTTTTAAATGTATGTAATAACATAGGATATAAAATTGTTATCTGTTATTACACACATGCACACACCGTGTGTGTTAATTAAATTTTCTAGTCAGGAGCACAAGTACCGCAACGTTTATCTGGAAATTCCTTATCAGTTTTATCACTGACCAGGAGAACATAAAATGAGGAGAGGAGGGGTTTTCTGCTGCCTTTCATATCTACTCTACAACCTCCAGTTTCCTGCTGCTGTTCAAAAATTATCAACTGCAAAAAATGAACCAGAGCCATGTTTCAAAACTTATCTGAGTGCATCCTTATGGGAAAAAAAATTGCATGTAATGTGTCTGTGCCAACCATATTAATAATAATTGATTAGCAGATTTGGTGTGGTGAACACACAACTTCCTTGGCATAGAGGACACACAGATTCCCTCAAGCATTATTCCCCACTCCAACGTACATCACATTAAGCCTAATGTTTGTTTGTTTTTGTTTTCTAAGTAACAGTTTTAAAATCAAATGTGGACCACTATATTTTCTTATAGAGGTCTAAGGTACCTTTTATTTACTTGAAGTAAGCCATGCTGCAATTCCTCAAGAGTCAAGACCTTAATGAAATGTCTGTGACATGGTTTGGTCAAAGTGCCAGGGGAACAGTACAATGGTTCCTTTTTCAACCAAGAATTTACACACTTCTTCTTAGCAACTAGCTTTATGCCGTGGAGTGAGCCACTCAACTCTATCCGACTCCTCGCTTCCAGCTGTGTCTGCCTAATTTGAGATCTGTTCAGTCACAGGCTGTAAGGAGGACAGTCTGAAATGAATGACCAGAATTATCCTTCACAGCGACTAAAAACTGTGAGAAATTTCCAGTTGACACTGAAAAATCACATTCTTCTGCCAGATTCGACACATAGTAAAGGCATTTTCTTTTCTTAACTAGAAGTTTTATGTCCAGGAGGCACATCACACCCAGAGACGTGATGAAACCCTTTGTCATCAAGCTCCAAATAAAAATAATGGTAGGCGGTGTGTATATATTAATCTATAAATAATCTACTGCAACAGCTTCTACAGTTAAGAACATAAGTAATTTTTTTCTCCAAGAAAACAACATAACTGATCTTTTTAGGGAACCCATTTTTAAGTGCAGCATATTAAAACATATGTCAGTCAGATTTAAATCACATGCTATTCTTCATCAGAATTATATAATAGAAATGTGCATTTACCTCCCTATTCTGTGCTCTTCTATGCATTTAGTTCATTTCATTTATGCCAAAAGGGAATGCCTTTTTTTCATTTTATTTTAGGTACATGTTTGGTGTGACTACACTGTGTTTTCCTATGTAAATTAGGCCCACAAGGGCAGTTTTACCACTTATACCCCCTTCAATCAAAAGACCCCATGCTACTCTTCTGCAGCCTTTATTTGTGGGTTGGGCTGTGGCCATGGTTTTCATTTGCATGGCATGTGTTTATGGACCTAGACTCTCTAGCCATCATGTGCTGTTTATTCTGTAAAAAACTCTTAGAGGTGAATGGAGGCAGACATCTGCCCTTCAACTGTAACCCATATACATATTTTGTCTTTTTGGTTTGCTACAGAACAATGTAGCACTTCACAAGTAACAATACTCTTAAGCCAGACACTGACGCTTGAAAACCCCTCAAGAAGGTATAATATCCTGTTGTGAAAATGTATGTAGTGTAAATGACTATAATGAAGCAAAATAGGACGTTCAAGCATCATTCACAATAATGACCTGCCACTTCTCCTTCTCTAGCCAACCCTACAGAACCCCTGACCTCTCCTTGGCCTGAGGAAAGGGGTGTGTTGTGGCCAAGTCGCATCTCTGTAGTGATTCCACGTTTGGTCTGTTCTGTCTGCCATGACAAATGACCCACAGAACCCGTTAGATGTCTGCGGCCCGCGCGGCAGAGCAAACTGATATCTCAGGATCAATTGACTTTACAAAAACACCGTACAGGCTAACGTTAGCTAGCTAACTGGTGGATTCTTTGTATTGCCAGCACTGAGGACAGAGCGAGCAAAGTTGCAGATACTTGTAGCATCGGGTGCAGCTAACGTCACTTACTCAGTGGTCCTCCAGGTCCGAGGACCTGGTCTTTGGCAGGTGGAGTGCCGCTCTGCCGTTCGAAGTTGCCAGGGTTGGAGAAATAATCCCTGAGCCGCGGAAGCTCCCTACCTGCTTCCAACAGTTCAGTGTGAAACTCCAAGGCCGTTAGAATGTATTGGTCCCGTAAAAGCTGAGCAGCAATTACATCCACAGACACCCGCGTCTCGGTGCTGCCTGGCATAGCGGGGGTGGCCGCGGCCGACACCGGGATGCCCTCAGCGCTCGGGCTCGTACGGTTGCTAGACAGCAGGAGCGTCGGAGGCTCGGTTTCTGCAGGCTGAGAGAAAGGGTTGCCTGGCGGTGGCCCTGGCGCCCCCTCGCTTGGGCTTCTCTCCGTGTCAACTGTTTCATTTGGACGCCGCTCGGCTTCTTCTTCAGAATCACTGAGATTAAACGGGTTGACCGACGCCATTTTTTCCACTATAAAGATTTTTAGCGATCTATACTAGCTAGGCTAATCAGACCTGCTTCTTCCTGAATGGATAGTGGTTTAGATGGCTTTTACAAGGGAAAGGAATGCCAGCTTATGATTGGCTAAATAGAAGGATGTTACTCCCAAAGCCCGCCCCTTTCTTGGAATAATTGAAAATAATTGGATATTTCTGAGGTAACTGGGCAGGGCACGTTTGACAGCTGACAGTTTATGCTAGCTCCTAGTTATAGTTGTGAAAATAAAGAAAGGATCTTGATTAATAACAGTGTAAAAAGAAACTGTAATGAAATACGTTACAAACTGAAAATAATACCAACAAAAAAAAACATGTCAGGTTAATTTTTTTCTAACATCGACAGAGAAACTGCTGAGGAAAATAAATAAATGTAGTTTAACTGCACTACCCACAATCCACTCGTACAGCACATGCGCCAACAATCAACGTCAAAGTCACAACAAGGAAGTAAACGCTGGTGGTGCTGCATTTCTTGTAGTAATCTAATTAGAAAGAGAGACAGTTGGTTTTATGAAAGCACCCATTTATAGATACGGAGCTCTAGTTTCGAACAGCAGAGCCTCAGTCTACCAGGATCTTTGAATATATAGTGATTCGTGTACAAAGATAGGTTTATCGTTTTAATAGAAAATTGCTGGATACAGTAGCAGCAGATAGTTTCGCTCTGCCATTCATTCTTTAACAAGACAGTATGCCACCTTTTTAAGTTCAAGTCCCGTTGACTACAAGCAAGTAAGACGACTTTTTTTTTTTCCATGATTCAAACTTTCACATGCTAAAATGCTGGTAGTTTGCCGGCACAAGAGAGACAATCAAAATGTTCCGAAATTACTTTCTTCTTTTTTGTTTGTTTTTTGCGCACTGGCTAATGGCATATGGTGAACGGATTAGTTTGTCCTTAAGCAGCCTTTCCATGGCATACTTTGGCTTAATGAATGCTATTCTTAAACTAATATCTCCTTAATTTGATCTAACTTCTTAATCTTGTATCTAAAGCCAGACTATTCGTTTTTACTTCCATGCTTTTTTAATTTGCTCTTTGTGTATTTGTTGTCTTATTTTAGCCTCACATCAACATCTCCTCTCCTCCATCTGAAGAATTCCTCGTGATCAGTTTTAAGAGACAGTGTAGTTTTGACACTAAAAATGAGGACGATCACCTTTTTCCTGGTTGGACTGACAGTCCACGTGGTCTTCTTCCTGTCTATCTTTGACATCTACTTCACATCACCATTAGTTCATGGCATGACACCCCAGTCCACACCGCTGGAACCCCCTGCCTCCAGACTGGTTCTATTTGTGGCAGATGGCCTGAGAGCGGACAGTCTTTTCACCCTACTCCCCGATGGCTCACCTAGAACTCCATACCTGAGGTTAGGAAACAGATCCAGAGAAGTGAGCATAGACGTGCATGCTTTACATTGTATTTAATATTCTAATAATATAAACAGTATTATTTCTACTGGGTCTTTTACCATACCTGTTTGTGTATTCGTGTTTCTTTTTCCCAATATCAGGAGTGTAATAGAGGACACTGGTACCTGGGGTGTGTCACATACACGTGTTCCTACTGAGTCTCGACCTGGTCATGTTGCTCTCATCGCAGGCTTTTATGAAGACGTTAGTGCAGTCGCTAAAGGTAGGCGAATATTATGATTTTTTGTGTTTTTGTGTACAGAATATGTCACTGGAATGATCAAAATGAATTAGGATTTTTTTCTCTCTTTAGTTTCTGCATTTGTGTTTGTGTGATTTTAACATTGTGGCTCTCGGTGATTTTTTTTTTTTCTGATTTTTTTCAGGCTGGAAGGAGAATCCTGTTGAGTTTGATTCAGTCTTTAATGAGAGCAGATACACCTGGTGTTGGGGAAGCCCTGATATCCTGCCAATGTTTGCAAAAGGTACACAAGCACACACATGCTCACACACTCTCACAGACATCACAAACCGCACTATTATAAAGAAGAAAAGGATCACAGATAATATATCCATTTATTTATGATTTTATCTCTTCTAATTTCCTCACCTTGTGAAATGTTGTGATTATATCACTCCAGCAGACCCTCATGACACAGAATATGATATAAAAGGGTAGAGAAAATGTATGGACAGATGTAATTATATGAGAATATCATTGAGCATAAATTAATCCAAAAAGGAAAAAAGAAATGAATTCACTGTTCCTGGTGTTTTCAGGTGCTAGTGGAGATCATGTGCAAACCCACACATATCCAGCAGAGGAGGAGGACTTTGCCTCTACAGATGCCTCCAGGCTGGACAGCTGGGTGTTCTCTCAAGTCAAAGTACGTTCTTGGAAATAATAACAACAAAGATTCCTGTTTTGATTAATCTATTGACCGATTAGGTTTCCAAAAAAAGTGTTTTTAAAAAAGTACAACACAATGGACATCTTCTATCTGCCATATCCTTGTATTTTGGTTTTTAAATAATTAATTCTCTTGTGGCCGAATGTCAAGTCTCTTTTAATTATCACTGGAACTATGACCTCAATAAGCTTTATTGGACAATAAACTCTATTAGAAAATAGCACATTATCTATCTATGATCTATTATCTATTAGAAAATAGCACTGGATTCTCTTGGTATTATGGGTGAGATTTTTCATACTTATTGCAAAAATAAAGCCAACAATACTTCTCTGTGACAGTCTTTCTTTAGGTCAGCAAAGTCTAACTCCACTCTGAAGTCACATCTACGTGAGGATAAGAATATCTTCTTCCTGCATCTGTTGGGTATCGACACAAATGGTCATGCTCACAGACCAATGTCGCAGTGAGTTGCTTTCTTTGGATTTGTCCTCTTCCTTCATTGCCTTTGGCAACAATTTTATTTACATTCTCTCTTACTGTACTCTTTAAGAACAACATATTTCTACAGGACAACATTCACTGATGGGTGGACAGCTCATTTCTTGTCTTTTTTTGCAGGGAATACCTGGACAATATTGGTCTGGTAGACATGGGTGTAGCTGAGCTTGTGTCTGTTGTAGAAGAGTTCTTTGGTTACGATGGCAAAACAGCCTATGTGTTTACCTCTGATCACGGCATGACAAACTGGGGTAAGACTTTTGTTTGTGTGTGTATAGTATCTTTCCTATCTTCTAGAGCAGTGGTTCCCAAAGTGGGGGTCGGGACCCCCCGGGGGGTCGCGGGACGCCGTGGGGTGGGTCGCGAAATGATTTCCATAAATCTTTTTTTTTTTTTATAAATCTAATAAATAAAAAAAAAAAAAATACAGAAAAATTCAGCCATAGTTGTAAAAATTATGAAACATGGTAGTTAAAATTAAAATAAAACTACAGATTTTCTTCCTGAGGTGATTAAGACAGATTAACATAGCATCATTTGCAGGTGTCAGGTTACGGCTCCACAGTAAACATCACAAAGCGGATGCTTTAATACCATTAACATTAAAGTAATGTTAAAGTTAAGTTGCACATGACAGTAATACTGTGCACTCACGTTACATAGATATTATTTTGACTGAGGTATTCTGCTTTTATCAAACAGTCAATTTCTATATGTAAAATCATAACAGGCTGCTCTGTTCTTTTGTGTTGTCGTTAAGCCCTTTGTGCGTATGGCCTGTGCGCACATTTATTTTTCAGTCACATCCGGGGATAGTGGGGGTAGTCTCGTTATTTTTCGCGGGTTGAAAAGTTTGGGAACCCCTGTTCTAGAGGGAAAAAAAACAAAAACAAAGAAAGAAACATATGAATCCACTGTAGTTTTGCATTTTGATATATCTCTATTTATGTGCCTCTAGGTTCCCACGGTGCAGGGCATCCCTCTGAAACGCTAACGCCTTTAGTGGTGTGGGGAGCTGGAGTTAATAATGCCCAGCGAGTGACAGAACCTCAGACTTATGAAGATAACTACCTACAAGGTACTCCAAAACATTTATTTTAGACCCAGCTTTTACACTATCTGTCTTATTTGGTTAACGCTGTCCTTATGTGTTCCGTTGTTTCTCAGAGTGGAAATTGGAGCAGGTTCGTAGAGTTGATGTCAATCAGGTAATAATCACAACAAAGGAACTTTGCAACAGTATGTTATAAATGATGATCACTAATATCCCACATGTACAAACTCTTTGCCATTTGGGATCTATTTTTTTTAATAAGTATAGGGTCTCATTTCATCACTATGCTGATAATATACACATGTACACGCCCGCAAAGATAAAAAGTAAGGTTCACTGCAACTCCTGCTTGACTGTCTAAAAGACTTTAACATGGTTGTCTTCAAATTTTCTGAGTCTTAATGAAAAAGACAGATGTGAGGTGTAGCTCAGATACTCTCTTGTCATCTTCAATTCAAATATGATATGTTATCAAGCTTCTTTCCGCTGAGGCTTATTTATAAAGCAGTGGCCAAGCTCTTAAAGACATGGTGAGAGTGATAAATGCTTTGATAACATCACGCCTTGATTACAGCAATGCCTTGTATGTAGGTATGGAACACTCCTCCATCTGCAGCTGCTCGCCTTTTAAGCAGCAGGAGGAAAAGGGACCACATCACACCATCTCTTCACTGGCTCCCTGGTCAATTTAGGGTTGCTTTTAAAACTTCATTATTAGCTTTTAAAGCTCTGAATTGGGCCTTCTACCACCTTATTTGACCAAGATGCATCATGACCATGCTCCAGCCAGGGCTTTAAGGTCATCTAATCAACTGCTTTTAGAAGTACCCAGCAAAAGATTTAAAAAGGGGTGATCAAGCTTTTGGGGTCGCTGCACTTAAATAATGGAACGGACTTCCAACCTCAAATAAGATCTGCACCCTCTGTAGGACTTTTTAGATAATTATTGAAGACACATCTTTCCTCTTTCCTCATCTTTTTGATTAAGGTTGGAATGTCCCAGCAGTCTATATCAGTTTACCTGGTTTTATCATTTTAATATTTTAATTTATTGTTTTATTTTTTTTACATTAGATTTTGTTTCAATTTAGTATTATTTTATAATGTATAATGTTTTTTCCTGTTTTTTTTTTTTTCTGTGAAGCACCTTGTTTTAAATGTGCTAAATGAATAAAGCTGGCTGACTTGACTCGATTTGTAAAGCTCATATATTTTTACTTTTCTTTTTTCAGGCAGACATTGCTCCACTCATGGCTTCTCTCATTGGTTTACCCTTTCCCGTTAACTCTGTGGTGGGTCAGAGAATTAACTATAGACGAGTGCAATATTCCAGTTGTACGTAACCATTCCAGTGTATTTTCTGTTTTCAAAAAAGAATTTCATAAATACACTGAAGTGGTTGAAAAACTGTTTAACAAACAAAGTTGCTTGCAATGTTCTATTAGTTTCACAATCCAAATTTATCAGTATACTGAAAGTCTGTATACATTTCTATGTCTGTTCAGGGTGTGTTACCTCTCCTCTACCTTAACAACAGTGAGCAGTTCAAGGCAGAGAGCATATACACCAATGCTATCCAAGTGCTGGAGCAGTTCAAGGTCAGTAACTCAGGAAAGTCATTTAAGCCAGGTTAAGATATGTTTTGAAAACCTTGTGACTTTATGTTTGATAATTGATTAGCTTTGTATGTCATGATTATATTATCTCATTTATTACACCATGCGGTTGTACAGTGCCTGAGCTTAATTTCTATCTATATATTCTGTAGATGAAAATGAGCCAGAAAAAGGAGACAACCTTATCTTTTCTCTTCACCCCATACCAGTAAGTGCAATAAATGAATGAATGACTTTTACTAACCGCAAATGAGTCAAGAACGTACATTTACTTTGCATGTCACATTTAGTTTAGAGGCAGTAAATTCAACGATATACTTATCATAACTTTAGTGAGGATACCTTTTTAAAATTTCTGAAATAACCTTCGACAGTGTTTTCAGAGGAGGGTTAAGCTGTAAGTGAAAGCAGCTTTTTTTGATTGTGGAATGTGCGCAGGCAAATAATTCTCCCTTAGTCAGTTAGTATATTCAAGATTTCAAAATTTAAAAAACATTTTACAGCATCCATCTGTACTGGTTTCTTTCTTTGTTTTTCCAGACCTCTGACTGAGCCAAAACAAGCAGAATTCACCCACAAGGCGCGAATACTAATTCAACTAGAAAAGTACAGTGACGCTGTAAGTATCAACCTGCATCTGATTAGTAAATTAACACCTGAAAATCAGAATTTAGGCCAAATTGAGATTGGTTTTATTTACCCTAAGACATCAAATTTATGTTTGTACACAAGGCTTATAGCTACAAACATTGACAAGGATTAGTGACAGAGGCTTTAGCAATCTAGTGTGTAAATAATGTTCCAGTTGATGGATTTTGTTCCATTTTCTCCTTGTCATATTTGTTTTTACTGAAGCGTTGCATTTGATCTTCCCTCTTGTGCCCCCTCACAGATTTCACTGTGCCAGTCGTTGATATCCCTCTCTCTGGAAGGCCTAGTCTACTACCACACCTATGACAGGTTCTTTCTGGGTTGCAGTGTGGTGCTGGGATTTGTAGGCTGGACCTCGTATGTCATCTTAGTCATACTGAAGACTCACGCCAGCCTCAACAGACATCCTAACCTCACTAAACAGGTTGGGACAGCAGAGAGCTGTGTCAAAAATACTTTTCACCTAAAACAAGTCGATGAAACTTGAATGTCCTGCTCTGTTGAAATTCCTCCTCTTTGTGTGCAGATTGCCGAGCCTCAGCGTGGCGAGGTTGTTGCATGGGTGTGGGAGTGGCCATCACAGTGTTCCTGCTTATCCAAAGAAGCCCTTTTACTTACTATATTTACTGCTTGCTGCCCATCCCTGTATGGTACTCTGTTTTTATAGAGTGAGTAATAAACAGTTTTTAAGAAGAATGTGAATTAGATAACAAGAGGATGTACATCTGCAAACATACATCATTTGATGTACCCACAAAATATGCTTGGTTCTGACATTGAATGCTCTGAGAATCATGGTGCAGTGAGAAAGTTTGTACCAAAATACAAAGATTACAAAGGTGAATTTTTTTTCTTTTTTTTTCCCATTTGCATCACAGTTACTTGGATGCATCCCTGGCAAAAGTGTAGTAGGACATCCTTTTGAAAGGATGCTGTTATCCTTTTTTTCCTCTCTTTTATTACAGAAAAAGTGATATTTTTTTATGATCTATTTTAGGTCTGGAGCTCTTACAGATTTGATTCGGTCAGCCCCCTCTCTGCCACTGTTGAAATGTTTTGGCTATTTTGTGCTGGTTATATTTGGGATCGAACTGCTGGTAGGAATCTTTAAATCGATTGTTTTTTCCCATGCTTAGTCAAAAATGTATATATATATATTTTTTTTTTAGTTAACAGGAGCAAAATCAGTCGTTTGCATTTGTCTGATCGCACAACTAATTCCTCACCAGTGTGTGGGGGTGTTCATCATTTGGGCTCACTGTAACCTGGAGCACTGTTTGCCTTTGCTGCCCCCAGGTGGTGAGTTTCTTCAATCGCGCCATGCTGACCGTGGGGCTGGTTGTCCTCTCTCTGTGGCCTCTTCTGTCAGGACTTTTTGGCAAAGCCAAGGTAATTGTGTTACAGATAAGTCACACTACTCTTAACTTCCAGTTTTTTCTCCCCCCCCGTTGTCTATGGAAATAGGGCATCACCGGGGAGTTTGTTAGAACGACAGTTGAGTTTTAAATAAAGGAGAAATGAACACACACCCAAAACAAATCCTTGATTCTGATTACAAAAATGTATTTTGAATTAAAACTGTTATCAGTTATTCTTATTTTCAAACAAGTAATGCAATGATTTATCCGCATGAAAATTCTTAAAATAATTTATTTTTCTTGAACCTCTACTCTATCATAAAGAAATGTATTAAATATAGATTAGATGAGATTACATTAGACCACAGAGCCAATTAGACAGGAGATAATAATAGTAAAAAAAAAAAAAAAAAAGGGAATAAAAAGCAGTGATTGAATAAATTTAAATATACATTCACACACCAGGTTTTTGACACAGTGCACAAGATAAATATAAATCCATACATCCTTCTGTTAAGTTCTGCTTATTCAAATTCAGGGCAAAAGCTTAAGCCAAAAAGGTCCACACCTCCCTCTTCCCTGCCACCTCTTCCAGCTCCTCTGGGGAATTATCAAGGCGTTTCCTCGTGTCTGCCCGGGGCCTCCATCCACATGGACATGCCCGAAACACATTCCTAGGAAGATGTGCAAAACAACCCAACTGGCTCCTGTCTCAAGGAGAGTCTAGTGACCCTACTTTAGAAATGCTCCATGTCCACAAAGCACATATGTGCCATTTGGATGAACTCCCATGCTTCCTCCAGGACCCTCGCAGGAATATAGATCTGGTCCCGTGTTCCACGGCCAGGACAGGCAGCACAGTAGTGCAGAGGTTAGCACTGACACTGCACAGCATGAAGGTTCAGTTGGATCTCAGTTCAGCCGTGTCTGCGTTGGTTTTCCCCTGGTGCCCAAGTTTCCTCCCACCCCAAAAACATGTTCAGGCTAACTGATGATACTAAATCCCACGTAGGCTTCATGTACATTAACCATAATGTAATTTGATTAGGAGGGACCCTGCTGCTGTGGTGCTTTTAACTACCTCACTGACCTCAGTCCCAGTATTGGGAAAGCCTATTCCTGTCTTTTCCATGGAAGACAGGGGTATGAGAATATCCTTGAACTATTCCTTCCAGGCCTGACTACAAACCCCCATTGAGGTCAACAGCACCCCACATTCACTGTACACAGTGTTGGCGAAGTACTGCTTTCCTCGACCGACGATTTTCCAGAATCTTCTCTGGGTCAATCAAAAGTCACTTTACACGGCCTCACCAAACTCCTCCCTCATCTGAGTTTTTTCCCTCAGCAAACCACCAAGGCTGCGCCCCACATGGCCAGCTGGTGCCTGACAGCTGAGATGACATCACACACTGCCATGCTCAAACAACGACTTTGATGTTGTATTCAGAATATCCACTCATGCCTGTAGAGTGCAATATTTAGTGGATATAGAGTACATCCACATTAATATGTTTTCATTTCAGAATGTTTAACCTTTTTCATACACTCTACTCTGGGGAATTAGACCCTCAAAAACAGGAATTTTAAACTGCTGCAGATCCAAGTTTGTCAACAGAGCTGTTTCCGCCAAATGTGGATGGGCTAAAATGGAAACATTTGGAAACATAGCAGTCAAATCAGCTTTGGATTTTTTTTTTTTTTTCTTTAATGCATATAAATGGATTCTTATGATCAGGACCAAAAATGGTTGTTTTAGAACTGTAGTAGTTGAGAATCTAAAATGGTAAGATAACTTCTAATACTATCCATGCACTCCCTGTGAAGTTTCTTTTATTTCGTTTCTTTTGCTCGTTCTTCCTTCCATCTGTTGTAGTACTAGCTGTCTGCTCTCTTGTTGATCATTAACTGTACTGCAATTTACATATTTTTATGTAAAGTTTCCAGTAGAAGAAACAAATTAAACAAATTCCATCTCTCTGGTTACCTCCAGCAGACTAACAGTAGCTGTAATATGTGCGGTGTGCACTATGTCATTTCTAAAACAGGCTGTGAGGTTATGTGGCCTGAAGATGCTTCTGCAATAGACTCTATCTAATCACCTCAGAGTATGAGCAGGGCCGTTTCTAGTCACCTTGGGCGCCCTAGGCAAGAGTGAGCATGGGGGCCCTCCATGAGCATGGCGTGTTTTTTGGTGCCCAAAAACACCAAGAAGATCATTCAATCCAAAAATCTTTTATTTTAAATAACAGAAGTGCACAATAATGTAAGGACACTTAAAATACAATATAACATAACAAACACAACTGAAATGTGCAAAGTTTGACAAAAATGCAATAAGCAAAAAATATCAAGCAAAAAATTAAAAAGTTAAAATAAATAAATAGTTAGTGGTATTTGGTTCCATATCCACGTCCTGGTGGAAATTGTTTTTAAAACCTTTGCTTGCGGGCCTTGGCCTGTGCAAATGAAGTGATGATGTCTTCCATGTCCAAAGAACGTGTCACATCACGTTCTATTGAGATCAGTGCCAGTCCTGTCAGACTGGGACAAAGTGGCATCACAACTTTTTTTTTAATAATGTCAGCTTATACAACTTTGAACTTACCACTTTCCGGTTTTCTTTTTTCTTCATCTTCTTGTTTTTTTTTCTTTTTGTGTGCCTGATGATATGCTCGCTTCATTTTTCTTGTATCGAGTTTGAAGCACCGCAGAAAGCCGGCCACGGGCAGTCAGGGCCCCATTAGGGGGGTTCCAAACGTGTCGCTGCAGTCTCTATGGAGGTTTCAGGTTGTGTCATTGATATGGATTGATATTGGCTGCGTCTCAGGGGTCCCTTAACACACGAGGCAGTGACAGCTAGTGGGGGCCCTATGCAAGGGGGTTGCAGTGTCTAAAGGAGTTCAGTCATTTTGTCATTGACAAAAGGACCAATGTCACCGCTGTCCTGGGGCCCCTTCCAGCTCGTGGCCCTAGGCAATTGCCTAGTACAGTGGTGCGCAAACTGTGGTATGCGTACCACCAGTGGTACACGGGGGAACATCAGGACTTTCCACATTTTCACTTTTTTAAATTTTTTTTATTAAATTGGAAACATACGATGCATCATAAATAAGTTTCAAACAAAAATTAGGTAACAATATATAACCACAATAAGAAATAAACATCTCTCCTGTGAATTTAAAGCTAATTGAGAAGGCATATATGGCTATATTTTAAAAGTGGTCATCATAGTGGTACTCAGAGAGGAAACTCATTGACTATGAAGGTGGATGATTAGATATACTGACCACAGCACAGGACTCTGTTATTTTACATTTCTCAACATAAAATGAAAGTCTGAAAATTTGCAGGTCACACTCAAGTGAGTAGTTTAAAAAAAAAAAAAAAAAAAGAAACCTAACTAATTGGCTCAACCTTGGCCTCAGTCCGGAGCTCTGTAATCTGCATGATGTGTTACACAGAGTATACTTTATGTGCAAATTTACATTCATGACATCTCACATCTCATAAAAGGCACCCTCCATGAGGAGAGGGGCAAGTGGAGTCAAGTGACTCCACTTGCTGATGAGAGCTGATAAGATGGTGATGAAAAGCGAGCTGTAGTTCTGTAATCCTTTTGTATTTTTGCCAAATCATGCGACAGACATTTCACCAAAACCTCGGGAAATTGTGTCAGAATGTAAAGAAGGAAATGATGAGAATTTTAACTTCTCAGTTTGTCTTTACTGTAGCACTTAATGTTGCTAACTTAAAAAAAAAAAAATCCAATGACTCATGAGCAACTGTCTCAACTCAGTCACAGTTTAGTAGCTTGTAATTAATTTGTGTGAAGTCCAAATGAAATCCAAATTTCTACAGATTTCACTTCCCTAACATATTTAAATGTTAAACGTTTTTAACATTTATACTGATATTTGAAAAAAGTTTGTTTCACTGCAGCCTATTGTTAAATTTGAAGTCCCTTTACACTTTTAAAACTTTCCAAAATAAACTTACAAAATTCCTGAAATCAAAAGAAATTCTTACTCAAATGCTGCCTCAAGTAAAAACAGAGATTCTCATAGTATTAGTATTAGTATTAGTATTAGTATTAGGCCACATTCCTTGACTGTATGCACAGTGTTTTCTTGGAAAATATCAAATATGTGGTCAAACGTTGCCTTGAGAAACAAAAGTCCAGGGCTTTAATTTCTGAGTTTAAATTCTTCTTGCCATCTGTATAATCTATCCATGTGTTTATTTTTTTTTTTAAAGTGCCGACCAAGTGAAACAAATTCTCACAATATACTTGGATCTCAGTCATTACCACTTCGAGTTACATCTGCTTTTCTTTCTGTGCAGTTTCGTTCATTGAGCTGGTTTCTGGGCTGTCTATGTTTGGCTGCTTTCCCGTTGATGCCGGTTGTGGGCAGAGAGCCTAACTTACACCTGGTGTGAGTAATTCCTTCATTTGATTACATGTAACACAATAGCTAAAACAAAGAAATGATATTCAGGATCAAGTCAGTTACAAGGAACTATTTCACTTCACGTTACTTAGGAAACATCAAAACCAAATGATCATGGTGAGACTTGGGCTACCATGAATCAGACAGGAAATCAAGATCTTATTATTAATACTAATGTTTTTTCAGTGACACTGTAGATCAGGGGTGACCCATTTCACTGACCAAAAGTAAAAAAAAAAAAAATGATATGATAAATTATTGTTTATCAAAGATAGTTTCTAATTTAGTGAAATGAAATTGAGCATTTTATCTCTGTATCATTTAACTACACAATACTGAACAAAAATAATGAACTACTAATTAAAAGCTGTGGCTTTAAACAACATCCGTGCACATACATTACGGTCTACGATCCTAACATCCCTTTTAAAATCACTAACATGGAACGTTTTTATGCTCAGGACTTGTGCAGGTCTGCTCACGCTTTTCACGTCAGCCTGTTATCTCTGGTCGTCATGGCAGAGGACACCACTGCACCTTGGAGACAGAGAGCAGATTTTTATACAAGTAACTACTACAGCGCATGTCATGATTCATCTGTGTTTTTTTGCTGGTGGATGTATGATTAAAACTAATGTCTTGCCTGTAAAACCCCTCCAGATGCTCCTTGTTCTTCTATGTGCGTTCGTCCCGTCCCTCACACATTCCAGCCTGCAGCAGAAACAGGGGCTTCCTCTTCTTAATCAGATCATTAGCTGGAGCACGTTAGGTAATTCAGCACACATTACAGTATATTCAGCTTTTGTTGATCAGACATTTAAAAAAAATGGTTACAATTATGTTTAAATGTACCAGCCAGTGGCTCTGAGATGCAACATGTCTGCTGTCACTTCTCTTTTCTCAGCTTCTTCCATATTTGTCCCTCTGCTGAGCTCAACACGCCTTTTTCATCGCCTCCTCAGCATATTCTTGTCTCTCACATCCACGTACCTATTGCTCAGCACTGGGTAGGACGAGACACGTCTTCACACATTCAAAGATCAACACTTCCCACTTAGTAATCTCTAGAGTTTTACCACCAGAGTGCACTTAGAGGATTTGTCCGACGTTTCTGTTTTCTACCCCCCAGGTCGGAGGCCTTGTTTCCTCCAGTGTTGTCTTGGTTAATGTTTGTGTGGATCAACATTGAACAGGAAGCCTTGGTTGCTCAAGGTGTCTCTGGGAGGCAAGAGGTAGAGTCGAGAGGGAGGAGTAACAGCGCATGATAAAAATGTTTTTGTCAAATTGCATGTTTATTATAGGCTTAAGATCACACACACATATATATAAGATACAAGGTATATATATACATATATACCTTTTTTGTGATTACCGACTTCTTGTCATAAGTGTTTTCTTCTCCACTCTTTTAAACACGAAACAAGCAAGGGATTCACTTCACTAATCGTGGCAACATATTGTATTTTATGAGAAATGCTTTCATAAAACTCTGCATGTAACCACATGTTCTGTGTTTTTTTTATTTTGTTTTTCCAATTCTCTCAGTTGTCCACAATAGATTTTTCTGCAAATATTGACATAACTAAGATCCGGCAACTAAAGTTGGATGACATCAGAAGATCATACTTCTTTGTATCCTTCATATGATTATTTGCTGCAGCAGCTGAGCACAAAAACATACCAAGCTGTGATAGAGGAAGTGTTATAGTCACAGCGATGTGAATATGTGTTGCTTAGGCCCAGCCATAGCACCACGTGTGTGTTTTTCTTTTTCTTTTTTAACTTTCAAGAATGTTATTTTCAAAAAGTATTTCCTTAACTACTCATCTTTTCTTAGGTATTTTTCATAATAACAGCTTTCTTTGGCACAGGAAACATAGCTTCCATAAATAGGTATGAGATATATATATTTATTATGTGTGCGTTCGTCAGTGTGTGTGGTTAAAAGCCAGGAAGTTCTGTTTTGAATGAAGAGGTGTCTGAATGGTTCCAGACAGGAGGAAATGAAGGTCTGCAATTAAGCGTTTGAGGATGTATGTTGCTCTTTTTTTAAATTTTTTTTATAAGCAGTACATCATTTCATTACTGGAAGGAAAGAAGTTAATTATGAAACACACTGACACTACAGGTCTGCCATTTCTTTAGACTCTAAACCAGTTTCTTGCACGTGTGTATTATTTTTTTTTTGTTTGTCTGTTACTTTTAAACTTGTACGTCGATGTCAGTCAGAGCTGTCAACCCATTTCATACTGATTCTAGGCTCTAGAACTTACAGGGTTTGTACTGTGCTAAGATACTAAAAGGTCCAGTATACCACTAAAGGAAGATTTTCTCTCCAAAAAACTTAAAGATTCAGATGTGTCGTTGTCCATAGCTGCTCACTCTGCTTTATTTTTCCTTTTGTCTAGTTTTGACCCAGCGTCTGTTTATTGTTTCCTCACTGTTTTCAACCCCTTTATCATGGGAGGACTTATGATGTGGAAGGTACTTCTAGTTCTTTCTTTTTATATTGTACTCTGTGTAACCAGTTTCGGATCTTTCTCATTCAGAATCGAGTATCTATTATTGTGTAGTACATATGCTTAAAAACGTTTGAGTGTTCCTTTCTTGGTGTCACAGCTCTATTCTTCAGCCAACACCTTTCATTCGTATGACCTTTGTTGTAACATTTTAACAGAACCCAACCTTTCTCATCCCCTTCTTTTCATTATTTATGACATTCTGAGCTTCCTTATATTGTCTTTTGCTCTTCCAGGTTATTATTCCATTCATCATTGTAATGTGTACATTTGAGACCATCCAAGTTGCAACACAGCTTTCATCCAGAAGGTAACCTCTTACTGTTGCCATTAAAAATGCTAGAGTAGCATACGTTTATGAACTGTATTGGATTTATTTGTTGGTCTGATGGTTGCAGAGCTGCTTATTAAATTTGAGTCAAACATCAATCAAATAGCTACAGTGAATGATCTAACGTGAACAAATTTTCTCTAAACATGAACATATAATCTAGACTAAGCCTGATATTGCTGTGGATTTCAGATCTTAATTTGTAATTTGTCTTATAATTTGTCTTCCAGTTTGTTCCTCATAGTCCTGGTTATCTCAGATGTGATGGCTCTGGTAAGATGGCTCTGGTCTTTCATGTCAGTTTGACAATTATGGTCTGATGCTTGATTACAGATGTGCTGCAGTTATCCTTCATAAAGGATTTACTTTCTACTCTAGTCCTTTCTGTTCAAGCAGAATGAATGAGAGCTACAAAAAATACATTTTAACTTCCTACCCTTCCTCCTCAGCATTTTTTCTTCATGGTGCAGGACAATGGGAGCTGGTTAGACATTGGAACAAGGTGGGTGTACTGGGAAGCACATGGTGTGCAAGTGTTTATTAATTACTAATTAAAAGTTAGACTTTTACTCACCATCCCTTCCTGTCCTCGTGGTGCTGTTTGAAGGATCTCTGATACAAACATTGAGAGATAAACCCGACTTTCTTTGTTTATTGCAGCATAAGTCACTATGTGATAGTGATGTCGATGACAATCTTCCTGATGGTGCTCAGTGTGGTCACCCACATTCTCACCTCAAAAAGACTCATCCTGTGGAGAACATCGAAGATGCACTTTCCCTGAATACACCTGTATGTGTGTATATGTGCTTCAAGTGAACACTGGTTAGATAATAAGACGTTTTTGTCAAATGTCTCATGCTGCTGTTGTTTGAATATACTTTTTTTTTTTTTTTTTTTTTTTTATTGTTGTTGTTTATAAAAACAATGGAAGTTACAAGAACACTCCACAGTGGGACTGTGTCTTTGCACATTGTGGTGGATACTGATCTCTTTTGTACAAATGTGCTCAATTTTAGTTTCAGGCATGTTTTTGCATTTATCATTGAGGAATTTTAGTAAAGACTACTTGAATATTTAATGTGAATAAAGTCATTGCCAAGGGTATAGATTTAATGAAGAGTAACTTTTATTTTCTGTAAATGCATCCTTGTTTATTGTAGAAGAAAAAGGTATTGTTTTGACTTATTGTAACTATGCATTTACCAATAAAGAAAATAATTTAATTAAAAAATATATATATATTTACATTGCAGTTTTTCGCAGCTCCTTAAGCAGATTTCTTGGATCCTGACATCCTTTTCTCTGAACTGTAAACACAAAACCCAGTTTTCAAGCAACATTCAGAAAACCTTCTGACTCTTAATGCAAAATCAAACTTTGCATAAAAAACATTGTTTTCAGATATTTCACAAATCCAGCAAAATGAAAAATTCAAACCACACATGTATGGGTGTGTGTATGTATGTGTGAATATACAGCGCCTTGTGAAAGTATTTGCCCCCCTTAAACTTTTCAACCTTTTGCCACATTTCAGGCTTCAAACAAAAAGATATAAAATTTCAATTTTTTGTCAAGAATCAACAACAAGTGGGACACAGTCGTAAAGTGGAACAAAATTTATTGGATATTTTAAACTTTTTTAACAAATTAAAAACTGGATCTCTGAATGATTCAATGTTGTCCTGAATGACTGATGATAATCAATAGAATCTACCTGTGTGTAATCAAGTCTCCGTATAAATGCACCTGCTCTGTGATGGTCTCAGGGTTCTGTTTAAAGCTCAGAGAGCATCATGAAGACCAAGGAACACACCAGGCAGGTCCCAGATACTGTTGTGGAGAAGTTTGAAACCGGATGTGGATACAAAAAGATTTCCCAAGCTTTAAACATCTCAAGGAGCACTGTGCAAGCAATCATATTTAAATGGAAGGAGTATCAGACCACTGCAGATCTACCAAGACCCGGCTGTCCCTCTAAACTTTCATCTGGAACAAGGAGAAAACTGATCAGAGATGCAGCCAAGAGGCCCATGATCACTCTGGATGAACTGATCTACAGCTGAGGTGGGAGAGTCTGTCCAGAGGACAACAATCAGTCATACACTGCACAAATCTGGCCTTTATGGAAGAGTGGCAAGAAGAAAGACATTTCTCAAAGATATCCATAAAAAAATCTTGTTTAAAGTTTGCCACAAGCCACCTGGGAGACACACCAAACATGTGGAAGAAGGAGCTCTGGTCAGATGAAACCAAAATCGAACTTTTTGGCCACAATGCAAAACGATATGTTTGGTGTAAAGCAACACAGCTCATAACCCTGAACACACCATCCCCACTGATAAACATGGTGGTGGCAGCATCATGGTTTGGGCCTGCATTTCTTCAGCAGGGACAGGGAAGATGGTTAAAACTGATGGGAAGATGGATGGAGTCAAATACAGGACTGTTCTGGAAGAAAACCTGTTGGAGTCTGCAGAAGACCTGAGACTGGGACGGAGATTCATCTTCCAACAGGACAATGATCCAAAACATAAAGACAAATCTACACTGGAATGCTTCACAAATAAACGTATCCAGGTGTTAGAACGGCCAAGTCAAAGTTCAGACCTGAATCCAATCCAGAATCTGTGTAAAGAGCTGAAGACTGCTGTTCACAAACGCTCTCCATCCAACCTCACTGAGCTCCAGCTGTTTTACAGGAAGAATGGACAAGAATTTAGTCTCTCAATGTGTTAAACTGATAGAGACAAACCCCAAGAGACCTGCAGCTGTAATTGCAGCAAAAGGTGGTGCTACAAAGTATTAACGCAAGAGAGCTGAATAATATTGCATGGCCCACTTTTCAGTTTTGTTATTTGTTAAAATGGTTTAAAAATATCCAATAAATGTCATTCTACTTCACTATTGTGTCCCACCTGTTGTTGATTCTTGACAAAAAATTGAAATTTTATATCTTTGTTTGAAGCCTGAAATGTGGCAAAAGGTTGAAAAGTTCAAGGGCGCCGAATACTTTCGCAAGGCCTCTGTACATACAGTCTACTAGTTAAAAGTTCAGTTCAATTCAAAAATAATTTTATTGATCCTCGAAGGGAAATTAAATTGTTGCAGTAACAGTCATGATTTAAGTCTCTTCAAAGAACCATGCAATTTTTTCTTTTTGACAAAATTTAAAAATATACAGTTTAATTTTTCATTGTACTCTGGAAAAAAAGCCAAAAACAACACCAAAAAAAAAAAAAAAAAATAGAGTGAAATGTACTTCAAACCTTCTTCATAAGGTTACTCCCAACACTGTTGCAGAAGTTCCTGTAACAGCGTGGTTCTTTGCATTAACTCTTCTGTTCATCCCAAACCAGCTTGATGGAGTTTAGGTCTGGAGGCTGTGGTGGTCGTTTCAAGTTTTCAACCTCACTATTTTGTTTACTACTGTTTTTTTTTTTTTTCCCTAAGGTAATTCTGGCAAAGCTAGGACTAATGTTTTGGGTTATTATCTTGCTGTAGAATAAATCCCTGACCAAAAAGGTGCACACCAGAGAGTACTGCAGGGCACCACAAAATACTGTGCTAGCTGTTTTGGTTTGGGATGCCTCTCGCTCTGTACAAGTCCCTGAGCCTGGAACCACCAGAACAGACACCAGACCATCGTGCTTCCTCCCAGGGAGACCACCAGGAATTCTGGGCCCTGTGGAATAACATCCCATGGGCCCCTCCAGCACTGCAACACCTCTGCTTCCTCCTCCATGTTTGACAGCTAATGGCACACACTGAGGCACCATCCTTTCAGGGGATCGTCAACCTCCATTACCCCCTTCTTCCAGTCTTCAGTGGTCCACTGACAGTATTTTATGGCCCAGGCAAGCCTCTTTTTCTTACTCTGATGTCCCAGCAATGGCTTTCTTGTTGCAACTTGACCTGTCAAACCTACAACTTGAAGTCTTATTGTTACAGGTGAAAGGGAGACTTGATTACTTCGACCACGATGAAGCTCTGCTTGAAGCTGTTGGAGGGCTGCCTGAGACGCAAACTGTTCACCCACTGACTTCTGGCACTGTTGTGGTTTTTGGTCTGCCAGGCCTCTTTCTGTCAGAGTTTCCTGCAGTTTCTGAGTGCCTTTTGATTGTGAGAACGAAACTACTCACCTTGACTTTCTTCACAATTTCTCAAGGAAAGACCTACATTCTTAAGTGTTGTGGTGGCTCTTCCTATTGTTGACTGCCTTTTTCTAGCAGTTTTTATAACACCCTGCTTTCTGCTGCACAATACTGTTCAAATAATAACACTACTTTTATGCAGAAAGGGTGGGGTTTCACTGTAGCACCAACTTTCAAGGGTCAATCAACCTCCATTGCTGCAGAACAGCTTTACGTTGTTATCCCATTTCTTGTTCCTTGAAAAATACCTTTTTGTATAATTCTGAAATATACATTCATTTTCGGTTTTGGATACCCTTGCATTTTTTATTTTATTTTATTCATTGATTTCTTTTTACCTCTGCAGGTTCACCACTTACCTATTTCAAGCCATTTATTGATTTATTGATTTATTGATACATGAACTGCTGAAACACACAAAAAAAAGAAAATAAAAAACTAGAAAAACTGTGGTGTTCTAAAACGTTTGACCAGTTCTGTATTTTATATGGCGCCATTGACGCCTGTTGTGACTAGGCCAGAACTGAGGTGGATGACTTAGTACTTGCTGGGTCTTTCAGTTATTGATACATCTGCCAACATCACAGCTCAAACCATCACATCCTGTTTTAGATTACCCTTTCTCTTTTGCCATTGCTTGTACTTTCCTACAGTCTTGACAGATTTTGGCTGCAGAAATATGATTCCATACCATAGGTACTATGTTTGGTCAATAGTTCATGAAATACAAAATGTTTATAAAACATGAAAGCTTTGTGTGTGTGTGTATGCATGTGTTTCAAAAAGAAAAAAAAGAGGAAGCAGTTAACTGTGGTTACACTGACTTGTGTATGTGAGCAGTCATCTCTTGTATCTGAAAGTGCAGACAGGCATGTATGCAAAAATTGGACGGTGGTTTCTGATTCATGCGAACAGTTAATTTTTATAACTGTAACCTCCATCTACCATTGACACAGACGCAAATGTGTTTATCCGTTTATGCTAAATGTCATTGTTAAGCATACCATTGCCTTGGTCGAAATACATCAACACAGAGCACAGACGGATTGTTTACTACCTGGTTTTGAGCAATCATCTGCTGAATCTAAGGTAAGCAAAAACTCTCTATTTTCTACTTTGTTCATAATTTTTTACATTTGAATTTCTGTGTTTTTTGATAGTAATTTAATGGGAAACAAAGGCGCTGTAACCATTTAAATACTGCATTCTTTTTCAGTTTAGTAAGAAACAGTGCTATCAGGTATTCCTTGTAACGATTCGCTTTTACTAATTTCCTTTTGAACTGATTACAGTCAAAAGATGTCAGATTAAAATACTATTCTAGTTAATTTTATGGTAAAAGGCCACATGTGGCCATGACATTGATAAACACAATACTTTTTACAATCAGCCGCATAACAAAGATAAACAGAATAATTCCGAATAGCTTCTTTTTTCAGTAGCTGGATTATTTTCTGATACATTGTATCACTAAAGATGGTATATGCTTGTTAAAAAAATATATTAAAACACTAAACCTGTGTTCACTGACACATGAGTGCAAAAAGCAAATAAAAGGTACAGAATGAGCCACAGTACCTCAAAAGGAAGTGCAACTTCTAAACTAACATTAAGCACAGTGTGCTACTACCTGATACAGGGGTTATCATTTGAATTCAGAATTTGTGTAACAGCTCAGATAGTATGAAGGACTGCAGAGATGCCACCTCTTTGATAAAACCTTGGTTAGGTGGCACCATAATAAAACCATTTGGTTTGGATAGGGGGTCATTACATTTCACATAAATCTCAAGTATAAACTCTTGTTGTATCACATGTCAAAACTAGCTCATGCCAAAATCCAAGTTTGGTCCAGCTCATGAACTTTGGGACACATCTAGTCAACATTGCACTTGTTAGTTCTGTAACTGAGCCATAAGTGTCAAAAATAGCCCAGATTAAGTGTCTTGCATGAGGCTTGGAATCACAGGATCTAAGTTTGGGACCAGTTTTGGACAATTTTGTTTCTTTGTTTTATATTTTCTTTTCGATCAATGTTTTCTTTGGATTCCCCTGCCCTTTAGTTCACTTTTTGGTTAGGGCAGCAAAATTCACTGTTAGGATGTAGGCATAAAAAACCACCTGACCCTGCATACAAAAGGGTAGTGCTGGGCAATATGACGATACATATCGTGGGGACGATATAAAAGTGTGTATCGTGGCATTTCTCTTCTATCGTTTCTAACCTAATTTGATCAGTTATTACAGCAAAT
This sequence comes from Hirundichthys speculiger, assembly GCA_018398805.1. NCBI lineage: Eukaryota > Metazoa > Chordata > Actinopteri > Beloniformes > Exocoetidae > Hirundichthys > Hirundichthys speculiger. Next base: position 1,016,439 of record JAGFBZ010002532.1, on the reverse strand, counting down.
ATGTAATTAAATAACCTGCAATGATAAATTTGATAGAAACATATCTACTTCTACAAAGTAGCCTTTTATGTTTGCACTTTTATTCATGGTTAATGCCTTAAACAGAGTTCTTTTCAACCCTGATGTTTACTTTAGACACTTTATATTGGTTTGCAAACTGCACTACAAGGTTACAGATTTCAGAAAGTTGAAAAATAATTTGTGTTTATAGCTGAACTTCAGTGAAAAAATTTGTTTTTCCTCTCAGAAACTGTTGTGCACTTTAAAAAAAATGTGAAAGCTACTGTACCTCTGTACCTACCTGTTTTTGCTGAACTAAAATGTATGTTTGTGACAGTTCAGCTAAATGTCCTTTCAAAATAAAGTTGAAAAGTAAGCAATGACATTTTTGTCAAACTTTTCAGAGAATAACTGAAAACATACTTTATTATGGTATATCGTGATATATATCGTTATCGTGATATAAAATAGTCCATATTGTGATATATGATTTTTTCCATATCGCCCAGCACTACAAAAGGGATTGTTGTTTGGTTTAAAATAGACAGTATCACATCATTAACCTGAAGCACTGAATTATAATTTGATACACAATACACTGAAATACTCACTGATAACTAATGCCACAGGACATGTATATAAAACATACAACACCCTTTTAACTACGAGGTTTGTAGGTGTCAGAAAGACTATGAATGGATAATGACTAAAGGAATATTTACCAAAAAAAGAGATTTTAATTCATAGAATTAAGAGAACCAGTGAAGAACTTAGCTTGTGTTCTGATGACCATGCAATGTTAGCGTTGTGTGCGGGATTTCTAATGATCACAGGGTATAGCAAAAATGAAAGCGATACTTGATACTTGAGTATGAAACAAGACACAAAACAGAACTTAATGCCAAAGAGTCAGGTTGAAAACTAACAGTCATATCACACGCTGTATAGAAAAGTATGTTTTATGTTACCAAAGATGTTGGAGTGACATACGCTATGTTTATTTTTTCCTCCCTGTTAATTAACCATAAAATGTTATCTAATCTTAATTGAAGTTACAATTCCAGGCAGGGCCCCCGGATAGCTCAGTGATTAGAGCTGCACAAAGGCTACAGTCGTCCTGCAGCAGCTGCAGGTTCAACTCCTGGCCTGGCGTCTTCCCTGCTCTCTGTGCCAAGGTCTCTGTATATCTACACTGTCAATAAAGGCCACCAGAGCCATAAAAGCCTTTTTAAAAAGAAAAGCTACAATTGCAGGCAAAAAACAATGCCCTTAAGCTGCTAACACACAGTTATTTATTATTTCTTTTGTTATTTGCCACGCCCATTAAACATTAACAGCACTAGGGGAAAGATAAGTCAACCATTGGAATTCATCGTTGTCAAACTTCCTTCGGCAGCTTTGACTGATTGCTTTCAGTAACTCTGAACAACATTCAGGAAGAAATTTTGACCATCCCTCTATACAAAGCAGCTTCAGCTTACACATATTTACAGCATGACTGATTTGCTTGACGTCATTCCAAAGCATCTTTATAGGGTTAAGGTCTGGCCTCTGACCAAGCCACCCCAAAAGGCAGATTTCTTTTTTCCAATGTCATTCTGTGGTGGATTTATTTAGGTGCTCACGGTAATTGTCCTGCATCAGTTTCTACAAAATTTCAGTTTCTATAAAGCTTCGGCTGGTGGGCAGCCACCCTGACATCATCCTGTAGGGTATATTGGTAAATTTGGGAACTCATTTTTCCCCTGATGATGGCAAATTGTCCAGACTCTGAGGCAGTGAAGCAAGCCCGAGTCATGATGCTCCCTCCACCGTACTTCACAGTTGGGACGAAAAAAATTCTGTCCTTTTTTGCATCATGAATATTGAATTCTTCTCTCCAACCAATTTCAAATTTGTTTGATTAATCTACATAACATTTTTCCAGTAGTATCGTAGATTGCCAAGGCAAATATTTGGTGTACTTGTACAGCCTTCCTATTCAATGACAAGCATATTGTAGACTCATGTGATGTATGTCTAGTTCCAGTTCCAGTCTTCAAGCATTTGCTTGTGGGATTTTCTTTATCTCATTTCTGTCTTCAGTCACCCTACCTGAATGCCCATTTCTAAGAGGGAGAAGCCAAAATTAAATGTCTCCATTTATAGGCAATTTGTGGATGCTTAAACACTCTGAGATTACTTTGATCCCTTCCCAGTATTTTCAGATCAACTACCCTTAATAGTACGCCTTCAGATATCTGCTTTTTTGCAATGCAAGGTCTACATGCAGAAGCTTTTTTTTATGAACAGCAAACCTAAAATGTGTGAATATGTTCTATCAATCAGAGTAGCTCTAAACCACACCTCCAAACTGATTTCATTAATTACTGGTTCCAATTAGAGTGTGTGGTCTCGCTTACCTTTTCCATCTGCACTGTGAATGTGACATGGGTGTGTTTAATTAAGACACAAGAGATTACAATTGTGTTTTAAGTACAAAGGGACCACATGCATGGCATTCAGTCATTTTGACATTCAATTTTTTGTTAATGTTCTTCATGCTGTCATGCAGACACATTAAACTGACAGAAAGAGCCACAGGGCCTGCATGATATTTGCCATTCGTAAGAGATTGTACAGCACGTCAATTAAAGTACACCAGTACACTAAAGTACACTAAAGTACATGTTCTACCAGCTGGAAGAAGAGTAGCTTGTTCAAGACAATTCCACAGGTGTTCAAGAAGACCAGAGGCGCTATATAAATACATCATATTTACCATATCACCAAAACAGTTCACATTAGCATACCAAGCGCACAGTGGTTGTGCCAAACAGAAGGATTTAATGTTTATATTTACTGAGCAGTGTTACAGCCCTGAAGGCCCTAAAGTTATAGGTTTATGTTATACAAAACACTCAGTCTGAGGTCAACATCTGGATCATGACACCTGTAGGAAAAACTGCATCACGTTCAAACCTATGCAAACCTACACGTGTTAATGGTTTCAACATTTGCATCAAGCTAACAAGCATGCTGAATGTTTTTCAACAAAATAAGCATAGATGGAAAAATTTGAAAAGAATGCTATGCTGTCTGTGTGCAGAAGGTGAAGCTCAGCTCTAATACTTCTTATTGCCACTATAAATGTAAAAAAAAAGAGAAAAATAACCATGACATGAAGTTTTTAAAGAGCTCTGTAAAGAATCCTCACATTCTCTGACTGCTGTGATCTTACACTTCTTATGTATACAATATGAATAATACAGGAATAACATACCTGTTACAGTATGAGCTGGTGTGGCATGTGCATAGGTTTTACCCAACAAGTCTGGTGTAGCGCATCAAAATTGGATCAGCATAGTCATTAATTACTGTAATTAATAAAATATATAGATATACATGAGCTCAGCTCCAGCAGATCCCCATGACCCTAGATAGGACTTAATGGGTATGAATAATGGATGGATGCATATACATGAGGGGGAAGTCAGTAATTTTATGATAAAGCCAGAAGGTTTAACCTCTTAAATGGCTTTTATTTCAATCTTAGTGGCTGAGAAATAAAATATTTGTTGGAGCATTAAGCTTGAAGAAACCCTCAAGTTTTAAAAAGCTTCTTTAAAAAAGGTCTTTGACTTGAATATGTGGAAGTGATATCTCAGAGGAGTGGCATCTCACTTCTGCTACGTGTTATTGATCTCATCTCTTTTCCTCCTTTTTTTTTTAATGTATTTCTGTTTCCTCTTATTTTTACCTCTTCTTGACCAAATCCACCTTCATAATCTTGCCATTTCTAGCCTTTCCCATTGCTTTTTCATATGTACCTTTTCTTCTTTCTTCATATTAAGATGACTTCCACGGCATTCCAGAGCACATCATCCATGACCACAATGGACAAAAGCTTCTCACCGAATACCCCAGAGGAACTAGAATTCCACACCGCCCTCCTGGTCATCTATTCTGTGGTCCTTTTCTGCGGGACCATTAGCCTGAGCCTCATGATGCACATCATGAAATCCAGCACAGCATCCACCACCTCCATTGCTGTACTCAACCTGATTTTTGCTCACTTCATCTTCCTTCTCACAGTTCCCTTTAGGATTTACTATTTATGCAAATAGGGAGTGGGAACTGAGTGCTAAGTGGTGTAAAATAGTGAGCGCCATGATCCACATCCATATGTACATGTCTTTTATTCTCTATGTGATTATCCTTGTCTCACGCCTTTTGACATTCTACAACAGAGCTGCACAAGTGGTATCCTTCCAGAGGATGCATGCAGTCATTGTCAGTGCTTTGGTGTGGACCATCGTGCTCGTCAGCACCCCTGTTATCACCCTTAATTCCTATGGCATTGAAAACAACCAAACTGGTCAGGAGAACAGTACCATTTGCTTCAGGTTTGGAAAAAACATGATGACTGCCAAGGAGTTCAACTACGTTCTCAGTACATCGGTCATAGTGGTGGCTCTGGTGTTGACTGCCCTGCAAGGCAATGTCCTATGGGTCTTATACAAGAAGTATCTTCAGACGTGCACCTCCCAGCAAGAATTTGTGGCTCAGGTGAAAAGCCTCTTCTTTGCTCTGATCATGGTGGTCTGCTTCATCCCCTACCACATTTTTCGGATGTATTATTTAACAAATGTGAAGTTGGAGAATATCAATGAGTTGTTTCTGAGCCTGACCACTTTTAATTGTTTGGACATGATCACCTTCATGGGCAGAAGAACCTGCACCATGTGTTTCCCAAGAAGAGTTGTTTGAAAGGTTTTGTACAGTGAGTGCGTCACGTGTATGTATTCTGGAGGTAAATGGACGTGTATTTTCAAATTGTTTTCCTAAAGTTCTGTCACCCTGAGGCCTGTATTTTTAGTTATATGCAGCTTATTAAATATATATATATATATATATATATTTATACTATTCTGTTATTATTGGCATTGTAGTGAGCGGAAAGGGGTGTGAGAGCTGGTGGTGAATGTAACTGAGCGCAAAGACTCACGGGTGCTTATTTGGGATAAATAATTATTTTATTAATGTTATGCTCAGATTGTTTTACTCCTATTCTCTTGTCTGTTGTGTTGGTTGTATTGTGATATTGTCCATGTTTACACTTTTTCTGAGTTTCATTTTTAATATTGTACCATAACTGCTATTCCTGTTCTTACGGTTCTGTCAGTGTTACTGTTGTTGCTGAGATATGATTGTTTGAATTTGGCATTCAAATCTAATCTCTGTAAGACAGAGTACTTGCCCATATGCTTGCCACAGCTTGTAAATTGTGTAGTTTAGGGATTTCAAACTCCAGTTGTGGAAGGCTGCTTCAGCACACCTGATTCAAACGAATGGGTCATTAATAGACCTGTGTGGAGCTCGATGACAAGCTGGTGGTGATCAACTCATTTGAATCAGGTGTGTTGAAGCAGCAAAATGTCCAAGACATGCTGGACAGCAGCCCGACTGGACTGGAGTTTGACACCTGTATACAATGTAGATAGTTATGTGAACAGAGATTGAAAATGTAGGGATTGAAAATATATAAAACACAGCAGATGTCTGCATTCAGAGTAAATTGACTGAATTTGTGCTATGAACTGTATTTCTATTCACAAAAATCATTAAAGAATTTTGTTATTCTGAAAAGCAAGCATCAAAAAGGAAAATGTATTTTTGCTTTTGATTCAAAATTGATGTAATACTTGCCATCTTCTGGTCGGTGTTTGTATTGCAAATGGCTTCAAGCTTGGATTTTGATCCTTCAGATGGATAAATGACTTTGATGTCCAGATTAATATTTCACCAAGAACATTCATGTAACATGGTGGAAAGTAACTAGAAATGTGAATGGAAATAAAAAGAACTTTCAATAACAACTATCCTCTGTGCACACAGAAGACATTTCAGTTCAACACTGAATAAAGATTGCAAACTACTTTTGCCTCTGATATTTTGTGAAACATTACCTCAGTCTTCTTGGATCTCCTGTCTTGTTCCCTCAGAGGTGGTGTCGCAGGCTCTGCCAAACATTCACATCCACACACACACACACACACACACAGGCACCCACACAGGCACACCTGGTAATCTTTCCCTTTTGGTTTTTATGGAGCTGGGTTACTGTTTAACATCCCCACCCTAGTTTGAGTTTGTTTAGTAAATCGATCTAATGACAGGGCTATGGTGGCGCCGTCCAATGCGTTGCTTCATGAATTATAGGCCTCTCAGCTCTCCAACCTTCCCTTTTAATGTTGTTGAACACCTTTACCATTTTCCAATGCTCAGTGTCCCTTAACCTTATGGCACGGTGAGGGCTGATCACTGACGGAGTACACCGGTGCACCTGAATAAATGCACGTACCAGGCGGAAGCAGGCACACAGGTAAGTCAAACATATTTCTTCTTACGTCGGTCGCTTTTGAAATGAAAAATATTCACGATAGAATAAAAAGAAATAATATTCACATGTTGTCTGGATTTCAAAGAGGAAGTGAAGGTTACAGACATCGGTTTTCATGTTTGCTAGCATGTTCCCCTAAATCACGTGGTTCTGTATTTTGGTGGTAGTTGAGAGACTTCTTGTTCACATGGAGTGGAGTTTCCGCTTTACGGTATGTCTTGTAACATAGAAAGAGACATGTGAAAGCAGATAAGAAAGATTCACTTTGCCACGAATGCTTTGCTGTAAAGATCATCTGATAACCTCTTTCATCTGCACAAGAACATAAACGAGCAACAGATTACCAGCGCCAAATATGCCCAAAAATAATGGTCCATAAAATTATATTATCCTCGCAATCGCTGTAACAGACACGCATTCACTTCCCAGAGGCTGAAGCTCATTTTCTTTTCTTTTTTCTTATTTGCAGAGGCACTCCAGTTTAGAAAATATATCCACAGCAATTTATTGTAAATAAATTACAGCCACACTGAGACATAGAAAAGAAAAATCTGCCGTGTTTCTCTAGTTTTAAATACACAGGCAATGTCAACTTTGTGGATATTGGATTATAGTCTAAAGATGCATTTACATCAAATGAAGATATGATTTGTTATCCATCACTCTTAGCCAGCATGTTATTCTAAAATTTAAGAGTGGAGTCATGTAGAAGTGAAACTGACTGCTCAAACTGATAATATTTTGTTCTTATTCACTTGCACAAAAAAAAAAAAAAAACAAATTCAAAGCAAATGTGATCAGTGATGTAGAGCTCGAATTAATGGGTTGAATACTATTTTACTGAACCGTGTACATTTTACTGTTGCCTGGGTTTTAGGAAGTACTGTGGAGGTTTATAATAGTGACTTGGGTGGCTGATTATCGTCTGTGACTATTAAATCCTCCAGTATAAATAGAGGTGGCGGTATTATGACCAGTTCACACACAGCCTGGCTCTTAACACAGGGTTTTATGGCTGCAGAGAGCTTTTGGTTGGCAAGTACAGCCAACATTTCTCTGTTATGTCCCGGAAGAGGTCATAACACCGGCTTCTATGAATGCTGTAGCACTGTTTATATCCAGAAGTGTTTTGAAATTGTATGTAAAATGCTTAGTCCTTAAATCAGTGACTTTGTATTCCATGCTAAGGGCATAGTTGTGGGTATATTTGGAGATTAACCACAATAACAGTTAAAAAGAACATCATCAGTCCCACTGTATGAAAAATCTCAAAAATACAAGTTTTGTAGTAAACATATGACAAATTAGGCAGCTTTATATACCAGTTTTATCACATGATGACCTCTTACAAAATAACTAAACACAGCATGACTATAACTCTCATGTACTTATAATTTCAAGCCCATTTTATACCTTCTGTTTAAACAAATGTTGCCACAGAGTCTGAGTGTTAGATTGAGAACATAATTGTAAACAGTAACTTCTTATTCTCTTTGCTAACTTGATGAGTCAGGAGGTCTAACCCTACTGCCTGGTTAAAATGTAATCTCTCTTTATCACTTCACTCGCCCCACACCCCCCAGCCGTGTCTCTTGTGTTTGTCTCTTAACCCTGTTCTTCCAACATTCATTATTAACTAATATCTGCAATACTAATTGCTTTTCCACTTTATGCTTCGTCAATAATCGTTGATAATGTGCATTCTGGTGTACCTTTCCCTCAGTGGCAATATATTATCCTCATGGCTGCTCAAAATCTCTTCTGCTTTTCTGACTGGTGCCCACTCATCATTGATGTAGCTCATCAAAACCACCATAATACTGTCTCTTATCATTTATAGCTTTGTTTAACACAATGCCCCACCACTGATCGCCTTTAAACCCCACAATGGTGTAAAATCAGTGGGAGGGGATGTTTCACTATATGCCATTGGATTAGTTTAGACCACGTTTATAACCTCCTTGCTTCAAAACTGCAGAGAGGTAGGAGTGATTAATTTAACATTCAGTTTCTACTTTGGAAGCTCTCTTTCACATTTATTGATTCTCATTCAGTTTGAGCCATTTCTTTAGTAAGAGATCTGAGACAAATGTGAGATGTCCTTGAAAGGAATATGCAACAAGTTTACAAACAGATCTGAACATTTTCAGTCATTATGCCCTGGACATATCAAAGATTCTATTAAATACAGTTACCTACATGCACATTGGAAATTCGTTGTATGTTCTCAAGGTGGCCATTTAAATGAAACGCTTCAATTGTAGGATTGCTAGAGTTGGTTTTCCTTCCAATGCGAAGGTCATTAGATCAATTCCCAGCCCTGCTGTGTCGGAGTATCCACGGGCAGGACACTGGACCCCCACACTGCCCTAAACCCAGCTGCAGAGAGGGTCTCATAACAAGCCCAGATGAATGGGAGTGCTGTGTCTTAAAGGGCAGCCAATGTAAAAAAAAAAAAAAAAAAAAAAAAAAGCTTTTCCAAATGATGCTCCACGGTGGCAACCCCTAAAAAGGGAAGTAGCAAAGGAAGTTGCTTGCTTTTTTTGCTTCACTCTCCAACTGATTTAAAGCAGCACAAAGGATCTTTTTTTGCGATTTTTTTTTTTAGCTCAGAGAGTCTTGTCATGGAGGGTACACTATTGTGACATTGTTGGAGGTTCTCTTGTTTGGTCTCTTGTACAGTCACGCTCTCTTTTTTTCCCTTTCCATCATCAATATTTTTTCAAGTCTCTTAGTTGCCTCTTCCATTATGCCCACATCTGTGATGTGGACATAGAGCCATGAAGAGAAATGTGGTTGTTGTACGAGTTGGAACAAGGCAGGGTTCTAAAGTTACTTTGGGTGTTTTTGTTTCCGACTGTAGGGAAGAGAGACCATGAGGGCGCAGCAACACTTCCTGAAAGTAATTTAACAGTCCTTCAAATGAAATTGAAACCAATATTTTAACATGAAAAAAACTCTTTGTGCTGCTTTAAAATAATGTAGAATGAAGAGTGAAAAACAGAGGGTGGGATGTGTTCTCAAGATGTGTGTGAGTGTGTTTAAGACGTTATCAATGTTCTCCACTTGACATTGTTACTTCATAGACTATATCTGCTGAGGTGGTGCTATTACTCTAGTATTGATTAGATTAGGATTCCTGAGGAGAATGAACACACACGCACACTCACACATTCACACACATACACACAAATCACTTTCTTTCCAAACAAGTGGCCAGACTTGTTTAAATGCAACAAATGTCCTGCTAAAAGAAAGAGAAAAGACTAACAGAAAATAGTGCAAAAAAAATGGAACTAGACAAGGGGAAATATCTCCTTCACCACTATCTTTTCATCCATGTGATAAGTGTGAGGGAGAAGGACAGATAAGTAAGGTACAATGAGGTGAGAAGTCTTGGCTCCAGCTCCTCCCTTCTCTAGGTTCATGGCCCAATCAAAGCTGATTGTAGATCTTTTATTTCAAGGATCTCCCTTGTCATTTCTGTGACAGTAAGATGAAACAGAGACAGGAAGACAGAAAAATAAAGAAAGAGTGACTGTGGAGTGAACTAACTTGAGAAGAGAAGAGAAGAGAAGAGAAGAGAAGAGAAGAGAAGAGAAGAGAAGAGAAGAGAAGAGAAGAGAAGAGAAGAGAAGAGAAGAGAAGAGAAGAGAAGAGAAGAGAAGAGAAGAATCAGTAATGAAGTATGCTCCTGCTTCTCAGAGTAAATCTCTCTTAGACATGGAAGTAGCCAACTACTGTGAAGGCCTGGACCCATCATTCAGCACACTGGGCTTTGAGAATGCAGAGGTGCTCTATGGAGGGGGTAAGTGAGTGTTAATGGAGAAACTAACACAATAACACATAAGACAGTCATGATTAGGCAAACACAGGCACCATCTTTATGAGTACTGAAACTGTACATAGATACAGACACAGGCATCTCACAGGAATCTGATGTGGACAAAGAAAACAGAGGAGCTTTAGGTTGTGTGTTCTTCACTGATACGATGAACCTCAAGGAGCAACAATATTTGGAAGGTGTCATTGGGCCTTGAGCTGGATGAAACTCTGGGTATTACGTTGAATTAGTATGCCAAGACATGTACTGTTGAAGGGAAGTGAGAGATGCTGAAAGCAAATGAGCTACGATCAACTTAAATTTAGTGATTCTGAAACCTATGACATTTTCATATATACCAACAGACCATGCATCCTGTTGCGACATTAAGGAAAATTAATTCAAATGCTTGTACGATAAATATGTGCATCTAAAAAAAACGTCTGTGGTGGTGACCGAAGAAGAAAAGTAGTGGTTGACAATGTGTTAAGATCAGTCCTTTACTCGAGTAAAAGGATAAATTAGATAATTTAACAGATTATAAAGAATTGCTTTTATACATTAACTGTCGTGTGAACCCGAGCTAATTTAAATTGGTTGGTAAACCTGTTCTATTTTCAGCTTTGTAATGCGCCTTCTAGTCAATCCACCAAATCAGCAATACGGTTACTGAGAAGAAGAAGAAGGTGAATCTTCACCTATGAATGGAATTCAGATTGCTGCTGTTAAAAGTTGAAATGATCTCTACTGATAACAGTAGAGACACTACGTTCAACAGAAACTTTTTAGAGAACCTTTTTTTTTTTTTCATTAAGCTTTCAGATGACTTTTACAGTGATCTCAGGCCTTATTTGGAGCAGCAGGTTGTTGACATGAACCCAGGAGGAGATGCAAATTTCAAACCATAAACACAGTGACTTTTTTTAACCCTAACTCAATAATCAAGGGACTAGGTTGATAAATTGCTAATAAGCCAAATGGACTCTCTGTGGGGCTGCAACAGAAAGTCTACTCTGGAGTGGAGCTGCACTGTTCTATTAGCGACACATGCACATGCATGATCTTCAAGGAAGAATCTGCTTACTTGCGTCTTATCGCAGATAAGATGTTTACAAAAGAAAATCAAGAAAACTGTGACTTGCTTTGGAGACTTCTGTGGATTAAGATTACATACTGTAGATTAGGACATAATAGACCTCTTTAGTCACAAAGAGCAAAGATGTACATAGAAAAAAAGGATGCAGAATTCTATTATATTATTGGTGTTGCTTGCTGTATGTCGCCATTCACAGCGCCAAGTAAACCATAATTATGATAGGAAGGTGCTCTTTATCTGTGTTTAATAGACAGGGTTTAGATCAAGAGAAAAATGGATTCACTTATGCACATATGTAAAAAGATAAAGGATATTTACCCTTAAGACATCTTCAAATTCACAGTGACTACCTCATAAGACATGAGTTTAAAGTTTTGCCATGGGCCTTACAGTCTAAAATCGAATATGTGTACAATTCTCAAAAGACCAGTGCGCTGACTACTGATCACCCTTTTAGTATGTGTCAAAATGTTTATATTGGGGCCCTTTCCATTTTCACTTTTTTTTTTTGAAAGTAAAATAGACACATGTAGAGCATTGAGTAAAAAAAATAAGGGAAAAAACAAACAAAACAGCAACTAATCCAACACTATATTGTTGCTCCAATTAAACAAGACTAATTTCTATCAACTGTCACCAAGTTCCACAAAAATGATTTCATGAGTTGCTGGAGTTGACACACAAAGATGGGCTGGCGAGTGTACCTCTCATACAACTTTTGAAATTGAAGGTCTAAGAATTTTCAGGGAATCTTTGCCCCATTTTTGCACGCTGGTGTACACAGACAAATATAGCAGTCTTTGTTTCTGAGATGCAGTAGAGTAAGGGTCTAGAAGTTGGAGACTTGTGACATGAAGATAGTTTACTCAAAGGCAAGCACCCACGTCAGTGATACAGTGATGTCACATCAGCACTTGAACAGAGCTAAGTCAAACATTAACTCATCTCTGGGTACAGCCTGGTGTGGCTCAGAGGGAGACGTGTGGTACTGCAGGGATATCAACGCCTCGCTGTTGAGGCATTTTCAGCTTCCACATTAACAATATGATCGTCCTCTGCTCTGTTTATTAGGCTTTGACAGAACAATAAATATGCAGAAGATGATCATGATCAGTTTCAATTATTGTGACTGTATGTGATAATGGTGGAGATTATGATGACAATAAAGAAGCGGCAGTAAAAATGAATTCATTGGCAGTAATGTTAGACATTCATGGGGATTTCTCCTGATTTGCAGGTGTTTGAATCCATTACACACAAATGGGTATCCAGTTATGCAAACTCAACCTATAATATGCTATAAGGACTATACAAAAAAATATTTTTACTAGAGTAGTAAGTAGGTAAGATTAGGCTACTTTCTATTTTTCCTATTAAAAATATTCTTCTTAGCACCTATGACCAGAATGTAGCGGTAACAGCTGCATCCATCAGTTAGTTCATAAAATATACAGCAATGAGAATTATTGTATCATCTAAAAAGTCACTGGTGTTGTTCAGAGTAAGACTTGCAGTAATTGATGGTAATGACATTTTACAGCTCAAGTCGTTGCATCTGCACCAGTCTGTTATGTACCACTGCTCCAAGAAAATCTAAATAATTTGAGACTCACGCCATCAACTTTAATTTCAAACATTATGCTGAGAAATTGTACACACAGTGATAAAATTGCTGAGTGAAAAGCTTCGTTACCATCAACGTAGCTTTCTTTGAGCAGCAGATCATGCTAAACTACAGCACGTGTGAATATACACTGCTTCTTTTTGTTGATGTATTTGCATCTTTGCAAATTAAACCAATATTCAGATGCATGAGAGCATCCCTGTGTGCAAGCATGTAAGTTTTATTTACTTGTGTGTTTCAGACAGCATGCCAACAGAGCCAAGCCACCCGGGTCCAGATGGACTCAGCAGTAACTGTGCGATCTGTGGAGACAAAGCTACAGGGAAACACTATGGGCCTCCAGCTGTGACGGTTGTAAAGGCTTCTTTAGACGCTCCATACGCAAGAGCCATGTGTATACATGCAGGTACAGACACGAAAGATACAGTGTGAGCACAAGCACACACCTGGGGGAAAAAAAAAACTCCATATATATGAAAAAATGCCATCTAGACACATCCTGTCACGTTGGAGTATGTCATGGTGCATTAAGTATTGTTCTTTAAAGCTATACATATCATTGTGTGTTTTTCATGTTAAAGGTTCAGCAGACAGTGCATTGTGGATAAAGATAAGAGAAACCAGTGTCGTTTCTGCAGACTCAACAAATGCTTCCGTGCTGGCATGAAAAAAGAAGGTAAAACAGAAAATAGAGAACTCTAAATTGCTGCACATCCTCAGGAACAAACAACATTTATTTTTTTTAATTTCCAGGATACAATGTATATTGAGAGATTAATATTGAGAGGTAACATTTTTTGTTACCTGTTAATCATGTACAAAAATCTGATTCACATTTAATAGTTATCAATCAGTGCATTTATATGTTTCAATGAAGCTAAATTTTGTTTTTTGCTAAACTGGTGACACTAAAGGAAAAACTGTCATCATATAATCTCAAAGCTTGTAAGATAGTTGAAAAAGGTTTAACCATAAAACAAGGGATTGCTTAGTGTGTGTGTGTATTTATGAGGGGCACAACCTTGGCACAGTGTTTTATGACGCCTCATGAGCTATTCAAACATGTTGTTCTGGATTGCAACCAGTTAATGTTTTACTCTTCTTTGCTGATGCCAGCCTCTATGGCTATTTTCTTAAATATTAACTGTTCTAGTGTCTGTTGTCATCATTTCCATTCAGGACTGCCCTCCCCCAACACTTACCACTAATAAATATCAATTTTATCAAAATTTATTCTTGAAATCTTAAGACCAGGGCTGCACCTCCATATTAGTACTTTATGGGATATCTTTGCTTTTTGTTCTCCATTTCTTCAGATTTCCTAAAAACATAAAGTCACATATAATAGCTGTAGGTTTCATTTCTTAGCTGTACAGAACGAGAGAGACCGGATCAGCTCCCGAAGAAGTATTCCTGACTCCCAAGACCTGCCACCCATTACTATTCTGGCACAGGCAGAATCATTATCCCAACAGGTAATTATCCCATTAAGAATTGCGTTTCCTTTAATATTCATGTGTTATAAGCATATATTTGTGTGTTTATTAGCTGATTTTCAGCCTTTCTAGTCAACTCATCTTGCTATATGTATTATCAGTGCTAACTGTGAGGAAACGCTATCTGACCCCAGATGGGCTGCAAATTTTATTGAAGTCTACAATGAGAATCCCGCAGTTATTTTACCGACTTCCTGTGATTTTATGATTGACAGTTTTAACAGAAAAAGTAAGTCAAGCTTGTACTCAGTAGCTCCACTAACAACAAAAAAGGTAAAAACTAAACCTACCCCCCCCGTAGAAACAATTAAATTAGACAACTGAAAAGAAATTGCACAATGGCTGAAAGAAAATGGAGGAAAACAAAACTGGCAATACATTACCAAATTCTACAAGAACAACTTAAAATCTATAACACTACAGTTGAACATGCAAGGAATAATTTCTTGGCAAGACGAATTACTGATAATAAGAACAATCCCAGAATCCTCTTTTCCACCATTAACCACTTAATTAAGCCTGATTTTAATGCACAGTTTGCAAAAATGACCTTCTTAGTGAAGAATTTACAAACCACTTCAGAAAATTGAATTCATTAAATCTAACATTTTATTTGACCAAAAAACAGTTTTTAATGGAGCTGAAGGTCTGTTTTTACCTGAGGAAACACTGGACAGTTTTGACCTGGTTGATGCTGAGATGCTTGATAGTCTTTTCCCAAGTTTATCCAACCACCTGCCTTTTGAACCAATTCCTACTCTGCTTTTGAAAACCGTTTATGAATCCTTTGAAAATGAGCTTTTAAATATTGTGAATTGCTCTCTTCAGATGGGTGTCTTTCCTTCCTGCATTTAAAACAGCTGTGGTGAAACCCCTTCTGAAGAAGAGCAATCTGAATCCAGATATTTTTAATAACTATAGACCTGTATCCAACTTGCCATTTTTAAGCAAAATTTGAGAGAAACTTGTTTTTATTTAACTAAATTATTTTTTCAATGAAAAATAATGTTAGGGAGAGATTTCAGTCTGGTTTTAGGATGAACCACAGTCCAGAGAGAGCCTTGTTAAAGATCGTCAATGATCTGAGGTGCAGCTTGGACTCATACAAGATCTCAGCCTTGGTGCTGTTGGATCTAAGCGCATCCTTTTGACACAGCAGATCATCTAATTCTTTTTAAACAGACTCAGGCACCTGGTTGGCCCTCTCTGGTACTGTTTGTAACTGGTTCCGGTCCTATCTCACAGATAGAAAATTTCTAGTAAGTATGGATGCATGCTCCTCAGGGATCCGTAAAATCAAATGCGTTGTGGCCCAAGGCTCAATTTTTGGCCCCATGCTTTTTAATTTATATATGCTTCCTCTTGGGGATGTCATTAGGAGACATGGGATCAGTTTTCACAGCTATGCTGATGACACACAGCTGTACATTGCCATGTCTCCTGGAGACGCACGGCCAATTGATGACCTTTTTAATTGCATTTTAGATGTTAAATCATGGATAGGAGAAAACTTTCTGCAACTCAACCAGGACAAAGCTGAAGTTTCAGTTATGGGTCCTAAGGCTAAGAAAGATCAACATTTGTCAAAATTACATGCACTGTCTTTAAAAAACATCTAATCAAGTAAAGAACATTTTTGACTCTGAGCTTAGATTTAATCCACATGTTCAGCATGTGGTTAAAACAGGTTTCTATCATCTGAAGAATATAGTCAGAGTCCGCCCATTTCTCTCAACATGGAGATGCTGATGCATGCTTTTATCTCCAGTCGCATTGACTATTGTAATGCCCTGCTTTCATGGTCTTCCCAAAAGAACCATTTCACATCTTGAGCTTCTGCAGAACTCAGCTGTCCGTGTGTTGACGAGGACCAAGGCAGGTTCACATTACACCAGTTTTAAAATCACTGCATTGGCTCCCCGTGTCTTTAAGGATCGATTTTAAAGGTTCTTTTAATAGAATATAAAAGTCTTAATGGTCTCAGGCCTGCTTATCTTACTGATTTGCTTTTACCTCACGAACCCTCGTGGACCCTCAGGTATTCTGGCAGCGGCCTTCTAATGACTCCCATTGTTGATACACAAACCCACAGTGAGGCAGCTTTCCACCAACATTATGCCCTATGATTATGGAACAGCCTGCTGGAGAACTTGAGGGCTGCAGAGAATGTTGACATTTTAAAAAGGCAGGCTCAAGACCCACCTATTTAGTTAGGCTTTTAACTAATGCCCCCTTTTATCCTGATTTAGATTTTCTATTTTAGGTTTCCTACACAGCCCAGGTTTTTAGCATATTTTTATTCTTTTTTTTTATTGTTATTTATTGAACTTTATTGGATATCATTTTATTTATTTATGTCTTTTTTAACTCCCGTGTTTCCTCAGCAGAGCCCTCTGTATCGAGGGTGGTGGCTGACATGGCCCTGGAAAGAAATCTGTTCTCCAGCTGGGTCGCACCTGCCTCCCGATGCAGACGGCTCCCTACGATAGTGTTTTTCTCTCCGATTCTTCCGTGCCCAGCTATTTTAGCCATATTTTTTATTTCCTTGATTACACATTTTATCATTGATGGGGATTAGGGGTGGAAGGGAAGGGGGTGGGCGAATGGGTGGGAGTGACTCTGTTTTTACTTTGTAAAGCACTTTGTGCTGTATTTTGATTGTACTAAAAGAGCTAAATAAATAAAGTTTAATTGATTGATTGATTAAACTACAGTTTTTTTTTTGTTCCTCTTTTCATGCAGATCACTACTCCAGTGCCACTAGTAGACATATCAGAGCTGAAATCAGCCACTGTAGGGGATGTGTGTGATTCTATGCGGCAGCAGTTGTTGGTGTTGGTGGAATGGGCCAAATACATCCCTGCCTTTGGAGAGTTGCTGCTGGATGACCAGGTAACATATCATGATGTATATGGGGGTCTTCTGTGACAATGCATTTAGTCAAACTCATGCATTGATTTCAAACTCAAGTTAAAGTCCATCCATACTGGATGTTGGTGATGTATTGGTCAAATTTTACTTTCATAAGTGTGTCACTCATAGACTGTCTAAAAAGAAATGGACAAAGCTCTAGTGACATGACCTAAGAGTTTTCTGAGAAGGATATTGATATTATTATGAGATGATCCCCCTCTAACCCCGGTTAATCCAGTACTGAGCAAATGGATGGAATCAGCAAGCCTGGCTACAAAAATGCCTAAATGATCTCAGTCACCACAAGCTAGTTATTTTAGCTTGGCTTAGCTCATGCTTTTTTATGATCCCTGAATAGTGTTATGCTTTTTGACTCAGTACATCCGTCATCATTTCACCATCATTTCATCAGCTACCAAAAGGACAGCTGAAATAAGCCCTGTCAGAGCTGAAACGAGAACTGGTGGAGGTCCACCAAGACCAGTTGATTTTCTTACGCCTAGCAGCACCTAATTACATTGTGCAGTTGACAACCTGTTGGCCAGTAGTCTGATTTGTCAACCTGAAATTATTCTGGAATGCTCCAAGGCAAAGGCCACTTGACCGGAGGACTAAGCTGCAGCGAGAGGTAGCAGCTGGCACGGTCGAGGCTGTCAGGCCAGACATCTTAGGATACCTCTCACTTGGCAGCCTTCAAAATGCCCCTGAAAACAGATTATTTAGGAAATGATGGCCGTGAATTCATGGGTAGAATAAATTCTCCTCCAACTGAGAATTTGGCTGTTTAATCCTCTGCATAGTGTTGAACCCCACATTGCAAAGAAACAAATTGCTAATATATTGTGAACGTCTGTACGAGTATGTTTGGGTTTGTGAAAACAAACTGTAAAGTGCTTTGCAATACCTAGTCAAGATTTAAAAAATGTTTTTAAAAAAGATGTTTCAACAAAATAGAGTGCACTGTGTTGTCTTTCTTTTTACACTGTATTCTTGGGTTAACTGTGTGTATATGTGTCTGTGCCACCAGGTGAGCTTGCTCAGGGCTCATGCAGGTGAACACCTCTTGCTCGGGGTTGCCAAAAGGTCAATGCAGTTCAAGGACTTCCTTCTTTTAGGTAGAACCTGACCAATTTGAATGGCATTTCATTTCTGTGTGGTTAATCATGTGGGTCTGCATTGATGTGTGAAGACTGGGAATGATTAACTCAAGCTCCAAGTTTCTCTGTGACTTCAGAGTTGTCTTTTGTAAATGACAGCATTAATTTCTGTGACATGTACCAACACCATACTGTAAACACAAATGTCAGTTACAAATATTCAGTCGTAGGCCTTGTATTACGATACTTGATGGTGAGTCCTCCACAGTGTTTACCGTAGTCTTGAATGCCATTTAAACAGGAACACTCAAGACTATAACAATTCCCACAAGCACACATTGGCGCCCTACCTCATACACACCCACCTGTCTTTCTTTTTAACTATGTCCATTGTGTCTACAGGTAATGGCTGTGTGATTCACAGGAACAGCCCTGAAGCTGAGATCTGCAGGGTAGCCAACAGAGTCCTAGATGAGCTTGTTCAGCCCTTCCAAGATATTCAAATAGATGACAACGAGTATGCAGCTCTCAAGGCAATCGTCTTCTTTGACCCAGGTATTACATAAAAAGTAAAAGTACATTAGTGTATCAGCCATTAAGTCGTTCGATCAAGGACATTTCAAAACACATAGTGGCAGATATTCAGTGCTCTTCAGTGGGGTGAGTGTACAACAGAATTAATCTTGTTAGGCTTTTAACTATGCATTTTTGCATAAAGCACGGAGGTTTTTTCAACTTATATTGATATTTACAGAAGTTTTTTTTGCTTGATGGCACTCAGTGGCATTTATTTATTCAAGGAGAAGTAAAGAACAACACTGAAGTCTTTTCATGAAAGTGATGTTGCTTTTATTCTCACTTCTTGTTGAAGCAACACACTCTACACAGGGACACTCTACCCTGTTTGATTAGTTGCTTTTAGCCCATATTGGATGTTTTGGAGAGAAATCCAGAGAGGCCAAACTGAGATGGTTTGGAAGAGAAGGTACAGAGGAGGGAGAGTGAGTATATCGGTAGAAGGATGATGAGCTTGGATCTGCCAGGCAGGAGGCCTAGAGGAAGACCAAAGATACGATTATTGGATGTAGTGAAAGATGACATGAAGTTAGTTGATGTGAGGGAAAAGGATTCAGAGGATAGGGCTGGATGGTGTGCTGACTCCAGAAAGGAACAGCCAAAAGAAGAAGAAGAGGATGATGTTTTTACAAATTGCTCTGCTGGTAAACCTTATCAAATCAACTCTGAAATGTGATCTTATGTGACCCATTTGGAGCAAAAATATTTAATCGAATCTAAATACCCAGCTACAAAGAATATAGTTTGTAAAAATTGTAATGGATTAGAGCAAAGTGAAATGCAGAAGTAAAGGCGATCGCTTAAGGCTATTATAGTGTCTACATTTCAATGTTAACTTTTTTTTCTTAACAGGACTTAAAAAGCACTAATGGCAAGGCTCATATTCTAGTCGGCTTTTTTTGCCACCATACGGTTACAGCTGTTTTTAGCCTGATAAGTCTAGCTATTCTAGCTGTCAACATAAATACTAATCACATCACAGAGCTTTTTTGACTAATCCAATCTAGCACCAACCTTTCCAGATAATTCTGTGTAGCAAGACCAACTGGTTTTAAGTAACAAACTTTTTGATGCATCATGTGAAGAGTAAATGGATACCCTGGTTTTCCACCAGAAAGGTCCACAGCATTCAGCTAGGTATTTAGATGGTCATATATGCAAAGGAGGAGTTCCAGTATGTAACTTCCTCATTACTGTGGCCCATTCCACCACCGTGCTACGACAGTAATCTAAAATAAACCAGACACTTGATCTGGAGCAGAGTAAGTCCTTCCATGGTTTTCTCTGCCACCTTAGTTCAGGGTAGGCTGTTGTTTTTACCTTGGTTGCAATTTCTAATTTATATCAGTGGATGGAAATGCATTAAATGAAAAGTGAAAAAGGTGAAAAGAAAAATGAAAAGTTATGTATGCTGAAATAAATTTGCAATAAAATAAATTGGATTGCTAAAGTTTAAACAAAATGGAAAAGATTGAAAAAAAGAATATCCTATTAATATACCAATACCAGTGTCCAGTACCAGTTGCCTTTTTTTTAGCAGATCCCTCTTTCCAAAACTGTCTCTTCTTCTACATATGGCCTCAAAGTTACAGTAGATCCCAGTCTTCATGTCTAATAAATTAAATTAGACCACTGTCCAAGCCCCAGTTTGACCATAATACTCATCAATTCCTTCCATAATATCAATTCCATCCCTGATTACTGTTTTTTTTTTTTTAACTTAATCCTGTTCTATCCTTAAATCCTGTCCTCTATTTCTCCGTGATTTAATGCACCCACCTTTTCCATGTTTTACCTTTCAATCTGCAGATGCAAAGTCTTTGCGGAACCCCTCAAAGATTAAGGCCATGCGACTGCAGGTAGGTCAGACATTTTATTTTCAGAACAATTTCAACAATAGCATTTGATTCCTGATTTTGAAGAGTACACAGTTTTACCCTTACTATGCATGTCAGTCTACATTTTTACACATTTTTTTCAGGACAATAAGTTAAAATGTGAAAGTTATCCTATTGTTCCTAGTGAATGTATGTGTGTTTGCAGGTTCAGATGAGTCTGGAAGACTACATTAATGACCGTCAGTATGACTCCAGGGGTCGTTTTGGAGAGCTCTTACTCCTGTTGCCCACCCTGCAGAGCATCACCTGGCAGATGATTGAACAGCTCCAGTTCATTAAGCTCTGCGGCCTGGCCAAGATAGACAACCTGCTGCATGAGATGCTGCTGGGAGGTGAGACTGACCAGCTTTAGGGTCTGTAATTTTGTAAACTAATGGGTGACTGTCTGCTAAACATGTTCCATGGATACTAATGGGAGGTGAATGTCATGAACTGTATGAGAAACTGAAGGAAACAAAAACTGGACATCCTTGCCAAAGTCTATATCCTTCCTATGGTGTTAGGGTCCCTACGGACCCGTTTTGAGTTTTAGCATGCATAAAAGTACTTCATACATTTGTTTTTTGCGTTGAAACTTTTTGACTTTGTCAGGGACTTCCATTTAAACAAAATAAAATCTTTTTTTTTTTTTTTACTAAATTATAAAGTGCTCTGGTGAAAAAAATGACTTTTGTGGTGTTCGGGTCATTTTTGACCCGGTTAGAATTTTCGATTATAAAACAATAAAAAATGCCAAAAATGAAATCATAAACACACAATCAACCAAGAGCCTCTTCCTCCAACCACTTGAGCTTCATTTAGGGGCTTTTCTCTTTGGCTTTTTGCGAGAACAAACAAAGGGAGACATGTCCAGGCTTGTCAAGCCATTTGAGTGTAGAGGTGGTGACTTGCAGAGTACACATCTCCAATTCACAGGATGCAACAATGAGGAGAAGATTCAGTGTAAATGAAGCTTTGGATCACATCTCTGCTGCAAATGAGGCAGAGGACACACAGGATTTTAGCGATGGAGATGAGCAGGCCTCTGAGATTGAAGATGATGTGGAGTACCAGTTGGAAGAAACAGACACAACTGATCAGTCTGAAGAGGAGGTCACTGGTGCTGAAGCTGCTCCTGCTGAATCATTCCAATCCAAACGTGGCAACATCCATTGGAGCACAGTTCCTCCTGATGTGCATGGAAGGACAGCTGCTGCAAACATCATCAAAATGACCCCTGAGGTCACGAGGTTTGCTGTGACAAGAGTAAGTGACATCAAGATGTGCTTTGATCTTTTTTTGCCATTGTCACTAAAAAAAGTCATAATTGCTATGACAAACCTTGGGGGGAAAAAGTCCATTGCAACATGTGGAAAGACATTGATGAGACATACCTGGATGCCTACATTGGTGTTCTCCTCCTTGCTGGAGTTTACAGATCCAGCAATGAGGTAACTGAGAGTCTCTGGGATGCATCAACGGGCAGAAATATTTTCTGGGCAACAATGTCTCTTTGGACCTTTCAGATGATCTCAAGAGTCCTCAGATTTGACAATCGAGACACCAGAGCAAAATCTGACAAGCTTGCTCCCATCAGGGATGTTTGGGAGAGATGGGTGCAACTCCTTCCACTGATGTTCAACCCAAGGCCAGAGGTGACAGTGGATGAACGTTTTCTCCCTTTTCAAGGAAAATGCCCGTTCCAGCAATACATGCCCAGCAAGCCAGGCAAATATGGCATAAAAATCTGGGCAGCCTGTGATGCTAAAACAAGCTACTACTAAGTAGTAGCTACTAAGTTCTATTGTGTGGAAAAAAAAGACTTGTTTTTGCCCTTTCCTTGAAGTAAATATATACGGGTCCAAAATGACCCGAAACACCATAGATGTTACTATATTTGATAATATTAAAATTAAAATCTCTTTTTTGTTGAACATTTAAGAAATGTGTTTTAATATCTCTCAGTTACACTCAGGTAACAGAACAACTGATTATTTTGTTGCCTTCTTCTCTTAAGGTTCATTTGACCACTTTTTAGACATTGAAAACGAGGGGTATGCTGTTAAAACAAAGGCCCAGGGGGCCACAAAAAAATATTAAAACCAATCTTTTCATGGATAAGGGAGCCCAACCAGCTAAACAAGAGTTAAGAAAAACATTGGATGATAAAAGATTGTTTTTAGGGTATTTTATGGCTGATTTAATACACGGGTCCAAAATGACCCGCTAACACCACAGATGGCAGCAGAAAGCTAACACCAGAGGAAGGTTAAATATGTGTATATATATATATATATATATATATATATATATATATATATATATATATATATATATATATATATATATATATATATGTATATATATATATATATAGTTAGTCTGAAAGTAAAGCTAGAAAGCATCAACTGTATGTGCCATGGGTGCCATGGCAGACAACTGAAGCCTAAGATGACATGAGGAAAAAAAAAGTAACAGTAGCACATCCCCCAGGTTTCACCATACACACTAACTACAAAAAGAAAAAAAAAATCCCGTAAACCTCCTGGATATGACAACTTGACAGTGAACAGAGAGAACTGCATTTTTTAGCATCTGTCAGAATACAGGACGAGTGTGCGCAAAACAGCAACAACAATAAAACCCTCTGCCATTCAAATATTGTCGGGACAATCTTATATTTAGCTATGTGAATATGCTGCAGATTTCACTGCAGTTTATACTCAACATTTTTAAACCAAACAAACCAAACAAAACTGCAGACTTAGTATTCAGACTGAAATGGAATCAATATTAATTTGTAAAAAATTTTTTGCTGTAGTTACAACTCTATCTGCATCCGTTAAAGCCGACTCACACCAGCATGTGTTGTATGTTCAGGGCTAGCAACGGAGCCCACACACCTGCACCACCCAGCACACACCCAGCTGGCCCAGGACCCTGTGACCGGACACACGCTGGTCATCAGCACTATGCCTGTCACTCACACTTCACAAATGGGTAAGATCCCTGACAACAAGCACTAACCATGCTGGAAACTACAATCTCTAAGACAAGTACAAAATCTATTACTGATACAAGAATGTGCAAATAGAAACACTAAATATATGAAAATGTTTCACTGCTTTTCTCTCTGCAGCCTCCCCAGACACTCCCATCCCTTCGCCCCCTCAAGGTCCGGCACCAGAAATGTACAAGCACTTTCCCCAGCCTCTTTGTCCTGCCGCCAGCCCATCACCTTCGGCGCAGACGGACTCTTGAGGCTTTCCTGCACTACGTCTAACAGTCCGACGTGAGAACGGTCTCCTCGCTGACTGTTAATTAGCTCAGTTTAAAAATTATCAAAACACTCTCCAACATGTGCTTAGACTGTACCTGGCTTCTTCCTCCTGTTGCTGCAACCATGGTTGAAGAACAATTCTTGAAGCTATGTGCAGCATTTGCGGGGCTTTCACCAACAGGTGCAGAGCCAAACTAAGCTTTTGTACAATTTTCAACTGGCACAAGTCTATGTCTTGGAAGCAGAGATGGTGCTTTGCAGCTTAGGCATGGGGTGTGCCAAAAAGATGGTGGAATGCAGTCTAGGGACTTAGTTTGACTCAAAATCGTGTTATAGCCTTCTCAGACCACATCTTCCTGCAGTCACCACACAGCAGCAAGAATAATGTGTGTGTTTTATTGCATGTGTAATTTGCTACGATGGCACACAAGTAACTTCAGTGTATGACAGCGGGATCAGTCATATAAAAGCGCATTATGCGTACTTCTTCCAAGCTCCAAGTTGAACAGTAAAATCATCTAGATGAATGCAGCTGATGAGTCCTGAGCTCCATCAAGCATGTGCAGATATTAGAAAAAAAAAAGTTAAAAATGAGTGAAAGAGACGCGTAATCATTAGTTTTCATTTTCATTACACAGAACACATTTTCAAATTTGCTACCCTGAGTTATTCTAAGAAATATTTCTTTTTGTACCTTCAGACAAATATTCTAAGAGCAAAGAAAGCACACTGAAGCATAAAGTTCAATGCTGGCTTTGATGATTTGAAAAACAGAGAGTAACAGTGGCACCGGCACACTGATCTGTTACCTTCAACGGTCTCTAAATCAAGCCGCCCCTTTTGTGTTGGTCTGCTTTGGCCCGACCCTGTCTAAAATAAGGGCTCTGAGCCCTTGGGTAGAAATATATAAAAGATTGAAGTACAACATGGCAAAGTGTTCACAATGGCAAATAAACACCAAGAAATCAAATCACCTGCTCTGCACCTGCTGCTGGTCTTGGTGGATTTGCACCTGTTAACTGTGTGGACAGCCAAGGATCAAACACACACCACTACATACTGTCAGCACAGTCTCAGACAAAGAAGAAAAGAAGCACCACTAAGTCCAGATATATCAATTAGCCTTTGTCATCTATACCAGGTGCAAGATCCTCCTCATTCTGCCACTTACAGTCCAGTTGGACTGATATATATAATGATACTAGGGGCAGTGTGTACTTTAAAAAAAAAAAACATCTAACAACTGTCACATTTCATAATTGGAGCTTTTCACTCAGCATCCTTGCCTCCATTTTATCTACTGAACCTCTTCTTTTAGTTTGGGTTTGTTCCTGTTTTTAGGAATTTGAAGTCCTCAACATTCAATATACCTCTTGAAGTTAAGCAAAAGAACCCACATAACAGGCTGTACATCTTTATGGTCAGTGAAAACTAATACACTGGCTCTCTGTTTAGTGTGTAGCATTTTATGTCAGGCATATTATAATAGACGTGATGTTTTGCGTGCTTAAAATGCTTTGAACTGTAGATTTTCTGTTTTAACATTGTATTTGATTTGTCATTGATATGCGTTTTCAGACCTTTATAATTTTCATTATGTACAGTTTACCAAATATTAAATTGTGAAAATATGCAAATGTACAAAATGTTTTCTAATCATAAGTTTCAGAAAAACATAGTCAGTAAAAAATTACATCTGAAAATCAACCCATCGTTTCACATGAACCTCATGCATTAGTAGAATCAAAAACACTTGCAAATTACTTTAAGATTATATAGATAACATTTCCTAAATCTTATTTCAGGATATGGGAAAATCATATTTTTCACAAGAAGTGCTGTAAAGTTAGACTATTTTGTTTGCATTTGATACTTTGCTATGAATACCTTTACATTATACAGAGACAAATGAACGTTCTGACCTGTATCTGTTGCAGCTTCAATGTTTGTATATTAAAATGAAAAATGTTTTGGCAAAAATCAACATCACAATTTCATACGTAGCTCTAAAAACTTGCAGCCTGCAAAAATTGTCAATATTTAACTTCCATAATCCAAAATGCAGACTGTGGTCATCAACATGATTTAATTTTCTTGAATCCAATGTTTTTTTTCTTTTTTTTGCTTGCTTTGTGTTAATATTGTGTGCAATTCTTAATTTATACATTGATTAAAATACGTTTATATCACAGTATGGCATGGTTTAGGATCAGTCTCTTGATGCGTTACATAGATTCATACAATATGTAATATGTTTTTTTTATCATCAAGCCAGATAGAGGGAACAAAAATAGATTCCTGTCCAATCTATGTATTGCTATTTGTTAAATGGGAAAAAAGGAGACTTAACTTTTTTTTTCATTTTTGATCCTGAAAGGAGAAATTAGAAAAATGATGACCAACAAACACAAATCAGAACGAATTAGCCCCACGGTAATACTGCATGTGGTTTGCTTATCACATCCATGATGGCAGTCATCATGCCCCACCACTGCTCCCTTCATTCTGGATATATATACCAGTATTTTAATGAAAGGAAGAAAAAAAAAAGAAAAAAAAAGAAGCCAAAACCAAACTAGGACATTTACACTGAAACTGAGTTGCACTGGGGCCAACTGTACTTTGAGTGAGGTTTTGTTTATGTCCATCCCTTCACAATCATTTCCTCTGGATTCACGTGCGAGCGATTGCGAGCAGTGGATGAGATCGGGAGATAATATTATATTCTCTGTGTATTGTTGTGTGACTCAGAGAGTGTGACTGAGAGAAAACACTCAGGTTATTTATGGCAGAGGAGATGATGTTGTGTAGAATCAACATGGCCAAATCCTTCTATCAACTCTATAATGGACAAGCTACCTGGCCTGGGTCAAAACACCACCACCTACAAAGGGAACATGTGTGCGTGTGCTCCTACCTGCATTTTTTATTTTTATTTTTTTTTAATAATCTCAGGGGTTGCATGTACGTACACTTTCGTATGTGTGTTTTTGGAAGTGTCTGCATGTGTGTGTGCCCGGGGAGCTTTAATCAAAGGCCTATAGTGGAAAGATGAGGAGTCCCTGTCTCTCTTTTTACTCAGATAAAACTGAGTGTTAGCATGCCAGTCACATATCTCATCTGAGACGCGTCGCTCTCCTCTGCACACCTCACCATGGCCCACACTGACAGCACGCTATTACACACCAGTATGATGCTCGCTCCACCTGAGGAGGTTGACAAGGAGGAGAGATAGACGAACAAAGGATGGACAGGAATATGAAGAGTTGCTATTTTTTGTTCTTTTAAATGGGGGCTGTTCTTCTCAGATCAGTTTCGTTTAATAAGGGTGGCATTGTCCTAAGTGACCTAAGTCTCACACATTTATGAGGCAACATAGCTTTGCCTCATAAATGTGAAAATGCCAACTTAAAACAGAAAAAGAGTAGATATTATGAAGTTATAATAGGTACTGATTGATTAAAAATAGTTTTACATGGAATTCATTTTGTATTATTTATTTAAGTTTGGAAAATGTAATTTCTCTATTTCTACCTGTAATTGACACAAGATTCCTCCCTCCATCCAGCCTACTTCCCTCATAAACACTAGATGGCAGTGTAAGTCTGTGGTTTCCTGAGAGCCGTTTTCTCTGAACAATGCCCTTTCTCTGCCATCCTAATCTAAAATGACATAAAAAACCAACAAAAAAACAAGCAAACAGCTAAACAAATACAGTTTTCTTAAAGTACTTGAACAGTTTGTAATGACATAAGAATCATTCATATAAGTGTAGTATTCAAGATGGTAAACTATACACTCTACACAAGATGCGTACTGTTCCACGTTTTACTTGTTGTTGATTTCACCGTTAAGTCGTTCGAGTCTGCAGTTTCACATAACAATCAAAAATCAAAGCCTGAACCAAAAAAAAAAAAGAAGATAATGTTATCAAGCACAGATGCTACCTCAGAAATTCTTGGAAATGATTGTAGAGTCAAATGCATGGTTCTTCACCACGCAGGAGAACATTAACACAGTCTGGAGTGACTGGCATGCTGCGACCTCAGACTACAGCCATAGACTGCAGACTATCATTCCTCACCAGTGCATTTACCGATAATTCCCCTCTGTCTCAAACATATCCGATGATTCCCGCTCTAGGACACAAGGTTGAGGCAGTATGAATCTCTGCCCCTAACTCTGGAATGAATTTAAAACCTCCCCTGAGTGATTTTCTGTGTCTCTGTCCTGTATGTGCATGCATGTGTGTGTGTGTGTGTTGAATGTGTGCGTGGTTTCCGATTATACCACAGGATTGGTGAAGGCAAGAAAAATACAGCGACAGCTTCATTTCCAAAGCTGAGTTCACATAAATGAGGGATTAAAGCAAGCAGGAGGGTGAGGGTTCACCTCAGCCTTCAATGACAGCTTTCCCTCCTTAAAAATCCCTCTTTTTCCCCTCCTCTATCTCTGCCTGTCTCTCCCCTCTTTCTGTCTCCATGAAAATTTTGTCTTCCACATTTACCATCTCATTCCCTGTTTGGGTTATCTATTTGGCCTCGTTACTGTTCATTTTGCCTGCAGAGATAATCCACACATTGAAATAAATAAATGCATTCCAAGCTCTTGGCTACATGCATACTCGCGATGATTTACTAAGTTTCATCGAGCTGGGGTGCACGCTACATCATGTCGATGGGGAACAGGTGAGAGCAATGAAATTAGGGGTTAGGGCCATACAAGAACGTGTATTCCTGTGTATTTGTTGGGGTACATTAGGGAAATGAAAAGGGGTGGATCACTGATGGGTTCTGAGATGCAGTCTTGTTAGAATAAAGGAATACAAAAAGGACAAGACACAGAGGAGATGACAGGGTGGATGATAAGATGAGTAGAGCAGTAATGAAACTGCTCCTGTGCACCCCAAGATTACACAGGGAATGAGATTGGACAGAGGGAGAGCGAAACAGAGAGAGGAGGGGTGTACAGTACAGGAGGGAACGGGTATTCGCTGATTTGGGGGTGGGGGAGGGAGGTGATATGAAGACTCATATGATGAACCATGGTGAGAGTCAGCTGGAACAGATGTGGCATGTTGGCTTGAAAGGAAAAAAAATGAAAAGAAGGGAGGAGAGTAGAAGAGAGGAGAAGAGGCATTACAACTCAGAACGACGCAGCTCCACTCTGAATGATAAGTGTCTCGCACACTCCGGGTTATGGGAAGTTCACACAAACAAATGACTCCTATTTGCCAGAGGCAATGGACACAATTGAGAAAGAAGGAGTGAGAGAAAGAAGAAGAAGAGGACAGAAGGGAGATGGAGGTGGAGGGCTGACTGCTAGAGCCATGATTTCAGATAACTCCATCTGCATTGAGAAAATTCTAACCTTTTCCTCATCTAATGCTGTCACGGGCTTGCAGCTACACTAAAGCACCTTCAATCCAAAGGATATTAGGAATCATGTTGCGAGGCACAGTGGAAGTCTGTGCTTGGTATCTTAAATTATAAGGGGCCCATAGACCTTGGTCAATAACACTAAATGTATTGCAAATTGGAGCGAGTAGGTGGGCTATCTTTTGCACAATGAGAGGTGATATCACAGTAATAAGGGTGCATGAATACTACCCTTACTTATACACCAAGCAGCAAGGAATCAAAGTCAAGCATGGCTGGATGTCTTTCTTTCAAAATGCTGTCACTGCAGTTGTTTTAAACCAAAAAGAGCCTCCATATTTTAACTCTAATCAAACAAGGAGAGGTTTTTGCTTTTTAGACCCACTATTTTGGTGAGCAGTGCTAACCTTAACCATAACCTAACCCTCACAATGACATGGGTACTGATGGTTAGTAGGGATAACATTGACTAATCCTCTTGTCTTAGTTGAACCTGTCAACATGGCAGCAGTTACTAAGGACAGTGACATACCAAGCTGAGGCTCACTGACCCATCACTGGTTTTGGAGTTGTTGCATTTTCAGAATTTTTTTTCTACCGTTTCTTTTCCAAATCTTGCTTGATAAATAATTTTAAACCAAAAATCTTGTTGCTATAGCTGTATGGTTAGCTTGGGGCAATGAAAGACTGAATGTTTTTTAAAGGGCTTTAAAAATTGAGAAAAATAGACAGAGAAATAGAGAAACCTGAAAAGTCATCATTACCAGTGTTAAGTACATTGTATTTTCTATTTAGGCAATGAGAACCAAGTATGAAAGTTTTTTTTTTTTGTTTTTGTTTGTTTGTTTGTTTGCTGAACATGTTATTGGTGAAAAAAATTGTGTCTTGAATTGTCAGTGACTCACGTCTTCTGAACTGGGAAAGCGTGTTTTGTTTTTCTTCACCATGTTTATTGCTCTACATGGATGAAAGTCCAAAAACAGGTGGATTCAACAGGTTTAGGGATTCATCTGATGTTTTCAAGGAACATTATGGACACTTGGGTAAGCCCCTATTATATGTAGACAACACAATAATAATACAACAAGATACTATCACAAAATAATGACTGAAAAAAAGTCTGAATATATCAAAATAAAAATTCTGGTCAACAGCACTACACCAAGGTAAATCATGGGGAATCAAAGCATTTCTGGGTAAATGAATCTTAATCATGAAAAATAATCTAAATGTGCCTGAGGAAGTTCAATAAAATTTGACAATAGTCACTTTTATCTCCAGTTCACAAGACTGTTGGGTCTTCATTTGGAATTTCATCATCAGAAACAAACCAAGTGTAAATAATTTGTCTTTCATGGGAGTGGTGAGGCGTTTCATTTCCAAAACAGCTCCGGATCTAATTATTTTACTTCGAAATTAGACCTGAGCTCACTTTTAAAGGTACAAAGGAATTCACTATAAGCGTGTAATTAATTTTATATTACTATTTACTTCTAAGTTAGTTAATTATGGTTTCTATAGATGTGTGCTCCACACACACATATACTCATTACCTTCACCATGCGTAGAAACGTGGTGGTAAAAAAGGAAAAGTGTGAATTTTACACACATGACTTCCTGTCCTAATCAAGAGCTTTCTCAGCTCCTATCTGAAAGATACACATGACTGACTCCTTCAGTGGGATACCTAGCCAGCATGGATGTGTAATGAGACAGTAAGTGTATGTGTGTATGCACGCACATACACCCTAGCATACCCTGCAGTGGAGTAGTAAAGGATATTAGGCTGCAATTGCAAAAAGATTGCAAAAAGATTGCAAAAAGTGACATCCTTAATATAGAAAGATTACTGTGAGCAACATCACTTTGATTTGAGCTGAATACATTTTCCTCACAGAGACAGGCTCCTGGACAGCTGTAAGCACCGCAGAATGGATGAGAAAGCTTTTGTCTGAGTGTGTACAAATGCAAGAATTTGTTAACATGAATGTATATTGAGTATATTTGAAAGGGTGAGTGAAACACAAATGTCATTTCTGACTATTTTTTTTGACAGATGCATTCGCTTTACCTGGCTTTTTCCAGAGAACTGAAAGATATTTCTATTGTTTTTTTTCTATCTCTGGTCATAATACCTCAGACAAAAATTTAAAAAAAAACTGTTGATATACACTTGATCATCTGTTTGCTGGCCAATCAACATGGACAATAAAGAAAATTGTGAAAAGTGAGGAGCAAAAAAAAAAAAAAAAAAAAGTCTGCTCATCACACGAGTGGATTGTTATGTTGTACGTCGTGATTGCAACAATTCGGACAGGACAGTAGAACAACCTGTAAAAGTGCTACAACTACAACTTTTCTTAAAACTTGAGGGTTCACCAACCTACAAATGACAAGTTGTCTAAAGAAAATGTGAGAGAGTTGCAACTCTCTCTGGGAAAGGGCATCCAGTAAGAAACACAAGCAACAAAAAAAAAAAAAAAAAAAAAAATATATATAAATATATATATATATATATATATATATATATATAAGAAAAAACACAGAAGAAAAAGTATACCACAAAGAAAACTCTAAATAAAACAAGATGACATGTCTCATATTTATAGAAAATGGTTGGACTGTACTGCATCAACACTGAAACCTCATCAGCACTGTGAGGCACGATGGAGTAGCATTATGATTTGGGCTTACTTTGCTTGCTATAGATGTCAAGCAGTAACCGAGGGAATTATTAATTTAAAAAACTGCTGGGCATTTTCAAGAGAATGTCAGGGTTCCATCTCAAGACCTGAAGGTGAGCGTTTTGGCCAAGCAACACAGTGTGCTGGTGGAGGCCGTTGGTCCTGCCTGACCAACGGCTAGCTAAGACACTGGCTAGCTAAGATGGGAACAGCCAATGAAACAGAAAATCACATGGTGAAATCTATGGAAAACTAAGCTTCACAGGAACAATTTCTTGATACAGCTAACCTGTGAGGCAGAGGAGAATCCTGGGAGTATATTCTAAGCTGTTGCCCAAAAGCCCTGGGAGCAGGCCACTATCGCTGGCACCATGACCAGCACCATGATGCTGCGTGCCATCGCAACGACCTCTTAGAGTAAGTAGCAAAAAACCAGAAAAATGTTCTATTGCCTTTATAAAGGCTGGAGAGAATCCGCAGCATTGCACAAGCTCAGTATGGGGTTTCTGGTCAAAGCCCAGGGAAGAAAAAAATAATAATAATTCAAAGAAAGTCTATGTCAGAGCTAAAAATTTCAACTCAACTGAGATACTTACTAGAAGATGGCTGTTCAGTGAAGATATCTAATGTAAGTGTAATGATAAATCTTGTTTGGAGAAATTCCTCAGCATCATTGTGCAATCCTCATTAGCTATGAGAGGAATCTTATGATGGAAGCTGTTGAAACAATAAAAAAAAGCTGCTGTACTTTAAATAATTGTATTCAACAATACACGTACCATGTTCTGATCAACGTGCATCCAAAGGAAACATGAAGAGTACAACTGTTGTAGTCTGATTGTGGTAGTTCATAATTGTGACCAATAGAAAGATAGCCCCCTGTTACAAACCTTTACAGTGGTACTTTACTTACGTCTCTATATACGAAATTATCAGGTTACGAAACATCTCAACGGTAAAATATTGCCTCTTGTTACGAAAGAAATTTCAGGATACGAAAGGCTAAAATACAGTATCGCTGCTACTCGCAGCTCCCAGAGTTTACTGGCAGTAAACATGCTTGTTGGCTCCTGTATCTCAGTTTAAAAGGGGTGCGTCTAAGCTGCTCTGCCATTGGCTATCACTTAGCATCTTCCTGGCATCCTATTGGCTAGGAGGGCCCCTTGTCTGTATGAGCGTAACCCAGCAACCCAGGTAAACGAACAATTTTTACCTCCGCCAAGGAGGTTATGTTTTTGCCGGCGTTTATCTGTCTGTCTGTGTTCAAGATAACTCAAAAAGTTATGGATGGATTTTGATGACATTTTCAGGAGTTGTCAGAAATGTGAAAAGGAAAAACTGATTTCATTTTGGGTGTGATCCGGAAGAAATCCTTGGTGCGCTTGGTGGAGGTCTGCGTCCGCCAAGTGCTTTTCTAGTTCTAACTAGGGCTGTCAATTTCTCAAAATAATTAATCAGATTAATCGCATGACTGTCAATAGTTAATCATGATTAATCACAAATTAATTGCATATTTTTATCTGTTCTAAATCTACCTTATACAGATCTTTTTCAAGTTGTATTACTCTTATTAATACGAGTTCTGACTAGAACCAGGAAATACGACCATATTAGTCCAGTCCTGAGGTCTCTGGCTTCCTGTCACTCAGAGAATAGACTTTAAAACAGCTCTACTTGTGTTCAAGTCTCTTCATGGCTCCAAAGTCCATGTCTGACATGTTAGATCCATATGAACCAACCTGGACTCTAAGAACCTCAGGTAGTGGTCTCCTGCTGGTGTCCAGAGTCAGGACTAAACAAGGTGAAGCTGCATTTCAGTTTTATGCTCCTAAAATCTGGAACAGTCTTCCAGCAGATGTGAGACACACCTGAACTCTGACAATGTTCAGATCCAGGCTGAAAACAGTTCTGTTTAGATGTAAAGATGATGACTGGAAGGATTTTATCTGCACTCTTCATTTTTAATTTAATCAATTAATTTTTTTATTAATTAATTTTATTTATTATTGATTATTTTTATGCTTGTATTGAATGATTCTATTTGCCTTCTTGTGAATTTATGCATCTGTAAAGCACTTTGAATTGCCTTGTGTACGAATTGTGTTCTACAAATAAAGTTGCCTTGCCTTGAGAGTACACAAATGCTAGCCTTATGCAAAACAAATGCATGTTTATTTATTGCAGCAATGCCAAATTCATTATATATTATATATATATACTCAATATTTTCTCTTATGTTCTTCATACAAAATATTTTCGCGGTTTGCTTCAAACGGGGGGGGGGGGGGGGGGGGCTATCTGCATCCGCGCTCTGATTAGCCGTCAAGTGATATTTCAGTAGTCGGGACTCCGGTGGTAACTAAATTCACATCGTCAGCAAAACACAAACAACATTTATCTTGTGGAGTTAGCCATCAGGCAAGGTTTTGAAGCTAAACTTACCAACTTATCCCAACTACTGCTAACGGAGGATTGTTGACGTCTGTCTGCGGCATGGCCGTCGACATCATGGCTTCCTGTTTTGACAAACTACGGAGGACTACAGGACTACAACTACGGCTGGGCCCGAGGCTAATTAAACCTAATCTCCTCTCTACTATTGTACATCAACGGCCAGGCTAATGCTCGCGTTAATCTCGCGTTAATAAAATTAGTTGCGTTAAAATTATTTTGCGTTAATCACGCGTTAACGCGTTAACTTTGACAGCCCTAGTTCTAACATGTATTTCTTACAGGTTTTTATGTCATTTCATGTATTATTGATAATTTATAAAAAATGTATGTTCAACATTTTGGGGGGCTTGGAACGGATTAGGGCATTTACATGGAAAACACGTCTCTACTTACGAAATTTTCAGGTTACGAAACTACTTCCAGAACCAATTAATTTCATAAGTAGAGGTACCACTGTACTTGAATTGTATGCAATTCACTATTCAACACTTCATGAGATGAAATTTTTGGATGTGTCTACTTTTAGGCACCAAATAATTATGGAAGCTTTAGGTAAAAATACAACTTCAGATCACCAACACTATATTTAATTACTGCATAAATGAACACCATATAATCATATTTTAGTCAGATTCAGTCAAAAGATGGTGTATCCTTACAAAAACTAAAGAAGACTTACTTTGATACCTTAAAATAAATCCTGTTGTCATAGACGAGTGGTACACAATGTGTGACTTGTCAGTAGCTAACTCCATAGGCCAAATCATTTGATTAAACAGGAAACGCTTCCTTGAAGGTTTACATCTCATTTCCACCTCATTAAAATAACAATCCCAGCCACAACAGCCTTCATTACAGCTGGTGTCAAGTGCCGTATAAAATCTGGGACTGTGCCATGGGAAAAGATGTCAAAATAAAAGTCCCTTGCCTCAGGTCAAAATATTCTCAAATCCCTGAGGTGGACTTTCACAATCAATCATAAATAAGTTCTGTAGTGCCACGTCCAGTATCTGAAAGGAAAAAGCATCAGGGAGGTCCTTTATTTAGATAATTCTACTTTTTTGAGATGTACATATTTCTGCAGTGCTTTGATAAGGCCTGCGGGACATGCATGTTTTAATTAGACCTAAGCAGCCTGGTTGAACAGTTCATAGAAAACTTTGAACATTTCTGCTGAAAGCCTCTCTCTCTTTGTGACAAGCAATGTGTAATTAGTGGCATATGTGCATTTGCATATATGCACCCTGTGACATATTGCATCTTATTTGAATAAGTAGACATGTCTCGATGTGATATCCCCGAAGTGAATACATGAATATGAGCCGCTAATTATACCAATCTTGCAAATTATCTGTTTAAATTTTAATATCCTTTCATACTGCATTGCTTGCTTGTAGCTTCTGTAGTTGGTGAGTTGTGCGTCCTTGTTTGTGTCACTTTTACCTGGGCTGCAGTTTGAGTTTTGTTCTTTGTGCACTTCTGTTCTTACCAAGATTTGAAATCTTAGATCTGGAAATGAGACATTATTTATCTTGGTTTAAATATAATGTACTTATCAAGTCCATGGTACACTCTAAAATGTATTATGAGTATATCTTGAATGCCTTAATTAGCCAAAAAGAATCTTAAATGAACTGTTAAAACAAGCATCCGTACACAGAGTTATGGTTTTTATCTTTCCCTTTTACTATAAAAATCTTCTTTCAAGTATCCACATGAAGGTACTTTAACACTAAGTGATATCCATTTTAATTTATAAGTTTATTTTCTTGTTCCTGGCCTGAGGGGGAAAAAACACAAGCAAAATTACAAAAAAAAGGAACACATGACTCATTATTAATTAAATTATCTGTCCATGCAGAAAGATAATTGTACAAAGTTTGTTTTTCTTTTTCATTTCTTTTTTTAAATTTTGTTTTTTTGCTCATTTGCTTTTTAACATTTTTTCTTTTCCTTTTTTTATTTTACATGTTCTCATTTTTCAGCAACCTTAAATTATGGATTATTTTCTGTGTTTCTCACTGGTTACTATGCTGTTGCAAGTCTGTTTTTAAGTAATTTAATCTAAAATTCAGCCTTTTAAATTTGTTTCAAACCCTCGCATGCCCTCCAGATCTAAACTGGAAGCAGGACTTCCATTTAATGCTCTGACTAAATGCACCTGTATGGTCTCTAGTGGAGGCAAATAAAGTGAAATTTTGATGTCTACAAATATCTTAAAAGCCAGTAAGCAAGGCTGCAGTGTGTGACAGGCAGTGGAAAAGTCAGGTAAAGTCAGATTGTGATTCAATTTGTGAAGCTTTCACGAGTCAAACAAGCTCTTGAAACTAAATCATTCCCAGAATGTGTTTTGTCATATAACCTTTTTTCATTTAATGAAATGAAAATGTACATTTTGCCATGTTATAAGCATTTCCTATTGAATACATTCAGCATCTTCAGAAAGCTTAGAAAAGCTTTCTTTTCACTGATGATAATAGCTGATTTGTAGTCTCCTTGGTCTGTTTGACCATGTTCATACTTCTCTCTTGACTATTTCAAGAAACATTAAAGATTACACAACCTGGTCATTGTTCTAACGTAAGAGCATACCACTAGTGAAAACACTGAAACACACCGTCAACCTAATGACAATGCAACAGAGAGATATCACATCTATATCTGCAAATTTATTGATTTATGAATCCTGAATACATTCATAAACATAAGCTTTTATATGTGGCTGTTTTTTCTCTGCTGACTGAAGGTGGGCTCTGAAGAGCACAGTTTGCACAGTTGCTCGCTCTGAATAGATGAGACATTTCTGTTTTCAGAGCAGGCCACAAATCCACACAATACAGTGACCACTCTACACTCACAAAGATTCTTTAAGGATTCTTTGAACAGAGGAAACCACGATAAACTAGAATCAGAACATTGGAAGAGAGAAGTATTTCAAGGGAAGGAAACAGCTCATGACCCAAATACTACACATGGTGGAAGCAGTGGCATGGCATTGGCTTGTATGGTGGCCAGTATGGACTCACTAGTGTTTATTGATGACATGACTGCTGACAGATTAGCAGAATAAACTCTGAGTTGTACTGGGCTATCGTAGCTCACATTCAGCCGAATGCAGCAAAACTGATATGAAGGTGCTTCACAGTGCAGATGGATAATCACACCAAATGTACTGCTCAAGAAACTAAAGAATTTTAGAAGTAAAACAAACAGAGAGCAAATGGATTTTCAGTTACTGAACACAAAACTGAAGGCAGAAAGACCCACAAACAAGCAGCATTTGAAGTTAGCTGCAGGGAATGAATGGCAAAGCATCTCCTGGGAGGAAACTCATTTGTTCAGAATTTGTTAATGTCCATGGGCTCCAGACTTCAGGTAGTAAGTGAATGTAGAAGATTTTCATTCAAGCATTGAAAATAATAGACATATTTAAAATTATGTCACTTGGTCCAAACACTTTTGGGCCCCTGTAAATAGAGGTACAGGACTTAAAACGCTGGTCATTCCTTTCCTGAAACCTCTTAAATTAAAGCTCAAAACGAACAACCTCACAGAACGTTTTGATACAAGTGGTACGTTTGTGTAAAAAAAAAAAAACATACTTAAAGACAGTTTTTGCAATACATAATGCAACATGTTTACACATCCACAATATGTCCAGGGTGAGTTAAGGTCTGCATGTGCTACATTTTCAGCTTCATCAAACATGAATTATGTAAAACAACTAGCTTAGAAAGATCTTAAATCTTAAATTACAATTTAATTTTTATTTAGGGGCTAAAGTTTGTTTTCTCTCTTTTTTTTTTTCTCCAGTCTGGTAGCATGGAATCACACTCATCTTTGAATCTTTGTCTGGTGTTTGCTGCCAAGTGTACTGAACAATGAAAAGCCTCTGGACAAAGCGAGGCCAGGCTGATGAACACTATACTCAGCCCTAATTGCACGCTACTTTTGATGTAAGGCAATCACGAGGTCATCTGTTTGAAGTGGATAGGGTTATTTGATCCATCTTTGCATGAGTCGTTGCATGTGGATGCTTGAAAGCCTTATCATCAGCAACCTGGTGTGATTAAGTCTGGCATAAAAGAAGACAATAAATTATGCTTTTTCTTTATATATATATATACGTATATCTATATATATCTATATGTGTGTGTGTGTGTGTATTGGTAAACAGGTCAACAAAGTGTGTACATCTGCAGATGCGTACTGAAGTTTAATAGAGGTCTGATCCTCCACCACACGGCTGCAGCAGTCAATCAATCAGTGGGACAAACTACAGAACATTTCGGTCTTCAAACTCATTAAAATGAGCACGGCGTAGCTGAGAAATATACCCTTTGTAAATTAAGTTGTGTGTCCTAATTGTTTTCATGTTTGTGGGCCTTTCGACAACTTCAGAAGGCATTTGTTGTTGCTTGATATATGCTTGCTGCGCCTGAGGCAGTGTTTTTTTCATGACCATTATTATTCAAATGAGCTAGAAATGTGTTTTGAAAGTCCTAAATCATTGAGCATGAATGGCTACCCTTGGCGTTTATAAATGACTTTCCATAGAAGCGAACCTCCGCCTGCATAGCTTACTCCACTGAGCTCATTTGGGTATTTGAGGTCTGTCAACAGAATTTGTGTCAGTCGTCCACTGGCATGACAAGTTGCATTAAAAAGTTTGATGAGATTTTTCAGTACTGTTTTTGACTTTCTGAGTGGAAAAAAAAAAAGTAGTGGTTTGGTAAATAAAAATGTGTGAGCTTTAGTTGGTGATCAGCAGGTGAAAAACTGATAAGATGTTTAATATTTGTTTCACATGAAATGCTCTAAAAGGTGGCTGCGCTGTTTCACTGTGCTGCAAACCCATACCAAACAATTATTTTGGCAGCTTTGTTGCTCATCTATTTTTGCACCATTTTTCTTAATGTAGAAAACTAGCTTTTTTAAAATTAATTACTTTTTTTTATCATATTTTTTAGCCTATCAACTACTTTGTAAGATGTCTAAAAATTGGAGAGTTCATCATAGTTTATCAAGATTAAAGAGACTGGTTCTCACTGCTTGTTTGTGGGGCAAAAACGTAAAAAAAATAACTGATTACTGTAAAAACAACTCATATGAAGTGTTGAGATTTAAAAAAAAAAAAAGTTGTAAATTTTCTGTTAACTTTGGCAACTTGGTCAAACTATGGAAGGTATTGACTCTGTCTCTTCAGATAAGTTGGCAGCTTCTAAAGGCACAAGTCTATTGTGATTATGTGAAAGTAACTGTGCAGTGAGTGTATTCCAAATATTTTTTGAAACAATCCGGATTTGCTTTCAGACGTAATAAAGCACACGATGCAAGCTGTATGTTTGGGGTGTTTTGCTATTTCTCAAGTCCCTCCAGGAAGGAAAACAAATGGACGAGTGACCATCTCACCAAATCTCTGGGAGAGAGTCCAGCCACCCCACGGAGGAAAATTATTTCAGCCATGTATCCGCAACGTTGTTCTTTCAGTCACTACCCTCGGTTCATGACCATAGGTGACAGAAGGAAGATAGATCAGCCAGAAAACAGAGAGCCTGCTCAGCTGTCTGCGCTGATCCACCCGCTCATGAACTCAAGACTGAAGATCCACTGACTGAAGCAACACTTCACCCCCAACTTGGAGAGGGCATTTCCCCCTTTTTAGATTGAGAACCGATGGCCTGAGATTTGGTGGTGCTAATTTTCTTTGCAGCTTCACACTAGGATGTAAACCTGCACGAATGAGAACTGGAGATTGTGGCTTGGTGAGATCAACAGGATCACATCATTTGCAAAAAGCAGAGATGGAATCCGGAGGCCACCAAAGTGGATCCTCTTCACCTCTTGGCTGAGTCTAGAAATGTACAAAATTGGCGACAACATTACAGAATTACAGAACATTACTGCCACTGCCAACAATGTCTCCACAATGTTGCTGAGGTGTATTAACCAAGATAGACCCACAATATCCAAGCCCTAATCTGTTTGTTACTTTTGAAAAATTAATTTGGGACTGATAAGAGTCCTCTCATATTAATAGGACCCTGGATAAAAATCAAAGCCCAAAGCTTGGAAATGAACAGTGATGACTTTATAGTACCTTTATAGTAAAAACCACCAATTTTCTTGCATTTTATATTATAAAAACCGTAGTAGCTTGGTGAAAAACACTTCAAGTCAACATTTTTTAAAATGAAAATTATATCTTTTCTCTGTTGCTGCAAAAAAAAAAAAAAAAACTAAGATCTTTTTCTAGTGATAAGATTTTTTTTTTTTAATTAATATTTCCTATCTTTTACACTTTGCCAGAGTCAGTGTCAAACACCCAGCTTACACTAAGACAGAAGCTACACTAACTCACTAGCAACTGTACATGTACGCACTAGAACTTTGTACATTTGTGAGTTTGTGTCTATGTCTGGACACAAAGACACACACACACGGACCACATCTTGATTAGGTTTTCATAAAGTCTGGAACTATGCTGAGTCTGTAATTGACTTTGACAGCAGAAGCCTCCATGTCCTATGGCTATGTTAAACGAACAATTTACATCTTCATTCCAAATTCTACATGGATAAAAAGCTATTAATTACATTAGTCTGCAGAGAGTCATTCCAGCTGTGTAGAATGTGTGCGTGTATAGCTGCCCGTGTGTGCTTCCCATCTTTACATATATTCACTTTTGCTCATTTGTATATTAATGCTGTCTTGCGGCCAAACAATGCCTGGTGAGATGAGTTTATGAGCGTGGAAAGGTCTTCTTACTCATTTTATTGCTCTGCAAAGCAAACTGACGGCTCCTCTTGCATGAGCATTTTATGGACAGGGGAACATTTATTAAATCAATTGATCTGGCACCGGTTGCACAGGTGTTAAGCTTCACACCACTTTCAATTCAACAACAACGACGTGCTTTTATAGTGCCTTTCTAGTCCAGGGACCACTCATGGTGCTTTTACAACGCAAGCAGCTTTCCCTCACTGCCACACACACATTAATAAGATTTATTTATTTTAATAGACCAAATTATCAATATAATCAATATAATTACTCCAATGATTCCAATAATATGATCCCTTATAATCAATTTGTACTACAGTTAATGTATATCAAACCTAGGTGGGATTACCAGGTGTTAACAATTAGCCTAAACAGCATGTTTTTGGGGTGGGAGGAAACTGGAGTACCTGGAGAAAACCTACACAGACACAGGAAAAACATAGTAGTAGTAGTAGTAGATAGCTAGAGGCCCTGCCACCCTTTAAAGACCTACAGACTCTTGGAACAGCAAGCAAACCTGTATTTAGGGTAGCATTGTTCTACCAGGACAGTACAGAATTATGAGTTTGTTTTTTTTTTTTCGTTTGTTAGCACTTTTTCATTCAAGACTTTGCATGTAAGAAGTTATATTTTGAATTTGGTGTCAAATTTATCCGGGAGCCAATGAAATTAAGCTAGTGGAGAGATGTGGGGCCCGATCTTCTGCCAGATCTCCTAAAGCTGCTTATTTAGGGATAGTGGGTAGCGGGACGGGCGTTCCCCCGCAAAGAACGCAATCTTCCACGTTGCTAAACCCACTATCCCACCTGCGGTACCTGCTACATTATGCATAGGAGTGGTTAGGGCGTTCCACCTGTTAGACCAATCAGTGCATCAGTAGCCATTGCCTTTAAGAGCAGGTTGCGCTACCCCAAAAACCGCTACGGAGCGTCTTTTCATCCAGATCGGAGCAGCTCTCTGTGCGCAGCTCGTCTGGACTCTGCTGTAGAGCTTCCTCCTCTTCCTTTCTCCTCCTCCTCTGCACTGATATATACATAAAAATATTTTTACACAGACAATTCCTATTGGCTACCTGAAAGTCCCAGGCAGTTGGTGCGCTCCCAGTAAATTCAAATCAATTCAATTCAATTCAATTCAATTCAATTCAATTTTATTTGTATAGTGTCTGTTACAATGTCAATTGTCTCTAGGCTCTTTTCAGAGACTCAGAGCATGACCCCCAAGCAAATATCATTAACTAAAAATATAATATTGAATCCTAAACAAGGATAATGGCAGGTAAAAAACTTCCACAGAGGGAGAAAGAAACCGTGGCAAGGAAAAAATTCCACTTTAAGAGGAAGATACCTTGGCACCCTGGCTCATATGGGGCGACCTTCCTGCTGAAGGCCAGCCGGTTAAAGAAAGAAAAGAGGGGAGACAGGAACAGAGAAAGGATGTAGGACAGAGAGAGGGGAGCACACAAATGACTAATTATAATGACCACATAAACATAAACAGATGCAGGTAGCAGCACTGAGGTGAGATGGCCAGAGGACCAGGTCGCAGGTCACCACGCAAGTCGGCACCCCGAACACATCTACACACAGGTGGAGGTAAATGCTGGGATGGCCAGAGGATGGAACTGCAAATCAGCGCACAACCTAGGAAACTGGCCTACAAACACACAGAAGAGATAAAAAGGGGGTGGGGGTGGGGCAAAACAGCACAACAAACCACAGGAAAGAAAAGAAAATGGAGCACAGTTACAGTAACAAGGTGCTTCTAATTAAATTATGGAATGAGCCGGAGGAGGAGGGGATGGAGGAGGAAAGGGAAGGAAGGGAGAAGAACAATGGAGACACCACTCAGCAGATTCATAGTCGTGTCCCCCTACAGCGTAGGCCTATAGCAGCATAGCTATGACAAAGCTGTGATTAAGATGAGCCTACTCTAGTCTTAGCTCCTACAACTATGGCTATGACTATTAACCCCTACACACTATAGTTTAGACTAACTATAGGCTTTGATGTCTATGGTTTAACTGGCAAGCAAGCCTTTTAAGAAGATCTCTGCCATTTTCTCAGGGGTTCAACTGAGGCCAAAGCACGCCTTTTATACAAGAGTTAATTCAAGAGTTAGAGCCGTTTGTGCACATCCACATGTGACCAGGTGGATGCACATTAATGCCATTTGGACGTGCTCTTGTACGTGCGGACATGCGGGTAGCGGGTGATCTGACCACCCGCTATACGCAACCTGCGATTGCAAGATACCGAGTTTGCGGAAAGGGCAAAAGACACGCCCATTGCCACACCTACAATGTGAGTAAGGGAGTCGGCATAATGGGTAGCAGCTTTAGGGAGCGGAAGATTGCACTAGCGGTTAGCGGAGGTTCCTAAACCCACAATTTGCAGGTAGCGGCTAGCTGCTAGTGGCTAGCGTACAATCGGGGCCATAATCTCTGTTCCCAGTTCTTGTTAATACAGGTGCAGCAGCATTCTGGACCAGCTGAGGTTTTTAACACATCTGTTTGTACAACAAGAAAGCAATGCATTACAATTGTCCAGCCTAGAGGTAACAAAGGCATGAATTAATTTTTCAGTATCCTCTTGAGTCATGC
This sequence comes from Hirundichthys speculiger, assembly GCA_018398805.1. NCBI lineage: Eukaryota > Metazoa > Chordata > Actinopteri > Beloniformes > Exocoetidae > Hirundichthys > Hirundichthys speculiger. Next base: position 972,374 of record JAGFBZ010002532.1, on the reverse strand, counting down.
TGTTTCTATTTTTCCTAATATCATGCAAATGAAAGAAAGCTAACTTTGTGACCTGTTTTATATGAGAGTTAAAAAACAGGTCTTGATCAGAAATAACACCAAGATTCCTGACAGTAGAGCTAGAGGTTAAATAAATGTGACCTAAATTAACCATATGGCTCAAAAGTGCCTCCAGGAGGTGCTTGGGACCAATTACAATTACTGCAGTTTTATCTGAAATAAGAAGCAGGATATTAACAGTTGATCAGGTGTTCACATCACTGATGCATGCATCTAATAAGCTTATTTGATTAGCCTCATGTGGTCGCAAGGACAAATAAAGTTCATCAGAGTGCCACCCACATAACATTGAAAGATAATATTATATTTCATCATTCTTGAATTTCCCCCTTGGGGGATTAATAAGGTATTTTGAATTGAATTGAATTGAATTGAATGTTTCCAAAAGGCACAGAACCCTGTGGTACTCCACAACTGACCTTAGTATGCCTTGAACAATCATTATTTACATGGACAAACTGAAATCAATTCAACAGATATGACATGAACCATTTTATTGTCATTTTAATTCCTAGAATTCCAACCACCTGCTTCAGTCTATCAATCAGAATCTTGTGATCAATGGTATCAAAGGCTGTGCTGAGATCCAAGAGAACAAGAACAGAGACAGATCCACTGTCATAAGACATGAGAAGGTCATTGATGTCTTTGACCAAAGCATTTTCTGTACTATGATGAGATCTGAATCCTGACTGAAGCTCATCATTTATATTGTTTGTACAAAGATGGTCATTGAGCTGATTTGCAACAGCTTTTTTGAGAATTTTGGAAAGTAAAAAGGAAGATTGGAAATAGGTTTGCAACTGGCTACATCATCAGGATCCAAAGATGTATATTTTAAGTAGAGGTTTAATTACTGCAATCTTAAAAGCCCCTTGGTACATATCCAGTTAAAAGGGATGCAATGACAAGATCCAAGATTACAGAACCAATTATGGGAAGAATTTTTTTAAATAGCTTTGAAGGAATAGACATCCAGTAAGCATGTAGATGGCTTTGAGTGGGATACAACTGAGGTTAATTTACAAGTATCAATGGAAGAGAAGCAGTCTAAGTAAGAACCAGCTGATGCAGCCATCTCCAAGGTTGCTGTGCTGTCCAATGTAATTCCCATGGTTGGTAAGAGGAGATATATTTGTTTCTAATATGGACTATTTTATTAACAAACAAAGTCATAAAATCATCACCAGTTAAATGTTATAGAATGCCTGTCTTTATAGAGCTGTAACTCTGGGTCAGCCTGGCTACAGTGCTGAAAAGATATCTGAGGTAAATCTTCTTTTCCCTAATTAATAACAAATATATTTTTTCCTAGCTTTACAAAGAGCTTTTTTTATATATAAACGAGCTTTTTTATTTATATCTTTACAAGTTAAAATATAATTGTTTTGCATGAAATGAGCACCACTGTCTTTAAAGCTTTTTACATTTCTGTTTAAGACTGAGGCTCTGAATTATATCAGGGTGCAAGCCTTCTAGGATTGGCTACCTTCCTTTTCACTGGGGCCACAGAATCTAGGGTTAAGTGCAGGAGATCAGTAGAACCATCGACAAGGCCATCAGTGCATGAAGGAGTAAGACCCTCAAGGCTGTCCACGGCAGTCTTGCTTCATTGCTTGTAATGTTGTTAGAGAGGATTTTTCAGAACACTGTGCCTGTGAAACACAATCACTGTGATAGATAGATAGATAGATAGATAGATAGATAGATAGATAGATAGATAGATAGATAGATAGATAGATAGATAGATAGATAGATAGATAGATAGATAGATAGATAGATAGATAGATAGATAGAGTGCCTCTTTCAGCTTCAAAGAGCATTGTAAGAGGCTGTAAAGATGATCTCTGAACAACAGTGAGATCAGAAACATCTCAGCCATCATCTCTCAGCCATCTGCATGATGAGGAGAACAACACAGAGCCCTGTGTTTGCTTTGGAGATAGAACGATCAAAGAACAACACTAACCATGTAATGAAGGGCCAGATGGACCTCAAATGAAGTGGGGGGAGACAGAGGGAGAACTACAGTGAAACCCAGAACAAGAGAGGTGTGGACAAAAATCAAACTGCAAATGCAACAATCTTTTTAGTCGGCAGAGAGAGAGAGAGAGAGAGAGAGAGAGAGAGAGAGAGAGAGAGGGAGAGGTGGTGGTGTGTGTGTGTGTGTGGGGGGGGGGGGGGGGGGGGGGGGGTGAAAAAGTGTGAGCCATCTCGTCGCATGCAGGCTGCCTGTGCTGAATGAGAAAGCTAAAAGGTAATTTCACGGATAAAGAGGAGGCCTAATGCATAGAGGTAATGTAGCAGGGGATGGAACAAAGGCAAACTTTCATCTCTTTAAGCTTGGATGGAGAGAGAGTGAGAGAAAGCCAGAGAAAGCTTTGATGCTTTGAAAATGATAATAACAATCTCAAAGTCAGGCTCAGAAGAGAATGTGCCCCCCACTCTCTCTCTCTTTCTGCCCCATCCCCTCCTCTTCTGCCCCCTGCCACTTAATACAACCGCACAATGACTGTCTGGGTCTAGAACAAGGTGGGCTGTGGGTGTGTGAAGGAAGGGATGAGGGCAAATTGTGACACTTAGGCCCTCCAAAATTACAGTGGAACAAGCTCAAAGACAATGAGAATAATGGGGCTCATTACTATCACAGAGATTAGAGAACATTGGTAGGCACAAAAGGGATGGTTTTACGTTAAAAAAAATTGAATCATTTTAAGATCATTATCTTATTTTTCAGAGTAAAGGTAGAATGAAGTATAAATGTTGTTAAAAGATTCATGCTTTCCAATTCTTGCTTTCTTTGTTTGCTTTATATTAGAAAAAAAAAGTTTTGTTTTCTTCTTCCTTGCACAACAGAAAAGCAAACAAAGTAGGCATCACAAGTATCACCCACTGTATGACACACCTAAATACTCTTGTTTTATTTTATTTTAGGGCCTTTTTATTTATTTACAAATGTCTTCATAAAGATAGGGATGCTGAACGATGCCTATTGGAAAGGGAATGGTATGCAAAGCTGTGATAAAAGTGGCCTTATTAGTGTTTTTTTTCATTAGTAGTAGCCATATCCTGATTACAAATATAAAGGTCATCAAAGAAGAAATTCACAGGATATCAGATACCTGACTTGATTTCAAACTTGATATCATTAATGATTAAAATAATAATAATAATAATAATAATAATAATAATACCACCCTGCTCCCCCCCTCTTTGAGTAAAGAATTTTCCGGAGGATTTCCAAAGGATTGGATATTGACTGCACCCATATTCCCATCAAAGCTCTTTGAATGATTTTTATTTTGCTAGGGTGAAATGTTGTTAAAGTGAGTACAACTTAATCTGTTGCATTCGAGTTACCTGTCTGGATTATGTTTTTATACCTGATCTTCAACTGCTTCAAAGGTTTTTGTTTTTTTTCCCAGCAGGATTTCACCTGCGTGGAAGGTTAATCTTAGGGATAGTAGCCTACACCTTCGACCACTTGTCACTCAAGTCATAATGTAACAGTAATTAAATATTTCAAATATGCTGGTTCTCTTATGTCAATTCTTTTTATATCACCACTGTAGTTGTGTTACTTTTATGCAGAAAGATGTGCTCAAATTTATGCTGTCATTGCAATGAACGTTCTAATTCAATACAGAAATGTGGGATGATTGCTGCTGCTGCCATGGTGAATGACTGTAACAAAGCTCCATTAATGAAGTCATTTTGTAATTATGTTAACTCTGAGGCAAGCGCCAACATCTTCATTTCCGACCAGGAAGTAGATTTTGTTGCAGTTCCTTGACTGACCTCTAGGTGCTGGCTCCAAAACAGTGCAAATCCCCATTGAAGCCCATGTTAAAATGTCCAACTCTGCATTAGAATTAAACATACAGCCTGGTACAAAAAAAAAAAAAACAAAAAACAGTTTTTGGTCTCTATAGTTACATTTCACATCAATGACAACTGTGCACAGAATTTTTTTTTTTCTTTTTAACCACATTAGGCAAAATTAGGGTATGAAACAACAATATTTTAGTGGCTGGCCAATCAAATGGCTGGTATAACCAATGGTTCACTGTTGTCATTTTAGTTACTTAATGTTTAGTATTATATTGACTTCTGAGCTGTGAATAAAGGCCTAAGGAACACTGAAAAAAAAATTTGGAGTAACATTTATTTGAAAAAAGCTAGGCAAGTTTTTCCACACAGAAATCCCTAGTAATATTTACTAGGATAATTCTAAGTAGCATTTACTTCCAAAAAACACCTGTTTCTTACAAAAAATACTCAAGTAAGTCTCACGAGCAGTACTAACCTTTTGGAAGTAAATTTTACTCAATTAACATTGAATTTTAATTGCAAATTCTAGTTAAATATTTCTGGTGGTTCTTAGTCTTATTTAACTAAGCTTTGTCTTTGTTTAATTCTATGAAATGGTTGAGTAATATTTACTTGAATTAAATTTAATGTATGACTTCATATTTACCATAATAAATGTGTTGCCATTTCTGTAAAGTGATTAAATAAACATTTTCGACATTTTTCAAATGGACCTTTTATTTTTCAGTTGGCACTGACATAGATGTATATCTAAAACCTTCCTTTGGTGTACATGAACAAGAATTTAAAACTCACACACAGACACACACACAAATGTCCATACACAACAGGGCTGAGAAACAGTGAACATCATATAAAATATATATCCTCTTGAAAGAAAACATGCCTTGCTGCTCATAACATTTTCTTCCACATGTTCATTGATTTCTAAAATCAGGGAAGTAGTGTCCATCAGAGAATATTTTTTTACACTTTCCAACACACACACCTTTACAATTTCACATATGTAAGGGTATTCCTTTCTTTTAAACCTCAGAACAGAAAAGAGGTATCGCTCCAAAACAGCAGCAGCAACTGAATCAACTGTCGATCAAAGTAACACTGGATCGCTGTGGTCACAGAAGGAAATGCAAGAAGAGCAAGAACAGCTTATGGAGCATGGGCACATGGATTCAAAACATTGCAGCACTGTGCACATTCATGCTAGTAGTTTCCTGTGGAGAGGCTGGACCTTTGAAGACAATCTGAGAGCATCAAGCTCAAGAAGCATTTTCTGAAATACCTCAAATGTATATTGGAGTTTCAGTGGGTAACTCAGATTGACCACATAAATGACACCCATGAGGAGCAGGCTGGCATTTGCCACACTCCTGCTGTCCTCCAACACCTCTTTCTCCTCTATCGCTACAGACACGTAGCTGGGGTCCTGCTGTAGATGTCAGCTCAGCAGCTCCTCCAGCGTGGATGGCAGAGAGGAGCCAGTAGCCATGTGACATCGTTTCAGGACCCTTCCAAGTGTAAGTATGCTGGGACACACGGTTAATCGTCCTGCTACTAGCAGGCCAATGGCAGTAGGCTTGACCGACTGCAACGCATGTATGTGGGGGATGACCAGGTGGCGACTGCCGAATCCCAGCAGACATCTGCTGGCAGTAACCATTTCAACTGTCACAGCATTTGTTTTGAATGTAGCTTCAGTAGCGACACATAAAATGAGGATGGCAGATTTGATCAAAATGTATGTAAAGTAATATTAATTATCGTCCTGAGTTAATGTAAGCTAAGCCAGCCAAATTAAAACTGCTAACTGTAACTAAGCCTAGGTTGTTCCAACCAGCTTCTCAGCGAAACTGTTAGTTTCAATCTTTTAAAACATGGCGCTGCACAGTGGGAGATAAAAGAACCTTCAGAATCACAGAGGGTTTGTCCAGTAATTATGCAGTCTATGCTCAGAGTCAATATACTCATAGTTGAAAGAGCCAACTCTCAACCTCCAGTTTGACTTCTAAAACGCTGAGTTTTGAACCTCCTTCCTGAAACAGGCCCCAGAGCTTGATTATCACATTTTCTTCATACCAGGGAAATTCTGTGCACCATGCTCCCTATCCCCTAAGAGTGATGATACATCTATGAAAGGAGTATTAGCACCAGCTGGGAGTGAGGATATTTATTTCTTAAAAAGGGAAAAATCAAACAAACTACAGTGTACAATTCTGCTTTGTCAATTGATATGTTTCACAACATGCAACCAAAAGCCTTTTCAAATAAAACCATGGCTGCTTTAAAGAACTGTCAAAATTACAAAGAATAAAATCATGATTTCATACTGTGTTTTATGAGTATAAACTGATAACTACTAATCATTTACTGTATTTTGAGCTGTTTGGATATATAACACTAAGCCTGGTCTAATATAGCAGCCAGCTTGGCTTTACAAGCATTTCTTAATAGCATGACAGAAAAGGCTGTAATGGTCTTTTCTGCTATTTGATGAGGAGAAGCAAAATTATTCAAAAAGAAGGCTTTTGTCTCAAAAGAAAATCCTTAAAATCACGAGCAGTGTTGTGCAATTTTCCCAGTTATCAGTGAGGTATGGACCACTTTGATTGCCTTTTATTGTCTTTAAATTGAACAGATGATGCATCTAAGTGCGTCAAACCGATTGAGTGCTTGAGCTCATGATCTTTGACCCTCCTGTGCTGCGGGGATAAACCATTAGCTGACTACGTTCAGCCACTTTGTGTGTATTCTGTGTCTATGTCTATCAAGTGGATCACCTCCCCCACTTTTCTTTCATGGAAAAACACAATTTAACACCCAATCTTCAATTATTCAAACCATTTGCTTCAAATGCAATCTGACCCACTAACATTATCAGACATTTCTACAGTGGATGGCTTTAACTCTTAAACTGTATAGCATGATATTAAGACATTTTGCTAAATAAATGTATGTATATGTATTTTAAGTCAACAAATGGATACACTTGTAAGACGTTCGAGTGCTGGCTAAGAATCAGAAGCAATGAAATCCTTTATTACTCGATCATATTAAAATTGTCTGTAGTATTTATGTTTTTAAGGTGTTGCTTTCTCCTGTTGATGGAGAGAATTTAATCTCCTATCACAGATTGAATTCCTGCATGAAACGTCCTTGTGTCACCTCAATAGCTATTCTTTTCTGGTTAGCACCATTTGCACGTAGAGAAAAGGCCTTTTTTTTTTTTATCCTTCCTCCCTCATTTCATTTTTCTCTCCTGACCCCTCAGAGTATCACCAGACCTCAAAATTGCATTGAATATATAAATGCTAATGCTAATAACTACTAGCAGGAGAAGATAATGTCCTTGACTGGTACAAGAAAAGAACCTTTTCTCTTACATGACTCACTGCCTCTGAATAACATTAGGAGAGTTCACATCCCAGGCTCTTATTTCTCTCTCACTCCTTCTCATTCACTTTTCCTTTTTCCTAATTTACTTGACCCCCCCCCCCCCCCCCCCACACACACACCACACACACACACACACACACACACTCACAACTGTAGCCGTCTTGTAACAGAAAAAGAAAAAAGAAATCCAGCAGAAATGTAAAATATTAATTCATTTATGTGAGTGATAAAATCTAGCCGGCTTACTCGAAAATTCCAATGACATCCATTTGCCATTAAGTCAACGTAACACACAAGCAACGAGGCCTCTGGAGCTCGTCTATCTGTGCACCCTCCTCCACATCATGGTTCCATTTTAATGCCTCTGGAAGCTTTTCATGGTAGGAATTAAACTATAATACTTGTTTCAGTGGCATGCATGTTAATGGCCACAGCAAAGCTGTCATTTAAGAGACATGAGGAAACAGCGAACAAAATGACCTCTCATGGAAACACTCAGGGTGTCTTCAGGACTTCTGATTGAATCTCTAAAGATGAAGATCATCCTGATACCAAAATCCCTGCAGTTCTGGAATGAATGTTCCATTGTTGTCGCACATTCCAATTGGTTTAGTGTTTAGGACTGTCCAGTAGGGTCCAAAAAAGCCTCTTAGGCCTTCCCAGTGGGGCCTGTCAGTAACAAAAGAGGAATTAAGGGACCCTGCACTGACAAAAAAAAAGAAAAGAAAAAAGACCCCTGACACAAAATGAAGCTAAATATTCCATTGTTTCATATAGAAACTTGCTTCTCTTTGAAGGCAGATGTGAAGAGCGCTACGTGGCACAATTTGCCCTTGCCTAAGTTTCTAAAAAATGAATCATTTCCCGTCTGGCAGTCAGCTCTCCAGAGGTGAGAGGCTGCGTCTTAACATGAGCAGGTATCAGTCTTAAAACAGCTAAAAGTAATTGTACCTTTGAAGTCACACACATCACAGATGGCGCAGTCAGTATTGCAACTCGTCTGAGTATTTTCTCCCAGTCTCTTTTTTTCTCGTGACGAAAAATACATTATTTGTCACAAACGTTTTATCAAAAGAGGCCAACCATCAATCAATCCTGCAATCACTCATGCAATCACATTAATCATTCTTCCATGCCTTTTTTTTTTTGCGTCATTTGGTATAAGAACATTCAGTCCCCAAGAGAAATGTACTTCACAGCTACTTCTCGTTCTGCATAGTCTTTTGACAGCATAGTCCTTATATCACGTCGGCAATGTTCAGTGAGAGCAATAGTCACTGATAACTGCCATTAGATTTCTCAGAATTTCAAATGAAGCAACTATTCAAGGCTGTTTTTCCTTTTGTTCAACTTTACTGAACTCATCAGTGGGATGACTAAAACACGTTGGAATAGTTTAGAATTTAGCACTTTGGAGAATAGCTAAAAGTTTAGCTGAAATATATGATGTTTTGAACTGAACTGAACTAAACTGATGTCATAATTACATTTATTTTATGACATTCCTACATTCACAGTGTGCTATAAATATTTGTCCAAAAAGTTAGATTATATGAAAATGAATATTTTATGTTTTTTTTTTTTTTTTTCAGAATTCCTCCTTACGGTCCTCTTTTTTACCTGATTTGAAAATCTGTCCTGAGTGGTTCAGTCACAAGTGGACAGCCTTAAGTGTATGTATAAACACACAGAGGATATATTTGAAGACACACTGCAGTCCGATCACTAGAACCACATTTGTAGGTGTCACATGTGGCCTCATTCTTTTCTTTTAGCGGTGTAAACATAATGCACAGGCGTCTTCTATGTAGGTGGAAGGACGAGCTCAGTTGTCCAACAATGGTGTCACATTAAAGGGGGGGGGGGGAGCAGGAGCCGTAACAACTGACAGCAACATGCAATCACACCGTCAAGGACTGGAACGTGTCGTTTTGATATGCCTATGCAAGCCCTTCTTTTTCTTTGAAATTTCAACAGATGCCATTTCTGTTTTGATTAGTCTGAACTCCTTTGTTATTGTCCTTGTTTTTAAATGTGTTCTTATTGCCATTATTGTTGTATATTAGTTTTCCCCGCAATTTTGATCCTTGAGCTGCATGTTTTATGTTTCCCTGTTCCAACACAGCTGATTCAAACTAATGGATCACTGTCAGCTTCTTATCAAGGTCTGCACAAGTCTGTTAGTTATTCATGTGAATCAGGTGGGTTGAAGCAGGGAAACATCTAAAACATGCCTGGCACTGGCATATATATGTATGGCACTGCCAGGTTCATCTGTTAAAGCAATCCAGAGCCACTTTTGCTTGCTTCAGTTTTGAGATTTTTGTGTGGTGGGCAAAGTAGGTTTTACGACGATCACCATTCTACATGTCAATGTTTTTGTACAACCAGGGTGCACAGAAGAAGGGTGAAAGGCAACCCCAGGAAAACTGAAGATGTGACCTTTTTTTTTTTCTGTTTTGCACACAGTCCCCATCAGTATGAGAAAATCTGGCATCTTTAAACAACAATGTGCAAAACACATTTCCCCCAACGTGTGTCTTTAGTTACAGCAGCTAATAACTGAATAACCAACACTATCTTTTTATTGAATAAATGTGTGATGAATAACAAATAGCAAAGTTATTACGTTTTATTTCTCAATCATGCCAAAAAAAACATAAAATATAAAATCAAAGATCAGTTTATATATTTGTAGGCAAACTTACTAGTCCAACAAAAAAAGGAGAGATTCACATCCAGCTTCATCCTGTCTTCTCATTTAGTTCTTCTTACTGAGTGAAAGTCTGTTCAAGATTTATTCTTGTTCAGTCTCTTGTTTTACTTTATTTTGTTTCTTAGTTGCCTCTACCATGATGTTCACTGTACAAAAAGTGCAAAACTGAACTAGTTCTGAGAGCTACCCTCAATTCATTGTTGCTATGTGGTGGTGTAAAGTGATATGCAGCTCCCCCGAGAGAACGCGCTGTCCTGAGATTCAAAAGTTCCTTTGTCGGATTCTGCTGACAGCAGGGCCCGGATGGGTCCGAGAGCTCAATGATAGTTCACAAAAATAAACAAATGATCTATTCTAAGACAACTGAAACTGATATTTTATGATGATGAAGCTGTTTTGTTCTGGTTTAAATAAAAAAAAAAAAAAAAAAAAAAAAAAATCTAACATACAGGAGAAATGTTCTTTTACCTGGCAACTAGGTGCAGTTTAGTGAACTGCTGCCTCCTGCAGGAAAAAATAAAAAATCTGGTCTTTACTATGGAAAAAGAAGACAAAAGTCCCAAGTGTAAATGACCGCAAAGAATGTCTTATAAGCAACTAATAGTAAAAGAGCCATGGGTAGCTAAAAACACTTCCATCACATCGAATCACAAAATACTGAAACTAAACACAACACTGCTTTCAAACGGCATAAACAACAAAGTTTAAAGGAAAGAAGAGGAACCAGGCACCAATCCATCTGTGGATCTGTAATGAGAAGATGAATAAGATTAATCACAAAGGCACAGGAGTTCTTGGGTCTCTGCAGGGATAATGCTGTAAATCATTACCACCTTTCAGAGTCGCTGCTTGAAGAGGTGTTGTTTCAAAATCCCCGTGCAGCTGTCTGATCTTCTCAGAGACAAAATTTATCAGCTAAGCATGTAAGTTGGAGAGGCAGTAAGGTAGGCACTGTCAGCACAGAAAAGAAAAAAAAAGAGCGAGGGGGAAAACAAAAAGGCTAACAACACAAACAGAAAAGAGCGCTGAGATGGAGAAGCAGGCGGCACAGGAAGACAGCGAGCTTGAGAGGTTACACAAGTTTCCTGCCTTGATTAATAAAGTCAAGCTGGGGCTGAGGGCAGCTCACTGCTCCAACCTCGCTGGCTCTCAGATCTGTGGTGCTGTCTGCTGGCTTTCCTGTGTTGACTGAAAGGTCCTGGCCCTTATTAATTGTTTTTTTTTGTTTGTTTTTTTTGTATTTTTTTAGATTCAGCTGAATCCATAAAAAAATACTAATCCAATTATATCCATGGCCATTTATGTGTCTGGATACAGTATGTGTACTGCACAATTCAGATATTTGATACACTGGCATAGTGCATTTTTTTGTGGAAGAGAGCAGGTAAAGTATGCAAGCGCGTGTGTGTGTGTGCGTGCGTGTATGTATATCTGCTGGCCATTCAGTGCATCCAATGATAACACAATAATAAGGTCATATCAGTATTCTTCTGACAGGCCAGAACAGGATGGAGTGTTGATAGAAATTATATTAGGCCATCCAAGATTAAGCACATTTACTCAAATACATACTCAGGTACTTTAAGCCTAACCCCTTATAATGGGTCCATTCAGCTACTGCATAATGGAGATCCTATTTCAAACTGCATTTAAAAGAATCAAATAAAACATGTCACTTTGATCAAAAAGTAAGAAACACTCACCAAAATGCATCATTAGAACAGCCTTTGCCCACAGTTTAAGACATTAGGGGCGTTTAGCCATAAGGAGTGGTGAACATAATGGGCTGGGTGGGGGTTCATCGGGTTGTCTGCTAACATTTTTATTGCCTTTTTGCTCCATACTTTACCCATTAAAGAGTTGGAAATGTACAAAAATTGTGTGCCAATTTGCCAGTTATTTGCCCGCTAAATGTTGAAGCACTTTGCTGTCATTTGGGGTGATCAATGCTTAATGAATTAGTCTGTTTTTCACCTCCGTTAAAGGCAGACGGGCTTAGCACCTTCCAAATCCCTTTGAGACCCTGTCTGATGGAAGCCTTCCATCCCTAATTTATGAAAAGTGAGGAGCTAAGCAGTTCATGCGTCTAGAAGTGCTAGCTTTTTGGTAAATTGCTTTTTGTGAATTCACTGGAGTCCAAAACGGAACTCAACCTCAACTTTCATTAAACGGAGGATGAAAGAATGTCTTGAGAAGTGGCGGAAATAAAGGGGAAACAGAGACAGAGAGACTCAAAGATAAATGGCAAGCGCTCAGAGCAATGTTTACATGATGGGAATGAGCGTCCTAATGCAGTGATGATTGCAGAGTGTTTCCACTGATTCCATTTAGCCTATTGAATTAGACAGAGCTGGAGTCAGCACGCTGGCCACAGAGCTCCAGAAACAGACACCCAGGCATCAAAATCCAATTAAATACATTTGTTAAATAATGTAATGATTGCCTGACCATACATTTCAGTCGGACTCCATTCATTCTGAGCCATAAAAATGCCATTGTTTTCTGAGCTTTGGGAAAGGTTATGCAGATTGATAGAATTAATTGCCTGGCAGGGAAAAATGTCATTAGAACACTCAGATGGCCATGATGGCCCATTTATATCCCCAGTCTGTTAGCAGCCAGGCATTTTAATTTGTAACTTGACATGATAATGTGGCTGGTCCCCTGCGCACAGACACAAATATTACATTGATTAAAAGGAACCATTTCTTCTTCCTTCCCAGCCACTGGACATGAAGGATCCATACTCTGTTAACTTTATCGGGCTAACGTTTAGTTTGCCATGTAATGACATCAATCAGTAATATGCATATTTAAAGTCATGCAGCCAAGCGTCAATGGACATTAGTGCTAATGGTTGTGACAAAACTAACCATATTCTGAAATACATCAGTTCAATCCAGAAGAAGTGTTAAAATGATGATGGACAGCAGTGTGGATTATAAACCTAAATGTATCCCGATGCGTTCACTTGAAAGGCTCATTTTAAGAACCGCATCTTGTCCAGATGTAGTGAATACAAGAGTTTAATATACATTAATAAATAGAAGACCATGACTTGATATTGTGCATTTTTTTCTTTTTTTTTTAAATTAAAACTTTTAATAATTTCAGATGGGTTTTTTGTTTTGCGCTGCGTGCAGGAAGCCACAGTCAGCAAAGTTAACTGTTGTACTTGACCTGAAGAACTCCTACCAGCAGCTGGTGCATCTGTTGATATAGAGACCGGACTCCAAACATTTCTTCAGAGGTCTCAGACTTTGCTTAAGACTGAATTAGAAACCGATAGGAAACTCTCCTGCATTATTAGTTGAGGAGGGAAAGGCTACGTTTCCACAGAAACATATTCTAGGATGCAAAAGGACTGGATCATTAGGCTTGACTGGAGATTTCAAGGTGAAAGGTCAGAGGCACTGCAGCCCAATGGGAGCAGCTTGTGAATCTATGCTTTCATAATGGCATGCAACACAACTCTTCACACAGGTGAAGGAATATATGTGAACAAATTTAAGAACAGTTTTCAAGTCCAAGTCAATTAAATAAAGATATTCTCTTCCTGAGCATCTCATCTTGTTCTCTTACCGCATCTGATTTCCATCCCTCATCTCCATCGCTCACAAATCCGAGCTGCACTTAAGAACATTTAAATATTTTGCACACCATGCAACATTTGGGAAAATGTATAATAATAGGTTGTTTTGATCACATTTTTTTGTCCTGGAACATCACAGCTCATCAGTCCACCTAATCCTTTGCAGCCATTCTGTGTCATTTGGAACAGCTTGATTTAATCCATCAATGGACGACAATTTCATTTAGATAACAACAGGGGAAAAGAAAATGGTGAATAGAAATGTGCACACATATTCAGACCTGTGATCAGTAATACAGAGAATATCATCTCGTAATTCTAAACACTTTGATAATGTACAGAAGATTTGTTGAATTCAAAATATGTATTTTTTTCTTTTTTTTGTAAATTAGCTGTAACTCAAGGATATTTCTTTCTTTTATAACACAGATTCACAATGAAACTTATCTAGCAGAAATCAGCCTTTCAAAATTGTGTTCACCTGCTTAAAGCAGTGGATCATCTGCAATAAGCCACAAGAAACCCAAAGAATAAAAACACAAACATTACATGCTTGATGCTCAGAAACGCTATCTTTTCTCTCCAAAGTTGGCTCCCTCCTATGATTCTTTCTTCTTTTCTTTCTCTTTTTTTCATTATTGTCTTTGAAACTGCTAAAGAACAATGATCAAAATACAATGAGACAAATGAAGAGAGCCTTTGGTTCGAAGTTTTGATCTATAAGAGTGGAAGATGCAGGAAAAAAAAGGTGACAGTTCTCACTGTCTTCCTATGCATCATTGTCAGCCCTTATCAATTTTTTTTTTCCAAGTACCCAGATGTGTTACATGTCCTCATTTTGTACTGAGTGTCTTACAGCAGGAAGAAAACACAGGTGGTGTCTTGTAAGATGATGAATGAGTGAAGACAGGTAAAATTAGGATCTCACCTTCACTAATAAACAAAGTGAGCAAAATATTAGGAATGGCACTTTAATAACGAGCCCCATCTGATTTAATGCAATCAGCATGTCATTTTTGTTCCAGCCTGTGTCTTTAGCATAATCTGAATCTCGCCCTCAGGAATGATGCCATTTCAAAAAGGGGAAATCAATAAAGAATGAAAGCTTTCATGTGGACTGCCTTGATCAGCCCATATCTGGAAAAAAAAAGTACACATTCCCAATGTTTTACACAGTTGGGTTTCACTGAATTTTGACAGGTCAGAGAAACAGGCAAACCGTCTTGAAAGATGACTATCAATGACTCAAAAATCGGTTCAGCTAATACATTATTTAGTATACTCAGTCCTAGATGTACTGGCTCTGATTTTCATGTATCATAAACAACTGTCCGTGAACTACTTTTAGATTCTTTTTGACCTCTATACGAAAACAAAATGTACAAAAAAAAAAAAAAAAAATCTTTATTTCTTCTAGTAAAGGCAGAGTGGGTGTACAAAAAAATTCTTCTGTTACTTGAACTGCATTGATGATATTTGGCCTTACTATACCAAATAGTGTTGGTTTTTAAATATCACATGTTTGTATCAAACTTGAATTCCCTTAAGGATTACAGAGATAAATTAATAAATACACCTCACATGAACACTTATTGTTGGGCAAGATCATTTCCTATTAACTGTGAAAACCAGCTGAGCCACATTTGGAAGTAGATGGGAAGGGATGCTCGCTGATTGTTCTTGGGACTGCACACATTTAGTCAGCTTTTGTACTCAGGCATGAAACAAACAGAAGCTGTTACCAAAAGGATTTTATTTGACTGTTTTAACAATGGGGTAAAAGGCTGCCACAGTCATGTTGGCAATTGATTCTAATTGCTAAGGAGCTGAGACAAGGACACTCCAGGAGGTTTACGTGAAACCTTTCAAATATAGAAATTCATTCAAAAAAGTAACATTTCTGTTGCGTCTGTTATGGGATTCAAATTAACACTTCACTAAGAAGTCAAGTATTCAAAACATTTGTTTAAGAGATTCTATGCAAAAGTGGTATCTGGAACAAAAGGATATCAAGCATCGGTAACCCATCCTTGATGCAAAGGTGCAGAAAACAGTTCACTGGTCAAAGCTTTTGCATCTATGAGATGTGCACAAAGTTTTCTTTGGCATCAACAGCATGATGCACTAACACTGGTAATATTTGACACTGAAAGCTAAAATATGTACTCCTTACTTCCACCTTATCAAAACTGTTAATTAAAGAAGAAAATAGTGATTTATTTCTTTTATTACTCTTTTCTACCAACTTTGGTACCACAGAAAGTCTTACGCTGAATTCATCCTAGTTACAGTAATGTCATATTGGCTATTGGCAAACACTCAATATTGTTAACCCCTATCAGCTTCTCTTACCTTCATATTACAGTATTTCAGAGTAGATGTAATGTTTCTTTTCTTATTTTAATATTTTTCATTCACAATACTGACATGACAACATTGCTTCCTCTCATCATTTCGATGAGACAAAAATTATACCTCAGTGTATTTACCCTTTACTAAAAATTTAAATCCTAGTTTAGATATATAAGCATAAAATACCTTGTTTATGTCAATAAAAGATAACAGTTGGACTTACAATACACCTTTTGCAATGTTAGCGCTGTACCTTAAAAAACAACTGAGTGTCATAGTAACCCAGCAGAATTATATGTCTGTAACTGAGATCAGGCTCTGAAACTGAACGTCATTGCCATTTACTTCTGCATTTCTTGCTTTAATTTATCTGCTGACGGTATGAACCCAAGATAGACTGTGTTTTTTTTTCTACTTAACTTCATTTCATATGGTCATTTAGGGTTGCATCATCAGGAAAGTGACTGAAGAGAGGCAATCCCTTATCAAATGGTCTAATAATCACCAGCACTCACTGATTTACAATCATTCGTACTTGTAGCTGTAGCGGTACAATCACGGTCACAGAAGGGAGCCTAGGAGGCTTTAGATTACACACATCAAATCCATTTCATCTTAATTATGATACAAGTTGTTTTTTTTATGTTTTATGTATGAATTATGTGAAAATCTGTTATAGAAAAAAAAAATAATTTAAGCGTTTTGACACCTGCATATGGTTGCTATCCTGAACCTGAGCCGGGGAAAGGCGTGTAGAATGAGCCCCTTTCACATTCAAGGGTGACCGGATAACAAGTGTGAGGTGGCGAGAGAGAGGTGGAGAAAATAACCTCAATTTACACTCATTTTCACATTTCTTTGGCAAATGTTGCAACATATTGGGTTTTGCTGTAGCAGAGCCTGTCTTCTGTCCTGAGTGTGTGTATGTGTGTGGCATGTGTGGACAATGGACAGACCCTCCCGGTCTGCTAGTTGTCCTAACCCCCTGTGGAGAGGCTGAATAACACACCTCATCCTGGGCTTCTTTTCTCCTGCTCACTCATTTTCACACTCGTCTTTTCTCTTTTTCCAAAAGGCTGAGACAAAAGCAGGCCTGTGTTATTGCAATTTTGTTTGTGTGTGTACATGGTTGTGTCATTGTGTCATTGTGTGTGTGTGTGTTTGCAACATCTTATCTTGCTCCCTCAGAAAAGTAGTGCATCACTGGTCTTTATGTAGATGCTTGAGTAGCAACCAGGAGGTCTCCATACTTCTGATAAAAATAGAGGCAACAAAAACGATAACAAATGAGCAAATCTATATGTTTTAAGGTGTGTAAAAAATATCAGTAAAAACAAATGTAAACCTGCAGTTATTTGCAGTAATCAATGTCAAAAGACAAAGGCAAAGATTATCAAAACATTTAAAAAAAAAAGTTGGGATGGAGGCATGTTTATCACTCTGCTGCCTTTGCTCTTCTTTCAGGAACACTCCGCCGACGGTTGGAATACTGAGGAGACCAACTGCTTTTGAAAGTCAAATGTTTTCCCATTCCTACATGGTATTGGATTTCAGCTGCTCAACAATTGCTGGCCCCCTTTGCACATTTTTCATTTTTACAGTCCTCTGATTGTTTTAGGGGTGATAGGTCTGGACTGCAGGAAGGTCACTTTAGAACCTGGACTCTCTTACTGCTGAGCCGCTCTGTTATGAATTCAGCTTGTGGCTTGGCATTGCCTTACTAAAATGAGCAGGGTGTTTCCCCAATAAAAAAGAAAAAGGGGGGAAAAAAAGGTATCTGAATGGCAGCGAATGGAAGTTCAAAAGCTGTACATATTATTTTGCACTAATAGTGCCCTTGAATTGCCACTTTTTAAATGCTGGATGGTCCCCCTCCTCTTTAGTCTGTTAGATGTGGCATCTAAACTTTTCTCACTGTTTGACCACTGGACAGGTTTGTCATGGCCCATTGAAGGCAGCTGCACTTCTGGACATAGATATGTGTTTGATAGATGCATGTGCAAATAAAATCTTAGTGTGTCTCATCACGATTTTCATAAATCTAACCTTACCTTCACATTCTACAATCAGTCCTTCACTTCCACCAATCTTGATGTCTGTTTCTAAGAACCATCGTATGCCCATTTCATTTTTTCCCAGCACTTGCAATGAAGTACGATATTAAACCAGGTGGAATGCTCATTTTCTGCTCATCAGCGGGCCCAGCATGTGAATGTGAGATTCCTGCGGCGTAGTAGAAGAGGAAACGGATCACTGAGTCTCCCTGAGGTCCGTAGAGTGATTAGGCTTTAGATAGGAGATCATCAATTCATACTGGGATCTATACTGGCTGTAATGATGGGGGAGTTTGTGGCTATATAACGTATTTGTGTGTGCGTGTGTGTGCATGTGTGGGAGGGGGAGGGGGCAGGTGGGAGATAGTCAATTAAAATGTGAGGCAGGCTAAAGAGAGTGATTATGTGCTGACCTTTCCAGAAGTTTTAGACACCCTGACCGTGAAAGGGTTATAAGGGAGTCTAAATGGAACAAGGTACACACACACACACACACACACACAGAAATGCAGACTCTCCATACACCGCATGCCCTATGGATTGAAATTAATTAAACTTCTAGGTGATTTAGCGGAGGCTGATTGGAAGCTAATGTCCTTCTGACTGTTTACCTGCCCAGAGCTGAAACAACACAAACCATATATAATGGGCCGAGGAGTAGGTGGAAGAGCGTGCAGCCATATGCTGCTCAGTGCTCTCCCACACACTACTGGGCAATTAAAGATCCTCCTTAACTCAAACACTAGAAAGTGCAACATTTTTTTTTTTCGATGAGTAAATAATAATAAATATATTCAAAGTACTGTACTTTGTAGTGAAACATTTAAATGCATGTGTTTTAAGTGCTTTATATCATCAAAAGAAAGTAGGACCTACTGTAAGTAAAAAAAAAAAAAAAAAAAATCAACAACATTGATTGTGTTAGAAACTGTGTGAATTACATTATTAAGCAGATTCACTTAACGGGCTGAATATTGTTCTGACAGAAGGATGTCTTTACTCATGCCAGACCTCTTTATAAGCACTAACATATAAAGCTGGGTGACCAAAGACATAAGCTCATTCACAAGCTATTGTTCTGTAGAAGATATAAACAAAGTGAAATGACATAATTTACATCCATAGTGCCATAAAATGGGAAAATATGTGAGCTCAAACTGTCAAGAGATTTTTCATAACAAGAACTGAAACACTTGTTGAATGAATCACTTTAGCTGAGTTACAGAATTATTCACAAGAGGAAACATTCAAGAAGGTTTCTAGTCTTCCCAGAAGTGGACACGTCCAGCAAACCCAGACCCACAGGAAAACCTCTAAAACACAGATTTGTGCGCAAATGTCGAAAATGTGGCTCTGTTGTAATTTGGGGATTAAAAGATAGTCATGAATTTCTAGGCAGGTGTTTTTTTTTCATATGAGAATGTCCAAGGAAGATAACGGTTACTGTGATCTTAATCACAATTTGAGAGGTGGAAGCATAAAGGTGAGTGGACTTCAGGAAAGCTTGCTCCAGAAGCATCTTGGTCTAATGCTATCCTCCAGCCTTCCTGTTTCTAATAAGCAATGAAATGAAGAGTGTGAAACACGTGCTACAGTCATGTCAAAGACAGCTCGCAGGTGAAGGTGCTATGTTGAACATACATATATGTCATCACTTGGCTTCTTGTAAAAGGGCAGTGTAGTCCAGAATCAGCATCTCTGGGATATTTAGAAAGTGGAATGAGTTAGGAAGAGGTAGGCTTTTGTTCTTTTTTTTTTTTTTAAAAAAATAAAACTCCATTGTTCGCTACATGAACCAATTTATCCGTTATACATTCAGTCTTGGGCCATGCAATAGGACAATGATCTACAACCAATCTACAACAGAACAGCAGAAAAAGAAAAGAGCCCAGACCTCAACCTGACTGAAAAGCTGTGTTGGAACTTCCAGAGACCTTTGCATGAACAAATGGCCCACAAACCACAAAGAACTGAAGCAATGCTATAAAGAAGAGAGGGGCATTTCCTCCAATAGTTGGTTCTGTTAAAGTTGCTTCCTACAATCAGCCAAAACATTATGACAACCGATGGGTAACATGAGTAAACACGACTGACCTTGTTGCATTGCAATGTTCTATTGGGAAGACCTGAGTCTTATTTTAGCACCTGGTCACACCCCACAGCTCGGAGGCCATCATTCCCCCATGGCTGCCTTTCCCAACAGGTTTTTTTATGACGTACTCAAAGAACACAACAGTCTGAGGTGTCTGTTTCCTCTCCAAATCTCCCAGATACCAATCCGATAGGACCTGATGGCATCTGTGGAAAGTGAAAAGAGACCCCACCCCACAAATAACAGTAACAACAGAATCTATCACAGGCATACCTGTATTAGAAGCTCCAGGACCACCTTCAGATTTGTCCAGACCTTATTTGGGACCACAAAGAGGACGTGCTTCATATTAAGTGTGAGGTCATTATGTGATGGCTGATTGGTGCAAATCATGCAGTGTACTTAATTATCCACACACTCCTTCTGTACTGAGGAAGGTTTTAACCCTATGTTTTTCATGAACACAAATGAAATAAAACACTAAAACTGCACCTTCTTGTGCTCAGTGTAGTCAAATTAAAAAGAAGAATCATACAAGAATTAAGCCAAAAAGGGGAAAAAAATACTGTGAAAAATGAACCTTCTTGGTTGATCAATAGTTCATCAATATGAAAATAATCCCTGGCCACAGCTCAATATCAGTAAAAGTAATTGATGCTTGTTAAATGATATCCAACGCTGAACTTTTCTTTTAAACAGTTTCTACTGCAGCAATTATTTATGAGATAATTCTAACATGAGGGCAATGGCATGCCATCTCTCCCGATCTCAGGCACCGCGCCAGTCTTCATTTCCACAAATGACATCATCACCAGCCTGACAGCAGCCATCTTAATAGAGCCAAGCATTCATGACCTGTCAAGAAAGCTGATTTTAAAGCACTCTGCGCTCGTTCTAATACTGCAAAGGGGACATTACATAGAGCATAACAAAAGGTAGAAAAGACACTAGATAGGGATAAATAGAAGAAGTGAAAGACAGGACAGTGATAAAGGGAATAATAGCAGTAGACAGTGGAGGTGGACGTCCTGTGTGGGAGACAATCAGCGTGCAGGCTGGCTGTCCTTTACGACTCTCAGGGCTCATAATAACCCAGCTAAACGTTTATATTAACACAGCATATCAGCCTTGCCATCAGAGCAGTCAATGATAGAGAGAAAAAGCACACGTAATTATACTCGGGCCTGGAAATGAACTGTCGTTAGTTTCATACACATACAGAGAGAGGGAGGAGAAACGTGAGAAAAGCAGTGAGAGAAGCAAAATCTAATTTACCCCTTCAAATCACATTCATAGGCTGGGACTGCCACAGACCTCCTGAGAGGAAAAGATGACAGAGAGACAGAGAGAGAAAGACTTAGCAGGTTGAAAAGGTCAGGGGACCTCAGCTTATAAGAGATAGCCAAATATTATGTTAATATGGACTCCGTTTTACATACAGAGCTAATCAGCATGGCCCAGAATAAAAGGGGCAGATAATTAATTCTAGAGTAAGGGGTTATCCAGCCTGCTTATTGTCTTGGCAGGAAAGAGGAGGGCAGAGTGAGAGAGAAGAAGAAGAAAGGGAGAGGAGTCCCTCAGCCTGTGTTGAACATGCAGTGATAAGGGACGAGCGGGGACATGGGCAGGCAAGGGGAGGTAAGAAGCGACAGAATAGAAGGAGAGCGAAGCAACTCAAAGGAGAAAGTGCAAAAGTATGTTGGATGGAAGTTGCTCACAAAGGCAAAATAACAGAAAGGCTGTTAGTGTGGGAATGATGTCTGCAAGGGTGATTTTTTTGCACCTTTTTCATATCTATTCACTCGTGAAAAAAAAAAAAAAAAAAAGCTTGTTTGGACAAGCTGGGTGACCAATGCATCTAAAGGTGTGGTAATGGTGTTTCATAAGTGTGCTTGATATATATCCTGTCAGTGGTTTGTGAAGAATAGGGCAAAGGTGTTCAAGTTGGAGGTAATTTGTCTTAACATATAACAAAAGTCAGTGATTCGTACTGAGCCCCGAATCTAATTTTCACTTGCAAGAAGTGCAAATGAATTACAGGAGGATGGGATGATTTGATTCATTTCTGTTCCATACTTTTTTTTATAAGGTTGCTCCTTTTGTTTAAGGGTTGTGCTTGCTGTTGTGCCAGGTGTGTCAAAAATGCAGGTCCTGAGCACAAGAGCAATACATCCAAGACACATCAAGTGACACTTCTGAGGAAGGTGGAAGTTTCTGCCGAAACAGGTCAAGAAGGTCTGTAAAATACATGTCTGTGAAAAAAGAAAAAAGCAACCAATAGATCCTAGAGTCTACCAAACATAAGACCCCAAGTGTAGGCTATGCAAAGATACATACACCCATATATATTTTAAAGATATTAAAACCCTCCAGGCCTTGTCTTTGACATCTGCACTTTATGGCGATAGTCGTTGAATGGAAATTTTACTTTTCACAGACAGGTTCCACTCACCTTCCACTAAATGAAACGCCTTGCTCTTGAAAGTGGTGCTGGATATCAATGCAGTGTTGATGAATTGCCTTCTATGAACATACAAGGTGACAAGGTGGCTGTCTACACAGACATGCTCCGTCTTGCTTCTGTAAAATGTAAGTGAAACCTCTTGGTTTTCAAAAGAGCTTTTCGACAGATGCACAAGCACACACACGCAAACACACACACATACACAGTATTTTATGGTGTAAAAGATACAATACAAGAAGGCTACATATCTTGTGGCATGCTGTTTGTATTGTACTCATGTGTGGCCCTTTTGGCCTTTGGAACAGTCTCAAATCCTGGCAAGAACCACAGCAAAACACGGCTCTTTTATGATGTTTCATGCCTTATGTACTCCAGTACAGGCTACATAAAACTGTGCAAAATGAATCCATGCAAGGATGTAAAAATGCATCTTTTTTAACCACAGGGCTTTCCTTGCAGTAAAATGTAGCAAAGTGTTACACAGCTGGAAGCTGAATCCCTCTTTATTTCTCTGCCTCAAGAAAGTGAACCGATTCTCTCGTTTCCTCCATCTTTCCATGCTCATGTTTAAATCATAAGGGAGACAGCCTCATTACATATGACTCCCTCACCTGCCACTACAGACGCAAAATGACATGCAAACGCGCCGTACCCACTTCTACATGCATGCACACATGTCCAGAAAAGCATAACATATTTAAAAAAAAAAAAAAAAAAAAACTGCAACTTATAATTACAAAAATATGTCATTGAACCTTTATGTGCACATTAAAAGTACATACAGTTAGTGCACATGCACAGACATAGTTCTACACACCCAGCTTAGGTAGAGTACGTCCTGTTTACATGGACTAATGTCTGTTCACAGGTACTTACTTTGAAGTATCATCCTCTATGCCTGTAGAGCAAGCTCAGATTATATTGAGGCTGTCACTAAAGGGTGTAAACAGAGGCCTACACACACCGGTAAGCGCACTCAGTCATGCACGTCAAAACCACACACTCAAACATAAACACTAAGAGCTTACATTGTATCAGTCCCCCTAAGCAGTCTAAACGCATCACCTAGCAGGCCTCAGAAGGTGTGCATCACCATTCTGATTTACATACATGAAGTGCAGCAAATGCTGCCTGTTTTCACCTTTACAAAAAAAAAAAAAAAAAGATTACACTGACTGCTGCTTTGCAACATGAAACGTTCCAGTTAAATTGTAATTTCGACCCCCACTGTCGGGAGATGAAGGCAAATACATAAAGATGGGATACAAAAGAAAGATAGGAAAGAGAGAAAGGAGGAAAAAACAGACTGGAGAAAATGAAGAAAAGAGGGATAAAAGACAGATGTCTTTCACTTTTCAGGAACTGGTGCTCAATGGTGAAGAGAACATGTTAGATGATAAAAGAAGAAATTATGCTAACTTGGCCTGTGATGAATGAGGACAAAATAAAAATAAAGAAAACTCCTTCCAAGTTTCCCTTTTCCGTTTTTCCCCACCGCTGTTCTCTTCATTCAAACTTTAGTGTTTAACAGTGTATTCAACATTCCACAACTGTCGTATTCATTGAGCTGAAAGTGTCCTTCAGCCTCGCTCCGTTCACTATCTTTTCACTGACACACCCAAATGAGACTAATATGACCTCAACAAACTCACCTAAGTTCCATCTGGTCAATCAAGTGGTTGATAAGTATTAATAGAAGGGGAGATAGGATGGATTTGTCTTTGTTTCTCTTTTCTCTGCTCAAATGGAAGCTTTACATCTGTGTTAAATTTACAAAGAGTGTTTTGATGTTATAAGTTCTTGTCGAGTGAGAAAAGGAAAGCTTTAAAGCATGAAAAAACCCTTTGGAAACTACTGGTTTCCTTTGCTCAGGTCTGGAGGGTTAGTGTCTTTATGAATTTTAGTCAATGCATTTCATGGAAGTAGTGTTTTGCTGGTTAAATCTGAGCCTTATTCAATGGTAATGCAATCATCCAACTTTTACTCCATTTTCTGTCTCTTCTAGCTGAAAGATCAGAGTGTACAGCTCAGACAGGATCCCACCGATACAAGAGTACTTACTCACACGATATGTGGCCACACACACACACACACACACACGTGTGTGTATATCTATCTATCTATCTATATATATATATATATATATAGATATATATATGAAGGGGAATGGGAAAAGACAGAAAGAGACAAAAGAGGAAAGACAGAAAGGTGATAAAGGGACCATGCTGGTACAGGGGGAGGTGGTGAAGAGTAAAAGCAAGGGTGAAATAAAAATACACAAAGCAAAAAGATGTGGTCAGCCATGTAGATGATATTCTGGTGTCATCATCACCACGATATGGGGGACCCAATTATTTGAATCCTGAAATTTCATCTCATCTTATAGTTAGGCTGGAATTTAATGAACATAATAGGCTGCAGGTCTATCATGGCACCAGTCATTAAAAGATGCCTTTACTTTATTTTACCCTTTCTGGGAATCACGATGACTGCAATCGACAGATAGAGTGGCATTTTGCCTGCTGAACCAGCCCAAAAATCATTTGTGCGTTTGGATTTATCAAACCATCATTACTGTGTTAACTTGATATCCTTACAATGTTGTGTTAGGTGTATGAACAACACACTACAGTGAAGAGTGTTGTTTGTCAAGGAGGATATTATCAGCAAATTGCCTTCATTTTGCATATCTCCTCATTGTAACAAGGTACTAGTGGTTCATTGGTTCTGATGAATCAGGGCTGAAGACACATTTACTCAGAAACGTAGCTTTGCTTGTTGGCAATAACAGTGCTCTGGTCCAAATCAACCCCAGCTATGTAATTGTGAGGGATTTTTTTTTTTTTTTTTTTTTTTTTTTTTGTCAGTGAGAAGCATTTTTGTTCAATTATTCCCATTTTCCACTGTCAGATATACACACATAAGCCATTGGAAGGGGCAAACTGTGCGATGGTTATCATAACTGAGAAATGCATTAAAAAATAACCAAACTGCTGCTGTCAAAGACAATTGCATTTACACTCATGCACACATTCACACATGAGTGAGCACTTAGGTGTGCATATGCACAGATGCAAACGTACCGAGGCAAACACGCACACAGACAGAGCGAGGTGTTCCCACAGATAGTGGAGTCGATGTTCTTAATCCGAAGCAGACCCCATCTGTCTCCCATTATAAAGCCTTAGCCCTAAGTATGTCTACATTTCATAAATATTATCTGGGCCTGGCAAAGCTGGCCGGACAAAAGCCAGAGCGCAGAGCATTTCTCAGGGCCACATCAGGGCATAATTAGAAATCATAACATCATCCCTGCAGACCATACAGTCTTATTTTCTGGAAACCTCTTAATTGCCTTGAGGTACAATGGAAAATATAGAAATATATGCCTCCATAACCTGGAAAGTAGATAGAAGCAATAGCAGTTTAAAAGTGGGTCAACTATCCCTCAATAAACTATAAAGACTTAATGAAATGACTGCACGGTTCATGAGGAATGACTCTTTGTTTTTGCCTGAAATCTATCTTGTTGCACAAACCAAACTGAAAACAGAAAAACTCTTTTGGGAAAATGAGGTCTCGAGTCAAATTTGTGCCACTGTATACAATTGTTGACCCTTAAATTATATAAAGAAACAAATAAGCTGGTCACTTTTTCATTCTGCACAACTTTAACTATAGTACCTGCAGGAGAGAGGAAACTGTATGTGGAGGGAGAAGGTAAAAAAAAAAAAAAAAAAAAAAAAAGAGAGCGAGAGAGAGATGTAAGCTCATTACTGAGACAAGTTCTAAAACCAGAGAGTGAGAAAGGAGAAAAGTAAAAGTTAAGCACTTCCTGAAACTTTGGCTTCCTTCCTTTCTATCTTTCTTGAAGAGTTTACCCCCCCCTGCAATCACCACCATACCACCTGTACTCCCCCACACTCCCACCCCTCTCTCTTACTCATTCTCTCTCTTCACTCTCTTTGAGTTAAGGAGGGTAAGGTAATCGTAATGAAATGACCCCGTGAGGCATGATGGCAGCCCTCGCCTGATAAGTTATTCCTGACTGGCTTTTAAGCTGCTGTCAAGCAATTTCCCTTGAAACCTTGCTTTGTTTTTTAAGGTTGGTGTGTGTTGTTGTGGCGGTGATGTTGGTGGTGTGTCTGCGTGATGATGGTGCTGGTACTGGGGTGGAGGGGGGGGGGGGGGTGCTTTGACATCCCTACTTGTCTCCCATGAGAGGTACAGATGACAACCTCAAGGTATAGGCATGCGTGTGTGTGTGGATGTGCGCACATGTGGGTGTGTCTACGTATCAGTGCAGCGGGAGACATCTCACAGATGACAATCCCACTAATTGAAATGACAGATTATTCTAATGTGCAGAAAGTCATTAAAAACCCAGCCGCCGTTTTTCCTCCTTTTTTCTGCTTCTGCTCGCAGAGAATATTTCCGACTCTAAGTCTGAGCTGGAAAATCTGCACTTAAAGGAGATGTTAGCTTTCCTTCCTTCAAGCTCATGATTACCATCAGGATCACCTGCCACACAGATAAGATCCAGGAGATACTTTTCCTAACTTTCCCTCAAATTAACAACACTGCTTGGAGACAAAATGTGCTGGGTTGGACAGTAAACTTTCAATTTCCATGGAGTTGCTAATATGGGGTAAATACTAGGCTGATGATTTATCATACTCAAGATTATCCAGGGCAACAACTGCATGCACAGCTGGACTATATGAGTTTATCAGTTCACCATTACTCCTCGTCTCATCTCACTGAACGTTAGTGCACATGCCGCAATACATTATTAGTAGTTTTCTACATGAAACAAACACTGAAGAAAGCCGAAAGTAACAATAAGGCATATCCTGAGCTTAGGATCCTCAAATGTGTTTGGAAATTAAGGTCGGGTCCCAAATGTTTATTTTTGCTCCTCATCCCTGCAGTGTTGAAAACTTTTACTCTGCTTTCTAGACTAAGCAGCTGGGTATGGCACATTACCTCCCTGAATAGGTGGGATACAAAAATAAAGACAAAAGTATGCTAAAAGAAGCGCAGTTAGCAGCAAGGAACATGAAATGCAAAGCTTGATCCCTACCCACAACAATCTTTCTCGGTTACCTTCGATACGTTTTGCCCAGACTCACTGCGGGGGGCCTGCTGTTCATTTGAGTCAAAGGATTGCGAGTATATAGATTTCTGACACTTTGCATGTGGCTTGAAGATCATGAATAAAAGGCAGACTGTCGCAGTAAAATTTTTGTGTATCCAAATACATCCTCTTTCCTCTGCTTTCCTGTGTGAAGCACAAATATTCCAACTATTTTTTCAATTTCCATCCCTCGCCGTCTTTGCCCCTCACTCGTGCGAGCAGACTACACTGATATGGCGTCACAATATCCTTAACATTCTGCTGGCTGATATGGAATTTCTCCATGCAACAGATCCAGACAGCAAAAACACCAGCTGGGGACACATTTTTCCATTTCTCTCCTCTGTCTCCTTTCCTCTCCACCTACTCCTCCTCCACTGACGTTCACCAGAGGTAAATATTTAACAGCATGCTATTGAGTGCCGTGTGCAGTGTGGCACAGGCCGGGCTGTGGTAGAGATATGTATATAGACAAGACTGTTTTATTAAGAGTCGCTGCAGACATATTAAGGTAAAGTATGCCTGACACCTGGGGAGGAAATTGCCAGTATATGACACTATTCCTCAATACTGTGGCAGCTCGCTTCAGTGCAATTTTGCAGCAGGCGAGTGACAGAGAATGACATGCAGAGAGGGAGGGGAGGCTATGAGAAAAAGATGAAATAGTGAGCGTGCGCCGGGTGGTTTGGAACTGAGGGGTGTGTCTCCAGGTGTGTGCACAGATGTGTGTGTGTGTGTTGGCAGCATGCAGAGTTTGTAATTGCCTTACACCCCATGTAAAGGATTGGCCTAGAGATAGTGGTGTTTACCTGGGCTCTGCCATGGTGGAGGGAAAGGGACTGCAACATATGATAAGTTGGTGACATTTGTGTGGAACATGTAGGCAAACACCTACATGTTCAGAGATAGACATACTAAAAGGAGGGTGCAGCATAGACCAATCCACAAGACCGAAGTGGGCAAAAGTTTTATTTTCAAAACACTGAAAGCAATGTAGTACCTTTTTGTTTTAACTTTTAAGAAATATATTGTTATTTCAGAGATTTTCCACAGATGAAAAAAAGAGCAGGGCTTTGGTTGAACTGCCCAGGCTTATTTCACAGAGGCTGAAGTAGATAAAAGAGAGCCACGTTCCTGTATTTTCTGTCTGTATCTTAAAGAGACTGGAAAATAAATATGATGGTCAAACATAGATCAGAAACAAAACAATGGGTGGCCAATAATTTCACTGACACAGTAGGCTGTGAACATCTATGCTGATCTAAAGTACCTAAAATAGCAGTGGACTACGCTTGTGTAGACCCTCAGACGCTTGAATCAAGGCCAACTGGATGTCCTTTTATTGATTTGTGAAGATGTTTTACCTTCCATCTAGAACTGAAGAAACCTTGTGGATGGAAGGTAAAACATCTCCAAAAAACCAAGAAGCTGTATGTCGGAAAGGGGTAATGCAAAGCTGTGATACTGATTTCAAAAGAGACATAGCCTTAATTTCCAGCTGCCCTCCATCAGTCTGTACGTGGAATACTGAACAAGCCCCTTAGTGCTGAACACAAGCCAGAACAGTACTTTACTGAAGAGTCGACTTCATGGTGAAGGAGTTCATGCTAACGTTGCTAAAACCTGCTCATTGCTGCAATGGGAGAGTAACTTTTTCTCACCACATAGTCAAACAAGTGTTTTTCAAAACCTTGTTGGTTCATTCGTGTTGTGGCAGCCATCACTGGATGTTAAAGCAGCATATACAATCTCTCCTAAATCCCAAGCACAAGTTTCAATTCTGAGGCAAATAGTGCTCAAAAAAAAAAAACACAAGACGGAGGAGTTTCACAACTACATGAGAGATCATGGAGGTTTCCACAGAAACAAGGTAGAAACAGAGAGTAAATGAGACTGGAGTTGAGTGGCATACTCCACCCTCTAAAACCAGCCTGATAGGACCAGAGGTGGAAAGATATTTAGGCTTTTAAAAAGTGTACATGTGGTCATTTGACCAAAACACGTCATAGACATGTCATCATGGTATTTCAGGGAATAGATTGCATTTGGAGAAAAAAAAAAGTCTACTTTTAGTGTAAGGCATCACCTACATGTTGATGGTCTTAAAAGCACACTAATTTAGATATTTGTGTTGTCTCATACATTTATGTAGGGATTAAAAGGGACTGAATTTGAGCATCATTAAGGAAGTCTTAAAAGTGAGAGTGAGAGTGAGAGGAATAAACATTTAAAACCATTAATTGGTATCCCGCTTCTGGTTATGGTCTCCATGTCATCTGCTGTCTTAGTGTTTATATCAACAGTAGCTTCATAACTGACTAATTACAGCAGAGCCTTTGTCTGTTAGTGTATAATAAAGAAATGTAAAGTGCACAGGCAGTTTGTGCTGTCTTTGTGCAAACATCCAGTTACATTACTGTGCTACACAAGTTGTTTCAGCTCCGGCAACCAAAAAATGTTATACAAAAATCCAGGTAATCAGAAAAAAACAAGAAGGAAAAGAAAGAAAAATTCTTTATAGATAGTTTTACTTTACAAATATAGTGCATTGAGCTATGCATACACAGACACACACACACACACACACAAGAGAGACACATTTAGTGTTAAAAATGCAACAGTTAATTTGATTCCTTTTTCAAGCCATCATGAATGACATTACTTCACATATAAATTAACACAATGCTTTGTGCTAAGGCAACAGCGATACATACATACATACATGTTGTCGGATTGGTTGGTGTGAATCTTTCCAACACACCAGACTTAAATTTAAAATTATTTCGCACACAAAAGATTGCAAAATTCAGAGTGCACAATCATTACTTTGTAAAGCTAGAGAGAGCAGATGTGTGCACTCAGCAGCAGATTCAATAAGTTGAATTTGCACTGAAAAATTCACTTAAGAAACAAACAACAACAAAAAAAGAATAAGAAAGAATCCATGATGGACTTTATCTTTTCTGCTTTATTCTAATGATTCAGTTCATACACATTTTTTCTTTATTCTTTTACCTGGACATACAAGTTCAGATACCTTTTCTTGCACAAGTTCTTCCATCAGATCTGTAAGCTCTTACATTTGGAAACATTATTACTTTAACTGCACTTCAACATGCCAAAGCTTTACACAAAAGTGGTTGCCATTTTGAAACATCAGTTTAAAAAAAAGGAGAAAAAGGGAAAAAGAAAATCTGTTATCTAACATCATGAGTATGTCCAAATATAAAAACCTTGACCATAGATATTCCTCTATGAGTACTCACTTTAATTTATGATTCACTGATGAATCATTACAGTGGGCCATTTTTCATAAAAGTGTATCTTTTTTCCACGTGGGCCCTTTGTGCACACACACTGACAGACAAAAACTGACACACAAACCACCTTCAACAATAAATGTAGTTCTATTTTCAAGGTCTAGAGGGCACTGTTGGCCAGTGTCAGCCGCAGCGGCAGAATGAGCCGTCTTCTGATGGCCTGTCTTTCCTCTTGAAAAGACACCAATTCACACAATTAAATTCTAATTAAAAAGAACAACCTACTTAACCCGGGGAACGTGTTCCATAATTCGGTAATATTAACATGATCATCCTTGTGCTTGTAAATGATTGGTGATAAAAGCAAAAGCAGAAATTAATGCCTCTTACTAATTAAAATGAGGAGATAAACATGGGCTTGTGAAAATGGGGGAATTGGGAGAGACTTTATAGTTTTAAGTAGTTGTATTATTACCGTGTCAAATATAAATTTGAGTCATGATATTTTATTTGAAGGCTCAAAGCTGTGATTGGGATGAGAGGAGCATCCCACAGCACGCTCTGCTCTTTGCCAACTCCCCGAGAGACAGATATTCAAGAGCTCCACTATATCTTAAACATGCAGAACAAGGGATGAGCTGAAAGTGATGCGCCAGATCAAATTGCTATCATAAATTCTTCATAATTCAATAAAAACAGGGTGCAGACTTTGCGTTGCTAATACATTTCCAATGTCTTCTTTTAGATTTCCGAGGCACGTCGCTGAGCACCGGAATGGCAGCACTTGACTGCTCCTGACTTGTGATTCGAAAATTGAACCAAAGGACAAAGAGGTGAAGCGACAATGAAGTGGAGAGACATAGGGAGAGAATGAAAGCGCAGAATAGCAGCACACTTCTGTGGCTCATCATCATCTCCCATTCCTGCTCTGCAATATATCTGTCAAAGCCCTCATCACCATCACAAGGTAGAGTCTTCCACTGATAATGACCCATTTAAAGTAAATAGCTCTGATCATCAGCATGGTAACCATTATCTTAGATATATGGACAAGCTCGGGACTACTGAAGTGTCACCATCAAACTGAATGCTTGTAATTTGTATATGTATATGAGTGCGTGTGCTTGTGTGTGTGTGACTGTGTGTGAGCACACATGCACAACTAAACATCCAGTTAAGCATCATTAACATTCAGCTATATGTTCTGACTCAGTATCTATGAAGTGATACATTTGGAAAATAGTTTACTATTCAAAAACCAATTTCTGTTATTATAACACAAATGTGATTCATTTTTTTTAAACTAATTGAAATGTAAAAAGTAAGTCTCTAAATTTCCTGGAGGCTCACTAATAAAAAAAATAATAAAAAAAAATCTCACTGGAGGCAACTGAGATTGCAACACTGATATCTACACTACATCTACTGCAAGAACATATGAAAAAAAAAACCCTGCATATTGGAATACTTAACTCCCTCAGAAATATTAAACATCTCTGCAGAGTTCAGTTTCAGGTCCAATATTATGTCTCAGCAAATAAATACAAATAGGTTGTGCTTTTGCAATACTGCATATTCTAATGATTCTGTCTCTTTCTCAGACGGCTCAACTCATGAGGACAACCAGACAAATCTGAACTGATGGAATATTAATGTATGTGTGTTACCTTTAAACTAGTCCTCTATGTACATGTGGTTTCCAGAAGAAAGAAGAAAGTTGTATGTGTGTATTGCAAGTTGTATTAACCGTCCGCACTTACTAGATTTTAGTAATGAAATTACCCATCTCTCTTATCTATATATATATATCTATATATCTATATAGATATATATATATATATATATATATATATATATATATATATATATATATATATATATATATATATATATGTGTGTGTGTGTGTGTGTGAATGTATATATATATATATATACACACACACACACATACACACACACACACACACACACACATATATATATATCTATATGAATGTGTTTTGCATTAGCATAATTCCATGCATATTTCATGAGTAAGTATTGCATCTTTTAGTGCTGGTCACAATCAATTGAGGGATAGCATAAAATGGAGCACTTGTTTTGATAAATTATTCTGTTGAAAAACTACCACCAGAGAGCTGTTTCAAATGTGTATTAGCCAAATGTGATGTCCAGGAATTATCTGGGACGTGACGTGTGGAGTGTGCATAATTTCCTGTCCTTCCCTAGACAGGTAATAAATTATGCAAATGTAGCATGTCAGTGATTACTATTAATAAAGCAGTATAATTAAAAGCCAGACGTTAAAGATGCGTTTTGTATTGAGAGGCAGAATCATACACAAACACATGCAGACACACACACACACACACACACACACAGAGGCAGTAGAGGTGGTGTGTGGCACAGCCTGAGGCTACCTGTCTGCTGCAGTGACTCCTGATGCCCTCCTTCCTCCATCGCACCGTCAGTCATAGAAAGACTAATAAATATGCCTTGTAAAAGGAAGAAAAAGAAAAAAAAAATCATGCAGTTCCCCAACTGTGAAGACCTCTGGTTTGTTTTAATGACCCAAGGTTCCAAGGGCGTAAATAAACGTCCTCTTCTTCTCACGGCCAAAATAGGTTACAAAAAAGTGATGCTCTAAAACACCCAAACAGCAGTAGCTTCAGAAATATCTGCAACCACAGGGAATGTCAGAAGTTTCAAAGCTGCAGCTTTGACTGCGTACAGCGTACTCTCTAATATGTGGTAAATAATGAATGAATGTTTATGTTTGATCATATCCAAGACGCGTGTACTACATGACCCTGCCAGATTAGCAGTGTTCATCTGTTTTTAATTACAGTTACCGCATGTGAAATTGCAAGTGTTGCACAAGAAGCTGCAGGCGGTTTAGAGAAGGTTTTCTCACCCAGTTTCTTCCATATAATCTACTATATATCAGCATATGTATAAATATGAAACTTCATGAATCATACACCCGCACAAGCGTTGTTCCATCTTCTGTTTTCTCACGCTTAGTTTAGTCCAGAATGGCCACCAGGACCAATTTTCTCTGAAAGACCACAAGATTTTGTAGCTTAAGGAAACATATCTCAGGTAGCTTTATTATTAATTCACAATATACCCAGACTATAGTTTTGTATTGCTGTGCATGTTCTGTTCATTATGCACAGGCGGTACAGTCTGAGGTTTGAATAATGAAGATTTACTGTGCATCGCGCAGGTAGGGGCCCATTTTCCTTCAAAACAGCCAATATAAACTCACTTCAACTCATTCTGTGACAGGGTACATTCAGAAAATGAATGCTATAAAAGCGCACATATATCCTTATAAAAGTTAATTAATATAAATAAAAACTGCGAGAACAACATAATTTCATACAGTATTCTCTGAATGGGGCTCAGGTAGTTTTGTCTGGTCTGTGCTGGCAGCAGCGAGTGCTGGAGAGGAGGTAGTTAGGGTCTGGTGCTCTGCCAAGCCAAACTCCTGAAGCATGCAGAAGCCTAATGCTCGGCCTCTGATGTGTGGCTCTGAAAAACCACAGGACCACTCACAGGGTCCGCCATAACTCCATCACTCACTCGCACCCTGGCAGAGACAGGCAGATGGAGGGAAGAGTGGTAGAGGTGCGTCGAGGGAGAATGCACGGAGAGAGAGCGATGGAAGTGATGAAGGAGAAAAAGGATGGGGCGGAATGGGTGTGGGTACAGTCAGTGTTACAACTGCGTGATTGACGAATAGTTGCATATGAAAAAGAAAAAAAAAAGTGGGGGAAAGTAAGGTGGAAAAGTGGCTTTATAGTCTGGGTGTCTTAATGCATATTCCATTCATCTTCTCTCCTCTAAAATTTCTCATTCGTCAGGGGTATGGGTAAATCAGATAGCCCATATCAGATGGAAACCAGTGGGAGATTCAGGAGTAGATCAAAGGTGTGGCTGTGGTTTAGATAAGTCTACCCACCATCTGCTCACAGTTCATCTGTCTTAAATGGCTGCTCATTTCTCTTGTCAGATAGGAAAAAGGCTATATATAGTCACGATTAAGATGTCTGGAGCAGTCTTTAGTCAACAGGAAGCTTCCAAGGCCTTTGCTGCCATTCTAACACTGTCTATTAAGAGTAAACATCCACCTAGTTGATCTCATTTTTCACAAATGCATTAATAGCTGAGAGGCTTTATCCTGTTTTAGTATCACAAGAGCACTGAAGCCAGTCTAAGTCTTCACTGGACAGGAAGTTGGGGACACCCAGGACAGATCACCAGTCCATCACGGGATCACATGGATCAAAGCACGCACGCTCACATACTTCTGCATTCAATTCAGACTCACATACCAAACATACATGTTTTTTGACTGTGCGACAAAGTGCTTGAGTGTCCCGCAAAAAATATAATCCACGCAGGCGCAGGGACATAATTCAGACATAACTCAGCGCAGTAAGGCCACTGTCTGGGAACTTTCTTGTTGTGATGCAAAAGTGCTAACTGCTGCATCACTATGTGTTGCCTTGCTGCACTTCAAATTTGGCTTTCCAACAAAAATGTAGTCAAGAGAGCCAAAAATTCTGGCAGCAAAACTGCACCCAGCATATATTCTTTAATAGTTCATTATTGAAAAGTGACTCCTCTTCACTTGGATCCAGCAGGATCACAGAGTTCTCCAGAACTGCATATGATATTTTAGTACGTACTGATTTTGCGAAAAATGTAGCGTGCAGTATGTGGAAAAACTGCACTCAATCCGTGACTGCTCAATGTACTATTTCAGGTAAATGGTTTCCAGTATGCATCTTTTTTGCATGTTGTATCCCATAATGTGATGTACAACCACAGAAATCAATGGTTACATTTTCAGAAAAAAAAGGCAGACAGCAATCATGCAATTAAAAAAATAAATAGCAAAAAAAAGAGGTGCTTTGTGCTATTGTTTATGTCTGGTTTAAGAGCTGGAACACATTACCCTCTATTCAGTAGATACTACTGGATAGAGATAACACATTTTGGAAAACGGCCACAGTTTACTGATTAAGTGGAAAACAATAATTTACACTCATGCTGGGTCCAAGTAGGATCACATTATACTGTTCAGACTGGTGTATATGTGAGCAGAGAGAACCAACATGCAGGCTCAAAGGCAGAAGAAAGTAAATAAAGAAAGTAATAAGTACATAAGCACTGTTGTTGTCCAGTTCAAACGACAGGACCAATCCAAACGTGGTGCCAACAGAACAAGAAGCCAAGCTGGGATAACCGTGAAGAAAACGAAGCCAAAGACCAAGCACTAAGCACAGACTAATGGAGGTAGTGAACAGTTTTAGAAGTGTGGCAATCAAATACAGAATCCGGGTATGAAACCCAGACAGGAAGCAAAACTAAACAGAACGCATAAAAAAGAAACTGTCTGAAAATAAAAGGAAATCAGGCTTAAATGTGAAACATGGAAAAATCTCGTTTAAAAGAAACAACAAACATGACAAAACCAATAAAGCATAAGACCTGTTATACTATACTCTCAATCAAACTTGGTAAAATAGCATGATATGGGTTTGGAAATCTACAGTTTAATGTAGAACACCAAAACCAGCTGTTGCACAACTGGTTAGGATGACAAAAAAAATCTATCTCGTTTACATCAGCTGGCTTTCTGGATCAGGGTACACCATAAAATGGCCATCATGTCATTTTTGTAAATGGCAAATCACTTCAGGCACAATTTGTGTGCAATTTCTACACATATTATGCTTTTTACGTGCCATTGTGCTGTGGTGAATGGTTCAGATTTGGGTGAAAATTCAGGGCTGGGTGTCATTCATCCGAGGTACATTTCATAAAATAGCATGCAAAACACACACAAACAAAAACAAAAAAAAAAAAAAAGCTCTAATAACACAGCACATGCAGCTGAGGAAACCTTTACTTTCCCCTTTTCAGTAACAATTTATGACGCTTACGGTGTTCTTGCAGTCTCCATGGCCCCTTCACCGGTTTAATAGGGCACAAACAGAACTCACACTTTAGACATGGAGTCTCTTGTTAGTGCTCCATGATGTCACTGGCAAACACTCAACGTGGGGAACACACGGCCAAACAGCGAAACAATTTGTTTAATCATAAAGTGCATTTACATAAGGCAACGACTGCATAAATGAATGCATAATTGAACAGGTTAATGCATAATGTAGTGCTCCCCAGGGACAATAAATAAAGTGGCTTTTGAAAATATGCGAGACAGAAAAAGATAGCGAGAGAGAGAGAGAGAGAGAGAGCCAACAGAACATAAGCATGTTCAGTGAGACAATGCCAAGGCCACCAAGGTAGAAAGAAAGAAAGGAATATGGCAGGAAATAAATAAACAAAAAGGTGAAGCCTCAGCTAAGAGGATTTCAGGACATGCTTTGTTTCTTTCCATAATCTGTCTATTAGCACAAAAGTATTTCCAGCTCCCATAACCACGGCGGGAACACTGTTAGTGACAAGCTCACACACCAATACAACCTAACACAGTCTCATGGGAATTTCTCCTTCACTCTGTTTGTCCTTTCTTTTTCTCTTTTTCCATGGTTACCACACCTCATTTTT
Source organism: Hirundichthys speculiger (assembly GCA_018398805.1). Lineage (NCBI taxonomy): Eukaryota > Metazoa > Chordata > Actinopteri > Beloniformes > Exocoetidae > Hirundichthys > Hirundichthys speculiger. The sequence goes on along the minus strand of JAGFBZ010002532.1, from coordinate 934,838 downwards.
TTTAATCAGTGTCGTTTTTCCTCTCCTCGTCTTTTTCTTCTTCTCCCAACTCGTTATTCTCTATCGGCCTCTTCCTCTCAATCTCTGAGTGTGATTTATTTTGTTGAGACACAGTTGGCTTGTCAAGCAAGAGCAGATATTAATAAGTGTACCATTTTTAATCAACATCAGAGGAGGCGGCCATCAACTGGTCAACACACATACATGAATTTAATTCTGCTGTCATGTCATGGTACACTGCAGTTTCTCACTTGGTGAGAAAGAAACACTTTAAAAAAAAGAAAGAAAGAAAAGAAAACTGACAGGATTTGTAAATGGGAGTCATGGTATCTGTGAAGGTCAGATAGTAAATTTAGTTCTTCACTTAAACTCTTGCTTTAATGGTTTTTAAGCAGTTAAAAAGTACATTATGGTGTAATAGCGTTGTACGGGAAAAATGAAGATGTGTCAGTTGTGGATTTTTCTTCAACCAAGAATGAAAATGAAAAACATTTAAACAAAACAAAATAAAAAAGTTTGAAGTAATTACAAAAATTCTGCAGTACTGAAAAGTTTGAAACGATTCAGTGTTTTCTACATTCCTAATACAGTTGCCTTTTTCAAAAGCTTATATTGAAAGGTCTACACGTGAGAAGATGCTCAGAAGCACATCGACTACGCTGCTGATTATCAGTCAGGTTGCTTTGGCCAAGGGATGTACTGGCCATTCGAAGAGCTGGGAGTTTTCACAATGAGCTGCTCATCAATTGGTCTGATGAATGAAAATAGTAATAATATAAGGGTGGAGAAAAAGTGAGTTTTAAAATAGATTGGTATGTATCTGTTTCACTGAGTCTGCTAACTTAGGTCCATGTGGGTCTGTTCTAGGCTCCTTCTCATGCTTCGGTCAGTCAGACACTAAAGACCAGCGCGTAAAATCAATGGAGCCAATACTTACATGCGCTAGTTATCGAACATCAATGATTAAATCTCAATAAAACTATGCAACAAAACTCAAAGGTGGCAAATCCACAGAAGTACTTAAAAACTATAAACCTTTCTTTAGTTGCTGCCAGTAGCGGTGACGGAAACGAAGGGGCAGGACCACTGATGACATGAGTCAAGGCCTGAAAATATAAACCATAATGATGAGCATCAAAACAGCTGCAGTTTCTGGCTGGATCGCAATGCTTTTACGTGACAAAAGCCATCCACAGGTCTCAAAACTGTTCTTTAATGACTTAAATCTGAATATTTTTGTCCAATTGGTCTGCAATTTCAAAATCATAACGAAAGAAAGAAAGAAAGAAAAAAAGAATATTTTAAGAAGCTGTTATACAAAGGTCTCCTTGGATGATACAGCTAAGCCACATTGATTAATTAAAAGTGGTCAATATGCTGAAGTGATAAATATCAGTCTTCAACCAGGCTTAAAAAGAAATCACAGTGTATATAACTCTATACATCTGCATCCTTTGAAATCCCGATGAATCCAACAACTGGAGGAAACCAAAAACACAACCAACCAGCTGCATTCATTAAAGGAGTGGTTGTGTGCATCCCAGAGTACACACAGATACCTGTCAAGCTGTGTTTGTGTCTCGGTGGCCCACGACACAAACCCCGCTCATGTGTGCGTGGCTGTCAGGTGAGATTGCAGCATTTACACTGCGATGTGTCACACCTGATTACAGATACACGTATTCTTCTTTCACTCTCATGCGCTACAAAAATGCGTGACGCACGCGTGAGCGTGAGCGGGTGACAGGCAGGTATCGGCTGAGGTTCGGCGGCTGGTGACAGCGCTGCGACCTCTGACGACGCCCTCCATTTTGTCACCGGCGAATCACGCAGATTACCCCCAGCGCCATCTTCTTACTCTCTATGCTAATGGAACACAGAGCGGGAGTAATGAGAAAAGAGTGACAGATAAAAGGAAGGAGGAACAGAAGGAGAGGCACAAGAAACGGTGTACAGTATGAAAGGATACGTGAGAGACAGAGAATGAACCAAAGGCTTTTTAAAGTATCTAACAGCATGACAAATAGCTGAAAATACAAACTGGGAACCCAAACACAGCGAAGGGCTCCTTTGGATAGAAAATTTAAGGCGAGAGGTAGGGGTGCTTGTGAGTACGATGAATATCATTAGAGGTGTGAGAATGTGACAGTAATGAATTCAGCATGCAGGATATTGGAAGATGACCACTCTACCGACTGAGCCACAGCTGTCTTGGAAAGAGGTCTCTCTAGGAGAACAGAATTTCAAACAGAGACACTGACCGGTCACTGACTGTTGTAGACATGTGTGTCTGGGAGGGGGGCTTCCTTGTGTAGGGGAGTAGGTGTGTGTGTGTGTGTGAGTGAGTGGTTTTTATGCTGAGGTAGCGGGTGTAAAGCAAAGTCCAGCCTGCTGTAATCTATCTGAAAACAATATGTCAGGAAACATCATTACATGAAAGGCAAATCTGATTATTTTGCTAATGTCTGTCTCTCTCGGCTTTTCCTCTTCCAACCTGCTCGCTTGTTCTTCCACCCTATCCACTCCCCCACTGCTTTTTTGTCTATTTACCTTCCTCTCCTCCTCCTCCTCCTCCTCTTCCGCTCCACCATTCAGAGGATCGCCTTTATTCAGAGCAGCCGTCCCTTTCAAGGTTGAGGCAAATGGCCATGTGTCTGCGTGTGAGTGTGCGCAGCAAGTGAGTGATTTTCATTCATGGTCCTGCAGAAGGAGGTGATGGTGACTCACCTTTGGCCCATAACCACATACACATACACTCCTTCCTCTCCTCCCTTCCTTTGATGTATGTTTGAGTCCATGGCTAATCAGCTAGCATCAGGCCTAGTCCTCATTTCGCCTTCACACCAGCCCCATTAGGGTGCAGGCTTTCTGGAGTGGTCCGATAAGGACAATATGCTCTTCTCTGGCACTCTCTCTTCAATATACACCCTAAATCTTGCACGACTCTCTCATTCTTTCTTTTTTCCCCCCTTTTGCTCTTCCATCTTTTCCTTGCCAACGTTTCCCCATTCCTCCATCTCTCATTCTCCCTGTCACAGACTTCTCTAACCTTCAACTTTTCTCTCCATCTCATCACAATTTCCTAAATGTCCCATTACTCCTCCTCCTTCTCTTCCTTTCTCCTACTTTCCCGCCTCAACCTCTCTACTCTCTAAATCACATTCTCAACCTCCGTCCATTCACTCCTTTGTCAGTCTCCATCCACATCCATCTCTCACTCTGCTTGTCTCCTCATTGCCAAACTTATTCCCCAAATCCCCATTAACATTCTTTTGGTTTCCTCCCTCATGCATCCCTCCTTCAGTACTTTTTTTCCTCTTTCCCTGCAGTCCTCAACTCCTTCCTTTCCTTCAAATTGACTCATAATATCATGCTCCCACCAGGTTTGTCACCATCTTAAATGGTATCGTTTTCAACCTGTTTCCTCCTTAACACTGTCTCACCCTCCAGGGAAAACTTTTTTTTTTTGGGAGGGAAAGTGACCACATGGTCACCTTAGTCATTAAGATACAGACATACAGACAAGAAAATCCATTACAGGTCCTCCATAAACTATCATAGCAGAAGTTAATAAATAAAAATTCACATGGGCAGGAGCATTGCTATCCTCAGAAAGAAAACTGACAATTATTATAAAAAAAAAAAAAAAGAAGTTGGTAGTGGTGCATATTTCTAAATGAAAAGCAGCTTTCAGTGAATAAAAAGATGCTTTCAGTGTGAATATGCTGTAGTCAAAATACTGTTATTTGTCACTTATGTGCTCAGAAATAAGCTTTTTTTGTTCTTTCCTTTCACTTTGATTGGATGGAAACTGTTTAGAAGCCTTGCCATTTATGGAACAAATGAATGATTTTTAAGAACAAGACTTTCTTCTCCAGGCATCAAACAGAAAAAAAAAAAAAAAAAAATCAGATCACATTTAGAAAAACATTCTGTGAAAGCTCAGAAAATGCATGCATTATCTACTGCATTTGTCTCAAATTGCCTCTGATTTCCCATAATGTTATGGCATATGAGGGATACATGGATGTGGCTTTTATTTTTTCATAAAGGTGTAGAACATTTTCATATGAGCCTGCATTTGTATAAATCTTTGATCAGCTCAACATGTTTATGCTGGTTCTGCAATTATGGCCAAAAAGTGGCAGACGGATTTATTCCAGATTGTCCAGATTTTCCAGACAGGTGCTACGGGGCTTTGTTGACTTTGCACTAGTTTTATGCTGCAAAAGAACTTGGACAATATAAGACTGGTGCTAAACCGCAGAAGAGGAAAGTAAATGATACCATAGGTCCTAAATAATGCCAACCGTGAAACATCCTGAGATCATCTCTGTTTGGGGTTGCTTCTCATCTACGGAGAGTGAGTTCACTTGCACAAAAACACTTCCATGAATAAAGGATAGTATCTAAATGTCCTCAAAGTGCACTATCTCAGAAAAATTCAGAAGTTTGGGTATGATACAGTATGTGGATTTTCTAGCATGATGAAGCACCATGTCATAAGGCAAAAGTTGATAACAAAATAACTCAGTGATTATAGGCTTGAACCTTTGGATCTCAATCCATCCATTCATTAACTTCTACTTTTCTAGGTTTGGATCATAGGGGGGGTAAGCCAAGCACAGTTCCCATGTCATTTAAGAGATATTGGCCCCGATCGTACACCTCCCTGCTAGCCGCTACCCACACACTGTGGGTTTAGGGACCTTCGCTAACCGCTAATGCAATCTTCCGCTTCCCTAAAGCCGCTACCCGGCTATGCCGACTCCCTTACTCATATTGTGGGTGTGGCAATGGGCCGTGTCTTTTGCGTTTTCTGCAAAATCGGCATCTTGCGATCGCTGGTTTAAGATAGCGGGTAGTGGTGGTCCACCCGCTACCCGCTATCCTAAACCAGTGATCGCAAGATACAGAGTTTGCGGAAAATTGCAACCCGCATGTCGGCACGTAAAAGAGTGTGTCCAAATGGCATAAATGTGTGTCCACCTGTGGACATGCACAAACGGCTCTACCTCTCGATTACGCATTCACCTTATTCCTATGCAGACGTTTTTATTCCCTTGAGGTCAGAGTATGTCTGGTCAGCAGTGGTTGAGAAAGGACAGGAAAAGTAATTGTTCGTGACCTTGTGATGCACATCCAAGGATTCGTTCTGCAGTATTTTAAAAGGCACATCACCTGCACCAAGACGCACATCTGCCTCCGACTCCCAGCACCCCCTGCTGAGAATATGTTCCTGCGGCTCTGCTAGCCATGTTTACCAGGAGCGCACCAACTATCTGGGACTTTCAGGTAGCTGATAGGAATTGTCTGTGTAAAAATATTTTTATCTACATATCAGTGCGGAGGAGGAGGAGGAAGGAAGAGGAGGAAGCTCTACAGCAGAGTCCCAGACGAATTGACATGAGAGCTGCTCCTGATCTGGATGAAAAGACGCTCCATAGTGGTTGCGGGTAGCGCAACCTGCTCTTAAAGGCAATGGCTACTGACGCACTGATTGGTTTAACAGGTGGAACGCCCTAAACACTCCCATGCATAATATAGCGGTTAGCGCAGGTAAGATAGCGGATTTAGGGAGGTGGAAGATTGCGTTCTTTGCGGAGAAACGCCCCTCCCGCTACCCACTTATCCTTTAATAGAGGCTTTAGGAGGTTTGGCGAAAGATCGGGCCCAAAATCTCTCCTGCATATCCTGGGTATGTCTGAGGCCTCAAAGTTCAACCACCATGTGGAGGAAACTTAATTGAGCTACTTGCATCCATGATCTTGTTCTGTCAGTAGGTGAGGGCAGGGAAAGGTCGAACTCTAGATCTGCGTCCATGAAAACTCTCCAGATCTTAATCCCACTGCAAAGCTGTGGCCAGTCCTCAAAAAGAAAGTGGAAAAGCAGAAAATTAAATTGTGACCATCTCAGGGCACTATTAAGACAACAACAGTTCTCCATGAATCAGGATTGGAGCCTGATGCTGATATTCTGAATACCAGAGCAAATTGGAGAAATTTTAAAGAGGGGGCTGCTACATAAATATTAACTGTTTGTCAATTAACCATTTGCCAACAAAAGCCCTTAAAAGCAAGGTACTTGGTTTCTTTAAGTAATTGGTTTTGTTGGCCAATTTCATCAGTAAACTGTGGAAAAGTGGAAAACCACAATCTTAGAAAAATGAATCTGCAGAAAACAAAGTTTGCAAAAGCCAAAATCTGTATCAGTGACAAACCTTTTGGCTGTAACAGTAATGCAAACTGGAGGATCAGCATTGATACCTGCAATGTTGAACCTTTCTCTGGTTTTTTGAAAAAGCATTTAGAAAAATCTACCCTAATATATAGTACTAGATCGTTGGATTATATTTAGCTTCTAATTAATTTACAGTAATGCACAGTAGTATTGCTCTGACTCAATTTCTCTTCACAAAATCCCCCTATTATCATCTCCACTCAACCCAAAAGTGTTTCATCTTCACTTAAGGACAAAAATAACATACCATATCTACTGTACATTGGAACAATGTAAAAACTCACTAATTAGTCAGAACCATGAAAAGGAAAATCAGTACCCCTACGACCACCACCACCAAAAAAAAAAACAAACAAACAAAAAAACATATGGCTGTCAGTCACTTACTATTCAATCAGCTATGGCAAGTTTTTCTGACAACACATCAGTGAACAGGAGAATTAAACAAGTACATTGTAGTTTTGGTAATGGCTGCTTTTAGTCCTACTCTGGGATAATTTACAATGGGTAAGCCTATGCTTATGGGTCCAGTGTTATTTAAGAGAAAATATGAAATCATGATGTTGGCAGTGTGAACACTTCTATTCCCAACGGATCCACATATGATGCAAATCAAATTAATAATGAAGCAATATAAACTGGATTAACTTGATTTATTTTACCTTTGTATTTTTCTGTATTAAAAACCACATCTTTTTTTCCACACAAAGCCACTGATTCTTAAGCCATTCTGTTGTACACTTCTTTTGCAACCTTGGGCTTCAGGTGTTGGGCAGATGGCCTCATGTTTTGCTCTTGAACACTTTGTGGTTTGTGGTTGAATCAGTGACTGCAAGGTGACTGCAAAACTACCCAACTCATCACCCTTTAGGCTTGTGTGTCCAAAAGATATAATTCCAGAATTCTTGTGGTTTGTTCAAACCACTTACACTGGTCCAGTCATTTCTTAACTGAATGCTCAACATAATGTGAAGTCTAATATTTAGAATGCTGACTGAGGCCTGGAGAATATACCCTTGACTTGCTGGAACATCCACTCCTGGGAAAACTGACAACTCTTCTGGAGGCTTTCCACTAGCAAATAATTTTTAATTTCAACCTTTCTTTTTATTGCAGACTAATAGATTCCAACTGTCTGGAAATGGCTTTATAATAATTCTTAGATTGCTGGGCAACAAAAATGTGCTTCTTTAAGATCTTAGCTCATGTTGTTCCTCACTGGCATTGTGTTGGCAGTGAATATGTACAATCATGGAAATAAAAGGTCCACCAACTATTTCAAATTTCAAATTCAAGTGTATCAAGCCATGACAAATTGGTAATAAGTAAAAATCTAGAAAATATCACTGCTATTGCTTCAAAGTTCAGTTCTTTAATCCCTTTGCCCAAGTGATCAAACATTATCACACTGTAAGTGTTGCCTACCCAAGAATGACAGCACTTCATTAGATTTGTTTAAAGTAATGAGTTTCTCCAAAATCTTACAGCTAAAAATAGGTGTATAAAATTATGTAGACAATTCGTTAACTATGAAATCTATGAAATCAACTCATGTATATTAATCACTCTAGTGTGATGCAGCTCAATCTATTTGGTGTAAAAAAAAAAAAGGTTGGTTAAAACAAACACAGTGCTTTGTGTAGGAGTGTAAGCATGAACAATCACATTAATGGTTACAAAAAAAATGGAAAAAAAAAAAAAAAAAGCTCAAACTGGAGCTGGTAATACACACAAAAAATATCATGGGCACCAGCACCCCAATTATTTGTATCTTAAAATAGGGATCAAATAATACCTCATAAACGCAGTAATGAGTGCTGTGACGATCAACAAAATCTTTGTGTCTGTCTCTTCATTCTCTGTGGTTGAGGGCCCATACTGTTCACAAACAGCCCCATGCTAATTTGGGATTAAAGGAAATACTGACTTGCAATATTTTTCTGGTTTACCACAAATTTCCAAGGGACCACACATATAGGAGCGAAGTACCACACACGCTCATTTGATGAAATTAGGTTAGGAAGGAGTGTGTTCTGTGCTTTCTGTCTTTGTGAGAGAAGAGCTCATGGTGGAGAAATTAAGAGCCTGCGTGCGCTTGTGTGTGTGAAAGTGTGTGTTTGTGTGTGTGTGTGAGAGAGGCTGACTAATCCCTCCACAGAGCTGAAATGAGTTAAAAACACATCAAAGGGAAGCTTAACCTCTGTGAAACCTCACCGGGTTTTTAAGAACAACAAATGATCATTCTCCTCATTGTTTCCAGGGGGACTCTTTTCACCGCTGCGCCGCTGACTTTTTCCCTCAGTGCTTGGAGTTTCAAAAAGCCTGTGGTTTCATTTTTAATGACTATGCCATTTGTGTAAATGTGTGTGAAAGGATATATGTGTAGATGCATGAGTAGGTGTCTGTGTGTGTGTTGGCACAAAAAAGGGTTTTTTTTTTTTTTGACATCTGTGATATGGCAAATGAGGAGAACCAAGCTAACAAGGACATGCAGCTCTGTGCGAAATCATTAAAATGTCCCACATCCTGACCAGCTATATAGCAGCTTTGTATGTCCAGAACCAATAAAGTATTTTTTTTTTCTTAAAAAAAAAAAAAAAAAAGAGGGTTTGGAGGACAAGTGGGGTTGAGAGTGACAGAGAAAGGCAAGATAAAGAGGCCAGTAGTGGTCTGAGACCTGCTTTTCCCAAAATTCTCATTATCACAGTGCAAAAGCTCTATTCCTTTAAAAATCCAATATTTGTTTGCTTCTTCTCCTAATCCTTGTTTGTGTGAGTGGGTACTACTTCTATTTAAATGCTAAAAAGAAAAAAAAAAGGTTTGAGCCACATGTAGATGTACATGGAAAGATATGGCATAGGTTTGTTGTTTCTATGCTTTGAAGTGTAATGATTTGGCCGCCATGCAATGTGCTACACATGTAGGATCTTTGTTTGACAAAACAGTGTAACTAAGCCCGATTATGCAACGCAAACAGATAGCTATTGTTGCAGTACAAGCTCGCAGAAATGAGATTTTATTGACCGATTGAAATATGAATAAAAATGAGAAAATATAAAGGCACTTAAAAGGCATCTGTGATCAATTTTCTACCATGACAACAGCGGGCTAAAAATACAATTACATTATAAAATGAAATAACAGTTATGAAAACATAAAAAAAAGATCTAAAACATTTAACACCTAATATACTCAATCGCACACCCCCTCAAAGACTGTTAGAGCAAAAGTGAAGCACAGACATACCCACACATGAGGGCCACATGGAGCACAGCTGCAGCAGAGTCAGAGGCTGCGGTGCAGCCATCTACATCAACATATGTGTTATGTCTGTGGATACTGATGATGTGCTGTACCTCATTTAGCCAGACTACATCTCCAGGGTTGGACACGTTTACTCTTCAAAGATTTTGTATTAAGTCACTTGTAATATGAAGGTCATTTGCCATTAAAGTTGATTAAAAAAACAACTGAGTTCCTCTGAACTTTTTGGAATTTTAAACAAGTGCAGACATTAAAATGTTTTAGTGGTGTTATAAATTTGTTGTAAGACAATATCCTATCCTACTGCTAATCCTATTTGCTACATTTGCTTGGAGCATTGAATTATATTCAAGTCACTGACTCTTTTCAAATCTGTGAGACAATATCTAAATCTGCAAATGTTTCTCTGAGGTAAATTCCATTATTCTGTTGGCTTGATTTTGACCTGCAGGACATTTGCCTGAGTGTGTTCCCTTGTTAGCAGTTGAGAGACAAAAATTCACGACATGTTGAAGTCTTGAGTGGAGCTTCTTTTGGCCAGATGCCTTCTTGCTGACCAACCAGAAACGCTGGCTTTTCTGTTGGTCTATCCCAGAAGGCTTCACCTGAAGCCTGGGAGTCACCTGATTCCAACGCTTGATCCACTGCTGGCTGGCTGCTCGGGGGGAAGCCAAGAGCGGAGGAAAAAGAGGTGGCGATAGGGGGGCGGGTGCGAAGGGAGAGAGGGAGGTGGGTGAAGGAGCGGCGCTGGGAGGTGGTAGGAAGTGAGAGCTGCCGTTCCACTTGTCTGCTCATGGCCCTCTCCTCCTCTAGCTGCCTACGCAACCGCTTATTCTCTCTGCAGAGGACGCTGAACTGAAGAGAAAAAGATACAAAGAGAACAACATGTGCAGAAGAAGAGGTTTTCAATATTTTTGACAATGTATGACTTGTAAAAAAAAGACTAAATTAGGAATATCACGCTTCTTTATTTAAACTGATGCAAGAACATCATTCAAAGTTAAAAACAATACAGAACGTGAGATGCTATTGTGTTCATCAGGTATCCAACATTCCATTATGCGCCTAATGCAGCTTTTACAGTTGTTTTAATGTATGTTAAAACCAAAAAAAAAAAAGGAAAATTGCAAGAGGCTTTCAGGAGTGGATTGTGTTCACAGCTTGATGTGGTTGCAAGTTCATGCGACGGAGGAAATTACCACATGAAAACAACCAATTTGAGCGATCATTAGAGGTCGATTTGACACAAAATCACCCGTGACGCAAAACAAATCGCACATCGTCAGAACATGATTGGACTCCCTGAAACACAATTACAGACCAGCTAAAGTGAGGGTGCTTCATTTTTTTTGACAAGGACATTTGGGTAAAAATAGGATGGAGTGTGTGTTAAAATGTAGCTTTAAGTGCAAAAAAATAAAACCATCTGGTTATTGTTGTACATCAAAATGCGCCAGGTGAAAAAATTGTAATAAGCATATAAAAGAAAAAAAAACACCTGTAATTGTGGATACTCAGCTGCAGAAGAATGAAAAGTAAAATAAGAAATTAAAAGATGCAAACGCAAAGAGAAACATCAGGGAATGACAGCTACACTTATTCACATCTGTTTTTGTGTCTGTGTATGTGTGAAAGCTGTGGTTAAAGCATGATGTCACGTTGACATGTCTGGCCATGTGTGTGTGTATAACTGTGTGTGTTTCTGGATGTCTGTGTTTGTGTGAGAGTGATGGAGAGAAAAAAACACAAACGGAGATGAGACAGACACATTTCCGGATGCTTCCGCGAACATTAACTGTCCAGACGCCGCACACACAGACACACACATGCCCAATAGCGATGACTAGAAATAGCTGGGTCTTAGGCTTAACCCTTGACAAGCCAAAATAACGTTGATCTAAACTGCCTTAAGTGGCTTAAAAGGTATTTACTGCCTTCACCAGGAAAACATCCCACAGTGTGTTAATTTTATGTTATGCCAAAAGCAATAGAGGTTCTAGATGAAAAACACAGAGTTTGACATTTATAATTAACTGCATATTCCAGGGGACTTGTTTAATTTTCCTCGTCTTTGCTGGCTCTTGATACTTTTCTAATTGCAAGAGAGGGGGGTTTAAATTAAAAATCACAGCTTGTCTCCTCAACCTTCACATACTACAGTTGAAATGCCGTGAGTAAGCTTCGCTGAAAAGGATGTGAGGATGTGTATAAGTGGGGGTGAAAAAAAAGGAGAGAAAGACACAGTAGTTGGGGGGGGGGGCATGTGTTTTAATTCTGACGCCTTTAAACAGCTCAGTTTTGACAAAAGTTTTAATTCAAATTATTGAGCTAAAAAGGCAGCAAATAACACATGCACATCTAGACAAGGCTGATTTTTATCCCGGTGTGAAACAACCTGGACATTAACTGAAGAACAATAGCCTAATGGTAATCAAGTCTTGAAAGCCGGTTTTCCCTTTTGATGTTCATCTTCATCTCAGTTAATTTTGTGTGACATTTCAAAAGTTTGCATGAAATTACCTCGACAGCCCGATTGAAATCATGCACATGATCTGCGTTGTGTCTCTGAGTGAGTGAGAGAGCCACTTTGTGAGGAGTAAATAAGATTGATGCAAAGAGACACTCATATGATTTATAACCCGATGCTTGGCACTCTGATAAATCGAGCAAATTCATCCAACTTTTTTTAGCGGATACCTGTACGTGTGCGCAGGTGTGTATGTCACTAGGTGCCGGACTGCATGGCCAGTGGACAGTGAAGTGTGTACACCCCATCCTTTCCAGACTGCTTGTATGTTTGCGTGTGAGTAGATTGTCCATGTTGGATCGATGTGTGTAATGATTCACAGTGGAGATTAAGCGGCGCTATTACACACCTGACCTGTTAAACAACACCCCTCGCTTTCTCTCCGCCTGTCGCTTCCTCTGCTCAACGCTCCTCAGTTTCAAACCTACAACTAATGTCAACACTAAAACTTCAACAAGTACCAGCTTTCCTTCGCAGCCCGTCAATCACTGGGCCACTCCGCAAACTAACAAAAGTGGGGTGAGCCATTCCACAGGCCCGAGAGGCCTTTTGGAGAACTGAGGGGGCTGAGGAGTACTTTTGATTTGTCTCTCCTTTGGTGATTTGTTGACTCTTGTGAAGTTCAACACAGTAAAAAATGTCAGCGTTTCCCGAGAATATTCCTCTGTGTTTTTTCCCCCCACATTGTTTTATCACAGCGGGCCATTTCCCTACGCTGTCACGGAGAGATCAGCGCGGCTGTATTGATATACATCTTTCTCTGAGTTTCATGAAAGGGAAATCATTTACCAGTGGAAAGAAACGTCACTGCTTTTCCCGATACGATTTGTGCCCCCCCCCCCCCCCCTCCACGCAGCCACCCCCACCCCACCCCACTGCAGACTTCACTTTCATCGTAGGAAGAGGAAATGGATGTCTGCATGCGCTTCTGTGTAAGTGTGCTTTTGTGTTTGAAGTTGGACGCATGAAAGCTTCCTCTTCTGTGTGAGCGCAACAGCAGGTGGGCCGGCGTGTGGGTTTGGGTTTGCATCTGTTGGGTAAAAGGACTGTCAGGACCTGGTGTGTGTGTGTGTGTTTGTGTATCTGTGTGCATGGTCTTACTTGTTGATTTAGCATGCTGATGGCCTTCAGGTTGCTTTGCAGTCTGCATCGCATGTCCTCGATTTTGTTGAGATTTCGAGCAACACAACTCTTCTTTTCAACGCTGTAAGACAAGTGCAGGCGTGCGCGCAAGCAGACACACAAAAGAAATTATGTTTAGACTTTGACATCTTAAGCTATAGGAGTTGAAAAAAGAAACAACAACGACAAAAAAAAAGCTGAAAAATAAAAAACTTTACTTTCTAGCAGCTGCAAAGTGAGACTGGTTTTTGTGTGGTTTATCCTCAGAAGCATATTAAGTTTATACTTGCTTTTACCTATTGGTCTATATGATACGCATTTGAAAATCAGTTTCAGTAAAAATCTTCTCGGAAATGTAGGGCATAAAGAAGCTGGCATACATCCTGTTCATTATAACCATCTTCATTATAACTTATTATGAAGCTCAACGATGAGTGAGCAAATGGGTTCCAGAAATCATTAAATCATATAAGAAAGTGCATATAAAATGGGAAAAAAAGCAAAAAACAAATGAAAGCGCAGCCAGGGAACATTAAGAGTACAAGAAGCCATTTAAGATTTTAACTGTTTATTAAAACTGTTTTGGGAAATGACAAACAAATGTTAGGGTCTCGTATCTTCAGACCCAGGGCTGACTAAAGAATGACTATTAAATTAACGACAGTGGATAATGGTGCTCTGTGCGAGCTGAAGAGCTTGCTGCCCCCGCTTTACGCTCTTTCTTTCATGCCCCAATGAACCTGTCCAGTTAGCATTTGGAAAAAAAAAAAAACCTTCTAAATACTTTATTGAAGACTTCTTAGCCCATTAAAGTACCGCTGTACCTCCCCTATGTTAATTTTCTTGTAAAAGAGCAAACTGGGATTTTCTATCAGAGCAGTGGATGGGAAGACAGTCCCGTTTTGCTTCAGTTGAGAAGATGCATGCGCTCATCGAAACACTAATAAAAGGCATTGTGCTCTCTATAGATGTGTGTGTGGCGGTGTGTGGGCCGGGATGCGTGGACACACACACACACACACAACCTTTTGGCCTTATTAGTCTTGACTTAAATCATTTAAGATAAACCACTGGAGAGATGCTACATGAAATGGCACTTGCATGAGAAAGGTTTGAGATTTATTTGTTCCCATGTACATAGTAAACTAGACAATAGCTGCATCAACACTGCATAGTTTCGCTAATACTCCAACAATCCTCTTATTTTTCTTTTTTTTTTTCTTTATTTTTCAAATCACCTGTAAAATCTCAAAATCTCTAGTTTTAGAAAGAAGCAATATTATATGCATATTTTTGATTAGTTTATTCAAATGATATGAGCAGAATCAAAACTAATGGAGAATATTAAAAGGAGATTATTAAAAATTCACACTCACATCACAGACATCCCATAATCTCAATCCCTGTCAATTAGCAAACTAATTTAGTTTTGCCGATGTAAGCATTTTTAAAGAAACCTCATTTCCCAAAAATGACATTTACAAACTGAAGATAATTGCAACTGACCCTTCCAGATCTTTTAATTTCACACCATAATGATGAGTCAAAGAACATTAATAAGAAAAGTGGAGAAACTTCCTTTGATGTCTTAAAGCGTAAATGGCATTTAAAAGATGAGTTCCATGCGTTTCCGTTCCTACAACGACGAACAAACAGAAGGCATAAACTTTAAACACAACCCAGCTCCGTGAAAATCCAAAGCTCCACATCTCCACAGATTCTTCAAATGATTTAAACTCTTTTCTGGATGGTAATGTGGTCTTCAGCAGATCATGAATCATCACAACCGCTGAGACAACTCTGCGAGATTTATGCACTGGATGTGAGAGAGCGGCGATGTGCTGAGCACTTGGCGCGACGCCTGTGTAAACATATGTTCCTGTGTTTACACGCAAACACGGATGAGTGTAATTAGCGGCCTAACCCAATCAGCGTGTGTATAATTACAGTCATTAGTGTCAAAGGCAAGCGACCGTGCTCTCTAAACCAGGCAATAAACGACATGGTTTCTCTCCTGCTCCAGTCTCGCTCATCTTTCTTATTTACTGCTCTCATTTTGTTGTAAATTTTATGCAAGACTTGACTCTCTTCTTACATGGCCTCCTCCTTATTGCCTCTCTCTGTTTCTCTGTCACTTTGGTTCCCTGTGTTTGTACAAATCCTCCGCTGTGATCACTGGGTGCTCTTAATTGGAAGCACATCGTTAGCGCCGCGACTGATGAAGCCTGATGTTTTATGAGCGCTTCCCACAGATGGGTTGTGTCAGATAGTCACTGAGTTGCCAGAAGCAAACAGCATCAATCTTCGCGTCCATCACTCAAGAGTCTTTCAGCCTGCTCTGTGTTTTAGTCAAATTTTCAGATAGGATTTGATAATACTCGGGGTATATTTGTGAGCGGTTTCTTTTTTTCTTAAAAGAAAAATAATAATATTAATTGAATAACTTTTTTACTGGTGTGTGACATCCAGTAAGATATATGTAATTTTTATTTATAGCAATCTACCATATGCGTACTGATTTCCAGTGTAAATACAAGTCTATACGGCTGGAGACATGTTCGCAATGTAGGGTTTATACTTACTTGCACTATGTGCAACACATTATAACTATTAAGTCAAAAATGTCTTTTTTCTATAGGTTTTATTGCAAATGCAATAGTAACTGGCCTATATGTTTTGCAGTTTGAGCCATCAATACTTTTAAATGGACCTTGTACTAAATGGACACTGCACTTATACTTTAATGAACAAATTGCTCCGTAATTTGCCTTTCAAGCATCCACAGTTATACACCCACTACAGTGGAGCTGCTGTATGTCATTTAGAGGATGTAAGAGTGATCAGACATCGACTGTTCAGATGATCTGCTGTACCTGCTGAGCCGCACTCTCACCATGACATTCTCTCTCTTACAACCGTTTCCAAGGCGCACGTGGATCGTTCTATCCTGTATGTAGTAGTTTTATAGTTCCTTCTGCTCCTCTCCCTGTTTTAGCCAAAGAACATAGTGTACTCGCTAGTCTGAAATTCCCATATGCTCTGCTCTCTATGTCCGGTACGCAATAAAACAATGGAGGACATGAAAAAGGTTCAGCTTACACTGCTAAAGAACAGAGGTTTAAAAAAAAAAAAAATATTAACCTCTGATTATTCACTCTGTCATTTGCACTTCATCAGTTGATTGAGTGCTTTTCCTCATCAAGCTTACTCTTCTCAGCCTCTACCCCAGCTTTGAAGGTAAATAGCTAAACTAGGTATTAGGGAGGCATTATGTATTACATGACCTAAATAAGTAACAGAAAAAAAAAGCCTGGACTGCCAACGTCTTCTGTGAAAGTGCATAACACCTGCTGGTACTGACCTTGAGTTTTGCAACTTCAGAATCTTATTACATGTAGAAAAATAATAAGTCAAGGGGGGAAAGGGAAAACATAAAAATTACACTCTTTATGAGCATTATTGTGACCTTTGATCAACCAGTGTAATCTATTGTTATTCCCATTCTCTCCCTCTGTTCATGTTTTTTATGAGCTTTAATTGTAAAAAGGGCCTTTTTTGGATTATAAAGTTCAGCTGTTTTAGGCAATAGGTAATCAGTAAATGGCTTTAATACAGGCATATATAATGACAAAATCTATGTCATGTTGACTACTGTCAGTGGAAAGACAGTGTTAAGATGTACTGTTCTCCACCAGAAATGAAATTTACACAGAGAATGTATATGATGGCTGCCAAAGCAAATATTATAATCTGTTTCCTTCTAGATCTATGATTTTCATATATATGGATTTTTGGGCGACTGTGTGTTTGTGGGAGTATCATAATGAAATGAAATAAATTAAGAATTCTCATAATAAAGAAAGAGAGAAGACAAAAAAGGAAAACAAAGGAAATGGATAGGAAGACACCATAGAAGATGCTTTCATTCACCATTTTTATCTTGTTCCATGTTATTATATTCGCTCAATCAAAACCTCTTTTTATGCGCACATCTATATGAACTGCTTCTGTCGCTCTGCCCCACTCTCTTGCTCAATCGCAATTATGAGCAAAAGACAAAGAAAAGCGATTCATCTTTCTGCCGCGGCCCCTTAATGATATCATTAAAATGACTGACAGCTTTGAAAAGCACCAGGAACCTACCCTAGTCAAAACAAATCTGATCCGTTTTGGAAACAGAGTCTGGTGGTTTGTTCGGGGGGGGGAGGGCGGTGGGGGCAGCACGAGAGGGTGCGCGTGCATGAGGTGGGGGGCATTAATGAGGGATACCTTTGGCGGTATGGGGAGTGTTGCTGCAGGCAGGTGCCCGTGCAAATGCCGTCTCTCCTACGCACACACACCCTACTTTCTCACCTCCATCCCACACCCAATCCCATCTGTGCCACATTCATTTTCATTGCCTTAATGAACATAATAAATATATCTCCTCTCTATTGATGAATGCTATTTGACAGCCGTGGGGGTGGCAAGCAGGGGAGGGGAAAGCAGTTGATTGGAGTGTAATTATTGTTAAAGGCCCAGCATGAATAACGTATTCAGATTGAAGAAGCGACATAACAAGCACACACACCAACTTACGGACGAACACACAGGTGGCCTGGGCCCACAGGGTGTTTCATTCACAACTTGGCACTCCTGCTGTTATTATCATCATCAGCTTTGTTCCGACTAGATTGTGTGTGAAAGAGCAAAATATGGTGGGCAAAGCTTTTGTTGGATGTGAATGCTTATCTTTGATCAGCTGGTGAGTGCGCACAAATGTTTTCACTTATTTGTACTTTCTGTCTTTTACACACACACACACACGCAACAGACATGCAGATGACTCACGTTTTCCCGCCTTGCTGCCTGCCCCCGTCTCGGATCTGGGCCTGCAAACAATTAGAAAATGAAAAACAAATCTATTTGTGAACGACTCACTTTTGTCTCTCACTATTTGTAGTTCATCGCTTTCCCACTCGGCACTTGTTCACCTTCAAGCGCTCCATGTCTTTCTCTTTCTCATCCACCACTCCTTTCAGTCTCTTCACCTCCACCTTCAATGTGTCATTAGCCTCCTGAAGATGTCTGACAAAGGGATGAAGATGCAGAGACAGAGTTAAACAGGGAGATATACATAGAGAGGCAGAGTACGACAGACACCTATTATCATCAAGAGGCTCTTGTTAACATGGCAGGCAAAATGTTCTGCCACACAACAGCACTGGTGCCTGCATCTCTCTCTTTCCAGAGCAGCTTTTAACTAGCAGTTCAGACATTTTGTCAGACACACAAACACATTCACACATCATAGCTTACTACAATGAAATTCTTTTTTCCACAGCCATTCAACACTTACCCTTGTGGCTATTTATTCCAGTATTTTGTTATGCCAACAACACTCAAGACTATGGAACTATTAATAATTCTGAAATTGTTTTATTTATGGCAGGGGGGGAGCAGACATTTCCCATTCATGAAATTTAGAGGGAATGCTCACAGTCAATCGTTCGATGAGATATGAAGATTTTGGCACTTAGCTAGTGTTTTTTAGGTATATGACGTCAGCTCCATCTGTTAAATTTTACCATAATGAAATCACAAAAAACACAAAACACAAACTGAAAGTTGAGATGGAGAAATAAGCAGACACATGTGATCAGGATTCTGCCAGTAGGGACGTATGACACAGTAGGGAGGTGGGATAACAGAAGATGGCTAGTCTGCTTTGATCTCTGGGAAGAGGAAGATGTCACGCCCATGTCTGTGGATGTGTGTCTCTGTGTGTGTGTGTGTCTACTTGAATTTACTTAAACAGACACAGACAATACATGATCACACAGACACTGTAATCACAACCTGCCCTTTTCTCTACTCATTTTCTCTGAACTAAAATGTTGTGGAGGAGGAGGTGACTACATGACTACAGGATGAACGATACTTACTTTTTCTCTTCAAGTGATGGTGAGTAGCACTTTGTTTTGGGCATTTATCTGGGTGTTGAGGCTTCTCACTGGCAGCTCTGGAAGAGGAGGACGAAGAGGAAAACTCCTGAAACTGATGCTACATGAGTGGATTTTGGAGACATTGACCCCAAACACACAAACAGAGACAAACCAAAGTACAACCCCAATTCCAAATAAAATCTCCGTCTATCCATCCATTAACTTCCATTTATCCAAATTCAGGTTGCAGGGCCATCAACCTAAACAAAGGCGCAGACCTCCCTATCCCCGGCCGCCTCCTCCAGCTCCTCCAAGGGAATCCCGAGGCGTTCCCAGGCCATCTGAGAGATAAAATCTATCCACTGTTTCCTGTGTCTGCCCTGGGGGCTCCTCCTGGTTGGACATGCCCAGAACACCTCTCGAGGGAGGAGTGCGGAGGGCATCCTCACAAGATGTATGAAACACCTCGTCTGGCTCCTCTCGATGCGGAGGAGCAGCGACTCTATGCTGACAGTGTTGGGGAAGCTCACTTTCTACATAACTAGTTCAGTTCATAGTTCACAGAAATTAAAATGAACTAGTTCAGTTCACCATTTCAAAAAATTAACTAAATAGTTCATTTTTAGTTAGTTAGTTATACTGCCGGTATACTAGACCACCAAATGGCAATTATTTTATCCATTTTATCTGTCGAAACTATATGTCCAGTTCGGAATCTTTAGCCAACCAGGGTTCACATTAGCATTGAAGGAACAGCCCATGTAAAACTATCATTTCCCTTTCAGCTTCTCTCTACAGTAAAAATATGAGGAAAAACTTGCTGCCAAATGGTCTTTATTATAAGACAAAAACAGGTCCTTAAGGTGCAAATGTTTTTTATTCCACATTTCAATTACTTCAATCCCCGACTCCAAAGACTACAGTGTAATCCAAAGATTACACTGTATTTAGTCGGGGTCTCCTCCGGCTCTGGGCGACTGCAGCTTTCATCTTCCTCCATGCTTGTTTTAAACATTTGATGACGCAATTGTTAGCGTGACAGAAGCGACAGCCCGGGTTGCCATGTTTGATTGCTTTCCGAAGATACATATCAGGCTTGTTTGTGGTGTATTTTAAATGGGGTTCGCTGGAAACCTGGAACGGTTTTGACCGTGCGTGAACTTTGAAAGAGCGTCGTTCACAATTGCCCAAATGAACTCGTTCACACCCGACGCTCGTCAAGGGGAAAGAGAGTTCGTTCATTTCACGTTCACACAAAATATGAACTAGTACGTGAACTTTTGTTCAGTGAACGCGTTCAGGTACAACACTGTATGCTGAGTTCCTCCCTCTCTCTGAGGATTCCAGCCACGCTACGCACAAAGCTCATTTCAGCAGCTCATATTTGCAAATCTCATAAACCCATATTTTATTCACAATAGAATATAGACAACATATCAGATGCTGAAACTGAGGCATTTCACTACTTCATGGAAAATATTAGCTCAGTTTGACTTTGATGGCAACAAAACATCTCAAAGAAGTTGAAACAGGAGCAGCAAAAGGCTGGAAAAGTAATTGGTACAAATCAAAAACAAAATGGAGGAACATTTGACAACTAATTAGGTTAGTAACAGGTCAGTAACATGAATGGCTATAAAAGGAGCATTTCAGAGAGGAAGAGTCTCGGATATAAAGATCACCAGTCTGCGGCAAACTGTCTTACAACTATGGAACAATTTCAGAAAAATGTTCTTCGATGTAAAATTGACTTTGAAGACACCCCCCCAATATCTACAGCACATGACATGTCTAAAAATGTCGCTGTTTTCTCTGGACCAAAGCTCCTCTAAAATGAACTGAGGAGAAACTTTTTTGCGGGACAGATGAACTAAAATTTGAAATTCTTTTTGGAAATCCTAGACGCCGTGTCCTGTGGACTAAAGGAGAGCGAGTATCCAGCTAGTTACCAGCGGACAGTTCAAAAGCATGGTATGGGGTGGCATTAGCGATGATGGCGTGGGCAGCTTACACATCTGGAAAGGCACCACCAATGCTGAAGAGAACATGAATGGAAAACATTTTTACGCATCGTACAGTGAAATATCCAGCAACGGGACTGTTGAGCAGCTGGAATCCTGCATCAGATAAGAACGGAACAACATTCCTAAAACTCCAGGAACTGGACTCCTCACTTGCCAGACGATTACAGACAGTTGTTAAAAAAAGAGGAGATGCTACATAATGCTAAACATCACCCTGTTCCAACTTGTTTAAGATGTGTTGCTGCCATCAAAGTCAAAATGAGATAATATTTTCCATGACTGTAAAATGTCTCAGTTTCAACATGTGATATGTTCTTTATGTTCTATTAGGAATAAAATATGGATTTTTGAGATTTCAGATGATTGCATTCTGTCTTACTTTACGTTTTACACAGCATCCCAAGGTTTTTGGTATTGGGGTTGCAAAAAAAAAAAAAGTAGTTATCAACAATGTTCTTTAAATCCAAATGGATAAATAAGAATAAATAATGTCTTTGGGGTGCATTATTACTTTTGTTCCGTGATCCAAATGCTGACATTCGTCATGACCTGCTGGCTCTTGTGGTGGAGATTTGTGTTGTCTAAGCGTAGCCCCTGCAGCTCCATCTGGAGTATCTTAACCTACAAATACCAGGCAAGTGTTATTCATCGAAATGCAAATACTTTTAATACAAAAGGCAAACATACAAAATTATGTCCATTTATTTTTCGGCTTTTCCTTGGATTTGAAATATCTGTATTGCAGGTCTTTACCGGAGTACTTATGGAGTATAACACGTTCAAACTTTAAACTGACTACTAAAATACATCTTTCATAATGCTTTATGTGAGATGAAAACTTGCAACTTGAAAATTCCACTCTCTCGTACACATGCATGCATATTCTATGCAGCACGCATGTGGATTACAGGGGCCAAAGGTATGATTAAAGAAAGATAAAAAAAAAAGGGAGATAAGTGAAGCTCTAATAGTGGGGAGGCAAAAAATTAGGTAGAAATAAATGTCAAAAGCAGGGTAATACAGAAATATTAGCATACATTTGGTAAATGGAGAATAATGGGGACTGAAAAACGATGGCATTTGCAGACACAGGTATAAATAGCAAGGTGAGGTTTTAAGCATGAAGGGGAAAAAATGGAGGGGAGGGGGGGGACCTCAAAAAGAGATTGGAGAAAGCAAAAGGTGGTTGGAGTGAATACAGCAACTGGATGGCCCTGGCCAAACTGCTGACTTTTTCATTCTGCTTATCAGTCAAGACTTTTCCAGGACTAAACTCTGGGGACCCTGACATATTACCCTTATCGCCATAGAAACACCTTGATATACCACCCCCATCTTCCTCTGAAAACTTGGACAAACATGGAAAAGGTTTCCAACATGTGGACCGTAATTTAGCTACATAAAAATGTCAAATGATCAACCCAAAATGTCAAAATATCAACTGTTGCCTGTGAAACGAATGACCATGCGTGTGTATGTTTTTTGAATATCATGAAAATATCCAAATATTTTCCTGCTGACGCGTACATGGGAAACGACACAGATTTCGATATGTGTCACACACATTTTAAGATCTGTTTCTGTTAATACAGAGCTGAATAAAAAACAGAGGGCCTGAGTAAATCAAAAGCATTATGGTAAATGATGGCTTCAGGGAAACAAATCAGAGGATGTGCAAATGACAGCAAAGAAGTCAGGGTTATAATAACCAGAGTTTAATGTAAAACAGGAATTAATAGTGAGCAGTGGTCAGTGAACAGTCTGTGAGGACAGTAATCAAACACCAACATGTAAGCATGGTTTGAGTTACTTGAGATCATAAATTCTAAAGTTATGCACAATTTTATCTAAAGGTTTTCAGTGCCTGACTGTGCAGCCAAGACATCTGGTTCAGCTTTTGTTGTTCTGCAGCAAAATGTTAGATCAACAATAAATAACACGGCTAAATGATACGATACCGCATGCGTGTGTGAAATGAAGTCTTGAAAAAGACAGCCATGCTCAAAAATTCAAATGTCAAAACACCATAGATAATTACACTTTAAATTACATTTGGATTGAGGAAGGGTCGCATTTCAGAAAACGAGCCGTGGCAATAAACTGTGGGAACAATGAAATTACATCAAGAAAATCATTTGATCTGAAGGATAAACTGAGTCAGGGTATCAATTGTAATTACATTTTTCAGCAATAGAATAAATATTTTGAATCTTCTGTTGGCGATTTCATTTCTGCTTTGTCTCATGCGTTGACACATCTTTATGTGGAGGAAGTTATGCTGAGAATTCAATGTCAAGTGCACAAACAGACAAACACATCAAAACAACACACACTCATTTGACATCTGCTCACACACACATACACACACGCTCGCACACAAATACTGTGTGAATCTGTGTCATGCTGTAATGACAGTAATTACCTGTGGTCTCACATTAACATCTCCCTCCTGACTGTTTGACTAGCTCGGCTGGTGGAGGGATGCAAATCGCAGCGCAAGTTTGATGTCGTGATTAGGACAAAATTACACATCATCAGTCTGTTTCCACCAGTGTCAGGGGAGGCAGCGGAGGGCTGGGTGAGAAAGAGGGGGTGAGCGCATGACGGAGACAGAGGAACATTTAGAGAAAGAGGGAACAGGACAAGGAGGTGCAACTGCAGGAGGGGGAGGAATAAGGTAGCACACCTGCTTAACATTTAGATTGGTTTTGTTGCACAAATATTTTAGCAGATGATGGGGGGCTAAAAGGGGCAACAAAATGCATTTATAACTGCGTTTGGTGATACCACTTGTCCTTTCAGCTTTATGCTGCTGAATGTGAGTCGACTACAATGGTGCTGGTGAAGGATTTTGAATGTTTACAGCCGCTGCACTGGTATTTATCATTTTGATTTATTCTATCAAGTTCAGGCTGAGTTGTCCTGCTCACAGTCTTCAATGCCAAAAGATTCAAGATGGACTTTCTGGACGCAGATTTTTTTTTTTTTTCCCGTTCTGTACTTATATATGTGAATAAACCATCATGGCAAGTCATAAAGCACACCTGCAGACAGAAACAAACAAAAAAAAAAAAAAAAGAAAATGTGGAGGACTTCTGTAGTTAAATGATTTTCCATCTTTTCTACTCTCCATGGAGCTGTGGAGTGGTATCACATTGCACATTACCCATAGAAGAGAAAGTGCATTTTCACTAAAACAGATCAAACTGACCAAGGCCGTGGGATAAACATCATTCACAGATGACTTTCCTGGGTAAAGAGAGGGAAATGGAAATGAGTATAAAATCAGAAACAGATAGCCTCGTTGTTGCGTCTCCCGCCATCAAACCACCAGAGCTGAATACGAACCATTACTCTGTTCCACTCAGCTCATCAGAGCACATCCTCTCATCAAATTAATGAACACATTTATTGTTAAACACGTTTTTATAAAACATTCATCCATTCTGTCTAATTAAAAGACCCAACAGGCCTGACATCACTTAAATATGCATACTTATCACTCACATGGTCTGAATTAAAGATCTACAAGCGCGTGTGTGTGTGTGAGTGTGTGTGTTCTGTATGTGTGCAAGTGCATGTGTGATTGCAGAAGAGAATGCAGCTCCCTAAGCAGGCCTTCTCACTCTGAGCTTAATGGTGGTAATCATGGCGTGACCCAACATTAAGACAGTGTGTGTGTGTGTGTGTGTGTTTTTCTGTGTGTCCTACTCTCCCTAATGGTGACGATGATGACATGTTCTCCATTAGACTAGTCAGTGGGCCACAGCAGATCTAGCATATTAATGATGCTGATGATGGCTTCTTTAATTACCTTCGTCTGCTGCTGCATGGCCTGACTCCTTTACCCGACTCCTTTCATCACAGGCTCTCCTACGCATGCTGCTGGGTTGTTTATCAGTGGCTCCTATTACTGAAATCCCCCATCTTGCATCCAGTGTGCATGAGCAGCCACATTATCAGCTTTGGGAGAAGTTTGTTATGGACTTTTCAGCGAGGTGAAGTCCCTCATCTACAGTGGAATATATCATTTTTATCCGTACAGGATATTTAAAGGAAAAAAAAAAGGTTAAACCTTGTTAAGTATGCAAAAATACTGCATTATATCCCTTTAAGATACCAAGCACTTAGATAATGTTTTGCATTAGAGTCAAAGGTTACATCCTCCTCTAGATCCAGTCCATGCTGGTTAACAGCTATATGAGCTTTGAATTGTATCTGCATTGTTTAGTCATGAGCTGATACAGAGTTTGGACAAACACTATCAACCCTGTAGTAACATTACATGCATTCATTCTCCTGACCACTTTACTTTGTTTATCTCTTTGTTTAGTCTTGCGAGGCATTTCTAGAGTAAACATTTTCCGATGTAATTAACTTGTGGGAAACAAACACACAAAGTGATTGTGAAGGTGTCCTTTTAACTGACTTCCATTTGCAGCGGAAAGCCTTACCGAAGCTTTAACCTCTGATGAATTCACACCTAACTCCAGTCTAAGCCGATCTCACAGTCTGTACCACAAAATTAAGCAGAACCTCGGGAATTAAGTCTTCTCTCATTAGGAATCAGGCTTGGCTGCCATGACAAGTAATAGTCAGTGTTTATAGAAGAAAAAGTCTAAACACAAAGTTTACCTGAAGTTACAACACCATGTGGACACAGACAAGCACACAAACAATGTAGATAAAAATGTGCCACTCTCACAGGGTTTCAGTCCAGGGGTGTAATTTTAAAATCAGCAGTGCTGTGTTATTGCTGATTATCAACGCAGACATTTTCTCTGGAACACAAGCATTTATGCGAGACATTTGCTTCACAAAGGTGTGTGAACTGGAAACTATGAAAGAATGTTTCTATTTAATATGCTAGTTTATGTTGGTAATCATATCATTTGAGGCCAACTTTGTTCGTTCTTTGTTTCTGAGATTAAAACTGACTTCGAATAGCAATATGACACTAACTCTCATAATTTGTAACAAGGACATTGAAAGAAAAGAAACCGCTTAACTTGGAGGTTAACCTTGGATAATTACAGTTACAACTTTTGTGCCGACTTTTAGAATAAAAGTGGCGTTTATGATTCCTGAATACTAATTTTCCCAACCTTGCTCACAAAGACGCTGGCTTGTTAGGTGACAAGTCTGAACTTTGCCTAATATACTTTGTATTCATCTAGGAAAAACAAATAATGTGAAAACACGTAAGATTCATTTGGAGAACTAAAGGTTACAGTAATTCAAGGCTTTAACCATAAAAAGAAACCTGTGAGAGAAGCACTCATGTCTCCTGATATTGTTCTTGTCAAATTAAATTAATATTGCGATACGCTGCATCCATGACTTTGAGCGGCTCCTGAATCTGCGACAATGCACAGTAACGTATGAGGAAGAAAGGCGGCCCGTGATAGTTCAGAGACCAAGGAAGTTGTAGAGACGACAAGAGAAAACATGGTTTGTTTGTCTGCCTGACTGTCCGTTCCATCTCCCAAATGAATTACTGAACGGTAGCTTAATGAGCCGTGTGGTGATGGTGATGGCACACACACGCACGCGCTGAACAAATTCAAAGTCCATTCCATGGTTTAATAGTCAGACAATTGGAGCACTTCTCTTTATTCATCTAAACAAATGAGTTTCATTTGTCTGACCTCATTTCATCATCATCGCACCTGTGTGTGGTTTTTCGTGTGAGTGTGTAAACGGTGATCTAGCGCAGGTCATTCTCAGCTAATTAGGCCGAGCTTGAGACCTTTGTCAGGCATTATGAGCAGGATCAATTAACAACGATGGCCATTTCAGAAACCAGTGCAGCTCTGCCGAGTTTTTAATCTCTTCACACTGTACCACTTTTATGGTGCATTCACTGAAAAATCTGGCAAACCTTAAATTGAGTTTGTGTGTTCTGAGGTGAACTGAGAGCTGGCCTGAAGCTGCTTTTACTGGTAAAGATGTGCCTCTTACCTAAAAATGATCACCAAGCAGCCATGTTAAAATCTGTGTCTATTCTTGCTTGAGTGCTGAGGAAAATGGGAAAAGCAGGAGCGAATAAAATTTGGCTCGCCCACCTCAATGTCCAACCACTGTGAAGAAAAAAACAGTGTACTGGGGCTTTTGGTGATTCTCCATTTTCTCAAGGAGACTAACCAGGCTTGCCTTTGTATTTCTACAGAATAACGTCAGTAGCTGTAAACATTTTTGGGCAACTAAAAGAAGTTTGTAGACATTAAAAAATAAAAAAAAAGAAAGAAAAAAACATGCCGAGAAACTTCTGCCATCTAAAACGTACTCTGCAAATTCTCATTAATTCTGTTTTGAAATCTTTTACTCCATGCTTTAAGAAGTTGAGGTAAACACACTAATGACTATGATTGTGTGATTGTGTGTGGCGGAGAGGGGGAGAGGGAGGAGAGACATGATATGATCAGTCACAAAAACATGCCTCCTGTTCACCATGACTTGCATTTGAACTGGACCCATGCAGAGGGACTGCGTGTGTGTGTGTGTCCATCTGCGTCTGCCGAGTGTCATACAAACAAGCACAAAAGTGACTGTCAAATAACATCAAATCTTTTCCTCAAACCAGAAACGACACTACACAACCCCCAAAAACATAAAGTTACAACCACACACAAACCAAGTCACCACTGTGCATACAGAGACATAGACACAGAAGAGACAGAGCTATCTGAGGTTCAGCTTCTGTGCACCGAGGCAATTTGTAATATAGATTTCCTCTATAGGCCACCGTAGTGTACCATTTACCATTTCAAACTCTTTGATTTTTTTTCACCAGTGGATAATTCATCTTCAGCAGGTCAATAACAGAGATCGGGACCTAATGAAGGAGTTATAGTCACAACAGCCGTCACACTGGTGTTTAAACACTCTTTGGAGTCAAATTCATTGAAAACCTCATCTGTTGTTGACATGATGGAGGACATCGAGAGTGCAACAAGGAAATGGAAGGATTTGTGTAAGTGCAAGAGCCAGCCAGGGACTGCATCTGCTGTCTACTCAGGGATTGAATTCCTTGTGAAGAAAATTCTTCAGTTTGGAAAACCTGGAATTTCACCAATGAAACCAGCACCCTCTCCAAGCTTTTACTGCTACTTTTGTAATTACACAAAAGTAGCAGTCATGTCCAAAAAGTTAGCGTACCCTCGTTTCATTTGTTTTCTTCTTATTTTGTGTGAAAACAAACATCTCAGGAGCGTAAACCCAAATTTAAATTGCAATAATGCCCAGAGAAATACAAAAACTGAAGAGCTACATCTCAGATGCACCTCATTGAGCGTGTTTCATCTTCAAGTCCATGGCAGCACAATTACAAGAAGGAAATAAAAGAAAGAGGCACCTCATACCCACTATCTAGCACAGCGGTGGAGGAGTGATGATTTTGGGTTGTTCTGCAGCTACAGGACCTGGACAGGGATCTGGAGTCGACCATGAACTCTGAATTGCAGATGCAAAAGTGAATCCATCTAAAGCTTGATCACAATTGGGCAATGCAGCAATATAATGATCCAAAGCACACCAGAATAGAACCAAATCTATATCAGAACAGATACATGTATTATTAATATTATTATTATTAAAAATAAAAAATAAAAAATAATTATAATAATAATCATAATAATAATAATGGGGGCAGCATGGTGGCTTAGTGGTTAGCACTGCTGCCTGACAACAAGAAAGTTCCTGGTTTGAACCTCAGCAGGGGCCTTTCTGTGTGGAAATGTTCTCCCTGTGCTTGTGTGGGTTTCCTCCAGGTACTCCGGCTTCCTCCCACAGTCTAAAGACATGCATGTTAGGTTAATTGGTTCTAAATTGCCCGTAGGAGTGATTGTGAGTGTGAATGGCTGTTTGTCTATATGTGGCCCTGTGATGGACTGGTGACCTGTCCAGGTGAACCCCTGCTTTTAACCCAAAGAGAGCTGGGATAGACTCCAGCCGATCCCCATGACCCTGCAGAGGATTAAACAGGTATAGATAATGGATGGATGGATGGATAATAATAATGATAATAATAATAACAATTGTATTTTAACATGTAGTTTTAATATAAATTAACTTCATAAATCAACAACAATGAACGCTATCATCAACAGTGATAGCGTCATTAGCATGGGTGAGCAAGAGCTCCTGTATTTTATTTCTAAGTCAACTAAGCTGAAAAGATTGTTGAATTATCTTGTCGTTCATCTTAAAGAAGACAAATATTGCCAGTTTTCTACAACCTGGCGACATTTTCTGAGGTCTTAATGAAACATCGGTGACATGCTTTGGATAAAATAGGAGGAATTAGAGGGAGGAGAGAGACAGTCCAGTTCACCTCTCTTTTTTAAAGCAGTGTTAAAACTTTACCTTTCTAATTTTTGTGGAATAACACATTCAGCATGATATGAAGGTGATAAGAAATAAACATAGAGGCACTGAATAA
This sequence comes from Hirundichthys speculiger, assembly GCA_018398805.1. Lineage (NCBI taxonomy): Eukaryota > Metazoa > Chordata > Actinopteri > Beloniformes > Exocoetidae > Hirundichthys > Hirundichthys speculiger. Next base: position 905,297 of record JAGFBZ010002532.1, on the reverse strand, counting down.
TTATTCTGAATCTGTGATGTCACAGCATCCTGGTGGTTAGAACGGCTCACTTAAAGAAGAATTTCAGATCAAGGTGGACCCAAACACAGTGACAGGTTTATGTTTTTGAACGTTTTGATTTGGTGGTCACTTTAGATAATCAAATACAATATAGGCTCTAAAAAAAAAATCACCAAACTGTCCTCACAGATGTTACTTAGAACAATTTCTTCTCTAAACTGTTCAGTTATTTTTATGCTCTTTATGATTTGGAGTCTTAATTAATATGGTTGAGTATCCTGTACAGCCAACTTTAAAGAGAGCTATTGGAAGGCACCGTTACAGATACATACTCACTTCTAAAAGGATTAAACAAAAACATGATCAACGGACTGAATTATTTTTTAAAAAGTAATAATTTAAAAAACTTTATATCAAATGACACTGTGTCCATACTGCATACTGAGCTTTAGAACTATGAGAATAACTGACTAATCAATTTGGCATTTCTTCATTAATTCATTGATGGAGAGTGCACTGGAAGACTAAAATGGATGTTAAATTTCAACAGAGGCATTGTGAAGTGGTCAGTCACTCCCAACATCTGCACATTTGTACTCAGAAATGTAGAGATAATAAAGTGTGCAGTGATTTGAGTGGAGAACCTGTCCAAAAACAGAGAAAAGTAGTAACTGTCTGTTGGCAGGCACACCATAATGTGTAACCCCTTGCAGATAATAAAGCCGTATAAGAGCAGCTGCAAGTATGTGGTCTGCAACCTTCAAACACACACTTCTAACAGAGTCACACTAATAAACATTCATCTAATGCAGTGTTAGAATTTATGCAAAATGAGACTTTAGATTTGTTGTTGAGGCACCCAAACACTGATATGTCTTTCAAATCTGCTCTTTTGTTTTTACTTGGACAAAAATATATTTACACTGCATGATAGCCAGTTTACATTTTCTTATAGCTATGTTATAAACATTGTTGCTCTTGATAGATGTCAATTCACATTTTGATTTACGAATGTGAATTTTTTGATGAGCTCTCTCCAGTGTCAGTTTTTTTTTTTCTTTCATTTTCACAATTTTACATTTGGATGGATGAAACCACTGAGATAGAGTGAGCTAATCAGTGACGTTACAGATGTTGATACAGTGAGTATGTTTTGTTTCCTGTTTTCTGATGATCCAAGAATAAAAACAGTGTCATAAATGCAAAAGACGAAACTGGGCCTAAGGAAAAAAAGAAATTCAGTTCTTTACATGCGTCAGTCCACCACAGGACATCCTGAGGGGTACCAACATAGGGACATCTCCACGCCACACAGAGAGGCCTCAGTCAGCCAGAAAATTACAATTTAAACCCGCAATCTTCTTGCTGTGCGTATTAACAGTGTAACATTGATTTTCAACATCATTCATTAACTTAGCTTAATAATTAATTAAGATTAATTCATTAACTAAATTAATTCAGAAACAGTGAATCTATCTTTGAATATTGAAAAATCAACACCTTTATTTTATTCATGATAATTTATACATGAGTAGCCTTTGCCTCCCTTTTGCAGTACTCTGGCACGTGGGACTCCTGACAAACTCTGACATGACATGAAACATTTTTGATCACAGGCAACAGAAAAAAGAGAGCCAATCACGTTGCAAAGGCAGAGATGAAAGGATTTCTAACAGTCGTGAAATAGTTGAAGAAGTCTTTGTGAGCACTGGCCTGACTACTGACAGACCAACCTGGCCTGAGGTTTCTTACTGGCCCTGGGCAATCACAACTGTTAAGCCCTGGTGCACTAAACAAAAAAAGGCAGAGCCATGGCATGTTGGCTGCATTATTCACAAGGATGGAGTAAAAAATGATTAAGGTGAAGCAAAATGCAGGAGGGAGAAGAAAATAAAGCTGAGGAACCAGGAGGGATACAGCGAATGACAGAAAGGAATGAGTGTGAAAATAGACAGGTGGAGAGACATTTGCAGAATACAGGAGAAAGAAATTAAACTAAATGCAAGCTTGAGATCTGAGAGACCATCGCAGAGCAAGGAAGCTTAAGAGAGAATTCAGAGTTTTTGTTTTTTCTTTAAATGGAAGTGAGCATCACTTCCCCATACTGCTTTTAACCTTAATTATCTATTCTGCCTTTGTACAGCAGCAGCTCAGCTCTGACAATCACCCTCCCTCGAGATTTACCCATACACTACCTACCAGAACATTAGGGAATATCAGGGAATATTACACCCAGGAATTAACACTCCAAATCACCTTGGTTCAGGTTCCACACACACCCCTCCCTCTCTCAGACAAGATAATCCAGGCTCTAGCACCGGATATATGCCACTAATCATCAAAAAGAAAAAGAAAAAGGAAAAAAAAAACAGAAAGAAAAAAGGGGGGAGGGATGTGTGTGTGTGTGTGTGTGTGTGGGGGGGGGGGGTGTACAGGGGAGGAAAGGTAAGGGTAGGCCTTGGAGGGAATGGAAGGAGAGAATAAAGAGGAGAGCAGGTGTATTAGTATTCATGTTTAAGTGGAACAGTACAGTAGGCCTGGCTCAAATGTTTGACCCAAAATGGTTCAGGTCAGCACTAAAGTGCAAAAATCAATACACGCGCTCGCAGAAGGACTCAATAATTACATTTAAAAACAAGAAGTAGTGTTATTGATAAAGTTTTCTGAAAGGCAAATTATTTACCAGCTCCTGTGCATCTTTGTTTTCTCTCTCAGCCTTGAGTTTCCGATCAACAGCCTGCTGAAGGTTCTCTCTGAGCTCTGCTAGCTCCTTCTCCCGCCTCACAGCCATTAACCTGCAGAAACCAAAAAAAATATATAACTGAGCTTATTATTGCTCTAAAGTACACCTAACTTGTTTAAAAAATAATAATAATAATTATTGCATTACATATAACCTTTCAAACAGGTATTCATGTTTTTTCAGTATAAAGTTCAGCGTTCACGTACATTTAATATTTATGTTCATGCTCCTAAAAACTAACACAAGCCTGCCCCTCACCTATTAAGTGTTAAAGTATCATCATGAATGTGTGAGTACATTTGTGTGTGAGAGTGTGCGTGTGTGGCACTCGAGCTAAGGGAATGTGAAGGGGATCAATACGGAGGGGTCTATTTCTGCCACGCAAATGTGCGCCTGTGTGTAAGTGAGTCAACTAGTGTCTACGAGTGTGTGTGCGCGCGTGTGTGAGTGGGTCTGTGCGTACTGGCTGCCCTGGCTACAGCGGAATCAATACGACAAATGATTACCATTTCCACAAACCTCCCTCCACAGCCTTGCTTCGACCGCTCTTGAGCCTCAACACCCCCATCAGCCCTCCACACGCACAAAGAAACCAAAACAAACCGTCCTCACCCTTGACCCATACATTACCTCATAAGCCAATATAAAAATGAGAATTTACAGTTTATGAATAGTGAAAATAGTTTGGCCTTCTAAAGCTAGAAGTTTGGGGCACAAGAACTGAAGTTAAAATATTATGGATTTTACAGTTAAAAAAAGACTATGCAGGAAGCAACCACAAAGTCAGTATATGTCTATTAGATTTTATTAGCCTAAGTTATTTTTATCCTGAAATACCAACAATCTTAATAAAGAGTTTATATCATACCCTTTTTAATTATTCCAAAATTTAATACACATTTCTTTTTTTTTTACTGAATACTTTCGTTAATCAGCCTATTAAATGCAAAAAACACACTTTTACTGCTAGATTCTACCTCTATCATTGTTTTCTACACCTGCAACTGATTATTTTCATTATTGGGGCGATCTACTGATTACTTTCTTGATGAATAAATAAAAATGTCAATTGTTATTTCACTATCCCACATTGTTTGCTCCGGTTTATGTGGCTTGATTTGAGAACCGGGGAGGGGGGGGTTCTTGAAAGCTTTAAATTTACAAAATGTATTAGAAAGCAGACAACAAACTCTTACCAATAATAACAGAGCAGGAGATGTTTGTGGGCAACCAGTATTTTTCCCATTCAAAACAGAATATACTCATAATATGATATAAATATTATATATATGTTTAAGCTTAACCAAACAGCTAAAACAAAAAGGAAAGAAAATGCCTGATAGATTGGTCTACTGAGAGAACATATGATAGGATGAACAGAGTGGGAGAGAAAAGGGATAGAAAGAGGAGGCATCCTGTGGAGAAAGGGGGGGATTTCCCACAGCACAGATGGAAGCCATTAGTATGGTGTTGTTGCTTAAAACCTTTCATGTCTTTGCAGTTATTAGATAATACTCGGTTAACAGTAAACAGTATGATTCTGCAAATGGGTCTAATATGCAGACACAGCGATTGTTTTACCATACAGTACCTAAAATTGGTTTAAATGTAATAAAATGCAATAATTCAGAATGTAGCCCATAAAGTCTCCATACTGAGTTTTAAATTGTCGGTTGAGGATGAAAATGTTCCATGGCTCAACTTAACCAAGAAACTCCCTGAGACGGCGACTGTTGCAGTGAGGTCATGTCGAAGCCAAAGCCACAACCACAACTATGTGTGCACAAACAGGCGCACACAAACACATACAATACTGGGTGATACATGATTGCTGATGTCATCATCACGGCTCTGGTAACATGGAGGGGTCAACCAGGGGTCTCATCTCTGAACTTTGTGACCTGACATTTTCATTTCTTCCCACATTTTAATATTTTGGCTAGATTAGTTAAAAGATAGATATAAACAAAGCAAAAATTAAAGTAGTGCTTAGTTGACTTGTTCAGAATTGATGATATAATGTGTGCCTGACCCAAAAGTCTAGTTTTCTTTTTTCTTTGCAGTCTTTGAAATCACATACATGCACTGAGAGCATAGGGCTCTTCTGTTCAACGCATGTTCAGTCATAAAGCCCACTAAATCTAAATGTTTTTGATTACTGAGCTTACACAGGGGAGCATGGGAAATGGGATGGGAGTGGATATTTCTTTCTCTCTTTCCTTCATTCCCTTCTTACCTTATTTTCTCCTCTGCTAGCTTTCCCTCAGTCAGGAACCCCTCCATCCGCCTTGCCTCCTCTGCACGAGCTGCCAACTCCTCCACTGAGCAGGACGACAGACAGAGGAAGAAAATGTGAGATAAAGAGAAACAGTTCACCCCCACATGCTCTTGGTTAAATTCATTAGAGAGCAGCTCTAATTCAAATGGCCAAATGACTGAATAAAAGGCATTCACATCAGCACGACATAAATAAAATAGTCTCAGATGGCTCTTAAGGGGAGATTGGTTGTGACTTTTAATTTATCTAAAGAAACAAATATGCAACATGACCACAGTGTGTCACATCTTTTAGCACACCGAGTTTGAGTGATCTACAAAATATGCATGTAGAGAGGTGATTATTGATTTTTGTCAAGTCCAGCATGAGTAAGGAAAGCATGAGTGACCTTAAAAGCAAATGAAGAAGTCCTCCACAGGAGAGGCACCGGTGGAACGAGTGAACGCACTGGACTGCTTACACTTGGACACAGAAGCGGCCCTTGTGTTGAGAGACAAAAGAAATAATCCCTGATCCGGTCAATAGATGGCACTCTTTACCTTGAGCAGGCCAGTTGAGCCCATGGTCCTGACTGCAGCCTTTCAATCACATTCCCTTTTCAGCTGTCTCTTCCGTCTACATGCAATAAAACCCCATTGTCCTACACTTTGTAATTTAGCACAGTGAGTGGATACATAAACCACTAAGTCACTTCTCTTGGTTAAGTTTACTTTGCAGGCCCTTTCCAGTTTGAATTAAAATTTTTCAGATTTACTACCTTCTCCCTTTTTGTTCTCTGTGCTGTTTTGTAAGTCAATGTTTCTTCATAGCTCCTAAAACCTTTTCACTAAATTCAGTATTCATTGAATTTAACATAAACTGTCAGCCATCGGTGGCCAAGGCTAGTGAATATTGAGAAGGCGTGCTCACTGAATATGAAGAGGTGAGTTGGGGATATGTCCATGTATGTGTGTGTGCGTGTTGAATATTTACAGGATGGACCTTGACTTTGTGTGCATGCATGTGTATTTGACTGAGAAAAATAGAAACAGAAAATATTAAGTGAATGTCAGCTTTTAAAGCTACATACTGTGCTTTGCTGTGACAGAAGCACTGGGACAGGCCGATCAAAAACACACCACAACAAATACATTAAAGGGCAAACTATAAAACTATAAAATCTTCCTTTAATGGATCTAGCAATAATGCAGGCTTTTGTAGCACCTGAACTGTTTAAAAACCAAAGCCCTAGGAAAACTGAAGCTGCAACTGGAATTTCTAAATATTTCATGATGCACAAACACTTTTACTGGTGTGTGTTTAGATTGGAGTGTGTATGTGCCCAACCTTGGCTATTCTACTGAACCTCAAGGTGAAAGTTTGCTATGCATCTCAATAATCAATAAAGCAGAGATGTGAAAACTTGAGATGGGGATCAAATTCATATTCAAGGCATTAGTCTTGAGGTGACCTCAGTGACACTTCCCGCCAGGGGAGGCCACAGAGAGAGCAATTAGCTGTACATAACAATCGTTTCCACAAACTCTCCTATTTGCACCCAAACACACATAAGCAAGGATACACATACAGACAAATTAACACAGACAACTTTCTCTATTACTTACATTTTCTAGAGATGGAAAAAAGTCGAACGCAATGCGAATTGGAGGGAACAAGCAGATCCGGTCCTGGCGTTAGACAAAGACTTTAGATGTGGAGCAAAACTGACATTTTGCCCATATGGTAAAATCAGGATGTGCAGAGGATGGTTGGATTTCTTGATACATTTCCGTTTCTGAAATGAGAACGTCAGTCCAGAATCTGAGGTCTGAGGTGTTTTACAACCTGTTTTGAGTGGGTTCCCAAGTTAAGTTATGACCAAAGTCTACAATCTAATATCTTCAATACCCCAAGGTAAGACTTTCCTGACCCTTTCATTCTGTCTTCACAATTTATGGCACGATAATAATCCATAATCTAACGCTCTTCAAAGTCCATCATACAGCATCATTTTATAATCACAGATCTAAAGTCAGATTATTCTGCTCTCACAACTAGCCTTTAACATGAGAGTGAAGAAAACCTCACTAACCCTGAATCAGTGGTTGGGGCTGGGCTGGGCCATGCCTGGCCCTCATAAAAGCTTCATAAGGCTTCATGGGAGCTTCCTTTGGCTTTGTTGGAGGATTCGTAGCTGGCTAAGGTGCTCCCGAGAGACGTCCCAAAGCCTCCCAAGACTGTTTCTCTCTCTTTCTGAAGTTTCATAGGTTTGCAACACTGCTTTTGGGTATAAGCCAAAAGGTGCAGGCACACAAATGTGCTACAAGAAAAAAAAAAAACACTAATATGCACAGAACGGTGACTCACAAAGACTAACACACACAGACACAAGCACACAAACTCTTAAACTCACGCACACTTCTACCCCAACACACTCCCCTCTTGCTCTCTCCTCTCCGCTTTATTTACAATCCTCTGGCAGCGGTACAAGGGCCCGGGGCTATAACACACGGCACCTAATGCTCAAACTGCCAGGTAATCTCATGTCTGACATCCCCCTTTGATAGAAACTGATCAATAGACTCTTGTAAAGGAGTCATTTTCTCTGATGTTTCTACCAACCACTTCTCTCTATCTCTAACTCTCTCCCCTTTTCTTGCTCTCTTACCCCCTTCTCTTTTATTAGCCATACATTTATAATTCATATTTCAGCAGGGCTGAGTTAGCTCTAAGACAGGGGTTGGGGGGGTGGGTTGGGGGGGGAGGCAGCTTCTTCTTTGTGTAATAAAGAACAATAGTGGTAAAATGATGGGGAGAAATGCCAGTGTTTGCTCCTGGTTCCGGTGAACAACAGTTTTGGGGATCGATAGAGTGTGAAATGGGATTATAGCTAGTAATAGAGGTGAATTGGAGGAGAGAGGCCCGTGCACGTGTGTGTCCAGGGATCCAGACTGGATATCAACGCACACACCTAGACTTACACATAAACGCGCATATTCACACATAATAATTTCATCATCTTTAGGCCTAATCCACACTAGCAGCACGATGGGGTGGTAATATCACATTTCCGTTTTTTGTTGAAGTGTGGAAAAAAGGACATTGAGTTTTGTTTATGCGGTTGTTTCATTTACTGTCACGGAGTCAGTCTTAATAAACATGTAAGATATGCACTATTAGTCCTATTTAAGCATGTTTAAGATGCTTCCCTACTTGAACTTCACAGGTGCATTCTGGGACTGTAAAACATAATTATTACTACAAAAAACAAACAAACAAAAACACATTTTCTATAAATTCCTATAAATACTAGATGTTCCATATGGTGCACAGGAGGACCCACATATACCACACACAACCAAACATACCCCAAGAGCCATATGTGACTGACAGATAATTTGACACATATTAAATAACTTTTTTTCTATCTTTTTAATCATTCCCTTCATCCCAGTCTCTCTCTCGCTGGCCCTGACACAGTATGATTGAGTCCAGCTGCCTTCAGACACTTCCATCTCATCCATGTGACACTTCCCTGGTTCCAAACTTTTTTTCCTCTCATTTTGTTCTTTTATCTATCTACAGAAGCCCTTTCATGTAATATCCATCACATCTAAGTATGTCTGTATAAACCCACAGTATGTAAGCTGTAGAAATCACACCATTAAAAACAACCCTACAATCAAAAATGCTTTTATTGTATATTATTGTCTTTTAAATCAGATATTTGTGGTTACTATGTTTATACTTTATTGCCATATAAATAGTATATCATAATGTCCTTTAGAACCATTGTACCATGGTATGAAAATTAAACAGTCTAATAAAATACATTGAGTAATGTAGGAAACGTCTTAAACAGATGCTTATGATGGCAATTTTCTGGTTCAGGAAAGTCCCCTTTCTTCTCAGTATTTTACACTTCTTAGAGCATGTCAATATATGTATGTCAATCTGTCTTTTAATCTGTACATTTTCACAGTCCACTCCATCCTTGACCAGATCTTTTATCAATCAGCATTCAATGTGATATTTTCATTATATAGAAAGAACCACAACAAGGGCGCATGCTACTATAAAGGCCCTTTTGTTCATGGCAGTAATTTCTCAAGATGACTCCATACCCAGTTTACTTAGACTCCTGCTATATCCAGGTAAACAATGTCCCCTTTGTTATAATAATGGCTCTTTATTCTTCTTCAATTATTACAATAGGCTCTGTGCTGGTGGACTGTATTTGCTGAAGGTAAAAGCTGAATAATATGTGGTTTTGTGTGGAGAGCAGAGTTGAGGGAATGCGTTTTGATCGCAGACAAAGGCCAAGCTGCACAGCGTAGTCCTTCTGTCTCTATCTTGTTAATGAGCAATGTTCAGTGAGCAAGCCAGCCACTGTCTGGCTCAGAGAGAGACCTCAGATTCATCTCTCTGCGGACAATAGGTGATTGTGTGCGTGTGTGTGTTTGTACCTTAGAGGACCACTGTGTCTGTGCTAATTAAAGCAGTGGGAGTTAGAAGAAATGACTGTGAGCGTGTGTGTGTGTGAGGTGTTTGCATGGTGTGACCATAGATATGTACGTTAATTCTTAATGAGACATTTCTGTGCCCGGTGAGACACAAGCATCACCGTTTCCTGCACTGACGCGATACTACAAAGGCCACCGTTGGACACAGGCGCGCACACACATAAACCAGATCATTACCATACAGCCAAAGCAATGTGCCTTGAAAACAAACCTCCATGTATATTGTGTGTGTAGGTCGGAGTGAGCATTACATGCAGACAGCTAGCAACTGAATCGCCACAATGCTGGCTAATTTGAGACAACTAAAAAATGGAAACAGCAGTGTGGCTGGTTCTGCCACAAATGGCAGAGCAGGACTCCTCGTGCATAAAGTGTCATGAAAAAGAAAGTGTACAATTTTTCATTTTTTCAAAATCTACTTTACCTATTGAAATATAATTTCTTCTTTCTTTTTAAAAATCCCTACCTGGCCTTACAATTCGGTAAATATAAACCCATGATAAATAATTTCACATGATACAGTATATTACACAATGTTAACATTAATAAATAAAGTATATAATTAAATGATATAGAACCCAGTGATTCACCTGGACCAGGTCTCGACTTTGACCGGGCCATTGCAACACCTCACTTATTTTCTTTTTCAGCAGTTCTGTGATAGATTTGCTGGTGTTCTTGGAATCATTGTTCTGGTGCATGACCCAGTTATGGCCAGGCTTTTGCTGTCAAACAAATTGCTTCACATTTGACTCCAGAATATTTTGGCAAACAGAGAAGTTCATGGTCTTATTGAACTCAATGACTGCAAGGTGCCCAGGTCCTGTGGCTGTGAAACAAGTCCGATTCTTCAAGCCTCCATTACCTTGCTTGTTTGTGCTGAAATGTGTTGTGTCGTTTTCATCAAATGTTGCACTGTCCAATATGTAACTCCACTTTGGTCTTGCCTGTACAAAGGACATTTTTTTCAGAACTCTTATTTTTTTTTTATTTTTTTAGATACTTTGAGGAACCCTAAACTGTGCTGCCATCATCTTAGAGGGAGGTAACCTTCTGGCAAGTGTAAATAATAATAATAATAATAACTTTACTATTTAACATGCTAGCTGAGGCTTGTAGAAGCTGAGACGAAGCATTTGAGTTTATTTGTGATTTGTCTGTGTCTTGCATCCTCTGATCTCTTGCTGAGGTTTTATCTCTTAGGGAGATTGGCAACTATCCTGAAAGTTTTTCAGATGTAAAAAAGACAGTGTTCTTGCTGGTCAGAGGTTCTATTCTCATAATTTCAAGAACTGGTAAGGACCAGATTATGTCCTCAAAGGTGAAACCTTAAAAACTTTGCATACGTTGCAGTTGGTTGTTCGCATGACTGATTAACCATAAAGGTTTCACAGCAGGGAAATGTAAATTAAAAAGAAAAGAAGAGTGGATCTTAAATCTTTATATTAAAAAAAAAAGAAAATGCTCATATTGACAGAATCCAATTTAATCTACAAATTGTGTAATCTTATTTATATGATGTAATACATTTGCAGAAAATCAAAAAAAAATTACAGATCATATGAAAATGTATACACTAATTTGTACTATAAAGTTAAGTGTGGTGTCCAGATAAAAAGAGGAATGTGACACATGAGCAAATAAGAGCTTTACTGGGTGATTGCTACCTGTAGCTTGGTGCTTTTTGTGCAGCTTCTCCAGTTCTTGTCCCAGCTGTCTACCATATATGCTCAGGTTCTGGTTCTCCCTGATGGCACTCTCCATCTTCTCCTTCTCCTTCAGTAACTTCTGCTGAAGTCTCTGCACCTCTGTTTTTTGTACGGCCACCTCCCTACTCCCTCCTGCAGACTCTTGTTCGGTGTCCTTCAGCTGCTCCTCTCCCTGTTTAAGAAGTGTCGCATGTACCTGGAACATGCGTAAGTAACAAGAAGATGAGTGAACAACTGAGCCATCCATGCACTGTGTTTGTGGCTGCGTTTGGATCAAGTACCTTGAAAAACTGTTTAGAATGCACTTTGCACTTAGCCTCAAAAAGACTCTAAAATATGTCTTGACCCATCATTTATTTTTTTGATTTTTTTGAAGCTTTTATTTGATTTTCTCCATGTGAATCATGAACAAAGACAGCATGTATTTGCCTTGGACTTAGAGCTAAAAAGAGAGAAGGCAGTGGGTGTGTAGATGGACATTTAGCACCTCGCCTCAGAAGCAATTTTCAAAATGTAGTTTGAATTGTCTGTCATGGGCAAAGTTGTGTCATGTGTGTTTAATGTTTTGGAAAGCACTTCATAGTCAAGTCAGCATATTGCAAACTTCTTGGAGAGCCTTTTCCTGCAAATTAAATTATGCTCACATTCACCATACTGTACGACATGGAGAAGATGTGAATGACTGTTTGTGAATGCAGCTTGAGTGCATACATTGTGTTAAGAGTTGCTGCTTGTTGCTTCTCTGAGTTTATCCAACATTCTTTTTAGGACTACAGTGATCCCTTGCCAATTCGCTGTTTAAGTTCCGCTATTTTAGTTATTCGCTGATTTTTCAGAAATATATAATATAACTTTAAAAAATTTAAAACATTGCGGAAACATCACAGGATGTTGTGTGCGTTCACTCACAGTGAAGAAATGCTGTGAGCCAGCCTGGCCCCTTTAAGAAGGTAGCCTTATGGGTAATGGTGTGGCCTTATGGGTAATGGAGTGTGTGTGTCGTGGGACAGCAGAAAAAAACGGGGTTAGATGAAAAGTGGAGTGAGCATAAACAGCAGCCCAGTGTGTATAGATTTACATTCTCTGTTAACCAACAGGAGCCCAACAATACAACCTGTGTGATGTTACAAGTTCCTGCAGTGCGAGAATAAAGTGCTTGTTCCATGCAGACAAAACCGGACTTTTTGTTTTGTTGTTGCTAGCGTGTTAGCCGCTAATTACTAGCCAAAAATAGCACAATATCAGCGGTTTCTTTACTACGGTTCAGAGACCAGAGGCTGTGAAGGTAACAGAAAGACCACAGTTGAGCCTTTGTCTTGTTTCGCTGCAGTGCCTCGCTACTTTTTGGGGGTTTTTAAACATATTTTAACACATTATTGAGGCTCGGGGGGCTCCGGCTCTAGTTAGTGGATTCTGATTTACGCGGGGGGGGAGTCCGCATTAACCGTGAAAACTAAGGGATCAGTGTAATTCAATATCTAATTCCAGGAAAAAGCGTTTCTTTAGAAACACTATATATGTAGAAATAATATCAAATAAATGCTTTTTTTTTTTTTTTTTTTTAACAAATTTTTTTAATTGCATTATCTTTCAGTTTCCCCTGAAAGGTCTTTATCATGCATGCATGATATGCATGACTAAACATTTATTTACTTCATTAACTATTGTATAATTATGTGTATTTGCATAATGATAATGATTAATCATCTGTATATGCATAATGCATGTGATGAATGTAGATGTAGACATCAACTTATATGTCTCTACATGATGGAGACTCATTAACTGTTCTTCCAAAGGGAAGATGGGTGCACATATGAAACAAGACTTGACAGCAAGAAAAATACTACAGTTGCTGACATTGGTGTTTATGCGTGCTTGTGAGATTAAATTTATCTGTGCATAGCTATGATCTTGGTGGGAATGACATGCAGTGCACAAATTGTTGGGCAAGATGAAATGTTACCACATCCACTTACGCATAAATGGCGACACACACACACACACAAAATGTCCAATGCTGCCAGAAATGTTGGCACTCTGCCAGGCTACGGTCACCACTTTGAGTAATTTGAATATTTAGTGTCCCATTGAGCTTTTAATTGGAGTCAATTTTGCCAGTCTTGGTGCCGTTTGGTGCTTTAATTAATGGCAAGGCAATTTGTTGCTGCCAGGCAATCACAGGACAATTCAGTGAGTGGTTGGTGTTTGGTGCCAGTGGCAGAGGCAGGAGTACTTCTATTTAGAAGCCTGGACTTGATCTTCAGCTCATGTTCCCAGCATGCAAGGGCAATATTTACAACACATCCAACCGCAACCTGAAATGCTTCAGTTTGCACCCACTGCAGGTTATGCCATTTTTAAGGGTATGCTTGCTTAGGTTGTAGAAAAAAAAATATTTAAAAACTTAAACAGAAAATCAATCTTATGATTTTCCAGTTTTTTTAATTGGAATTATTACAGTTCCACCATTTTGATAGCGGTATTTCCAATTAAAAGACCTAGACTACTACAATGGTAGACTCAGCTTGCCTCTGGCCTTGCTTAGTACTTGCATGTGAGCACCATAAAACAATTGTGGAAAGAGCAGGACAAGTGGAAAATGTTTAGGTTAGTTGCTAATCTTCTAAGGAGTGGCCATACCAGCAAGTTCACACCAATGTCGGACCATGCACTGCTCAGAGAAACAGCAAAAAAAGACGCTGCAGGCTTCGGTTAGCATATCAAAAGTTAAAATCTGTGGCTGTAAAGAGAAAAGACAAAGTATGGCTTGTTTGAGAGGAGAAAGCCTCTACTTTTCAGGTTCACAAAACTTCTTTGAAACAAACTATTTTGGAGCTGTATAATAAACAGTGCAACTTTAAAGAAAAAAAAGAAAGAAAAGAGGAAAAAAATCTCCCAAAAATCCAAAGGGCTTCTTTGACTTAAACTATCTAGTAAGGAGTTTGGGGCTTATCAGGGGTTGTTGGGACATACATATATTAGTGTGAGTCATTGAAAACACATCTCTACCACCCTTTTCGGTTACACACGGGTCAAGAATTTTAGGAAAAGGCTGTTGCCATGGCCCAGTCAAAGTCCAGATCTCAACCAAATTAAAATGTTGTTTGGAGAACTTAAGAGAGTAAAAACAAAAATAAATAAAAACTTCCAAACCTCAGTGTTTCCAGTGCAACACTGAGTGGGAAAAAATTCCTCTGCAGTGATGCGATAGACTGATAATGTCATATACAAAACAAGTCCTTGCTGCCAAAAGCTAATTAATCAGGTGATGAGCAAGTTTCTCCGCACAAAGCTTCTGCATTGTATCTTTATTTTCTTTAATTAAATGACATGGTGTAATATGTTGTGTTCTGTTACTCAAGTTTTTGTTTGCCTAATTTGAAGGCCAATTATTTTTTTGTCTTGAAATGAAAAACCTTAGAATATTTTTTGTATGACTGCACTTGTATTTCAAACTGTAGCCCTGCAATCTTCTTCTAATGATGCTTAGTTGCGTATGGTAATTACACGAGTAAGAACAATAAAAAAATAAGGCAAAAACAGAAATAATTTTGCTTTCTTTTTTTAAAAACATCCGTTTATATAATCACTTCATTACAATGTCCTGAAGTCTCCAGGGGGCAGAACAAAACTCTTATAAATCTTATCATTTCACCTTTTGGTGCAAAATGGCCTTTTAGAAATATATTTTACATTACAACCAATAAAATTATCTAAATAATTTTATTGGTTGTAATGTAATAAAATTATCTAAATAATTATAGGGGTTTTTTTTTTACAAAAATATATGGTTATATCTTTATGGTTAAAGATATGGTTATCAGATATTATTATCAAAAGAGGGAAAACACCTCCCAAAGTTGATTGTATCTGCCCACTTGGCTCTAACTTAACTACATCATTCCCCAGAAAGATGTCATTTTAATATTGTGTGATTCTTCACAATTTAGAATTTTCAACTTTTGTTCACTTCACATGACTCTAACTTCAGTCTACACCCTCCACCTAAACTCTGCAAATAGGCCACTCTAAGCACCAGGGACAATCCTGACTTTCTGATTAAAAATTAGAAGGGATAATTGTCAAATTATGATGAACTATAAACACAGAATCATAGAAGACTGTAAGTGTTATGAATTACTTGAATACCTTTTGGGTGTCAGCCAGTTTAAGTTTTAAGCATGTGACTTCATTTTTCAAACGTATTACTTCATGTTCCAGCTGGCTGTAGTGAAACGCAACAGGTCTCTGCTTCAGATCCTCCTCCTGGGTTCTACAGGGAGGACAGCCAACAGTTGGAAATGGATCATCACAATTAATGCAATGTAGAATATAATTATACCAGAAAACTATCTTCATTACAGAAATTACTTGCAAACACTATCATACATTTTTGCCATACATCTTACTGTTAAGTGAATTAAAAAGAGGGGTGGAAGCAAATGAGAAGGTCATGAGTGAAGAGACAAGGACAGACAAAGGAATCAGGATGAGAGTTTTATAGACTTCATTATTACCGTTTTGCCATCTCTGACTTCATCTCAAGAATAGCCTTTTCACACCCCACAAGGCCTTTAACTTGCTCAATACAGCACTGAAACATACCAATACCGACAGGCACAGATATATAAAAATGTGACTGCTGGAAAGGAGCTTTTTTTTGTCAGTTTGTTTTTTGTCTTTTTGGTTTAATGAAAAAACTACCTGTGAGTTACTCAGTTGTATAATATGCATGTCTTTGATACACCTAGAATTTATCTTCTAGCTGTTTTCACTGAAAAGAAGTTTAAATATTGTAACATTAGGAGGGACCTTAATGATCTTAATGATTTAATGATCTTAATGATTTATATCCCCAATTCCAAAAATGTTGGGATGCTGTGTAAAACATACATAAAAACAAAGTGCAATGATTTGTAAATCTCGTAAACCCATATTTTTTATGGTTAGTGCCATAATCTGGCAAAATCTTAATATGTATATACATAATTACACACACGCATATATTTTATATATATATATATATATATATACATAAAGGCTGTCAAAGTTAACGCTTTAACTTTACTATTTTTTTTAACACGAGATTAACACACACCTTTCTGTAAATATGACTCTCGGCCAAAAAGTCAGTGGCGAAGCTTCAGGGGGGACTGGAGGGGCAGTACTCCCCCGGCCCGGGCCTAGGAGGCCCGGTGAAAGACAAAGAAACAGACCTCTCCTCAGGCATCTGTCACACCTTGTGCACTACTGGATACAACAACTTCTGCGAAAAGTATATGCGCTACGTACGAGGTTATATATAGGTTTCCTCAGCCAGAATGAGTCATGGTTGGTCAAAAAAATTTAAGACTGACTTTGGTCATGTAGGTTTCAACACAGTGAATAAAATGTTGTGCTGCATGGCTGGCTTCATGTTCACTCTCACTGTTAACTTTACAATGTGCAAATTTACAAGTGAATCGCCAGTAAGATCTACATTTTACCCAAATGTATTTTGGGTAAAATCGTCATCAACAGCCATCCATCAGCGTCATCATCAGTCACGTGGATCACAAACTAATCTAATCATGAGCGGCAGTTCATAAGAGCATAAAAGTGGAGCAACAAAATGCAAAGAAAAGGAAAAAAGAGCGCAGGAAAAGACTAAATTTTTCCTGACTAAAGACTAAAAGACTAAACTAAAAAAGCTGGATACATATCCTCCTGGAGATGAACTTGACATTGTTGGCAGCGAGTCAAGCCCACCAGAACTGGCACCACGGTCAGGGAGCCAGATTCACAGGTACAATTACTCACAATCACTGACACTGAAAACAACATGTGAGTTAGTTGTAAACTGTTGATGTGGTTGTTATTGGAGTAGCCCTAACTGCCAAACGTTGTTATTAGGGGCCAGGTAGCCTAATGTTTTTGTTGTTCTCATGGTTTGTTAGAGTTCATGTCGGTTTTGTCGGGTTACTCTTGCAAAAAGGCTCGTACAACGATGTGCTCGGAGTTGGCAGACTAATTATCAAAAATTTGAAAGTGATCCAGAATCCAGGATTTCTTCCGGATCACACCCAAAATAAAATCAGTTCTTCCTTTTCACATTTCTGACAACTCCTGAAAATTTCATCAAAATCCATCCATAACTTTTTGAGTTATCTTGAACAAAGACAGACAGACAGATAAACGCCAGCAAAAACATAACCTCCTTGGAGGAGGTAAAAACGGTGGTGCGTCTCCCAGCGTGAGGTCACAACCGCATACCACCGAATACATTTTAGAGAATATATTATTCCATAATACTACAGGTTTGATTGATTTCAAAATGACATGGTCGCTCTTCGTGGTGTTGAACTCTTACTATCAAATGCTTTGAGCTATGTGTCAAAAATGTAGTAATGCTTGTAAGCCCCGCTGTTAAGTGTATGTTGTAAAACGATGTAATCACAACCTTTCTTGGGCTTAAAGGGTCCGGTCATGTGCCCCGCCCCCGGCCCGGCAGTGACGTGCTCCGCTGCTGCAATAAGTGTATTTATAGTCAACGTGTGGGACAGACATGGTGACAGAAAAGGGTCTTATGAACGTCAAGTTTAGCTATAAGGTGCTGCCAGATGGGTCTGTAAAAAGAAAAAGGTTTTGTATTTGTATTTACTGTCGCTGTGAATTAAGTTACCACCGCAGGATGCGGTAAAGTTAGTTTCACATCCAACATTTTTTTTGTTTTTTTTTTCTCTTTAAACTTTAATAGCATCATGAATAACGGCACAGATTTCATCCAGGTTGGTATCATTTTGTAGATATAGTAGTAGTATAGACATTTCACAGGTGTCATCAACCCTCCAAGCTCAGTGAAGTGTGGCAAAAACTCTAAGGAACAGCGCTGAATGTCTTTCTGAGTACCTCACTGCTGCCATGAAGTTTAGAGACCATCAGCAAATTACTGCGGTCAAGCAGCAGCCCCGAAAAAATATACAAACAACCATGATGAATTAAGCCCCCAAAAAGTAGGCAGCATTGGTGGACTTTCGGTTTTCAAACTAAAGGCTTAAAAAAAAAAGAAGCAGATCCCTGCGACCCTGTATAGGACAAAATGGGTATAGATGATGGATGGATGGATAAACAGAACATAAAAAAAATGCGAGTAATGAGTGAACTATGAAAATCTTGCGATGAAAAAATGTAATTGACTGATAGCCCTAAAGCAGTGATGTTGACTCCAACACTTGCTCAGCATCAACTAGTTACCACAACCAGAACTACAGGCTGAATGGTGCTGGTTGTTGGGCCGTTGTCATGCAGCCAACTTCCACCAGTGCAGTGTATTTCCTCTCTCAACCATTCTTCCTGGCCTGCTCCCCCACTAGTGACAAGCCAAATCAAGATGACTCCACACCCCAGAGGCAACAGAAAAATTGTCCGACCCAGAATCCAGAGAGGGCAGCAGTCAGCACATCCAGAACACACCAGTAGCACCGTGGGGTACAGCACAGGGGTGGGGGAAGGGTGGCCACCACCACCAGCAGGGGGTGCAGTCCCTGCCCCTAAAGACAGAGCTGAAAGGATGCACCTGACCGACAGGGAGGAGCCCAGAGCCATACCACTCAGGCTCCCCAACTGTGGGGGTCACCACGTCTCATGGGGGTGGTAAACACCCTAGCAGGGGCCGACGGTCAGGCACCAGTGGGTTGGACTGACCCGGGTACGCTCCAAAAAAACGCCCCACCAAAGCAAACCACCCCCATAGCAACCCCGCAGAAGACCCCCGTGTGTAACCTTTGCGTACTAGTTCTCTGGTCTAGTGACGTCCATGTCAAAGAGGCTTGGTGCAAACTCATATGTAAGAGACAGGGAAAGGGCAGCAACCTGGCCCCTCAACCCCACATCCCCCAGCCTCCATCCAGATACATGCGGGAGCACCACCCCTAGAAGCCCAGGTAGGGAGGGACGACCAAGGAGATCCGAGCAGCAGCTGCCTGAGGGACAACAATCTGCAGCAGGACACCACCATGGAATAGTGAGTTGTTACTCCACCCATCTTGCCATCAAAGGATCACAGCCCCACCCCCCCCCGGCAAAAGAAAAATTATAATTGCCAACAGGTCAGTAATGGATGTAAAGATGGCAGAGGTTCGCCAATCTGTGATAAATTGCATCTGCTACTTGTGTAACAGTTTCAGAAAAATGTTCCTCAGCGTGAAATTGCAAAGACTTTGAAGATCCCACCATGTACAGTACATTACATCATCAACACATTCAGAGAGTCCTTTACACACAAAATAATATCTAACAAGGCTGAATGTCAAAACTGGATGCATGCAATTTTTGGGCCCTCAGGCAGCACTGCATTAAAAACAGGCATGATTGTCTAACAGGACATTCCTGAATGGGCTCAGGATCACTTCCAGAAATCACTGTGTTTTTCATGTAATCCACAGATGCAAGTTAATGGTGTATCATGCAAAGAAGAAGCCATACGTCCAGAAAATTTGAGATTCTTTTTGGAAACCATGGCTGTTGTGTCCTGTGGACCAAAGAGGAGAGGGACCATTTCAGCTTGTTATCAGCAAACAGATCAAAACTCTGCATCTCTAATTGGTCTGGGGTTGCATCTGTGCCTATGTTGGGGCAGCTTACACAGCTGGGAAGGCACATTGATGCTGAAGAGTCCATAAAG
Organism: Hirundichthys speculiger; assembly: GCA_018398805.1. Classification (NCBI taxonomy): domain Eukaryota; kingdom Metazoa; phylum Chordata; class Actinopteri; order Beloniformes; family Exocoetidae; genus Hirundichthys; species Hirundichthys speculiger. The sequence goes on along the minus strand of JAGFBZ010002532.1, from coordinate 885,400 downwards.
GTTTTACAGCACCGTATGCTCCCATCCAGGCAATATCTCTTTCAGGATAGGCCTTGCATGTTTTAGCAAGACAATGGTATACCAACATACAGCATCCATCACAGCAGCATGGCTTCACATCATGAAGTCCGGGTGATGAACTGACCTGCCTACAGTCCAGACCTTTCACCAATAGAAGACATTTGGTGCATTATCAATGGAAATGCAATGGAAATTGAGGGCCCAGATCTGTTCAGCAGCTAAAATCTTGCATTAGACCAGAATGTTACAACATTTCTCACTTAAAACTCCAGGAACTGGTCTCCTCACTTCCTGGATGTTTACAGACAGTTGTTAAAAGTAGAGGAGATGCTACACAATGGTAAGCATCACCCGGTTACAGTTTTTTTGAGATGTGTTACAACCACTTAAGTCAAAATGAGTGATTTTTTTTTTCCCCCCAAAAAAAGGTAAAATGTCTCAGTTTCAAAATCTGATATGTTCTTTTGGGAATAAAATATGGGTTTATGAGTTTGAAAATCATGGCATTCTGTTATTTATTTTCCAAACAGTGTCCCAACGTTTTTTTGGTATTGGGGTTGAATAGTGATAGTAATCAGATTATGTAATCCTACCTGTTCAGTGGTTCTTGACAGACTGAAATTCTCCTCCTCATCAGAACAAGAACTGCTCTGCTGGTAGAGGCGCCCCACTTTCTATGAGTAAAATCAAAATGGGTGAAACAGTAGCTAGAAGAAGAATAAATGTTAAATAACTCAAAGGCCTGCTGAAAGTGTCTTTGTTTTGGTGTGATTTTAAAGAACTTTAAATTAAAACGTTACCACCAGAATGCAAACTGCAAATAGTCGACTGCAGAAGCAAAAGCAAAGTTGCAAAAGACATATTCGTATTGAACTGCATTTCACCAGATTGTAAGTATTTTGGCTTTAATAATAAATGGCAATGACATTGATGTGCCATTAAGGAAACACATTATTATGCGCTATCCTCATTTGTGTATTGATTTGAACAAACCCTCATGGCCTTGGTGTTCCAGACGGAGCACACAAACAATAACACAATAATTTCAACATTAACAATGATTCCAGTTTAATACAATTTGAGAGCAAATGTGTATAAAGAACTTATTTATTGAACCTCTTTATTGCTAAATTATATTTCCTTGAAAAACAAAAAATAGTACCTCAGTTCTTTATTTTTTTTGACAGTTCTGTCTAGCTTCAGTGTTTAAAAACTATTGCTTATTGTGAGATTTCCCAATATCTTACCCTGTTAACTACTGTCCTTTATTCTGGAAAACTGTATAACTAATTCAAAGGCAGACATCTTTGTATGAAAGGAAAAAACCTTTTGAGTTAAGATATAATATTCACGCTTTGAACATTTTTTCTCCATTCACTCCAAAATGTGAAACACTACAAATTTCACATTACTTTTACTGTCATGCTTTAAAATATGAAAAGCATTTTTCCTTTATTTAGATTTTATTGCAAACAGGGAATGAAGGCAAAACTGATTTTAGGGCTAACAGAGCCAAACAGTGACACGAAGGAGCGAATTAGCGAGACGTGAAGCTCCATAAGAACTCCTAACCTCTTGATAGGCGCCTCACAATCAAAGTCATTAGCCAGTGTAATAAAGGGCCTGAGATACAGCCATTCTTCAACAGTCTAACTCTCTTATAACCAGCAGATTAAAGTTGATTGGATTAAAATGACATTCTGCCTGTCTGACCTTGGCGGCAGCAGTTAGGTTCATCCAAATTAAATTTCTCCATAATAAAGATGATTCATTTGTTGTCTGACGTTGTAAATATAAAACAGGATGAAAAGGGTGAAAAGATGAAGTGATGCATGCCAGGGCCCACATGCAGACACACAGATACACACGTATATATACATGCATACAAAGACGTGCACGCACACACACACACACACAAAAGGAGTAAATCCAGGGATGTAATCACACAGCATTGTTGTAGCTGGCAAGAACACGGAGATAAAACAACCAATTTAACCTGAAAACAGTGCTACATGTAATATGCATCTTCCCGTGTTGAACTCAGAAAACTCTTGAAAAATGAATGACATTGAAAACCTCAATAATATTGGTTTCTTAATTAAAGACCTCCATGACTTCTGAAATGGTGTCACTGGTTTTCCACTAATTGCCTTTAATGCACCCTAACGGATTTCTCTGTGTAAATTTTACAAGATATTGGAGTGTATTAATGCACATTTAAAATGAATTTTCCAAAATTATCATACTAGACAAAAAAAGTTAGAGACTGTTCATCCAATTCACCTCACTGATACAAAGGGAATCCAATTGGAATATCTGTGTTTCATGTGTGGATTTTTGTGACTGTGTCTCTGTATGGTGTAGTTAGGAGTACCAGTTTGCACTAACCTGCCATATAAGTGTGTCCATCTGATCCTGCAGGGATCCTGCAAGGTTTTTGAAATGTTCCAGTTTTTGTTGACTCTCTCTCAGTATGTTCTGATAGACCTGGAGGTCACCCGTCAACTGGCCAAGAGCCTCCTGTGAGCTCTCCCACTGGCTAACCTTTTCCTGGTACCGCCGCTCCAGCTCAGCCAGTTCTTCCTGCACTGAAAGAGTTGCTAATTCCGACTCTCTCAGCTACCGATTAGAGTGATGAATTAATAAGCAGAATTTTAGAGTGCAGAAAAGATTAAAGAGACAAAACCAGTAGGACACATCTACATTAATCTACTGTAAGCTGTTAAGCAGACATTAATACTGGTTATTATAAACTATATAAACTATACACATATTGATCAACTATCACCCACCTGTTGCTGTGACTCTCGCAGATCCTCCTCCAAGAGCTCCACCTGCCCTTGAACTTTGTGTATCTTTTCTATTGCTGTGGAGTACTTCAGTTTAAAAATTGCAACTGTTTCTTTCTCCTGCTGGATTGTTACACCGCCTTCCTTTAGCTCAAGTTTGGCTCCTTTCAGCTGCTGACAAAGGATCTCCATTTCTGTCTCCTGCTGCTTCAGCTTCTCTTCATACGCCTCGACCTAAAAGCAACAGAACAAAAATGTTGACTGAAATAAACATAATCTTTTTATTTCACGAGCACAAAGACCTATTACGCTTATTTACAAGTTCATAAAATTGCATACTACAAAAATAGGTTAAGATAGTTTAATGGTTTTGCAACATATTTGTTGTTTAACCTGTGTACAACCCCACTCTTGAACTTCCACCTCCCAAAAACCTTCTTCCAATTGAGCAGCTTTTAAAGTAAATAAACCAGGGGTACGTGAGGTTATTGTACCCAAGTATACCTTTAACTGGTAATGGTGTGTCTGACTTGTTAAGGCACCCATACCCCTTCATTCAAATATAAGATATAGAAATAAAATGAGCTGAGAAACAAATGTGGCATGAAAAAATGAAAGCCCCATGTTAAATTAATGTGGACTATAGAATTAAAGTCCTATTGGACTCATTCACCTGAGTTTAAAGGTGGAGTAGGTGTTGTTTGAAAAACGGTTCCAGCAATCCAACTCAAGTGAGATTTTGAAAATATACACTCCCTCCCTCCTCCCAAAGGCTCCGCCTCCTCCTCTTCAGCTCACCCCTCGAAACCACGCCTTCACACGATTTATGACTACATGAACCATAGGGAGGGAGGGAGGGGTGGGTGGGAGTGCATTGATATTTGATGGACATATTAGGCAGCCAATCAAAATAGTGATGATCACTTTTTTGATTGGTCAGAGTTTTTCTCTGATTATACCCTCTAGACTGGACCAAAACGTTTAGTTTTTTTTGCAAACATTTTATTTCAGTGGGTGCAATGGGAATGTGAAAAGGTTTTCAGGCAATATTGTAAAAAGTGTTGCAAAAAAACAACACCTACCCCACCTTTAAGTTGCAGTGAATCAAATAAGTTATATTTGTCCATGTTATCTTCACAGCAAGTGTACGCAGTCCAACTCAATGTCTAACTCAGCTGGTAAGGTAGCACTTTTTGTTGTTGTTTTTCAGCAGTGATATAACACGTCATTCTGATTTTAAACTAACCACATGAAACCTTGAAGTTCAGGCAACTAAACAAGAGCAACTCCTGTGTTCATTATTTGTGCACAAAATATGAACTTCGATTTTACTGCGCTCCAGCAGAGGAATAAACTTAAATGATATACTTTATTTTCCCTCTTCTTTTTAAAAGAATATCTCGATGAAAACTTTTTATTCTTTCAAACACCAAAACACAACCACAAATTGTGTTTATGTACCTTCATCAAAAATATACATGAATCAGTGGGTTTTCATTTTATCAGATGCTGGAAGCTCATGAAGATTCTCGTGCTTTCTCTTGCACGTCCCTTGCAACAGAACATTTAGCATGCTTTGTTCATGGATGAAAAATCTTAGAGTTAGTAAGTAAATAAAGTTGATAGACTGAGAGGCAGCTGCAACATTTATGCTTTAGTGCCAAACTAGCTGCTTGGCAAGCACAACGCAAATGTTTTACATGGTTGTGTAAATTAAAACCTGAAGAAAAAGACTGTGTTGCAAGCAGCTGGGGAGATGTTTTTTCTTTTCTGGACTATAACTCCCTATGGTGTATACTCTGACTTATGTCACTTTTTTTGTACACAAAAACATGCACAGAAAAGCTATATAAGATAATGAATGAAAGGGATAAATCTTTACTTTGTGAATAAATTGATAATACTTTTTTTTAAAATAAATTGAATTACTTTTATTATCATAACTCTGTCTAACTGATAATGATCAACTGCAAACAAATCACAAATCTATTTTATTTAGTCATTTATTTCTTAAAAAAATTCACCCAAATTATATTTTTTCATGTAAATGTGCTAAATGCAAATATAATACTAACAAGAAAGCCCTCTTTTAATAAATGTGCATTTACTGTATTCAATTAAACTTAAATACATGTAAAATTAAGAAGGAAAAACAACAATTTCATGTCCACAGAGGCTATCATCAATAGTCTACATAGGCGTAATATCCAGAAGAACGGTTTACTAAAGCAGTTCACTCTTCTCCATTGGCTGAAAAGATGAAAGTATTTAAAATCATAAGCTACCTGGGCGGGATCTGCTGATTCACTGGAGGTTGATACAAATCTATCCAAGGTGCTCCCTTGGAAAAGCCAGTGGAAACAGTCATGGGAACTGATTATATTTCTGTTTTGGTAATACATTTCTGATTTCTTTTTTTTTTTTTTTTTAACTCATGGACAGATGTTGAAAATGTGTTGGTGATGCTTTTGGTGTCAGCATGGCTGAGAACGGCTGATAATTGGGTCGATAATGCTACCAAGACAGAGTTTCCTGATGCAAGTAGGTGACTGCTGCCACTGTCCATCAGTATTAAAGCATATGTTAATGTTAGTGAAGTTGTTTTCCTGAAACTTGAGAGTGTGTGCTAAAATACAAGCACTTTTCATATTAAGTTCAGACCACAGTAAAATCACTTGCATTATCAGCAATACCTTTTTTAGCAGCACTGAAGTCATCATGCATAAAGGCATTTATAAGGCCTTAACCTTGACAGTACTACAAATAAAAGTTAAATTGTAAAGGAAAACAGCAATGTAAAAATGTATGAATATGTTTCAAAGGGCAGATGAACAGTAACAAGCCATAATGTGTGTATAAATAATGAATAAATACACAGCATAAATGCTGAAAAGCTATTGCAATAACCATCATTGCCTTCTATCATGTAACTAGAAGATGAAATGGAAACAGAACACATTGCCATGCATTATATTTCATCACTAAATATGCCTGGAAAGAGAAAACTACATAAAATACATTCCTATACGCTGCAGTGCTACAGTAACCTCTGTCATTATGACAGGGGGACCAAGGAAGTGAAACCAGCCTTAATCCTGGCGTTACACTTGGAATCCTACCGTAGCTCACCTCTCAAGGGGAGAGGTTGAGAAAGTTAAACCCGCTCTAACACTCAGCTTGAGTTCATCCACGTTAATCCCGTTGTAATCTGTCTCAGAACACGAGGGTTTACAACTAATGACAGCCAACTAGTTAGATTTCAGTGGTTCACCGCAGCTTGGTTTAACCAGGGATTAACTGGGCCTATCTAGGACTAACATTGGATAGAAGGTAGCAGGACTGAGTGGGGAACTTGCTCATGCAAAGGAAAAAAGAGACAAAAATCAAAGAGGAGAGGAGAGGAGAGGAGAGGAGAGGAGAGGATTCAGTGTATGTGAATATATTTTGCTCCAACAGTGTCAAAGCACTTTTTTCGCTGTTATGAATCCACTATCTTAAGCCACCTCTGAGTGTGCGATCACTAATAGTTGACTTGAGCATTTCATAACTGCTACCGAATTAAAAACCTCATAAGACTTAATATGGAAACTGTGGCTTTCTTGTGACCATAATTAGGAGCCTGTGGTTTGGAGAAATAAACAACTCTCATTAAACATGATGGAAAACACATTTGACTCTCATGACCTAACAAACATCGGGGTCACTCTGTCTTGTTTGATAACTCAGATGACATGGACAAATACAAAAACCCATTTTTTGTTCATTGGACTGTCAGAGTAGAAGATTTTACTGTTGTATCATCACCCATCTGATCCAGGACTGAACGCATAAAAGACCTTCCTTCTCCCTGGATTATTTTGCCTAACTTAAACAGTCCTTGAGCTTTATGACCTCCAACTTTCAAAGTTCACCCTGCCATGTATTTGGCTGAGTTGAGAGTTGTTCTGCTTCAGTGAATTAGGGTGCTGCTTCCCGTTCAAGTTCCCACTTCAGTTTCATGAGCCTGTTTCCCAGCTTCCAGGTCAGAGTTCAGCTTTTCCATAGACTTCACTAAAGCCATCACCTGCTGGATGGTAAGATGAGCAGAAGCCCCTCTTTACCTTCCTTCTGTTCTTCCTTACCTGTTGCTGCCTTATCTGGAGCTGCTCTTGTAGCTCCTGTTGTTCTCTCCTCTGGTCTTGGAGATGTTTGATCTCACTGACCCCTTCCTGGAACTGACAGCCTTCTTCTTCATGTGCTCTGTCCTTGCACTTTAAATCTTTGACCTCTTCTTCCTGCACTGTCACCTTAGCAAGAAGAGAAAAAACTGAAAGGCATCGACAAAAAAATTTAAAAAGTCTGCATATGATACAAATGAAAATAAACAGAAAAGACTGTAAGGGCTCCCTGTTTAGTTTCAAGGTCAGCAACCATTGATGAGTTACAATTCTCTTTTCCTTTTCTTTGCGTCCAACTTTTGTGGAGCCTTTGAGCAAGTTCTGATGCCCCACCAGTGCCCGAATGAAGCTATTCAGTCACCAGTGGTAGAAAGCCGTGAATGTGTACAACTCTGTGGATTTAAAGTAAGGCATGGTTGGGAAAAGGAGGGGAGAGGGAGGTCACTAAAAGCAGTTTCAATGTATGAAAGAGAAAAAAGATAACACAGGGGAAAACATTTTTAAAAGAAAGGGAGCAAGGATATTTACTTATAACATTTCAAAATTGCAATATTATAACCTGAAGAAGTGTAACTCAACATAAATTGATTTCTACGAGCCACCACACCTGTTTGCATGTTCTTTGATGCTTTTGTTCAGCCATTTTCATTTTGGCTCTCGGCTGTAATAACTAATTGATCTTTTTTTTTTTTTTTTGATTTTGTAGCTCCAGTTGCCTTTATCTACAGTGAGAGAGACAGGAGAGCAGGGAAGAGAGAGAATAGGGAAGACACGCAACAAAGAGTCACAGGCCGGGAGTTGAACCTGCGACTAATCCGCCCACCCAAACCACCAAGCTACCCCTGATCTCTGTTTTGAACTTAAACATGAAGAATAACAAACACACAAAAAGGTTTTTTTGTTTTCTTGTTGGTTAGCAGCATACAGTGTCGTTATGATGCACAATCACATGTACAAAGAGACAGAGATGGATCTCCAGGAGGGAGGTGTGCAGTTTCTGGCAGTTCAGAGCCACATCAGCCTCCGGTGTCTCTTTCGTCTTGTTGAAGCGAGCACACGCTCTTTTCCAGTCCTCCATTTTGGCTCAGTTCATCCTCATGTATTCTTCTCCGTCTCAAGAAACTGTGTAATAAAGGTCACTAATTAAGCGCTTTTAGGGCTACACCATCCCAGTGTTTTAAAAACTACACTTTAAAGAACGGATGAAAAAAATATAAATTTAATGACAGGGCAAGAAAGCTCACAAGATATCAAATAATATGCAACTTACATAGAAAGGTTGATCTTGATTTCAATTTATTAATTTCTAAACTAATGAAATTGATTTTTTTAACTTCTTTCTCATAATCAGAGTGCAGTTTCTTTATTTTAGTGAGTTCCTTCACTTCATTTTCCTACGCTGTACCTGCACAAAGAAAACCTGTGTTTTCCTCATGATGTTGGAATCTTATTAAATATTTTTTTAACTATTATTTTGCCAGTAAAACATGTTAAATATGACCTACGATCTTCTTGTTCACAAGAAAATATATAACTACTTTACTAAAGAGGCAAACCTCACTCAGTGATTATAGAACTTACTATAAAATAAGTTTTGTATTTTCATCCTTATGTTTTAGATCAGGGTTTCTCAACGGGGGTGGTACCGCCCCCCAGGGGGCGTTCTGAGCCTTTAGGGGGGCGCTGGAAACGTCAGGGCTGAGAGGGGGGGCGCTCAGGCACAAATGAGGGGTGCCACGATTTGTGAACTCTATTTTAAACTTTCACGGTTTCTCTAGGTTTTTTTTTTAAAGTGTAAATCTATTTATGTTTCAATAAAATGTTGTGATCAGATTTCCTTTCAAAGAATAAAGCTGCTGTCTGAGACCAAAACTCCGAGTCTGCTGCTTCCATGACCCGGTAAAATTTCCTTTTCTCTCTACGTCACAATCAGACGAGCCGAGCGGGATCGGTTGCCATAGTAACGCCCATAAACACACAGCAGCAGAGAAACCCCTTTCAACACATTTCGCAGGGTTCATTCAACAACCAATGAATACATACTCAATCAAGACTACGTTATCATGTTTAATCACAAACATTTACAGTCCAATCAGAAATGGTGGAAAACAAGAAAAAGTACAAAGCTAATTACGTAAATTATAGATTTATTCCGTCACCGAGCAACGTACATCTGCCGATGTGCTGCTATGTGAGCAGGTGTTCTCCAAAGAAGCCATGAAGCCGTCGCGATTACAGGAGCATCTTTCTAAAAACCATCCAGACAAGGCATCTAAAGACTGGCCTTACTTCCAGTCACTGAGGGATCAGCACTCAACAATTAAATCATTTTCCGCAGTTGACAAAGGTAGGCTTCAATTATATTATTATAAAGCCCTGTTCACACACACATAAATGTGTAGCTAATTATTACATTATTATAGTAGCCTCAGATATTTCACCTGTTTGTTCTTCGATGTGGCGCTTTCAGTAAATCCTCCTCCTCCACGGCTTCTGTCCTTCTCTTGAATCAGCGCAAAAATTTCCTCCACAAATTATCTCTGCTAAAAAGGGGAATCGCTAGCGCGCATTACGTCATACCGTAGTACGAGGAACTCCAAGGGGGGTAAAAAAATGATAATTGTTGTTCACGTGTTGGATGAGCTTACAGACAGAGATTTGCTGCTCTACACTGGCCTCTTAAGTATTATACTTACTTATAATATAATACTAATACTACTAATAATAATAATACTAATAATCATAATAATAATAATACGAATAATAGTATTATTTCCATGTAATTTCCATTATTTCTATTTCCACAATTAAAATCCATGCTTACACAGACACGCACTTTTTTTTTGGGGGGGGGGGTGGGGTGGGGGGGTGGGGGGGGGGGGGGGGCGTTAAGTGCATCATGGTGGCCCAGGGGGGCGTTTGTTCAAAAAAGGTTGGGAACCACTGTTTTAGATAATGATGGTGGTGGGTGAATGACAGTATGCGCAAAGAAACATTTGGTTAATGTGCTCTTAAATATAAAGTATGCACAGCAGTTACTTGTCTTTGTCTGTTTCTTTGATGACCTTCACTAATTACCCACTCAGCAGTGCCAAATGAATGTGTATGCGTCTATGTGTGCATATCTGCACATGTTTTCATGTGCGTCTGTTCTTCACAAGTTAGCCTCAGGCAATGTTTTGGACTTCTTTTTTTTTAATCTCTTCTGTCTGTGTCCTTGAGTCTGCATCGTGTCAAGGTATGTATCTGTCTGAAGGTCAATGAAACTGGAAAGGTCTGGTTTTTAAGCCAACTAGCTTTCTAACCCTTTCATGCATACTGGTCACTACAGTGAGCAGTCACTCATTTTGTAACATATACATGGATCTTGATGGCTTAGCTCCACATTACCAACTTCAGTCAACATCAGGGAGTCACGATCCCAAATCCATTTAAACAACACATTAATTATGAAGGGTTTTTGTTTTGTTTGTTTTATTGTTATTTTACCAAAGCTGGACATACCTGATGCAAACAGGTTTCCACTTTCAGTTTACAACAGTCCTACATGTTTACCCGACCTTTCTCCTCCCTCCTCAACTCCTGTCTGTCCTGCATGATCCAGAGATTGTTTTGACCAGAACTGAGGGCTCATTTGTAACTGTCCTGGGGAATTGATGAAGTTAACTTGGCTCTTTGACCTCTCACCTCTAACTGTTGGCGGGCAGACTCACAAACTCACTAAATTTGAGTTACGGCGAGGGGAGTAAAAGGAAAAAAAAAAAAGTTGTGCACATACTACCATGCACATCGCTAAATCACTCATGAGCATTCACATAAACACATAGACCCATGCGAACAGGAAATGTCATGCACAGATATAATATGGGTTGTGTTTTGCATTCCATACACATCAGATAAATAATATAAATATGTCCTCTCTCTCTCTCACACACACACAGAAATACACACATGCATATACATACAATGGGAAAAAAAAAATGACCAAAGCTTTTATTCATGTTAAAATTGCATGTCATTCATCCTAACCCAGAGCAAAAACAGCACTAACTTCCAGACAATTTTTCAATTTCAGTTTGATTTATCTTTATGTGTGCGCGCGTGTGTGCGTGTCTGTGTGTGAATTCCCAGTGTGAGCGTGTGATAGGCAGAATGGATGTTGATAAACACCAGAGGATGTCGTGTCAAAACAGACAACTTGTCAAAACGACACACTAACTAGGTCAATCACAAAGTTTAAGGAGAAACTTTGGAGTGGAGCTTTGGTTTATGCATATCTTTGTGTGGATGTCTATGTGGGAGCGCGCGATAAGCTCCTCAACGAATCTGCAGGAGGGGACCTCCAATATCGAAGGTATTTTTAAATCAATGAGCTCTTAAGTGTATCTCAGTCTCAAACACACTCACACAACACTCAGCATACATGGAATCCCAACTGACAGGCAATGACAAGATAAAGAGAGGGAGAAAAAAGGGGGGACAGGACGACAGGAGGGGGAAAATAATATTTGAACAGTTGGGGTGGGGGGGTAGTAAAGAAGGTGGGGTGGAAGGAAGGATGAAACAGAGAAGATGAAAAGGCAAGAAAAGAAATAAGCAATAAGTGAGATCAAGAAAAAGGCAAGGAGTAAAAAAAAAAAAAAATCTGCAAACTATTCTGGCTGTTAAGCATGATGTTCAGGACCAGAGTCTATCCATGTCACACGCTGAAGGCTTCAACAACCTTTCTCAACTCTGCTAACCTTCCACTGTACCACTCTGCCTTCTCTCAGATCTGTTTGTTCTGTCCTCCTTTCTTATTTGCTTTAACCCTCTTGTCCCTTTTAAAATATTCTATTTGAATTCTTTTATCCACTGCACTTTATACAAGAACTGTGAGTCCACTAGCAAAGATGAAGACCCTGTGATGTAGTGTTACCAATATAAGGAACAAAACAAAAAACAAATACGGGACATCTCACCTATGAGATTAACATTTGTTTTTTTTTTTTTTCAACAGAGCACACAGTTTTATTTGTTTGAAGTCAGTAACCAGCTCCCACTGGTTAATTCACTAACATTTAAAAACATATAATAATATGTATGGTGGTTAGCAGAAATGTACCCATATACATTGCAAATTCAGAAAATGCAAACCACCATTATATCCTTTTTGATCAAATAATCAAACAATCTTTCTAACACACACAAAAAAACATTTTTTTTCCAGCAGTTTCTATTGAAATCTCTTCACAAAAGCCAGTAACTTCTAACTACTTCCTCACTCTTTGGCATCAGTAAGTGAGAGGGAGTGAGCATACGATGGAGACTGAATAAGTAAAGTGCATTTAGATTAAGGAGAATGTGTTGACAGTATTTGTTCAGCTGTGCTAATGTTAGGACAATTAGAGCTACAGAGGAAAATAATTAATCCAAAGTACTCAGCTTCTTCTACTTTAGAGAAGGTGCAGGCACACTCTCTCTCCTCGGAGCTCAGAGCACACCTAAAACCACCACTGTGCATACAATAATGGAATGAAGTGTGCATGTAAAGCCGTAAGTGTATGTGGGTCTATGTGTGGGTGCATAAGAGAGACCTTGTAATAGATCACAGGAGAGAAAAAAAAAACTGTTTTGGTGCATAAAGCAAGGCCAGATGTGGAGCAGAAACCAGATCCCTGGACAGAGTATAATGATCCATCCATTGACTTAACAAATCAAAACACGAAAGACAACTTTACACTCACACATACGCACATGTGCACAGTAACACAGATGTAGGTCACTGGTTACTAAAAAATTTACACATGCAAAAACCTACATCTAACCAAGAAAGCACAGTCCCCAAATATGATTTAGTGTACATGAATTGCATTTAAAGAGTGAATTCTAAGTGCAACTGTTTGCTTCTGTCATGTGGGAGCCCAAATAAATTCATGCTTGCTCCTTGAAATTGGATTAGAAATGTCAATTTCAGCACACACACACACACATATGTATGTATATATATATATATATAGTGCTGGGCGGTATACCGGTTCATACCGAATACAGGTGTTTATTTTTCTTCCGATATGAATTTTTCATATACCGTAATACCGATGAGTATGTACTGTAGCGTACACAACGTTGGGAACGTCGCGTGGCGGAACGTAAGGGGACTGTTTTGCAGTTGCACTGGAGGCACAACACGGTACTAGTTCGGGACAGCGAAAGTCCCAAAGTGGAAGCTCCAGAAAGGCAACATGAGACTGAGGAACTTCTTCCTAAACGAGGAGCCGTGTCTGTCGTGCGGAAGTTCTTTGGATTTAAAAAAGACGACGTCCAACAAACTACAATAATCTGCAAATGTTGCCGAGCTGAAGTTGTAGCCGCGGGAGGCAACACCAGGCTGTTGTTGCCTCCCGTGGCTAAATTTGAAAAATAAAAGGGTTCTGTATTTTAACTGCAACTATCATGCATTCTGATTTCTTCACTTAATTAGAGTCACGAGTGCCACCTCTTTGTAAATAGTACCATTTTGTGAGGCCATGCAAACCTGTATTAATACTAGTGTAGATATGAATGTTTTTCTATAATATTCACTCCTCGTGACAGTAAAATAGGTAATTCTAAGCCAATTGACTGCAGCAATTCCTCTCTAAATGATTAGAAAATGTGGATAACACCCAGTTGTGCCTTCAAAAAAAAATACTGCGATATACCGTGAAACTGATATAATTTTGAAAAATACCGTGATATAAATTTTTGGTCATACCATATATGACCAAAATAAATATGGTATACATATATATATATATATATATATATATATATATATATATATATATATATATATATATTTCTCTGTTATAGCCCAGTTACTGACATGTAACACGAGTTTCACATATTTTAACTTTCAAATGTGTACACTATAAACAGAGTGACTGCTGAAATACATCAATCATTAGAAGGAATAAATACTGAGCTTAACCCTCACGCAAAAAATATGTTAAAAAGAGTATTGTCAGTGAAGGGGTTTGTTAATGAAAAGGACTGAGCTCTATGTATTGATTCCTCTATATATATATATATATATATATATATATATATATATATTTTTTTTTTTTTTTTTTTGGACAAAGCCACCACTTTAAATTCACAAATATCTGAGGAAGATGCCATTTCCTACATAATTAATTCAAGCTATTCTGTATGTACATGTGTGCCTTCTGCATTGCTGGTTGCACTGGAAAAAGCAAAAAGTGATGTCATGTAGCAGGAGTCATACCAAGCTTGCGCAAGTTGTGAACTGCAATATCTCGGTCTTGGGACCATCACCCCAGGCCCAAAGGCCACATGGTCAGGCTCTTGCTCTCACTTGCAGGCCTGGTTCTGGACTCACATGCACAACATCCACAACACAAGCAATCTTGTTAACCATTCCTAATTTAATAATTGAACCAAAGATGAAAACAGCTACCTTCTTTTCAGTTGCATGACGCAGATAAGTTAGCTCCTGCTGCAGACCCTCCACCTCTTTCCTGGTATCATGCAGCCGGTCCTGGATGATCTGCCTTTGTTGAATGTCCATGTTCTGAAGGGTTGGGGTCTGATGAAGGGTCTCACCGACACCACTCAAGATGCACTCACTTTTTTTTCCAAATGCATGGAGTGCAGAGACGCAGAGAAGGGCATAAAGATGAAGAAAAGGCTCAGCATGTAAGTCATCTATAGCTTGAGGCCATGAGAGGAACGAGTAGACAGCAGCTGTAAAGAGAAACGGGAAGAAAAGGAGAATGGGTGAGCCATTACAAGATAAAGCAAAACAAAGAGGAGATGATAGTTGAACTGAAAGATCTTTGTTTCCACTTTGTCTCCATAGCAGTGAAAGGAAACATCATAAAAGGCTTTGTGTAAGGCTAGGGAACCATACTGTTACTGCTTTGACTCTGGACCAATAAAGCTGCTTGACTAACATTAAGCTGTAGGATACCAGCTACAGAGGATGAGTTTTGAAACTTCCAACCGCTGCTGTAAGAGCTGTGGCTGGTTTTCTGTCTGTTGCTCATGAAGCAATAAAAAAACATAGACAGGTATTACTTTTCTAAAATGTATGATAAATCACACAAATGACTTTCTCATGTGAAAAGATCAGTTTACATTTAATTTTAAGTAATATTTGTTTTCTTTTTGGAAGCATCTTCTCGCTGTCACGTTCTTCAATCCGTGCCATTGACAAAAACTAGCCAAAGTAACTCTGGACCCCCATCCTGGTCGTCTCTTGCAACGACTGCATATCACTTATAGCAACCCGTCACACATTAACAATGATGAAACTAGCTCATGGCAAAGGTAATTAGGAGACTCAAGAAAGTAATGACGAAAGAAAGAATGGAAGCGTAACCGAGTAAGAGACCAAACAAGATGTCATTGTCTTGAACAATGTCATAAAAGCAACTGAATCTCTGTGCCTGTGGGGGGCGCCACTTTGTTGAAACTGACAAAAGTTAGTTTGTCATCCTTTAAACTTTAGCTATCAAACCTGGCAAACCAGATCAACATACTAAAAAAAGACAGAGGTGCTGTCTTTGAAGAGCTAAGTGAGAATCAGAGAAAGGGTGAAAACAAGCAGTGAATTAGGAAAATAATTTCTGGTTTAAATACTGTTTCATATGAGCGGCACCATCTCAAGGGAAGATGTCACATTGCTGGATTTTGGGTCAATTACTAGCTGTCAAGTCTTTGCTAGGTTTGTGCATCTCAGCCCTGCCTATTCAGAGAAATACCTGCAGACTTTGATAGAGATGAAGCAGAATGGAGCGAAAAGAGAGAGCAAAGTAACTAGTTCCTAACATTGAAAGACATAACATAACACAGTCCTCCCACCCTGTACATCATTATTGCTTACATGCCAAACATTGTCAAAAGGCTGATGCCCAAAAATATCCCATGTGCAGTAAGACAAGAGGAAAATACTGTTGGAAAATTCCAGGCTAAAAGTAAGATCGCTGCAGATAAATACACAGTCATACAGGTACTATCATGTACACATAACTGAAATACAGAGAAAATATTTCAAGTTATCATAAAACATTTTGGCAATGAGAAAAGTACAAGTATCGTCTATTCAGTAGTGAATGCAACTGCTGCGTGAAACAAGGTAACTGGGAGATTGAGCGTGTGTTGGAAAAGTAAGGGCTGAAAGATAGCATCAAAAAGCGTATTGCATTTATTTTAATTAGATGCATTCAATTTATTTTTCTGACAGTCATCCACACTGCTACAGCACTAGAAGCAGACAAATTACTTAGTTTGGTCAAGGACACAGTAAATGAGTTTATTTAAGCCCAAAACACATCACTGCCACACGTCTCACTGACATACCTAGAGGGGTGAGAGGAGGAGGAAAAGGAGAGAGAAAGAAAAGCAGAGGGAGTGAGACAGAGAGAGACAGAGAATAATAAAAAAAAAAGAGAGAAAGGACAATGTAAGAAAGCTAAAGGCCATTCCATTCATCATACGCACGACTCTTTAATGTTCACATTCATTACTACTGGTTCTCACAGGGGCAAGAGTGAAGCTGGACAAAGAAGATGTGGGGGGGGGGGGGGGGGAGAGAAAGTTAAAAAGAATGATCTAAGGAAAACAATGAACAGAAAAAAAAACCCTAATTGTAAAGTCCATTTCTAAGTTTTGTCTCCTCCAACTGTCAATTGATAGTCACATAAACGTGGTTTTTGTAAGACAAGCCTACCCTCAGTGGAGCTAAGATGTTGGCGATGACTTATTAAATATGGAGAGAGGGCAAGAGAGGGAAGGTGGAGGAGGAGGGGGAAAAGGACAGATGATTAACTGTGAAGGAAGTAAAAAATGAGGAGAATTCCCCAGTGTACCACACTGGATTTGATTTAGAGAACGCTGCCCAATTCTGTTCCTTATTTAAAAACTCTCCTCCTCTGTGCGCGCTCATGTGTGTGTGTGTGAGACCAAGAGTGTGTGCTGCCTACTTTTCCTGTAGTATGAAAAGGCTTTCTTTGAACTTTCTGTTGCACTGGGCTAATGTTGACTGTGTTATTTCTTTATAGACAATGTCTTCTTAGGTGACTCTTGTGCAGTGTGCAAAGTGACCACATGCTGGTCCAGGTGCTTCGCATGATTGTCTTTTGATTTCACCAAACACACACAAACACAATAGAACAGTCTGCACTGCATGAGCACTCATTAAAGCCATGCATAAAAACAACATACACCAGAGATGTACAGTATCTCCTTTCATCTGAGCATACATTTAGTGTCAGCATTGAGATGAGAATCCAATTAAAACAGATAAATACATTCTAAATGTTGAAAAATAGTAAGTTATTTTTTCTTTTATTCTGCATTTTGTTTACAATGGTCTGACTCTACATAAAACAGAACAAATTCTTACCACTTCCTAGTGAGATGACTATATTTCTGCACTTTGTTTTCCATCATGGTTGCCTTCCACAGAGGCCCTCAAATCATCTTCTCCATCAGAAATCACTGAAATATGTCTATTACCAAAGACCTACAGTGCACCAACCAGGGCTCATGCACAGAGTAGGGGTAACTTTGGAGTAAAGCTTCTTGGTCCATTATTTTCTGCCTATTGTTTAAAAAATTATGTTCAATCTTTATTAGTCTAACCTTCCAACTGTTTGTGCAAAACTGAACCGTTTATAACTTAACACCAAAATGGGAAATTATCACCACCATGGTAAAATTGAATTTAACATTTATACAATAAAACAAATTAACTCTGTGTTTGTCAAAGTAAATAACCTGTTATGCTTCAATAGATTCAGAGTAAACAGACAGTGGTTGGGTTCACCTCCCCATGTATGACTAGAACTGTGTCAGGACCAAGTGAACATATAAACAAAAGTGAATGAAGTGAGTACCAATTTTAAAACTGGCATAACAAAGCGTTATCACTTTGTATGGAGCCATCCATATCTGAACTATCTTATAGGGATGTAGCAACAGTCAAATCCAGCGTTTATCAAGTCATTATGTGGACAAAGAAATTATGACGTGATTTTCTCTCCTCCATTATTTACCGGCTAGCCATTATGTTACTTCAGTCTTTCTAATTGTGGGGCTGTTTTTAACAATTTGGGCATGTTCAGCACATCGTTTGCAGAGATTGTGTCTAAAAGAGTGATCAGTACCAACTGTATATGGCTGAACAGCAGATGAGTGAAATGTAAGTGTTTCAGAATAAAACTGTCAATTAAGTATATTTCAGTGAGCAGTGGATGTGCCGGTGTGTATTCTCAAGTGAGGTACTTCAGTTATGGTGTAATTCTTATCCAAATTTATGTTTGCTTGAAAGAGCAACACCAGTCTCAAAAGAGGCACCACCTTAGGAAAAGAAGGTATGGAGTTAGGATAGTCATTCTATCCTCTTAACCAGCTGCTCTGAACAAAGCTGTAAACATATAGCTAAAAAGAAGCTGTTGTAGCCTACTGTATCTGAGTGTAATTTATGTTTTATCTATTTGGGGTTTTTTTTGGACAAAAAGTGTCGCAAACAAGAAACAAATCAAGAAATCATGTTATCATGTAGGCAAAATCATATCATTTTAGTTTTCCTTTGTAATTTCTCAAAAAGCAGATTATGGCTCCTAACTTGTGCTTTAGGTCTGGCAGAGCCAACTTTTGCCTCCCTGATGGGGTTTGAAACACACACAACTAGATTAGGGAATATATCACAGAACATAATGTAACAGTAAGTAAGTTAAAGGTCTCCTATTATGCAGTTAAATTACAGCATTGCTAATGGATGGCAACAATTTTAAGTAATGGGACAGTCAGTTCTGCAATGCTGAATTAAATTACTGTTTTATCTGCATATTCTACAATTTTTTGTGTGACTATTGGGAAATAAAAAAAGTTTTCACAAAACTGAAAAAAAAAATACTGGTAATTTGTGAATTTTAGTACTTTGGCACTGTTGAAGTTCAGCATATTACAGTAGTGGGCAAAAGTTTATCTTCTCTATGTTAATCACTCTATAGGGCAAGAGGGATTTCAGATGAAAAGATAACATAAGAGAGCACATTTTCAAAATTATTACCATTAATTCAAATCCAAGATAAAGCAATATGATCAATATAAGCTTCTGTAACTCTTTCACTTTACTTATGTGACTACAATCTACAATTGTATTTCCTCATTTCTTTTCTATCGCCGCTTCATGAGAGAGGGTTGAGCAGAGGGATTAAGGGAGTGGATGGACAGCCAACCTTCATTCATGGCTCATGACCATAGCTGAGGGCTGGAACACAGATCGACCAATAAATCTACAGTTTTCACTTTTGACTTAGCTTTCTCTCCAACACAACAGATTGCTGCCCCAGTGTCCCCGTCCATCAATCTCCAGCTCCCTTCCAACACTGTGAATGAGATCACAAGATGCTCAAACTCCCCCACTTGAGGGAGCAACTCATTCACAACCTGAAGTCAGAGTTTCATTTTTTCCAAATGAGGACCATGACCTCAGACTCAAAGGTGCTTGTTGAAAGTCTACACTCAAAACCATCAGGCCACCACCATTTGCAATATGCAAAATACAATCATGAATTAACCAAACCAGAAACTTTCCCCTTCCTGGCTGCACCAAGAAATTCTCCTCATAGAGGGTACAAACAGAATCAATGACAAAGCACAGCCCTGGCAAAATGGAAGTGTTTTTTTTACTTACTAGCAGTATTGCAAACCAAGCTCTCACTCTGGTTTTACAGGGACTCAACAGCCTGTAGATTTTACAGAACATGATGCTTGACAGGTTACAGTACAGCCCATTCTCTCTGTTACAGGCAATCCGATAAAATGAAGTGTTTGTTCAAAATCCAAAATAGAAAGGATTGCAATATATTTCCCCATGTACTCGATCACAGGTCCTTTTTCTCTTTTTAACTCATGCTGAAATATGGAAATGCACCAGAGAAAAGGACAAATGTATTTTCTCAAACCTCGAACTTTAGAAAATACTACTTTTTTTTCTGCATAAAATGAAAAGATGTACACAATAAAAACCTGCACCATAAAAAGCCGACAGTCTGTGTTAACATGGACATCTCTCTGGCATCAAATGTTCATATGTCTGTTCTAAAACTGATTTCTGTATTGCCGCTAGCTTTTACCAAGTTGTGTGTTTGATATAAAACAAGAATAAAAAGATGTGACAAAGGAACACTGGAGAAGTTAAAACAAGAATAAATAGAATACAAAGGAACACTGGAGAAGTTTTTCTTTTTCAGCATTCTATATTTTGGGCTCAGGAGATGTATCAAATTCCTGAAACCTTTAATATGACTAGTATGACCTTTAATATGAGTAAAGGGTTGATCATCCAGTATCAGGAATTGGATGAATTGCTAGTAGGGTGTTGTAAGGGGCTAGTAAGGAGAATAATGTAATTCCAAACAGGCGATGTCAACCGGTGACTATAATGATGATTTGGTACACTGGCAGTATCCATGGAAGGTTGACTCTTTGAGGAGCAAAGACAGGCAGGAAAAACTCCTATCAAGATTGATCTGTGAAGAGTTAATACCTAACCAATAGGAAACTGAGGTGTGGAGAACCAAAATGCAGAAAACCAGGGGGGCTGGAGCATAATAATAATGATAACGATGTTTTACAACCCTAGTTCCAAAAGAGTTGGGATGCTGTGTAAAACATCAATAAAACAGAATGCAATGATATGAAAATCTCATGAACACGTATTTTATCCCTAATAGAACATAAAGAACATATCAGATGTTGAAACTGAGATGTTTTACCATTTCATGGAAAATATAAGCTCATTTTGACTTTCATGGCAGCAACACATCTCAAAAACATTGGAACAAGGCAATGTTTATCATTGTGTAGCATCCCCTCTCCTTTGACCAACTGTCTGTACACGTTTGGGAAGTGAGGAGATCAGTTGCTGGAGTTTTAGGAGAAGACTGTTGTCCTATTCCTGTCTGCTGCTGGATTCCAGCTGCTTAACAATCCTGGGGCCCCATTTATAAGTGTTGCCCTGAAAGTTGCACACGGCACTTTTCACGCAAAAATTGTGGTCTATAAAAAGAAACTTGATGGGAGAACCTGCACATTCGTATGTAAAGTTTAAACCTCGCGCACATACATTTTGGGGATGGGGGAAACTGGCGGCACAGATGGTGAGGTGGTGAATTTAAGTCACGCTCATCTCATACATTTCATATTAGAGTTGCAGATCCACGTAATCATAAACAGCCAAGCATGCAGTTTCAGAGATGCTTTTTCTGTAGTGCTACGTAATGTAGTACGTAATGCTGCAATATGGATGCACGTGCACACTTTGAGGATTAGATCCTCAAGAATCAGGATGGAGAGTTTTTAAGGACCGTAAAGATTTCCTGGCCCATAATGATGACTGGCTAATATGCCAGTTCAGATCCATCAAATCCATTATCTATGCCCCCTTAACCCTATGCAGGGTCACGGGGATCTGCTGGAGCCTAACCCAGCTATCTTTGGGCAAAAGGCAGGGGTACACCCTGGACAGGTCCCCAGTCCATCGCAGGGCCATGTGCATACATGTGGTTTTATAAATCAGGATATTTTTTTGGTGCACATAATTTTTCGACTTTTGTGCACAGTGAAACTTTTACCAAGGATCCTACACACATTTTTATAGATGGGAACCCTGGGCTTTTATTGCCAGATTTTTGGATTCATGATATGCCAAATGTTTGCTGTTGGTGAAAGGTCTGGGCTGCTGGCAGGCCAGTTCAGCACCTGGGCTCTTGCCACATAAAGCCATGTCGTTTTCAAGAATACGTATTTCTTGCTGAAATATATAAGGCCTTCCCTGAGAAAGATGCCTGGATGGAAGCCATATGCTGCTCTAAAACCTCTATGTACTCCTCAGTATTGATAGTGTCTTTCCAGATGTGTGAAGCTGCCCACACCATAGGCACTAATGTAACCCCAGACCATCAGGGATGCAGACTCTTGAACTGTCCACTGGTAACAAGCTGAATGGGATTGTGTACTGTAGATGGTGGGATTCGTCAAATTTTCTATCAAGGAACACTTTTTATTACATTTTTGCACAAGTTTTTGAATCAGTTAGTCACAGATTGGTGAACCTCTGCCCATCTTTACACCTGAGAAGCTCTGCCTCACTTAAATGCTGCTGGTATACCCAGTCATGTTATTGATCTGTTGCCAGTAAACCTAATTAGTTATCATATGCTCCAATTATTTGCTTTTGATTTGTGCCAGTTAATTTTCCCAGCCTTTTGTTGCCCCAGTTCCAGCTTTTTTTTTTCTTAGATGTGTTGCTACCATAAAAGTCAAATAGACCTCATATTTTCATGAATTGATAAATGTCTCAGTTTAAATATTTGACATGTCCTTTAAGTTCTATTGGGAATAAAACATGAGTTTATGGAGATTTACAAATCATTAAATTTTGTTTTTAATTTATGTTTTACACAGCATTCTAAGGTTTTTGAAATTGGGGTTATAAATCATTGAAATCCCTACAAATTACACAGTGTCCCAGCTCTTTTGGAAAGGGAATTGTATAATTCCAAAAACTGATGAGAAAAAACCTAAATATAAAGGTTCAACGATTTTTTTTTTCCATTTTCCATATCATCCCAACATTTTTCGGATTGGAGTCTTACAAATAAGGCCTAAAGAAGGCATCTACATAGGCTACTATCTACAATGATATGTTGACATTTCTATAATCCCACCCACTGTAGGTAATGTAATCAGCTATAGGAAGATCACAGTGCCTATCAAAATTCCTCCTATAGCTCAAGGTCTTTGAAGCACTGACTTTGAGAACTACTTAATATTGTTACATAATTAATACATTACTGCGATTTTTTTTTTTCTCATCCTCAGATCTGCCACCATCAGAGATGATTAAAAGTTCCCATTTGGTCCATGGGAAGACTTAATTTTCTGATGGGGGAGTATAGGACCTCATGAAAGGAAGAATATCAGATTTGTGATTTTATTTCAAATGAGTGCTTAAGTCTTGGACTTTCATATTAGTGGAGCTCCTATTGAGAAAGGAACCTCAATCTGATCAAGTCTCATTACATTAGCAATCAAGGTTTTGCCCCTGGGGTTTTCCCCTTTACTCCTGCCTCCCACCTCCTCCCATCACTCCTTCTTTTTTCTCCTTCAAGCCATCATACAGTATGTTTTTGCCACCATGGAAGGGAAGAGGAGAAAGGGAGAGTGGCTTGTGCAAATCCTTGATTGGCCAAAGTCTATCTTCCTCCTAGGATTAAGAATAGAAATGGAACATTTGAGGACAAAGGAAGGAGAAATGAGATCGGAAAAGACAGAGTGAAAGGAAGAGACAGTGTGTTAAAGAGAGATGTGAGCGGGAGAGTTATGGGCACAGAAACAGAGAGAGAGAGGGTGACTAATATAATTGAATTAAAAAGATGGAGCGGGGCTATTTCTAAGCAGGTGGGAGTGTGGAGTGAGAAAGAGCGGGTGTGATATTAACTTCTAATAAAAGAGAGATTAGAAAGTGGCTATGAGGACTGCTCTGTCTTTACCTGTGGGAGTGACAGCCCCCAAATAACCTTTCAATGCAATATGCACACTGATATTGGCCATCGTGCTCATATCATGCCACACATAGACAAATACATATACACACGTTCATGCTCCTGCCTGTGTCTCCTTGGTTCGCACCCAAGACATGTAAAAAAAAAAAAAAAAAAATAGATGCATATGACATTTGAAGAAAAATACAATGACACACAAATAGTGTATTACCAGCTCTCATGCAATAATCTAAAAGGCAGCAGTCATCAGATAATGAAGATACAGCTCTCTGGGATGCCGCTGCCATACAGACAATTAATTAACTAATTGGTCTAATGAGCTAGTTAATGCCAAGCTTTTTTGGCAGCCCGTGTGAATACATTAACAAGGCTAATTCAATTAATCAGGTGCAGCTTTCACAGCTGCCTCTCTCACGGGTACACACACACACGCACACGCAAATCCTACAGGTGTTGTGTATACGTTCCCTCCATTTGACTGTGATGTCTTTCTCAGCAAAACCTTGGCATTCGATCAAAAGCATAATGATGTGCAGATCAAGTGGTGTGCGATCACGCATTTGTGTATGTACGCCTGTCTGTGCCTGTGCCTCAATGGCCTGATGTGCCTTTGAATCAAAAGTACAGCTCAATAAGCTCTACCAGCAATGGTAATCTGTGTAATTGAAAGGGTATAAAATAAGTGGGTGGAAAACTGATTGAAGCGCTATAATAGCCGAGAGTAAATTAGCAAACAGAATCCTAGGGGGGTCAACCAGTAGTTTCAGCCAAGTGTTCACAATGTGATGTAGCTTTTTCACTCAAAGCACTTTCAATATACGTAGTGTGTTTGACAAAAACATCTACATACTGCAGGTAAAAAGTATTGTGGTCATCCTGCATTGAAGATATTGATCTATATGCATAGCAATCCACCTTCACAAACATTATTAACGGCCAAGCGAAGGAATTACATTATTATTACAAATAAATAATACTCTAGGAATTTAATACTTTTTTGAAGCGTTTTGAAGCATGTGTTTCTGTACACACACTGCAAACATCTTACCTTTTGTCTCAGTCCATTAAGATCTTCAACAAAGGGACTGAGCTTGTCCTTTTAGACACACTGCTTTAGTCTTGAACTGGAAAAAAGACAGGTCCATCTTCATCGCTTGAGCTCTAAGTTCTATTTTATTTTCCTCTACTATGAAAATCATAATCTGATGTGAAAAATACTACATGGAATTTGAAAGGTAAAACATCTAAACACACGACAGACAACATATGTATGGTGTCGATGTATTTCATTGTAAATACACTTACATATCGCTTAACACTTGCACAGACATATAAACTGAAAGAAGCATAGCAGAGTTTCATTTTTGTTCTAAACCTAATGATCTGCACATTTTAGTCGTATGATAAAACTAGGCTTGAAATGAGGTAGAAGGAAGTTTTCAGGAATTCATCATTTGTATTACATGAAACCCTTATTTTTTAGAGATGAAAATGTTATTGTAGACATAAACCAAGACCTAAATAAAAAGATAATTTATAATACTTTGTTAAGAGTGCTTTGGGAGGAAAACATGGATATCTCAGTTGTGTTTTACCAGGCCACTTCTGCAGCTGTCTTTATATCTTCCAGTTAAAGACAAAAAGTGAAAGACAAAAAGACAGTGAAAGGCAACTACTGTTAACATTGGGCATTTGATGGATTTGGTTTGTTTTTGCAGAAACTTCAGTCAGACCTCCCTCACGGACTGACAAGTGTTGAGGTTGGTGGTTTGCTAAACTCCCTTGGAGATGATGGCACTGATTAATTTCCTTCATCTTTCTTGTTTCCACACCTTCCCCCCATCCATAGGTCTTTCTTTCCCATCCCCCATTCCCTTCAGCCACTGCTGAATATTAAATCAACCCCCCACCTTTTTTTTTTTTTTTTAATTTCCAGATAACCACCGTTCATTTTTCTCTTAGTGTCATATAGCCATGACATGGTGTAGCAGCCTATATATTAGGGATGGCTGATGTGAGTTATTGTTATCTTTTTTCCATTTACTGCTTGTGTGTGCTACTCCACAAAATGCATGACTAAATCATTACCAATCCGTGCGCTACAAGCACTGAGTAATGCAATAAGTAATATGCAGTGGAAATTCCTTTTTTTTTTGACATTTTCACATTTCCGACTTCAAGGACCAAATGACCCCAAAAGACTTTGGGTCACCATAGCATAAATATGAAATTTTGTGGTGGTTGTTTTCTTAAGTCCAGGTTTGTTTGTTCTTTATTAATTTTTTTTTTTTTTTTTGAGTGTCCATGCACATTTGTGTGTGCATACCAGCAAGGGAACTGCAAAGAAGAAGTGCATATATACTGTTTCAGTGTGTTTTCTGCTGAGCTTGACTTTTGCCACTCTGGTGTTCTGCTAAGAGACTGATATGAAAGAAGATGCTTAAAGAAGTGTACAAACAACTCTGAGAACAAACATGGGATTTTTTATATTATCTATCTAACATGCTGTATACAGGGTATATATTATTGTGTCAGCGTTTATATTTGTAGTTATGGCTTCTATGTTCTGATAGACTTTTCAAGCATTGATGTCTGGAAACTTGTGAACATAAAAACACAATATGGAAGTTACCACTCACTGTCCCAGCTGCAAATTAAATCTTATTTTGTCTAACAATCTTGGTGGGCCAATCTTAATTTATCTACCTCCAGCTTTTCCTTTCCTTTTATGACTCCTGTCAAAATCAGACCCTAATTTTCCTTGAACAAAATGTGTTTTAGATAGGTCTCTTTTCCTAAAACACGAGCTAAACAGAGAAAAATGTGTGCTCAACCTGTAAGCTCATTTGTGTCTCTGTCAGCTTGATTACATATTTATTTACTCTTACATTCTAAACCACTAATGCTTCATTATCTCTCCCATCATTAGACTTTGGCCTCATGTTACAATTCCGGCTTCACTCGAGTTTTAACATTTCTTCACATGCATTGTTGTGTGCCTTTGTATCATCATATTACTCCACATCACCTTGCTTGCATAGCCTGGAACCTTGCCCTGGAAACTGGGGAAGTGGGAAATGATTTGGAAAAATGAGGGCAATAAAGAAAAACGCACACCACACACACCACACACACACACATCCATGAATGGAGAGATGTGATATAAGGTAATATGCTAACCCAATCAGCATCCTGCTGTTTGCTGACAGTATAATCAACATATCGGCCTAATGTCATTACAGCTATATGAGAAATAATATTGCGTGAAATGATACTGCGTGGCGCGTGTGTGCCTGTGTGGTTCACACGTGAACAAGCGCACACGTCCAGATGTATGTCTCAACTACCACCTCAATGTCACAAACAAATGTGCAAATACACAAAAGAAAACACAAAGATGTAAAATCCTGGATGGATACACTCATAATAGAAAGATTTACCCTACTTAATAATTCATGAATACTTTTATGCTTGCTTTCCCTTTAATGGCAATTAGAGTAAAAAAAAAAAAAAACTTCAAGAGGATTAACTTAATGGTTACTTGATGAGTGTTATGGTTTAGATATAAAGCTACACACAGTTGAGTAAATTTCAATATAAAAAGGTGATCTACATGAAGAGCTAGATCACTTAGGTGCCACATTTTTTACTTCATGGAGACATATATTACGTATTTGTATATTCACACACAGATTGCCCAGTGGCGCTGACACAAGAGGATATTAGTTAGTGTGTGGCTTCCATATCCTGAATGCATGAAGCCACTGATGGCCTCTATTGATGGACACTGGCGTGAAGCCATCACTCAAGTTATGGAGCTTTAATTGAAGACAGCATAAAACGATAAACCAAGAAACATGCATGGCTGAACAACCCAATGTAAACCATTAATCATAGCATAGGCAAAGACAAGTGGCCGCCACATACACACACGCACACACATACTGCTCTTGCACCACACACCTTGCATGTGCGCATGACCAACACATGCACACACACACAGGGCATGGCAGAGACAAGAGTCCCAGTCACATATTCTCATGATAGATGACCCATTTAACTTTGATTTTTGAGAGAAATGAGCTTGCCAGCGATACAGGGTTACCACACAAGCACACACATGCGCGCACACATGCCAACTCACTGATTTATAATATACATACTATACACGGGCTACACATATGAACTCACTCAGTGTATTCACTTTATGTAAACAACACATTTTAAAGATCTGAATTCAAGCCTGCTCTTCTTCTCTCTCACCATGCTCTTTGTCTGTCTCTGTCTAACACAAACACACACACACACACACACACACTGCCATTTATTTGCATGAGGAGGCTTATAATATGAGGATGATTTGTGATGTAACCAATCAGAGATGAAGTGATTCATCAGTAACAGGGTCTAGCACATACCTTCACTGGTTATAAATACAGATCTACAAACACTTACATAAAAGAAATACATACCTTTATACCATCTTGTAAAATCTGCACAATCCCACAGAGGAGAGAATAAATCAGACGCACAAAAAGTTGAGGGAAAACCTGTTAATAATGCACACACACAAGTGTAATCTCTAACACACAGCACTCTCCAACAACACATTAAAAGAAATGGCAGATGTGTGATATGTTTTTGGCAAATGGGATGTAGTATGTAGTTACAGTATCTTTACAGCTGGTATTAGACAGCCTGTATCGTCAATAGGAATTGGTCATCTGTTGTTATACACACAGCTGCATAAGTACATGGGTTCATTGGTTATCTATTTTTCAAATCTCTTTCTAAAACTAAATCTGGCTTTACTTGACAGTATAAGAATCTAATTATTGCAGCTCATGAAAAGTTACTTTGTCATCTAATCTAGCACTATGGCAAGGTTGGAAAGAATAAAAACTATTTCACACTCGACATGGCCAACACATGGTTGCAAAATGTGGCTAAATTACTTGTACATCATGTCAGCAATGTAAAAGTGAAGGCCTATGTGTAAAAGCAAGTGATATCAAATCCAAAAAAGAAAAATGTTGCTCAAGCATTTCTGTTTCAAATCTGCCTCCATCAGCAATTACTTTTTGTTAAATAATGATGTTAGAATTCAGTCTCATACTTGTTTAGTGTACTATTGCAAATGTATACCAACTGCACCTCACAACCAAGTGTACACCACCACAAAGACTATCCAGTGAATTATGAGACAGCGTTGATGTCGTCTTTAGAAAGATTGATGGTCAACTGAAAGAATAAAAATGCAC
Organism: Hirundichthys speculiger; assembly: GCA_018398805.1. Taxonomy (NCBI): domain Eukaryota; kingdom Metazoa; phylum Chordata; class Actinopteri; order Beloniformes; family Exocoetidae; genus Hirundichthys; species Hirundichthys speculiger. Next base: position 856,610 of record JAGFBZ010002532.1, on the reverse strand, counting down.
ACAAACACATACAACATGCACAAACATGTTCTATACTGCAGTTGAAAGCCCTCAGCACTCCTCTGTCCTCACATGCTTGGTTTCCCCATCTAATTGCTGCCATTCATCAGTGCACTTGTGTGTGTGTGCGTGTGTGAATGTGTGCGTATTTCATACTTTGTTTTTAGCTTTTGTCCTTATTCTGTGTTTCTGTCAAAGTGCATTTTCAAAAATTAAAAAAAAGGGAGAATGTAACAAATAACAGACAGGTAAAAGTGGAAAGGAAAAAGAAGATAAAACCAACGTACACATATAAACTCTGAGAGCAATGACACAATGCCATGAGGCATATAAAACCTGCCAGCATTTAAAGCTACTGGCTTGTGTACTGCCTTGCCTATTGTAATTAGTCTTACATAAAACACCTATGTAGTTTGCCTATTTTATTCATATTGTATTAATCAGTGTTTTGAATATTATGTGGGAACTATCAATACTTTAAAACCCACCATTTAAGCTAACAAAGAAACATCTGCTAACCCAATGTTCCATTGTCAGTAGGGGAGTTCCCTACTTTCCCTACACTGTTCTATGTAATTTGCTATCACAACTAGAAATAAATGAAGTACAAAAAGGATGCTACAGAAAGGGGGGGGGGGCAGCACAGCAAATCAGGGAAGAGACCTTGATAATCTTAGCACATTCTGATACAGAAGATCATAACTAAGAAGATCATGACCCCTTACCAAAGCCTAGAGACAAAGTACCTTGTGAAATTCCGCTTGAATCGTGCGAATCAATACCAACTAGCACCATTTCAGAGACCAATAGGCTCATATCCACTACCACAGCAGAAATTCTGGTGATGCTTGGCCACAAGATTAGAGGTGTACGCTCAGTGGCAGGGTGATAAGATGGGAACAGATCCATTAGCACACCAAAGACTCTACTACTGGAGTTGCATATGAGAGACAGAGACAACACATTGACACAGATGTTCGTTTTTGTGGGTCTGAGAGCAAATAAGAGCAATCTCTCAAAATAAGAGTTCATGATCATGACATAATACTTCAGTTAGAACTCTTTTTTTCTCAGTTTTACAGGTTTTATGATTGTAAAGCAAAAAAATACTCCTATTAGAGTAAGGTGGGTCAGGTTGTGGGTCAGGCACAATTTTTCCTTTGTAATATATTAAAGCATTATGGGTGTTCAATTTGGAACAGTCCAGACCTGCACATAAATGCATTGTGCGGGCCGCTCCAGTAGCGCAGTGGTTAGGGCAGGCGGCCCATATACAGAGGCTATAGTACTCGTGCGGCTGGTCGCGAGTTTGACTCCCAGCTTGTCCGCCCTTTGCCGCGTGTCTTCCCCGTTCTCTCTGCCCCCCTTCCTGGCTCTCTCCACCATCAATAAAGGCCACTAGTGCCAAAAAAATCTTCAAAAAAATAAAATAAATAAATAAATGCATCATGCGTATTTTTTTTTAAAAAGCTGGAGGTTTGTTTCAGTTATTTTCAATTCATGCTCAGTGTTCATTTTAAATTTGTACTTTGTTTTCAGAGAAAGAACAGTAAACCTGACACACACACCCACACACCCACATGTGTGCAGGTGTGTGTGCACATATGTAGATGTATGTATGTTGTTAGCAGATGTATATGTTAGGGATGCAGCGGTACTCGGTAAAATACCGAACAGTTCGGTACACCCTGCACGGGACAATACGCTTTTATGTCCCACTGTATTTATGTTCCAATAACTTTGCATTCGACTCGCACGTGACCGTGCGTGCCTTTTAGGCAACAGGCCCGCCACTGCATGTCAATGCGCTCTCGCCTCCGCTCACTTACAGTGACCGGCCTATCACCAACAGCCGTTTGCACGTCCACATGTGACCAGGTGGACGCACATTTATTCAATTTGGACACGCTCTTTTACACGCCGACATGCGAGTTGCGCTTTCCGCAAACTCGGTATCTTGCAATTGTGGGTTTAGGGTAGCGGGTAGCGGGTGGTCTGAAACATGTACCAAATCCGTTCCAAAAACCAAAAACCGTGGTACGGACCGTACCGTGAGCCACCTGTACTGTTGCACCCCTAGTATATGTATACTGCTTACTCAAAGTAAATGCAAGGATCAATGTATGATTTCAAACAAATGTGGCACAATCATGCTTTCAAATGGTGTAAGATTTACTGTCAAGACTTATTGTTACTAGAAATATACAAAACATACAAAATATACAAAAAAAAATCCCAATATTACACTCTTCTAAACAGAGATTCCGGATGTTGTTCCTGGTATCTGCTGGAGCCACCAACCCAGTTTGGGGGTTACAGCTCCCTTGGAATCTCTCAAGCTTCTCGTGTTCTTTCTTTCTGATTTTGTTGTCTCTTAGGATGGCCACATCCACCACCGCTGCTGTTCCATTGAATTACCTTTGGAGGTGTCTACATCTTGACCCTGGGACCTCTAGTCCATACTCGGCACAGATGTTTCTGTGCATTATGCCTGCTACTTGGTTGTGGCATTCCATGTATGCTTTCCTGCCAGTATCTTACACCCTTCCGTGATGTGCTGCACTGTCTCAGTGGTGTCTTTGTACAACCGACATCGAGGGTCCTATCTTTTGTGGTAGACCCAGGCCTCTTGAGTTGGGGGCTTGCTCCTGTGCAGCCTGTGCAGGGGGGTAATGTTCTTGTTGTATTCCTGGAGGCCTGCTGTTTACTCCTGGATTGTAGCTCTACCGTTCACTAGTCCTTGGCCTCCCTCCCTTCGCTTAGCGTACAACCTCGGGATAATGGCCTTAGGGTGAAACCCTCCGTGCATTGTAAGGAATTTTCTTGCCTTAACATCTGCACCTTGCATCTCTTCCAATGGCCAGGATATTATGGCAGCAGGGTATCTGATTACTGGTAGGGTATATGGATAGGCATGTGTTGATAAGTTGGATTTTGTTTTTCTCATTCAGCTGACTCTTCAGGACCCGCCTCGCCCTCTGTAGGTATTTGGCTGTGGTTGACCTCCGAGCTGTCTCCTTATGATTGCCGTTTGCCTGTGGGATCCCCAGGTATTTGTAGCTGTCCTGAACATATACTATGTTGCCCACTGGTAGTTCAGCCTCTTCAGTTCTGATCATCCTTCCTCTCCGAGATACCATCTTTCCAACACTTATTGAGTCTAAATGACATCCTGGTGTCATTGCTGTAGAGCAGGGCTGAGCAAATCCAGTCCATTCATTTGAAACAGCTATGTTGTGTGAGGAAAACATCAAAGACATGCAGGACGGCAACCCTCGAGAACAGGGATTGCCCACCCCTGCTGTAGATCCTGGTGAGGTGAGTCAGGGAGACTTAGTCACACTCTTTCTTGGCATACAGTTTGATGTCATCCGTGCAGAGGGGGTGGCTGATGGTCCCCCCATTTTGGGATTTGTACCCGTCTTGTTTATGATCTGACTGAGGAGGTTCAGGCCTATGCAGAACAGCAGGGGGGCCAGGGCATCTTCTTAGTATATACCACATTTGATGCTCACCTGTGCTACTGGCTTCTAGTTTACCTCCAGAGTTGTCTTCCACAGCCTCACTGAGTACTGCCCCTCTGGTGTTACTGCCAATTCCCTTCTGTTCCCCTTCTCATGTATTGATCCATGTGCCTAGTCACCTTAGTTGCTATGACGCCTGATAGGAGCTTCCATGTGGTGCTGAGGCAGGTTATAGGACGATAGTTGGATGGCATTGTTCCCTTCTGGGGCGTCCTTCATGATGAGAACTGTCTGGCTTTGGTTTAGCCACTCTGGGTGGGTCCCTGACCTTAGTAGCTGGTTCATTTGTGCTGCCAGGTGTTCATGTAGTGCAGTTAGTTTCTTCAGCCATTAGGTGTGAATCATGTCAGGAACTGGTGCTGTCCAGCTTCATTTTGTGACACTCTTTTCTGGATGTCTGCCACTGTGATAAGTACTGAGTCTTGCTCTGGGAGACAAACAATTAATGTTCCAGTCCCTCCTTGACCACCAACAGTTTCAGACATATCGGAAATAAATTCCCGCATCCAACCTTTTCCAGCTCGACACCAGAAACAAAGATCTCCTTGGTTTCCTCCACAGCAAACATCTGAATGAGATCATGCCACAGCTGAACAGACTGACGTGTCTGCCTGTGACTATTCCAACATCCACCACAACTGCTGACCAGACATCCTCTGATCTCTAGAGAATAAAAACGCATGCAAGTAATACGGTGATGCGTAATCGAGAGGCAGAGCCGTTTGTGCATTTATGCCACTTGGATGCGCTCTTTTAAGCGCCGACATGTGAGTTGCGCTTTCCGCAAACTCTGTATCTTGCGATTGCGGGTTTAGGGTAGCTGGTGGTCTGAAACTATACCGAATCCGTACCGAAACCGTGACACAAAAACCACGGTACGGACTGTACCGTGAGCCACCTGTACCGTTGCACCCCTATTTATATATATATAAAGTTGTAAGTTATATATACTGTATATACACATAACTTATAAGCTTTTGTCATAATTTTGATGATGAGTAAAGCTGTCTATGTTCTTTTTGCTCAGTGTGCGTTCGTGAAAGTACATGACAGTGTTTCTGCTTCCACTTAATAGGAATGTCCACATGATTACTTTTTTTTCCTTCAGTAATCACATGCTTGTGTGTGCATGTGTGTATGTGTGTGCGCGTGTCTATGTTTGTGTGTGTGTGTGTTCAACATGATAATTTGTCAGCTTATGTTGTGAGGAGGGTAAACAGATAAGCAATCCACGGCCCAATCCTTCATCCTGCTCTGATTGTAAATCAGCTGGAGCTCTCAGAAGCAATCAGCAAGAGCAATCTGCAGGCAGCACAGACACCTTATCAATCAGAGGGGACCATCACAGTGTCTCACACACACAGATGCGCACACATACACGTGCGCACACACACACGTATATGCAAGCCAAAGAATACACACTTGCATATTTGTATGGCCCTGCAACTACAAAGGGATACCCATGAGCCTCGGACATGATGGCAGGTATGCTCCTCTTCTACATCTCCATGATGGAGTCTACTTCCTTCTATTTTTTGCTTTTGTTTTCTTTTCATTTCTCATTTTTTTTTGTCTTGTGAAACTTGATCATTACAAGTAAGGTGCAATGAGGATTTCATCCAGCTGCCTGGCGGCCAAGGAACAGTGCAAAGCGAGACACATCACTCCTAATTACAGTCTAATATTAATAACAGAGAAAAATATTAATCTTGGAGGTAAACACTAAGCCGCTTAAAGGAAAATTGCAAATAAATCAGATTATTTTATGGGAATATCCTCCAAATAGGCCGGGGAGGGTAATGAGAAACCTGGACCCAACCTCTTTCTCCCCCCTCCTCTCTCTGTCATTTCCCACTCCCCATTCTCGTGCTGGATTGGAAAAGGTGTGACTGTGTGTACATGTCTGGCTGTGTGTTTGTGAGTACGTCTACATATTTATAAAGCTTCTGTGCAACCCCCACCTTCATCATCACTCCCCTTCCTCGCTCTCTCTCTCTCCCCCTCTCTCTCTCTCTCTCTCTCTCTCTCTTTCTCTCTCTACTGTTGTATTCATTTTTCACCTCCAATTTTATTTTTTCATCAGTCGGGGGGTGCTGCCGAGCAGATTCAATTAGGTTCTGTGATTGGGTCGCTGGCATTCAACGGGGTCATGAAAAGGTTAAAGAATTCAGTGGCACAAACATGATTATGGTTCTGTAGCATTTGATCAGAGGTAAGGTTTATCACAGTAAAGTGGAACTCCTCTGTTTCTTAAACTAGGACCAGCAGTTTGCCCCATGTGTGAGGTGAATATTTCCAATGTTTGTGTAATTTATTACTCCACTAAATGATAACCGTATGCTGAAGAGTCGAAATATAATGCAAACTTTAAGCAATAATCAGTTCAACTTTTCATCTAAGTTATAAAGATAAACTAACGCAAAAAAGAGATCTCAGACAACACACAATCAATAAGTGATTGATTTGTACAAAGCTGAAGAGGGGTTACAGATTAATCATATGATGATAACAAATCTCTATTTTTGAGCTGCATACGTAAGGTTTTATCACCCTTATATTCATTAGGTCATAGGGTGTGGAATTATTGGCACCCTTTGCATAATAAATATGAAATATCATGAAAAATAAATACAGTTTTGCACAGTTGGAGTATTTAATTAAAAATTACTGAACAACAGCTAAACTTCATGTCATCTAATGAAAAGAATTTTACAAATTTATCATAGAAGTGGTTACCAATACAATAAAATAAAATAAAAGACAAAACCTGTACTTGATTTCCAGTGTTCGCATAATCATGAATTTACACAAAAGTGCTGATTTGACTGCAAAAAAAAGGACTGATCATTTTCTGAATTAGTTTCTTTTTCTCAAGATGATGCTTAAGAGCATCAGAAACAAAATTGAAAGAAACTGCTTCAAGGCTACAAGGCAAACTCTACAAATTAAATGTTTACCTAGTTTATGTTATCAACAAGGTTCCCTGTCACAGAACTTTGAAGATATTTCAAGGAGTGGAAAACTCGATGAGCAAAGACCTGTGAGGAGTAGTGAGAATTATGGAACAACCCAATGGAAGACAGCTGAAAAGTTTCATGCACACCCACAATAGTGACTGCAGTGTGTATCATATACTACACACTGGACCATGCGGGATCTTACTGTCAAAATCAAAGAATGACAAAAAGGAAAAAAAAAAAAGGTACCAAAAGGCAAGGCAAAAGTTTGTCAAATAATTCAGAGATAAGTCAGCATCTTTCTTGAATAATGTGCAATGGACAGAGGAATCAAAAATAAAAAAAGAGGTCTTTGGAAATGCCCACATGGAGGGAAAAAAAACTATCAACATCATCTTTGCTCCTGGAGGTATTAATGTATCAAGGGAAATTATTAAATCGAAAGGTTTTGGAGCAAAATGTGTTATAATCTGAAAACTGGGTCTATAAACTGATGAACTGATAAAGTTAAGGTTAAATTGTTTGGGGAGAACTTACAGCGCTGTGGGTGGCATTTAAAGAGTATGGCATTGATTGATTGATTGACTGATTGAGACTGTTGGTCAGCTTAAGAAGATAAAACAGAGCTTAAGTAAGAAAAATAATACATCAATAAACTGCAAGGAATTAAACCTTGTTTCTGTTCGAATCAACCTCATTTATAAAGCACTTTTCATGCCCTCAGGCAACACAAAGTTCTTTACATAAAAATAAAAACAATGTACATTAGAATAAAATAAAAGCCATCACACACCCCAATATACTATATAACAATTAAAAACACAATACCATACCATAAATCATGGTATGGTATCAATACCATAATTAATTACTTTATACCTCTGCTGAATCAAACTGACAAAGTACAATGTACAAACACTGGCCAACTGACCAAACTTCAAATTATATGAACAAAATTAAATGTGATTGAGTTTTAGCTAGATAGAATACACTGGGTATAATCTGCTTTTCCTTATTGTTCAGTTGACCTCCTGAGTCAGTTGTGTGCATCCTTGGACATCCATGAAACGATTAACAAGACAACTAAACCTTAAGTCCATTAATTTAAGTGCCAAGGTAGTAATCCTACCATGGTTGTTGTGGAACTGTATGTGCAATTTCCTTCTAAGTTACACACTGGGGGATTTAACTTGTGAAGAGCCAACTGCGCACCACGGAGGATACAGGAATGCACACCCACTCAGAGAATGAAGATTTTACAAACTTTGACCACAGACAGATGATATTAATGGTGCCACAGGATGTCATGTCTGTACAAGCATTGCATTACAAAATATTTCTTAAGTCAAAATCTTTTAAGTATTTGAATATTAGCTAATAAAAGGTTTTGAGAATAGAAAAGTAAATAGATATTCTACCCATCTATCTATCTATCGCCGACCATTTGTCTGGGTTTGGGCGACAGACACATCAGCTGAAGCAGAGAGAACCAGACCTCCATGTCCCCAGCTGACTCTTTCAGCTCTTTTGTGAAGATACCAAGCTATCCCCAGGCCATCTGAGAGATATAATCTAGGACACTAAATCTGCCTCGGGGCCTCTTCCTGGTTGGACATGTCAACAACTTAACCAGATGCCAGAACCACCAAAGCAGCAACTTTACTCCAAGTTTCTCCCAGATGAATGAACTTCTCCCCCTGTCACTAAAGACGAGTCCAGCTACTCGCTGCAGAGGAAACTCATTTCAGCCACTTGTGTCCACAGTCTTCTTTGTTTGGTGACTGCCCCCAGTTTGTAATTAAAGATGAGGATAGAACCATAGCAGTGAGCACACCGGTAAACAGAAAGCCTCACTTTTTGACTGAGCTCTCACTTAATCAAAAGGCACCACACCTATCCGCTTGCCAATCTCCTGGGACATTCTTCCCCTGTGCTTCTGAACAAGGCCCCAAGATACTTAAATTCACCATACGAGGACAAGAAGATGGAGATGGAGCATCTTAGCTGAATGTTGACTGGACAAAAGAATCAGAAAAAGGAGCAGCACACTGATAAGGATGAGTGATTTGTTGAAAAGATTTACTGACTTTGTATTTAATGGGAGAAATGAAAGAAATGCTACAATAAAATTAGCAAAAAAGAAAGAAAGAAAGAAATTTTTTTTTTTCTTGAATGTTTTCCAGAAACCATTGTTTGGTTAAAGTCAAGGTTTTGCTTACTTCTTCAATCAGTACTGGAAATATGTAATTGTTGTGTTTAGAATTCTGCAATTATTTATGTTATTAGTTGAAACACGTTGTCCTTGTCTCATACTCACTTATAAGAGGGTGAGATCACATTTTGTGACAAATCAAGGCACAAAACCATTTTTGCTACTGTGTACAAGTTGTGTGTACAGGTGTGGTACAGTGCCACACCACCAAGCACAAAAATGCACAAATGTGTCTACAGAAATATTAATTCTCTCTCTCTCTCTAGCTCTCTCTCACTCACATACACATACACATTCACCGAGTAGCAGAGTAATAAAGCCCACCCTTGCAGTAAAATTAAAGCTAGTCAATGACACTGCATGCTGAGTACAAACTAAATCATTTTTATACCCAGATGAAACAAGCAACATAATACCAGCTTGGCACATGTATCCAATATCACCTGGAGACTATAAAAACAAACAAAAAAAAGCACCTAATCAAATATCATATTGGATATGTCAGATTCATGTCACTGCAAGAGATTAATACTAAACATAGGAAATATGGTACAATAAGAGTATGAGATCTTTTTACATTCAAAATGACCAAGCAGAGCGCACATTATGAGATACTGGATTGATAACAGGCTGTGATGCTGTTGTTCACTGAGTATAATAGAACAATGACGCTGCTCCTGGGTAAGCAAGGAATGCAATATGATTCTAATGTGTTTTATAGACACAAGCCCTTCACTGAGAGGAAATTGTGTCAATAAATAGGCAGACTCAAATTTAAAAACAAAGGGAATCATAGTAAATGAAAAAGAATATGTGGAAATATGTACTGTACTGAGGTTTTGTTATTATCAAATATCTTATACAGTATGGTTATGCACCTCCTTACACATTGTAGGATGAGAAGCCTAGGGTTATGTTCGCTTCTTTAAAAAAAACAGTTTTCTGAGCATACTCCAAATAGGTTGTTTTCAGTCTTTCAAATGTTGAACTTTCAGTCAAGTATTAAGAATATAGTAGAATAAAGTTTAAAGTTCATACCTACTTGTGACTTTAAGCAGCTGATATGTAAAAATCATTAAACTTCAGACAGCCCATTTACATGACTTAGTTAGTTTTCACATGTTGAGGCACAGCCCGGTGCAGCCTTGGTGCTCCCTAAATTACATCGTATCATTTGATATTTAGTTTGGTTTGTGTTTGCATAATGCTGTTTTCACTCCAGCCCAAGCACTGCACCACAGACAAGCAACAACCATCCCACTTATGGATTGAGGCTTATTTAGGAAGTACATCTTGTTGCAGTTCCGAGACTGACCACTGGGTGCTGGCTCCAAAACAGCAAGTCCTCATTGACCTCCATGTTAAGAGGGCCCACTTTGCATTTGATTTGTGGCAACAACAGAGGAATAAAAGACAGAAGTGAGCATCTGTGAACAGCAGTATGGTTTCATGCCAAAGAAGAGTACTACAGATCTAATATTTGCTTTGACCATGCTGATAGAGAAGTACAGAGAAGGTACAAAGGGAGCTTCATTGTGTCTTTGTAGACCTTGAGAAAACATATGACAGGCTGCCAAGGGAGGAGCTATGTTATTGTATGAGGAAGTCTGGAGTAGCAGAGAAGTATATTAGAGTGGTGCAGGACATGTTTGAGAGCTGTGAGACAATGGTGAGATGTGCTGTAGGTGTGACAGAGCATTTCAAGGTGGAGGTGGGACTGCATCAAGGATCAATTCTAAACCCCTTCGTGTTTGCTATGGTGATGAACAGACCTACAGATGAGATTGGACAGGAACCTCCATGGACTATGATGTTTGCAGATGACACTGTGATCTGCGGTGAGAGTTGGAAGCAGGTGGAGGAAAAGAGAGGTGGAGGTATGCCCTGGAAAGGAGAGAAATGAAGGTTAGCTGTAGCAAGACAGAATGCATGTGTATGAATGAGAGGGACCCAAGTGGAACGGTGAGGCTACAGAGAGCAGAGATAATGAAGATAGAGGATTTTAAGTACTTAAATACTATATTTAAGTAACAGTCCAGAAAAATGGAAAATGTGGAAAAAGAGGTGAAGAAGCATGTACAACGTGGAAGGAATGGGTGGAACAAAATGTCAGGTGTTACTGTATGTGTGATAAAAGAGTTTCAGCACAAATGAAAGGAACTGCTCATGGAAAATCCTTTCAGGACTCCAGAGTGGAATTATGCTGGGTCTTGAACAGTTCGAGAAAAAACAGGCTTCAAATTGCTCTCTGTAGAAAACCTATGGGTCACGTGACTGGACATTTCACCCATAGTTTATAAAGCCAACCACCACAAGTAGTGTGACATCAGTCAGTGCTGTCATTGGTCAACAGCAGTCTTGGTAGAGTATCATGTTTCTATGACAACCGGCCTTAAAGTCAAGAGCTGAAAAGAATAGCAACACAACTATGCATTGATAACCCAGAGTTGTCCATTTTTACCTCCGCCAAGGCAAGGAGGTTATATTTTTGCCGGCGTTTATGTGTCTGTCTGTTTGTTTGTCTGTGTGTTCAAGATAACTCAAAAAGTTATGGATGGATTTTGATGAAATTTTCAAGAGTTGTCAGAAATGTGAAAAGGAAGAACTGATTTCAATTTGGGTGTGATCTGGAAGAAATCCTGGATTCTGGATCACTTTCAAATTTTCGATAAGTGTTGAGCTTGGCGGAGGTCTGCGCTCTCCGAGTGCTTTTCTAGTTTACAATCTGTATTGGCCCGAATATAGGACGACTCTGATTATAAGATGACCCCTATTTTTAAATATAATTTTGGGAAAAGCACTGTTGCCTCGTAGCAAAAAGGTTCCTGGGTCGAACCTTGGCAGGGGCCTTTCTGTGTGGAGTTTGCATGTTCTCCCCATGCTTGCTATCCTGTATTGTTAAAATATGTTAATGATTTCATCTTTTTTAAGGAAATATGGTACCATACTTAAGATAAGGTACGTGCCAGGTTTTCATGTTATTTAAGAACTATTTAATTAAATAAATAAATAAAGTATTCTCTTAAAAGCTGAGACTATGACTCAATAAATAAGCAACAACCATGTAGTTCAATAACTGCATTAATGATGTTAATAAATGCTTGACCATCAAAGTCGAGTTATATTCAATTTCAAGAAAAATATTAACAATACAGTCGGTTAAAAAAACAAAATTCTGACTGCAACAAAACTTTTTAGCCCCTTTGTTCAGCGCTGTCACGTAGTTCCTTCATTTTACATCGGATCCTGCTCGCATGTGTTCACTGTAATGCTCCGTGCTTACTAGTTACGTAGGTGTCGTCTCCATCTAGTGGCGCAGATGCGTAATTACAATAGAAAAGTCTGGACCTCGATTACAAAACGACCCCGATTTTTGAGAATATGATTTCTAGAATAAAATATCGTCCTATATCCAGGGCAATACGGTATTATTTGATTATACCACTCTAGACAAGCTAAATAGCTTGTAAACAAAGGGGCTAGAAGTAACTTGTCTGCGACTGCTAGCGTTACTTTCTTTTTCTATGTTTGCATGCTTTTTAACGACCAACAATGCACTGACCATTAAGCTCAAATGTGTTGTACACTCTGTAGGTGGGTCGGCCCAAGGTTGTGGAGCTTTCACACGTCAAATGAACCACACCAGAGTTTGCTGATAGCAATACCAAGACCACCTTTTCAGAGCGGTCTAAGTACAGCCATCTTGGTGTGCACCAGAGTGTGGTTCGTTCTGTTCACACTGACCAAGTGAGCTGCACTCATGACAGAAGCTCCTTTGGGCTGACAAAAAAGTGCCAGAGTGAAAATGAGGTTGGCAAAAAAAAATGGAACTATTACATTAGTCCTGCCGAAACGTTAGTTTTAAACTGCATGTAAGCTTTGTAGTCCGACTGAAATCAAACTGGACTAAACTTCTCATAGTCTGACTAGTTCACACAGATAATGCAGCTGAAGTCAAATTCAAATTCAAATATACTTTATTGATCCCCCAAGGGGGAAATTCAAGTTTTTTTTCACAACACAAGCTCATCCCTGCTTGTAAATGCTGAACAGGACTTGAAATGCTCTGCTTGCTCTGTGGACACTGCACTGTTCCCACTCCAGGATTTGATCCGGAAGTGCAGGAAAAAGCTGAGGTAAAGTGATACAGATAAGAAAATTCAAACAAGGGCAGATATAGGAAATGTAAGGAGCTGCAAGTCTCTCCAAGTCACCATTTACCTTTTTTTTCTAATTTGCTGCCACCAGCTGAGTGTGACATACTTTGGTCTGTAAATTGATACCCTTTACGTACATATTTACTGGGACAAAGAAAGGGGTCAATTTCAATGGCCTCGTTGAACTTTAGCTGTAACTCAACTACTACTGTGCATGTAAACATACTGATTCTCACAAGACTACACCACACAAACGTTACAACATTTATCCATATTCCTGTGTATTTGTGCATGCATGGTTCTTTATATTCAACCTGGCTTTGCCAAGACTTAGATTTTCTTTGACAGTGCATGTCAGTCACCTGATTTTAGGAGTGTCTGTCAGTCATCTCCTTTCTTGAAATCAAAAGACAACACAGCCATCAGGCAGCTTTTAAAATGTCTTCTCTTATCTGCCACTTCAGATGTGAAACGCTAACCGGACACAACCAGTCAACAGCACTGTTTGGTGCTTATGCCTCTTGCTCGGCCCTAATTGCCAGTTAAACCCTCAAATATGCCCAACACTTCTCAGTTCTGACAAATCCCCACCCCCCACTTAGCAATCCCCACTCCATACTCAAGATGGGTATTTACATGCCCCACACCGTGGAGAGCAAACAAGCTCATTTAAAAGTTCACATGCTAATGTGTGACATTTAATCCAAACTTTACACGGGGAAAAGGACACGCTACAATAGATTTTGATTCTTTTCTTGTCTGTGAATCTCATCATCTTTTGACTTCCATATTTATGAGTTGAAAAGGCGGGACACCTTGGAGGAGAGTGAGACAAGGGAACAGGGAGTTTACTGTTTGAAAACTGAGCGAGCTTGTGATATGCACCTCAGAAACCTCTGTTCTTTGTTAACACTGCTTATATGCACAATTCATTGATTGTTTTTAGTAGTTTAAGCCTCGCTGCAGAAAGACAATAAATATTTCTGAAGTAGCGTTCTTGTTGTGTATGTGATGTTTATTAAATACAGCATTTTTCATCTATTATTAACTTTACATGACAGCAGACTTAGTTCGCTGGCTACCACTCGGCTGCCCTGGGTGACACGACAGCTGCCTCCAATATCAGCTGTAGCTAATTAACACAGTTATTTCCATCAGTTTGCCAAATCACAAAATGAAACACTGAGCAGTTGTTTGATATATGAACTCTGAAAGACAGTGTCTGTCCCCTCAGCCAAAGACAATTTTTGTGGAGATACACCACTCTGTATTGTTTTGCAGTTTCAAAACTGTGGAAAGAACGCAGAGTGGAAAACCCAAAAAGCCTGCCAAAGGGGATGTGGTTGGGAGGGGCTGCTGCGTCTGCATGTGAGCGTGTGTGCTAAATTTCTGCTTGAATGACACACAACTTTGTGTACATCTTATTCCCATTCCCACCCTATTATCTTATTCCCATGAAGATTTTTTTTTTCCAGGCAAAGATTATTTTTGTAAACACTGTGTTGTTTTGGTTTTTCAGATCTTAAACCCTTAGGTGTAATGTATGTGTGTGGACATGAATGTAAAGGGGTCAGATCTGAAAGTAAGCAAAATATTGATGTTCTTGAATTTAATGTCATTTTTTCTACTTATATGAACCGATATACAGAATGAGTTTTAGTCATGATGAGCATTTAAGGTTTAGAAAAGAGTGTACTCTCTGACCAAGTGTAGAATAATAGCAAAAAAAAATAATAATAATAACATAAACAAAACTACATCAATGCAAAATATTGCCTTGGAGACATCTGCTGTGACAGGCGCTAATTTAGAAAGTGTCCATATGTCTATCTGTCGGTAAACATTTTATAGACAAAATACGTTAAGAAACCTCACAAGAGTGCAATTATGATCAAAACCAAAGGAGCCTTTGAAGGTGGGAGCAGTCCAACTAAAGAGTGTTGAATGATGTGACTTTTTTTCTGTGTATTTGTAATGACGTGTGGTTATAGCACAATTGCTTATCCAGCAAGTAGGTTCAATTAAGGGTTTAATGTGTCTACTGAAAAAAATCAGTTAAAGATGAAAGGATGCATTTCTGAAACTGTATCTGCTGCATAAACAAAATGTAATAGCACTAATGTTTTCACCTTTAAAGTCTGCTGTCTGTGCATGTCATCATGACATACTATAGTCTTTGGACGCACCTGTTGTGGTGTAAACTACCAGGAAGTTAGTTGTGGAGAATGAAAGCCAACTTTAAAACGACTGGAGTTAAAGAACATAATGGTGTCACAGCTGGAGTGATGTCACCACAAAGTGATGTCCAGAAGTGAGCACTGAGGAAAGAGGTTTCTGATGTTCAAAAAATGCAATTCTTTTAGCCCCAATTTTCACTTCTCTCTCTTCCTGTCTGTCTCTCTCTCTCTCTCACACACACACACACACATATATACACACCACAGATCGAGCAGGACAGGCCAGGGATGAACACACCCCATCTGATCTGTGGCCCGTTCATTCATTAGACCCATGCTCACCCCTATTGATTTCAGCTTAAGTAATGAGAAAGCTTATCCAAAAATCTTTAGCATTTGGGCTCCAACTTAAGGGAATCGATGGGGCCATTTCCCATTTTGAACAGCACATACGCAGGGGTTTTATGTATGGTGAACGGGACAAATCTAGATGCTGATAAATCAATAGGCTTTTTTGTCGATAGATGGGCACGCTTGCGCACACATGCATGCATACATGAACACACTTAGCTGATAAATTGTATTTTTGAGGCAATTAAAGTGAGCTGTAAACATATGAAGGCCAATCAATTGGTCAGTGAGGTCTATTATCAAGGCTTAACACTGATTTAGAGGGGGCTTTATGTGAGGCAGAGTCACTTATGCAGATCAGCAGAAGCTAGAGACCCACACAGATAACTGCTGCACTGTGCTCACACAAGATAAAATATTGTACTCGCCACCACGACACACCCAAAAACTGCTGTACTACAGAGAATAAGCAGTAGACATTCTGTCACTGTTGTCACTAGAGTAACAAGCAAACAACATTTTTCATGTACGTGACCTCAATGACTTTTTATTAATATACAAAACAAACCAGACTGTCAATCTTGGCTCTAATATTTCATTTAATTTAGACATGGGTGCTGCTGAAAAGTTATTTGCAAAAAAAACTGCAGTTTGCATCAAGGTGAAGTAAAGTAAGTGGATGCAAGATGCTATGTAGCTATGTAGCTTGTAGCTTAAGTTGTATAGTAGGCGGGCATTAATAAGCTTTGCTTCTGCCTGAGCCTTTTTCAGTCAAATTGTAATTTTTTTTTTGTCTCTTCCTTGTTTGCCTTGAAAGGTTGACTGAAATAAACTTAAACTAACTAACTAACTAACTATGTGCTGGACAATTTTATTACAGAGTAAAAATAACTTCTGATGAATTAAATGAATATTTTAGTAATAGCTTCCATTTTGCTAAAGGTGAGATATTAGTATTAGAAAGCTAGACTAGTGGCAATGTCTCCCTGAAGGAACTGGCTTGCGTTCAGAGCCTACAATTATCCTTTCCGCTTTGATGCACTCTGTCTCCATCCCTTTGTCCACAGACAAACAGGCACAAGTCTGTCCCCTTGATTTCATATAAACATAGTTTTTTTTGGTTGTTGTTTTGTTTTTGTTTTTTTGTTTTTTTTTTCATATTCAAAAACAAAACAGCACCTTCTCTGGTTTCATTTGTATAACATGTCTTGTTCTTCCGACCCTTTTCAGTCGAGTAGATCAGGTGCATGCGCATGTGTTTTGCTGAGGCATGACATTTCAATTGTGCATCCAGCCAAATTGGGAGAGAGGTAGCGAGGAAGGTTGGGAGTGATGAGGGTGTGGGGCTGTACTGAGGGTTTTAGACCTATTGTTACCATGGTGAATGGTCTTTATTAAAACCACCAAGGTCAGAACTGCTGACCTTGGGGACTTCTGATTAGAAAACTGTAGATAACCATAAGTATTTATTCTTTTCTTTCTTTGGTCCTCTTATTTTTTTTTCTTTTGATATATCTTTCTACATTATGTTTTCACCTTTCTTGGTCTTCCTTTACTCTGTTTATCTGTTTATCATTGTGTTTTCTTGCCCTATATATATATATCAACATGTCTCTCATTTAGACCTTCTTTCTTCCTTTCATATTTAAGATTGACTAAACGCACCATTATAAGACCTGTAGTGTTTCTAAATTTATTATGTATGACCTGTGCTGTCAGAGGGTCTGAACTAAGCCTTCTTTGAGTTATTACAATTCAGCTGGCTAACACACAGCCATTGTGCTAGTGTGGGGTTAGGGGAGATGCTATAATAAAATATTGAGGGCGAGCAAGGCAGCTGCAGATGCTAGCTGTCATGTGTGAGCGAATGAATGTTATGACAAGCATGTTTAAACATTCATGTGGGGAGGATAGTTTAGGAGGGCTTTTCATTAACACCAATATGTCTTCGTCTCCCTGGTGCAGATACTGCTGGTGGAAGCATGGCAACAACAGGGAGGAGAGGAATTAACATCTCAGGAGGAAACTGTCAGACACACAGATCGTGAGAGGTAGAAACACTTAGTCCTGTGCAGGAGCACACACAAGCGTACACATTTTTACACGGGCTAACTAACTCAAACAGACACCAAAACAACTGTCTCTTATTTACTAGGACAACTATGTCAAATTGCAGCAACATGTTCTGAGCTGATCAAACAGCTTACAGCAGGAGTGAGCAACACATTCAAATACGAAAAAACAAGAGTGCAGTGGATTCTCACATTTTTGAATGGAGAATAAGGATGTAAGAGGTTTGAATGTCAAATGCACTCCCCCCCCCCATGCTGTTAGACTGTCAGGAGATTTGACCTGGTAGCAAAAGAAAAAAAATATTTGTGGCTTTCTTGGGAGCAGAGCAATGTCTAATCTGTTTGCATAACCCTAACAGGACTAGATTAAGGGGCACTTACATGTAACCGTCAAGGGCTGAGAATGTGATAAATGGGTTGGCATCACATCCGTTTCTTTTTTTTTTTTATTCATTCACTTCTTGTTAGCATATTTAAAGTGTGCCTGTAGCTTGTGAAGAAAAGAACAAGACAACGGAAACAGAGTAGTGTATGAAAACAGCTCAATATCTCATTCTTTTGTGACTGGACCATGAGCTATATACATAGTAGTTCACTAAAACTACATCCCACAAAGTGGAAAATCAATACCTATGCTAATGATGTCATGAAGTGAAATTAAGGCAAAGGGGGGAGAAAAATGGAGCATCACATATTCTCAACATAAGTGGCTTTGACTTGCAAAATGTGTTTGCATAACATGAGCTATAGCTAATGTCATAAATGGCTTTAAATGCTGCAATGTGCATTAAAAATATGCAAAGTCATCGCTTTTACTTACACCTTGATGCAAACATTTTGAATTAATCTAGTTTTCACTGGTCAAGCAATTCCATTTTGATATTCAAATTTGGCATGTAAGTGTGCCAGTGTGTGCTCTTACAAGACTGATCTAATCAGTCTTAAATCAGTTAATAAGCCAAGGACACAGAGGAGATGACTCAGCTGATGCGAGCATGAGCTAATATTAGCATCTAACCCCCATTCAAAACCTGTGCCGCACAGAGCAGCATCTCAGTTTAGGTCTTCTAACTGCAAATTGCAGGCTTTGCAGTTAAACTTGGACCTGCAGTTAAACACAGCACAGCAAATTAATTAGCACATTAGTGAGCAACAGACATGAATTTATGTTAAAGTTGCATAATGTTGCAGTACTTAATAACTTATGTGTTTTCTAAGAACCCTAGGACTGTCTTTCTAACTGTAAATAAAGGTCATTAGAGCCACAAAATCTAAAAAAAAAAAAAAAAATGCAGTTCAGTTCATATCCTCAGGTAAATACTTTTGAGGCCTCAGTTGTAACTACCAGTATAACACTGTCACATATACAGACCAAACTGGGAGTTCAGATGAGCTCTACTCTTACAACCACAACTCCTGTCAAAATGAAATGCACTGGTGCAGACTCTCAGTTATCCAGGTCACGGCAACTGGACTCTTATTTGATTTTTTTTTTTTTCTTGAACACATTTCACCTGAATTTGTCAATTCAGCCTTCTGGATGGAAGGTAAAACATCTCCAAGAAAAAAAGAAAAAAGTCCACTTACCTTCATTCAAACCTCTGAAAATCAAAGTCAAATCTTAATTACAAACAACATGATCAGCCTACGCACCCACTCATTAAAAACATATGTGAATACAAACAAACAAGTTTCCACACAAAAGCATAAAAAAAAATATTAAAAAGTGACATTTTATTAGGTTTTTTGTTTTTTAATCTAACACACAAAAAACAAAAACAAAAAATGCCTGTTTTTTTTTTTTTTTATATATTTCACTTTTAGACTTGGATCAAAAATACAAAATGAAAAAACGGGCCACAGAACTGAATTTGTTTTATAATCAAGGATTAGACTTTCTGTTGCATTCTGACTTTCTGACTCAACAAAGACAGTCTTGTCTGGGTGTCTCCCTCCCCTTTTCTCCTCACTCATTAGAAGTAAAAGCAGCTGTAGTTTGGTTCAAAGGCAGTCAGTTACACATTGGTCTTTTTTCTTTCTGGTTTCTTCTCATTTTTAATCATTCTCTCCCTCTTTGTCCTTCTCCAAGTCTCTCTCCCTCTCCTCTCTAAACATTGTCTCCTTCACATGGCCCGGATAATGAGTGCTGGAGCTAAACGAGAGGAAACACAGCTCACTATTAGGACTGGAACGCTGACTGAAGGTTTTAAATAAATGGAGAGAACTCGAGGCCAAATTGTATTTTCAAGGACATAAACTAATGGCACAGCAGACATTCTCTGAACAAATACGCACTCTGTTTAAACTACCATAATAGTTGTAAAAATATACGTCCATGTGGATCCAACTGAGAGACAGACTGGCAGAGGGTAAATGAAGCTATCCATACAGCTATACACGCGTGTAAGTGCAAAAACAAACACTGTTTAGATCCATTCACTGCAAGGTATTTCCTCCACCGTGGAAATCCTATTACCCCACATTCAAAGCCAGAACAATAAGTAGATTAAAAATTGTCTATGTCATTGAAAACTAATTAGGTAAACATGTTCTCTTAAGTGTCTCTGATATGCTCTCAGGCATAGAAATCCACACCCCCTTATAAACACAAAGAGGAGACCTCTCTGATGCTCTCTATGGGGTTAATTGGGTTATCTAGACTGATTTGCATAGCTAATTAGGATCCTTGTTAGCGCATAAATGATATTTATTCAATTAGCTCTCTGTGCGTATTATAAGCTGTGCATAGATTTCCGTCACCACTGGCAAAAGTTCAAAATGAAAATGAAGCAAAGCTAAGTAGGTATGAAGTGAGACCTGTGGGTGTTTGTGTATTTAATTCATCATTCATCTATATCCTTCACACACAGCTGCTCACTATCAGGTGCCAGACACCGATCACCAACACACACACATACAGAAGCACACTTGCCAAGCTTGCTATGGTGTAACTCTTAAGCCCCTCATGATGATCATTAGGCTTCTTATTATCATAATTAGCGCTGTTAACCAGATGAGTTCAATGGAGCTACGCTGTGCCACAGCTACGGTTCACACGTCAAGCTGTCACCTCCATTACAGGCTGAAGAGAAGGATACTTGTTCCCATCAGGTAGGTTTTTTAGCACATTTGCATGTTCTCACTGATTGCTGACTGATAAGGAAGCAGCTGGTGTTTCAGTGCTGAACAGGGCAAAATGTGTACAAATGTCTAAAGGGGATGGTTCTTCTGTGAAGCCAAACAACCTGTGAAGTGACACTGCTCTTCAAGATACATCAGTTAACAGAACAATACTGGACTTATTCCACCAAATTATATCCATGTTTGCAAATGCAGATGCTAAATTTTGTTTGTGATGCCTAACATGCATTTAAAGCCGACAGTAAACACAAAAAAGCATATCAACAACACTCCGGCTCACAAGTGAAAACTCACAAACATGCTCCAACGCACCCAAATAACCAGACGGAAAATGAAAGAGAGAGAAAAGGAGAATAAGCGCTACATTTACTGAAATTAAACATTTTCTCATCAGCCTGGAGGGTGCAGCAGGCCCACTAATGTATTATTCATCCCCACTTCACAAAGGAACATTAATCAATTATGAAGATATGAGGATCTTAAAGTATAGAGGAGAGAGGAAAAGCGGCTCGTTCGTATTAATATGCGGCCGCAATCGTGTACTCCCCCACCCCCACCCCACCCCACCCTTGGTCCTCAAATCAATATTTTGCAGATTAATTTGGAGCGGTTGTGGCAAGATGGCAGGATGGAAGGAAGTAGGAGTGTGGGGGTGGAGAAGAGGAGAGTGTCTGAGGTCTGAATTAAGGTGAAGGCTTCTTTTTTTTTTAAGACTGTGTAAGTGTGTATGTGTAGTTTTGTAAATACATTAACTTCATTGCCGGTCTAGGTAAACATTCTAAGTTTGCTCAATTAAGAAACCTTTATCAGATAGAAATGTGACTTAAAGCTGGCACCTTTCAATCCTGTTTGCACAATTTAATTTTTTTTCTCTGTGGTTTGGAGACTGAATGAGTTACAAACAGCAGTGATATACTCACCTCAGGACTGAAAATAGATACCTTCTTCTCTCAGTTTTTGACTGCTTGAGTAAAGGCCTTCTTATCCTTCTCAATTCCCTTCTTTCAATTTTTTCTCCTTTTCTACTCCCCTAACGTCTCAATTCACTACTCTTTCTTCATTTCCTCCTGCCTTCTCCTCTCATCTGCTTCTTTATGTTCATTTCATCTCTTATTTTATGTTACCCCTCGCTTTGCTTTCATTACCGTTTTTCTATGTGATTCCTAATGGAGGCCGTTTGCTCTTAAATTCAAATTTTAAGAGTTTGTGTGAGACGGGAAAACAGCAGACATGTATAGGCGGCCATAGCCTGGAAATCTGTTAAGTAAATGTGGCACCAGTGAATCAATAAGCAATAAATAAACAAAACGTATATTTTCATCAACAATTACAGCTTACTACACTGATGATGTGTCTATTATTCCATCAGATTCACCTAGGAGACACATATTTTAGTAGAGAAATACAAACATCTATGAGGGTACAACATTACACGTGCGTTTGTGTTCTCGACCCCCTGCCTTGTAGTCCGCTTCGCTGCATTTGGCTCAACTGAACCAGACAGAGACCTTTAGGTGGACAAGAGTTTCGCTTCTTTCCCCCGCATCAGGGTCCAGTTGCACATTGACACCTCCCCAAAGGAACCAGACTTTCCGGTCCATTTAAAGCGGACCAAACAGGGCTGAGATGGACTTGCACCCTAAGACAAACTGTGACAATGACCTGGATTGTAAAAAATCTCCTCTTTCTGTCCTATCTCCCTCCTCTTTTCTTCTTTTACCCGGCTGGCCTTCAGCAGGAAGGTCCTACTCAAGTTTTCTTCCTCTTAAAGGGGAGTTTTTTTTCTTGCCACTGTTTGGCTTGAAGGTTTTTCTGCTGCTAGGGACATTTTTTTTATTTCCCATTGTTTCTTTAATAAGAAAATTAATAATATTACTTTAGTTAATAATATTTGCTCGGGGGTCATGTTCTGGGTCTCTGAAAAGAACCTAGAGACAATTTGTATTGTAATAGATGATATACAAATAAAGTTGAATTGAAGTGAACTGAAAAATAAATTCAGTTAGCAATTCAAATGACCTGCTGTCATTATGTGGATGCATCCTTCCTGGTGGTATGCTTATATGAATCATTTTAACTTGGCCTTATACAACCATCTTAAAGGGACAGTACATCCTGTTTCAATTCAGGAAATAATCAAAACTAACCAGGTGTTTATCTGGCATAAAAATAGGTTAAAAAAACAACAACATATTACAGAGTGTCATTGTTTTTGCCAAAATGCGGAATTGATGTTAAACTATTGTAAATACTCCCGATGGTTTGGTCACTTACTGAACCATCTTTAGTGACAATTTCTCAAAATAATCCCTTTCTGTAAGACATTATCATCATGTCATTGTAATGAAATTTTGCCTGGCTCTTCTTTTAAAAAGGGATACTTCAGTTTATGAAGGTTTGCAGGCATTAATTTATACACAGCAAACTGCACCTCAATCAGACTGAATCTCAGCAACTACAACACCTTGATTTTTTTTTTTTTTCCAGGTGTCCTCTTGTAGATTTTCTACTGTTCTTGGGATCATTGTCGTATTGACGGACCAAATTTGATCCAGTCCCAGCTGTCAGGACCGATAACTTCAATTGTGCCCAGGTCCTTTTGCTGTCAAACAAGTACAACATGTCCACCACCATACTTGAGAGCTGGTTGAGATGTTTGTGCTCCTGTCTTTGTTCCTGTCTTTTGGTTTTAGCCAAATTTGGAACTGTTCATTATGATAAAACATCTCTAATTTGATCTTGTTGGTCCACAGGACATTGTCCCAAAAGTGCCATTTTTTGGTGATATTGGTTTTTCAAATCCCAACTATCCTTTATGTCCTTTGAAGATAAAGGACTTTCTGCTGGCAACCGTGAAAAACAAACAATGCTTATGCAGTCTTTTTTTTTTGAGTAATGCTTTGACAGTTAATACTTAACACGATTACTGAGACCTCTTGTGTCTGAAATTAATATCTTGCATTTTGTGCAGTGTCTGTTGACAGCATGACCTTCTGTTGAACTGGCTTGGATATCCAATGGAAGATCAGTCTTCAGTGTTTTCCATTTCTAAATAATAACAGTGTGTTTTCACTGTAGAGTGATGCACTCTAAGCCGTTTGGAAATGGCATCATATTGCTTCCCAGATTAATGGGCAGCAAAAACTGCTTCTGTAAAGATCACTGCTGATGTCTGTCTTCCCTGGCATTGTGTTAACAAGTATATACGAGTATAAATACTTGTACAAAGACGGAATACCAGCCTCTGGTGGGTAGTTGAAGTCAAATATTTATCTCCAGACCAGCAAACTGGCCAAAACCTTCTGCTTTTCTAGAGGTCTTCACATCAGCCACTGATGATCAATGAATTAAGTGCATTTGGCCCTGGTTGTGACTTGCAGTCAATTCCAACGGAAGCAGGAAGTGTCAAGAGTGAACTTAGTATTTTTTTTTACACAATGCTTAAAAATGTTTGGATTAATATTTATTAAATAAACTATATAGTTTGATTTGACATGTCTTTACATGATTTTAGGAGCTGGTTAGGATCAGCTATTTCACTCTGATTTGATACATTAAACTTAACCGTGAAAGAGGATGTAGCTATATGGAAACAAAGAGGTGTTTTTTACATAGTTATGTATCAGTGTCGAGAAAGCAGATGATTTCATGAAGACAGTTTCTTTATGAAATCAATTGGTCTTAATCCTTACAAAGAGTACATTGTGGAGCTGAAATGACATATACTGTATATCTCTCGTAAAAAGGGATCTGAGTATATATATATATACATTAGGGCTGGGCAAGTTAACGCGTTATTATCGCATTAATTTATTAACGCCGACATTTATTTCATCGCGCGTTAACGCATGTTGCTCACATGCTTTTGCTTTGAAAAGTCTGTTACTGGCTGCTGTGGAACCGGAAGACAATTGGCAGGTTAACAGGAGGAAAAGCTAAAACAGACATGGAGAACGGTAAAAATCCGTGAACTTTACAGTTCGGGTTTTCTTTAGACAATTCTGTCTAAAGAAAATTCTGGATTGCAACAAAACTTTCGCATCATTCCTCCATGTTACATCAGATCTGCTCCATGTGTTCACTGTCCTGCTGTTCTCTAGCTGGTTACTGCAGTGCAGCTCCATCTAGTGGCATAGATGTGTAATGACAACAGAAAGTCTAGTCCTCGATTATAAAACAAATTCAGTTCTGTGGCCCGTTTTTTCATTTTGTATTTTTGATCCAAGTCTAAAAGTGAAATATAAAAAAAGAAAACAGGCATTTTTTTGTAGTTTTTTTTGTGTTAGATTAAAAAACAAAAAACCTAATAAAATGTCACTTTTTAATTTTTTTTTTTAATTTTTGATTGACAATTGAAAATGGAAAGAATGAACGATACACGGATTGGTAAAGTTACTGAACTTTAACATGGACATTTTCATTTTAAATTCTCCCAGACGGAGGATTCAACAGAAACAAGGTTATTTGTAACTACTACCAAGTTGAACTCCCCGTTAAAAGTTTCTGCTGTTCCCTCAGAAATGACCTGTTTTAATGTTCTGATTGTGCTGAGCCACAATCATTTTGTTGGATTTTGTTTGTAGACTTTTTTTTTTTTTTTTATAATTACAGGGTGACATTAATACCCTGGCAGTGGCAAAAAGCTTTATTTTATTTTACATTGTTTAAGATGAGATTGATATTAAAAATGTGTTACTGACAAGTGCTGATGTTAAAAGTGTTTGAACAACAAATGATATGATACTTTAGTTCATATGGCAGCAGAACATTTAAATAAAAGTGCATTTTACACTACTTTTGAATTCATTATTTGATTTTGTGTATACAATGCGATTAATCGTGATTAATCAGGGAAATAATGCGATTGATCGCGATTAAAATTTTTAATCGTTGCCCAGCCCTAAATATATATATATATATGACATGCATTGCAGATCTACCAGCTAAACTGAAACATAAGTAGGATGTTTAAAAAAGAACATACACATTGGTTGGAAAATAAGAAAACACGTGCTTCTTACTTTAACTGTTGCTCTAAAACTGTAATCACACAAACCACTTATTAGCTGCAGCGCAAATGAGTCAACTTACAGACAACTTAAACAAACCAGCAACACACACATAAACAACTAACAAGCTGGGGTTTACCACAAGCACAAATGTATGTGTGTGTTTATTTCTGCAAGCCTGTGAATGAGTTTGTGTGTGTTTTAACCATAAGCCACAGAAGACAGTAAAACAGCAGTGGGTATAATTTAGTGACACCCAGTAAGGAGGTGTGGGAAGGCCGTAAAAAATCTCCCTTTTAATCCCAGCTGGCGATGCCATGTTTGTTACCCAGGGCTATGAGATATGCTGGTAATTCATCACACACACCACGGCTTCCTGTTAAACCTGGCTGCAAATGGAGCGCTTGAAGCACAGCTGCCAAACCAATATCGTAAAAAAGACTTTGCCACTTCTCAGGCAGCCTTCTAAACAAGGAGCTTACGGCAAAAAAAATAAATAAAAATCTCCTTAACTAGTCATTTATTAGTGTGGTCAGTCTTAGAGCAGTGGTGAAAATTTCTTTCAAACGGATTTAAAAATATCTGTGTTTTTTTCATTCTATTTTAGGAATTACATCACTGCACATTTAACTAATCTTCACAAAATACTGACATAAAGGAGGGACAAATACATTCAAACAGATAAACAACTGTATTCAATTAAAATATGGAAACAGAGGGAAGACTTTTACAACCAAAACATATTTCATCCAATATGCAGACATTTGAACCGAAAGTTTGAGGCTGCGTTGGACCTGATGATTACACTTCTGTGCTGTAAATTTTCCCTGAGCTCCCCATCCAGATCAGAAATAAGCATGTCATTAGTTTGCAACTGGATATTTTTTCTTTCTTTTGAATCAGACATTATCTGGACTGAAGAATCAGTGTTTTAAAGGAAAGACTGAATTAAGAAGAGGGAGGGAAAAACAATCTTCAGCCCAGACATAGACATATATGCACCGTCTGTGGTGATGTCTGAGAGTGCTGTAATGTACAGCTATACTTTAATTATATATGTTTATTGAATATATAACATGGCATTTACAGAGATGAAGCCTAACCATCACATAATTTGAATGTAGTAGGTGCTTCTCAAAAATTATGTGAAAAATAAATCTTAAGAAAGAATAAAGCAGTGGGTTTCATTGTTTTCAGTCTATACAGAAATATAATATACACGTCAAACCCAGAAGGAACCTTGAAATTTAAGCAAAAATACTGAACTGATCCAATTGATGTTTTTGAACTGAAAGGACAAAAGTTTTAAATGAGCAACATGTGAGTGTAGTATTATGTGTAAAATTATTCTAAATCAGCAACTACAGACTGAGCCTGGTGAAATGAGTGCTGGGGCAACAGCAGCTACATGAGATATGTGTCTGTCTGTGAGTATTTGTGTGAGTCTGTGTGTTTCCCAGCGGTGAAAATATGCGAGCTCTGCCCAGACACCTTTCTGAGTCACTCGTGACAGCTGTCACACAGCCAAGATGGGAACAGACAGGAAAAAAAAACAGATCTTAGGATAGTGTGTGGTTCTTTTCACAAATACACACACACATGCAGCATTATATTTACCAGCCTCATGAGATGAACTATTCTGATGAAACCGCGCAGATTAAAAATGTTAAACTCACATTTGATCAAGCGTCTCTACATTTTCACACCAAGCAGAGAAGGAATGGCAGGATTTTAGAAAAGTGACATGTGAGCGGATAGAGAGCACTGAGAGTTAAATCTTTCACTCCAGGGAAAAAGAAAAAAAAAGAAAACTTTTCAAGCAAACAGAGTAAAAGCCACAGATGATAGTGTAAAAAACTGACTTTAGATCATAGTCTGTTTCTGTATCTGTAAGAGAACAGGAAACTGGGTGCACTGCTCTACTAATATTCCTCTTGATGGTTTTTATTCAATTTAACTACAGCGCTGCTACTGAGTATTATCACTGTGCTGAGCACAAAGGTACCAAAAATGTGTGCA
The DNA here is from genome assembly GCA_018398805.1 of Hirundichthys speculiger. Taxonomy (NCBI): domain Eukaryota; kingdom Metazoa; phylum Chordata; class Actinopteri; order Beloniformes; family Exocoetidae; genus Hirundichthys; species Hirundichthys speculiger. The sequence goes on along the minus strand of JAGFBZ010002532.1, from coordinate 828,991 downwards.
ATCACAAAGATTCAGTCCTAAAAATAAGATGTAATGTGATTTTTTTAATTTTTGTTTTAGGAAAAATTGTAGACCAGAAGCTTCATCTAAATGTTCTCCATTTCAAAACTTATTTTCTTGTCAGTTTGGCACAAATGCATAATCTTGAATTTAGGAGGCAAATGGCCTTAAATTGGAAGAAGCTGAAAATCGAAAAGTGTTTTTGAATGAACAGCATCTGCAGCCGCTTTCATCCCCATTTTCACCTCCAAAGTAGAGCGGTGGGCTTAAAGCTGTGTGTGTTTCTGTGTAGGGGGGTCCGTCCATGAGAATATTGTTGATGCATTTTAGGTACAACAAAAAATACTGAGGTGCAGGTGCAGATTGTAGCACCCACTCCAAGTTAATACGTAGTCAAACAATATAACCAAAAAATAAATAATTGCATTAGTTACTGGAAAAAATGCGCCTTTTTCTGTATCATTGTGAAAGGGAAGAACGGGCAATTTCATTTCAAATAACTGAAACTTCTAAGTAAAGGTAAATATAAAAACATCCAGGAGATTTTGGTCTGTCATCTGTCAAAATGCTAATTTATTCACGCTTCATTTGGATGTGTGTCTGCATGTGTGTACATTATTGTAGTTCATGATTATGCATGTAGTAAATTAGTTTATAGAACTCGCAATATTGTTATATGCAATAATGAGTTGCCCAAAATAAATGACACAATGTCAAACCAACAGATGAACAAAGGCCTGCCATCCAGCGCCATAAGTGTTGTTATGATTACTGTGTGGACAGAGAGAGCGGAGTAAGTAAATTTGACTGAGGACTGCGAGCGTGTGTGTGTGTGTGTGTGTGTGTGTGTGTGTGTGTGTGTGTGTCACTGTGAGCTTATGTGATATTAAAGCAGGCTCTCGATTTCTCAAGCTGTCACTCAGGCCTATTAAGCAAGGCTAACAAAATTAGTCATGAATATGCAGTAATAACATGCAAATTGCCACCACTTCCCCCCACCCCATGTGCATGTGGGTGTGTGTGAGCGTGTATATGTGTTTGCCCTCAGGGCTATAGACATCGGCTCTGTACACTCAATTCTTTCTACATCATTACAGCAACAAGGTATAATTCATAAGACTGATATAAGCATGCATGTTCGCCCACATCCAGGCCAAACGTCCCCCCCGCCCCCCCCCCCCCCCCACATCACATGACAAGGCTGATTTTCAGGAGACTAATATTAAGAAGTAGGTTCTGGGGCTCCCTATCTGCATACTGGTGCGTGTAAAGACACCAACATGTAGATCGTCTGTTGCCTCCGTGTCCCCAGGGTGATGTTTGACACAGCCTGGGTGCTGCCACAGCAATTAACCTCCCTGTTAATGAGAGGAGTTCTGTCAAGCAGCCAGATGGCACTGGCTGGCACGGCGCCATGCTCACACATGTACGCACATATGCCCACAGATGCACACTCTCGCACAATGACATGCAGAGATATTTATTGACACAACCACGCCTGCCCCCGCTCTACATCTAACTGTTGCTGCTTGTCTAACACAATTCCTTCATCACTCTTCTCCAACATTGTCTCCTCTTCATCATCACCCCCCCCCCCCACCCCCCACCCCACCCCCCCCCCCCCCCCCCCCCCCCCCCCCCCCCCCCAACTCCATATCTGGCAGCTGCGTATCCATGTCGCAGCACTGCAGATGTCACAACTCACCAGCTGGGGGAACAGCAGGGGAGGAAAGAAGAGGAGGAATTTCTTACATCCATGTATTTGACAAAGAGTCAAGTGGCTGGATGAAGATTTAGAGATTCAGATGACTGACTAATCCACTTAGTCAGGAGATTAGTTTTGTAGAGATTTGGTACTTTTTCAGATATGTTTGGCATAATTTCTATGGTTAGTTTTATCATTCTGAATTTGGTATTATAAGATATCTATATTAATGAGAGCAAGTGAAGGCTTAAATATCTGTGATATAGGGCATATGCTTTGCTTTATGTGTGTGCGTTTTGTTTTTTTTTTTGTTTTTTATTGAGTGTGGCTGTTCGCTGGGGCACAGTCCACTGTGTGTGCCTGTCTCCATGTTCATATAGCAGCCCACCAGGCCCGTGTATTGATCATGTAGGTTGGCCAGATAGAAGAGGAGACTGACCTGGGAAAGTCAATATGGCGAAAAAGAGACATATCCTCTTCCTGTCCTGAGAGAAAAGTGGGAGAGAGAGAGGTGAGGAGAGAGAGAGAGAGAGACTGTGTGGAGATATAGAGACAGAGGAGGTAGTAATGTGAATCTACAGTTCTACTGTCAGTGCAAAGGAGAAAGGGGAGTCCAGAGAGTGTCAGAAAAAGAACTGGACAACAAAAAACAAGCAAAACCACAAGAAAAATAATAAAATAACAACACTGAATCCCTTGCACCCGAACTGTCTGATCATTTCTGTTAAAAGAGAGAAGTTTTGGGTTTGAATAAGAACAGTTACACTAAGGGATACTGCCTGTGTGTGAAACAAGTTAAGTTCCTACCTTTCCCATATGACAATCAGGATATTCTGTCAAAGCTTCTGGTTTTTGTTTCTTTTTTACAATCTAACTTCGAGCATTTGACTACTTTTGGCAAAGGAAAATAGCACTCAAGTTAACTCAAGTGTAAAAAAAAAAAAACTGCAGGAGATTATACTCAGGGTAAATAATTAAAAAAATGGGGAAGATGGAAAATAAAAAAAAGTGACACTCACTCATACATCAATACATCGATAGATCAACGTGTGTGTGTCTGTGTGTTCTGTATGCCATTTCACCAGAAATATATAAATAAATTTGTGGATAAACAAAAAAGAATAGAAAAAAGAGGAAATAGAAAAGTAGATAAAAGACTTAGGTTTCACCACACATGCATGCACACACACACGCACAAGCACGCACGCACGGATACCTGGCTGAGTGATGCTACCCTAGAGGGTGGATTCAATCTGATGTGTTTAATGTTGACGCTGGTGGCAAGAAACACACACACTAACCTGCTGTTTAAACCTGCCTGTCATTTCAGTTCATGAGACATGATTTATTCATTTTATTTATTTCATTTTTATTATTATCATTATATCAGCAGCCACTTAAAACGCTCAAGGTGTGATGCAAATCCCCACATCTCTGACAGCAGTGCACTGACAGAGGATCCAACACACCCGTTAGTGGCTTTTAAACAAATGGTAAAAAAAAAAAAAAAAAAGCCCAAAAACCCTGTACAGCCACAAACTCAACCGTGCCACATTGTGTAGGAGCACTTATTCCTGCTTGGCTGGCTGCATTAATTGGCTGCACTGCAGGCTGTCAAACTGACTGTAACTTCTGACCATATTTGGATGTGGTTTTGGTTTCAAATGACAGCTTCTAGGAAACACCAACTGACTGCAATAATACCCTCATGTATGAAATTAAGTGATTTAACTGACACCAAAAAATACAATATCAGCTTCAAGGATTAAGTATTGAGTTTTCAGCTCCAGACATAAATGGAAACTTATTGTAAAGAAATTGTTTTGAAAGGCACGATGGTTGCATTACATAGTTATATGTCATGATTTTAATTGCAGGATAGTTTTCATGAAAAAAAAATTGAAAAAAAAAGGGTAATTCAATCCCTTTTTTTTAAAATTAAATCTCCCCCACCTCTGGTCTGTCCAAGTGTCAAACCAACAATGGAAAAAATCAGGAAGTAGGTATGTATGTTTGAGCAGGAAGGAAATACAACTTTCATTAGTTTTCTTGTAAAACCTAAAATAAAAATCTGACTTTCCAGAAAGGTTTATATATAAAAAACAGAACAAGTCTTTAGGGGCCTTGGAGTACTACATGGTGGGAAATATCAAACAGGGATTTGCATATTGCCATGGGGACAGTGGTGTTGCAACCATTCCCCAAAGATCTCAACCTCCCTCAGGATAGACAGAGCCCCTGAGGCCAACTATGTTACCTTCCTCTGTTAGGGAGTAGTGGTGCATATCTGCATGTGTGGTTGATTCGTGAAGTTTTTTTTTTTTTTTTCCAGGTCAAGTGTGTACCTTTCCTAAGAACAAATTGGCAGGGATGGTGAGTAATTTATGATAATAAGAAATCAACCACACTGGCTGTCTGGATGTACGCACCAGTGTGGGATATGAAGCACAGGGTTCAGTGAACTCATTCAGAAACGTTTTCAGATCAATCTCAGATGCCTATCACAAAAAAAAAAACGATATCCATATTATTGAGTCACACTGACATTTAAAACAACAAGTATTACTTTGTTCCTTTAATTGTGTAGCATCTTTATAACTGTATGGAATAGATAACAGAGATTCTTTCCTGCATGATCAACATTACATAACATTACCTTTAACGAAATGTCTTTCTAAACTTACTGTGACACATCCAAATAAAGTTCCATTTTATCTCTTTACACGAGTTTAACTTGTCTTTATTATCTATTATCTGACATGGTTCAATTAAATGAAATAGTTTTGTAAAGGGCTGGTTTTCTCAGGTGCTGTAAACTGTGATTATATTTGACAGCTCCCAGGAGTAAAAGTGTGAAAAATGTCACCCCTGACTAATTACTAAGAATTAGCATCTTGTTCACACAGCAACATGATGTTATTAATACTAGAGAAGAAGTGAATACATGGATGTGCAAAATATACCTATTGTATATAAATACACAATATGAGGCAAATAATACATAAATCAATGTATGTATGTTGTTAAGAATTAAAATGTTTAAAAACTAACAATATCAAAGAAAAAAATAATCAGAGGTAAAATTACTGACATTATTCCACTAATATGCAGTTTATATGCTCTGCTCGTTATATATGATAGAGCTGCATTGTCGATATTTACTTGCTCTGAAAGAAGGGTAATAAGCAAGACAGATATTGCATATTAAAGAATATGAAAACAGTAAAGAAAGACCACGTAAAGCACACACGCTCTCTTCATCTCAAAAACCCTTGGCATTATCCTGTCTGGCTGTCTTTGCATGTTTCTTTATTTGACTGAACGTTCTTGAGGGAGACTGAAATAGAGGTGTCGACACAGTTATCATGAGGTCAATTCAAATTGTAAAAAGGAACATAAGGAAAAAATTCAAATGAGCAAACCTCAGAAGATGAATCAAAAAAGAATGTTTAAAAAAAAATAAAAGCGGCAAAGAGGGAAAGAGAGCAGGTTTGACAGAGAAGGAGAAACAGCAGCGCTGCTGAAATTTTAGTCAATCTATAGCTGTGGTGACAGGGGTCACTCTTAGAAAAGGAAATCAATGGTGACAGCAGTGACTCACAGGTCAACAAAGCTCTGCGTGTGAGTATGTGTGTGTCTGAATGAGCTTTGAGTAAGAGCTTTTGTGTGTTTCAATTATGCATCTGCTTAGTGTGTGTATTTATGAAAAACGGCTATTTGTATGTATGTAGGACATGAAGCAGTAGCAAACGCATACCCACATCAACACACAAAAACATCTAAAGAAGAGATGGTGCACGTGTAGGGCTGAGATTTACTCCACGCAGTGCAATATAATATTGTTGTGCACCTGACTGAACACAAATTTCAAATAAGTAAAAGAAAAAATAGACACCTTACAACCCTTTACAACACGACACCTTACAATCTGCTCCTGGATGCTTAATATTTATTCATGATAACAGAGAGATGCTACTCATAAAATAGGACAAATTTACTTATTTGGTATCATTAGATTACAAACAAATGATGTGAAGTGATAAACAATGTGTGAGCTGTGTGGCCTCTAATGCTCTGGTTCTCGAGCTGCTTCCATTCTTTTCGCTCTTAAGAAAGAAACTAATTCCATATTGGTCAAAAAGGGATGTCAATGTCAGTCTGGTCACTAAGCCATTTACATTAAGATACAACATTTTCTCTTCCTTCATAAAACATTCATATTCAATGCACCTGCAATGTGACAATGAGAGGTCCTAGCAATTGTGGAGGTCAGTGGCTAATATAGGTGGGCTGTGTGTTTGGGAGTGTGGCTGTGGCTGTGTGCGTGTCTGTGTATGCATGCCTTATATACCCTTGGGTTAGCAGGAGTTACGACCTGCTTACATTATTAAGGTGAGTAGTAGTCTGTGTTATGTATGCCTAAAAAGCCAGTCAATTCATTACAGATGCAATCCCCTAAGTACATGAATAAGCACATGGCTTTCTCCCTTTCTCTGCCTCCCTGAACAGTAAAGGAGACAAAATATTGGTGTGATGCAGAAAGCTTTAGATAAATCAGAAACAGGAACAAATTAATAATAAGGAATAAAACAACATTAGCTGATTAAGTATGTATAGTAGAGTGGCGGCTGTAATTTACAGGCAGCAAAGCTGGGTGTCTGGAATAATGTCTCATTACAGATCACAGTATGTGTTGTGTGTTGTTTGTGTGTGTGTGTGTGTGTGTGTATGTCCATCCCATTAGTAATCAGTCACTGGTGGTCTCAGCTTTATGAAAAGGCCTGCAATCTATGATAATGAGGCCTGTGAAGGTTAGGACTACGGTAAATGCATATGTTAGTGGGTGTGGTAACATATGTGTGTGAGTGTGCACATGCATGTGTTTTATGTGGATTTACACAATACTATTTGTGTGGAGAAATAATATTAAAAATTGGGTTAATCATTCTGTTCTAGTGCACTTTTGTCAAATTCAGCTGTCAGTTCTTTACATCAGCTGTTAAAAAAAAAAAATCCTATTTCTACAAATTCCTGGCCTGGTTCTGTTAATGTGACAAACACAAAGTGGGTCAAGACAATTCACAGAACTGTTTCAGTGAACCAGCAATGAAGACACTTGTCCAAGAGCATAAACAAATACTAAATGCGCAGGACAGCCCTAGGGATCCCTAAACATTTTTCACATTTTTGATGAGGATGAAGTCAGAATATTTTTAAAAAAGAGCCCCGTCAAACCCTCTTTTTTTTTCTTTTAACCTGGCTGGTTTTTGTGTGCAGACACCCAGGTTTGTTTCATCAGTATTAAAGACAGTGGCAACTGCTCTTCTCTTTACCATCGTTCAATCCCGATCTTGACCTTATTTTGTAATCTGTTAAAATGTATCCAAATCATAGATTTTCAACACACACACACAACATCCCATATACCCTGAACCTGGACAATGTGACTAATTACTATTGTGTGCAATATACATATACATATTCATTGACATGTGCAATAACTTGTCTCTGGTATAGTAATCAGTACCAACATATCCCTTGTAAATAAAGTCAGAGTTATTATTTATTATTTATTTCTCTATCGTGGTTATTATTTGTTTTATTATTGTTTTTATCTTATTTTATTATTATTTGTCCATTTTCTTCTTTATTGCTTTTTTTTTTCACTCTTCATTTGCTGCTGTAACAACGTAAATTTCCCCATTGTGGGATAATAAAGGAATATCTTATCTTATCTTATCTTAAATATAAAAATGCTCCATACAAATATACTATTATGAGCAAAAGTTACATTCTTGACTGTATCCACTAAAGTCTGTTGAGAAAAAAAAAAAAAAAGAAAAAGGCAGGGTAAAGACCTTTCTACAGATGTTACAGTATTACTCAAACTGATGATCTTCATGGGCCAAAGTTACCAGAATAACAGTTATCTTAAAGTTGTACACTGCATTCAGTTTCTCAGAAGAAGATTTCAAGACGGGGTTGAAGGAAAGTTACAATGTTGTTACTCTGTCCATTACTGCAGTCAGTTTAGATGGCAAAAGAAAGTTGGCAGTCAAGTATAAGTGAATGCACACTACTCATACTAAACAGCACATTTCTTGGAAAGATTGCACAACCTAACACTAATGGGTACCTGGAACCATATGATCAACAAAAGGCTGAAATGTGGTTATTTTTCACAAAGTGGTGCAGGACATGGTTTATCCTGAGATCTGGAAATAATGCTGTTCATGTTAGATGTGCACTGGGCTGACATGTTATATTATCAGCTGAATGTACTCCTCAATAACTAATGCTGCAATCATACAATTTTCAATGTCATTATTTTGGATTTGTGATGTGAAACACAAGAATCCAAGTCCAAAGTAGCCCCTTGGAAGTTTATAGGTTTTTGAATCAGTGAAGCAAAGGCACATGGAATAACACAAATATAGACCATACTATCTTATTTGTTTTGCTATGAAGGGACAAGTGCCCTGCTGGTCATTAGACAGAGCTGTCGCTACACACTATAGGTTTTATTCTATTGTTTTGGGTGCTGTTTTGCATCTTTATTGCCTCTGTGTAATTTATTGTTAACTTGGTATCTTTCATAATATATTTTAATTGGTTAGTATTATTTATCGTATTCTTATATCTGTGGAAAATACTCAATACAATACAAATCTCCTTTGTTTTGATTTATTTAACATTTGTTTGCAGAAGTTCATTTGTGGACAGCTCTCATCAGAGACCTGTCCACTCAGACTCATTCGTCCCTTTATTTTCTATACCCATTTCATGCTCACATTAACTCAGGTGTACAATTTTGTAATCTCCAGTCAGGTTGAGAGCTGGAATTTTCCTTTCTTGTTTGGTCCTTCCAATACCTTGCTTATATTCTTTTTCAGCCATTATGTTGCAGGTTTGCTGTCATGCTGAGATCATTGTCCTAGAGCCAGACCCAATTTCAGTCCAGCTTTAACTGTCGAACATATGGCTTCACAACTGACTCTAGAATACATTGGCATAAAGAGACACGGTATAAAAAGCAATTCCTAGTTGACTCAAATAGTGCAAGGGGCCCACATCTTGTGGCTGCCAAACAAGCCCAAGCCCTTACACCACCATGCTTGACAATTGGTTTGAGGTGTTTTTGCTGCCAAACAACCCACTTTGGTTTGATCTCTGCAACTGTGCTCCATGGTCTTTCTAGAGGCTAAAGGCTATTGTTAGCATTATGTTAACACACTTGACTAAATCAGACCAGCAAACATCTAAAAAAAGAAGGTAAAACAAACAATAAAAGCAACAGTTACCCAGCAAATCTGCTCCCTTTTAGTTTCTACAGTCAAAGTTGCACTTTCTCCTCACATTTACCTCAATTCTTTTTATTTATTTCCAGTGTGCAATCTCATCATCACAATTGCCCACTCCTGTCTCAGTCACTTGCCCTTCATCCATGCCTCCTGTTTCTTTACATGCGCACACATTTTCTTTTTTCTTGTTCCTTTTGACTGAAAATAGGCATCGATATATGTAATAATTCCCCTTTTCCACTCTCCTCCAATCATTTTCTCGATAGCTAGGTCAACTGAAAGCAGCAGAGGGGAAAAAAAAAACAAAAACAAAAGCTGGAATGTGTGTCTTGTGAGTCAACAGAATGCGACAGAAGGAGAAAAAAAGTATAATTTAATTCATAGTGATAATGGCTGAAAGAAACATGTCAGCATCTTTTTCTGCTGTTTTGGGGTGTACTTGGTCAAAGAAAGTGTAATTGTGGACCTCAACATCATACAGAAAAAGCTTGATTCGAGCGTAAAGAGTGACATAATAAATTATTTCTTAATGGAAAAACAAACCATCTATTTGTGCCATAATGTCTATCTAAAAGAAGCAGCATGGATTTGCATTTACTGGATGAACCAATATAACAGTACTTATCTAATAGTCATTTTCAGAAGGTAGAGAAATGACATAAGCAGGAAATGATTCCAGAAAAAGACAAGAATGTTTTTAATTAAATTTTTTTTCCCCAAAAGAGACTTAAATAAATAATGGCTTAATAAAAACTATATATAGATTTTCACCCAGTTGTACCATGTTTCAGTTCAGCACTGTAGCCGTATCACCTTAATACAAAACAGCAGCTGCTTTGAACTTCAGTGTCGCTCTGTAAAATTATTATGCAAAACTTTTGGTTTGATCTTAAAACACCTGAAATAAAATGATGACCATACAGATTAGAGATCCACAGTCACCCTGGTGTATCAGATGAACTGGTTACAGTTCCATCGTCTGTCTGATATATTAACAAAGGTTTACAAGGGCAGAGCTTTACATATGTAAGTTTGGCCTTATGGCTGACCTTACAATGCACTTAGTATCCAGTACAGGGAGTAATGCTGCAACCACTCCTACAAGCCATTTATTCCAGCTAACGACCGTCAAGCACTCATAAATCAGCATTAGGAACCTCTTTCGTCCTCTCTCTCTCTCTCTCATCTCTCGTTTAGTCTCCTCTTTCTTTGGCTCCCTCCATTCCTGTGATCTTTTCCATCTCTTTCTCTCATCCTTTACTATTTCCACTGTTATTTAGACTTATTAAGTCTTACATTTTGTCATTTAAAACTGGACAGCTTCACTCTCTTACTCTCATTCTAACTTACTCTTATTCTGTTTTTCTCCTTCTTCCTTCTACTTTGTCCCCAAGCGGGCCTGTCTCCACAAACTCGACGTGCTTACTCCTATTCCTTATTTCTTTTCACCCTTCCTGTTGTTTATGTATCACTCTATTAAACCCTGCCATTCATTCTATTTCACTGTCTCATTCTGAAAATTCCTTTTTCCATGGATAGAGATGGTGTCCCTGAAAAATCTAACCTGGTATTGGCACCTCGATTGATTTTAATTAAGCTAATAAGTTCATTATTCCAAGGATCAAAGAGGGGCATCTATTACAGCATGGGAAGGAATGGGAGTTGGGGAGTGGGGTGGTTGTGGAGTTAATATGGTAATGAAGACGATCAATTATCACTCACAGCAAAGTCATTAACAACAGCATTAGCATAGTCAACCATTGCAACCCTTTGACCTCCCGTACTCTGTCTTTTTCTCTCTCCAAGCTGCTGCAACACAAGCAAACCCTTAAGTGTGTGAGAGGAGGTGAGAGGGTGAGTGAGGTAGGAGAAGACAGAGAGTGATAAAGGTCACACAGTTCAGAGATTGTTTTTAATGCAGACCTGACTTGAGTTTCCACACTCTGTCATTGACTTGAGCACTTGAGCAAGCATGTGTGTGTGTGTGTGTGTGTGGGGTGGGGGGGGGGGGGGGGGGGGGGGGGATATTGTGTGTGTGTGTAAAAATGAATGTACTACTTTCTTCAACAGCCTGACAAGTAAAATTGGTTTGACAGGAAAAACTGTTGTAATTAAGGTCAAGACTATGTTTCTATTTGTTTTTTTAAGACTTATGTGACACATGGGTTTACCAAAGCCAGTCTGTGAACGAAACAAAAACTCTAGACTCTTATCACAGCTGGAGATGTAATTAATATTAACTCACTGTGGCAAGTTTGTGGTCAATACATTTCCTATAATGTTCGGTTTGTTAGAGTCAGACTAGAATGGCACTAAATCCAGAAGTGTGCATAAATGGTGATATGACAGGATGCTACACTGCAGACCAGCAGTGTAGTGTAAAATATATATATATATATATATATATATATATGTGTGTGTGTGTGTGTGTGTGTGTGTGTGTGTGTGTGTGTGTGTGTGTGCTGGGAACCATCCAGCTACTAAAAGTGAATTTAAATAAATGTCTACCACTTCAAGAGGTTGTTCAGTAACTGCTCTTTTGCCTTTGTAAAAGGAAAAAATAGTTCATGTGTATAAAATTGTCTAAAATAGTTTATTTTACCATTTTATCAAAATTACAGTTAATATTAAAATCTCTGAATGGTTCTCCAAACACAGTGAGAAAGTAAGTAACTTCCTCGTAAAGAAAGAATCATCCTTCAGAACATTTATATGATAAAGACAATTTAGCTTTTGGGAAAGTAAGTAAAACATTATGGGCCTGATCTTCCACATGATTTCCTAAAGCTGCTATTTAGGGATAGCGGGTAGCGGGTAGCGGGAGCGGCATTCCCCTGCAAAGAACACAATATTCCACCTTGCTAAACCCGCTATCCCACCTCCGCTACCCGCTACATAATGCATAGGAGCGGTTAGGGCATTCCACCTGTTCAACCAATCAGGGCGTCAGTAGCCATTGCCTTTAAGAGCAGGTTGCGCTACCCGCAAACCGCAAACCGCTATGGGCCATCTTTTCATCCAGATCGGAGCAGCTCTCGTGCGCAGCTTGTCTGGGACTCTGCTGTAGAGCTTCCTCCTCTTCCTTCCTCCTCCTCCTCTGCACTGATATATACATAAAAATATTTTTACACAGACAATTCCTATCAGCTACCTGAAAGTCCCAGACAGTTGTTGCGCTCCCAGTAAACACGCTCTGGTCCTCTATGGTTTAACTGCCGAACAAGCCGTTTAAGACGATCTCTGCCATTTTCTCAGGGGTTCAACTGAGACCAAATCACGCTTTTTATAAAAGAGTTAATTTAAGAGGTGGAGCCGTTTGTGCACGTCCACATGTGACCAGGTGGACGCACTCTTGTACGCGCAGACATGACAGTTGCGAGTAGCCGGGTAGCAGGTAGGGGGTGGTCAGACCACCCCCTACCTGCTACCCGCAACCCGCAACCCGCGATCGCAACATACCGAGTATGCAGAAAGGGCAAAAGACACGCCCATTGCCACACCTACAATGTGAGTAAGGGAGTCGGCAATAATGGGTAGCGGCTTTAGGGAGCAGAAGATTGCATTAGCGGTTAGCGGAATTTGCAGGTAGCGGCTAGTTGGTAGCGGCTAGCAGGAAGTGTACAATCGGGGCCTAACTCAGATACCAGCAAGACTACCAAAGTGCTTCTTTTTTTTTTTTTTTTTTGTAATTAACTTTGTATTGTTTTCACAATAGAAAAAGGACATAGCCATACCCTGTCATGTCTTATTGTCAAAACAGACAATAACAGAACATTCTGAACACACTGCAGACAGTCTAATACAAATACATAGTTGTATTTAGCAATCTGGAGTCGTTGGACAGAAAAGGACAATGGTTACAAATAATAAAGAAAAATAAAACAAAACAGGAAAGTAAATGCAATAAAAAGGGTGCAGCTCTAGAATATATTAAGGCCTTGCTGTATAGGGGCCCCATATTTTCATATAAACCTCATCCTTACCCAGCAATCTATAGTAAAGTCTCTCATAGGAAGATATCTTGGCCATTTCATCAAACCTATCATACATCCTGTAACAAGCCCTGTTTTGCAATCTGGTGGACAACATCCCACTTCCCTCTGATATCACCCCTAATAAACAGAGCAGAGAATGTTGTGTTAGTGTAGAGCACATCACAGTGTTAACAAAGGAAATAATCTTAGACCATCATGTGCATAAAAGTACCAGGGGACGCGTCACTCCTTCAACATAAGTCATAATTTTGCAGTCCTAGATGTGCCATTTTACAACAAAGTGCTTCTATATTTCCTCCTCTGCACAGAGGTAGCAGCAATCCTTGCACCTGTCAGACCTTGCCTCAATGCCAATTCTGACTGCACTCCTTTTGTCCGCATTACAACTCTGTTACAACCTTCCGAAAGCGGTACAGCCAAGGAAAAAAAAATTACGCTATACCACCTCTGAGCCATTCACACAGCACAGCAAGGCAGAATAAAGGTGCTACAGGGGCAGAATGAACTGGTAGTGTGAATGGTGCTTCAGTTAAGTCTTGCTGGTCGTAGCATTTTGGTAGTAGCTGGCCTGAAGGTCAACCATCTTGGAATCATGATACTTCAAAATGCACGGTTACCTATAAACAGTTATTTTTACCTTGATGCAGGAGCTTTCCAGGTTAGGCCTATTTAGTGTCACTTGGTTGATTTAGAGTACAAAAGACAAAGTCCCCCCATACAGCCAACTTAAATTCTACATTTAGAGGTTGCTGGCCTAAATCTATAAATACACCAGACTAATTGCAGTCATGAACAGAGAATACAGGCCTTTGATTTTATGATATTATGACCACAAAATGAACTCTGTTTAGTGTCCATTAGAGTTTAGCCCTACTGTGCATCAACAAGACTATATACTACGATTCAATCAGACGTTAGCCAAGCTCCTATTACCAAGCTCATTGCATCGTTTACATGGTGGAACAACCCATAAGTAGCTCTAAATGCTCCTCATTTGATCAGATTTCACATTATGGGCATCAGTGCAGAAACACACTATTGTCCCCTGACTATCCTAATAGACTGTTGAGTAAGGCACTCCATTTGTTTGTATTTGTTTACCAATCTAGACCCTGAAACATTCAAAGTAACAGTAAACAGACATTGAGGGTATCATTTAAGATGGGTGAAAATGGAGACTCAAAAGCTCTGAAGTAGGGTCAATAACAGTGACAAACGACTATTGTATGTCCCCTCACACTCCATCTCTGGTTGCTAAAAGAAAGTGCCACTGTCACTCACAATAGTAAAACTATACATCTGGGTGAACTGAGAGACCATTTCCAAGCAGTTTCATGATCCTTATATTTGCTACAGTTGCAAATGTAATTAAAGGTTTATAGGGCCATGAGACTACAGCCTCCTGGAATGTGGCTAAAGAGCAAATGCAAACCTTGGTTGAATAGCACAGATGGTGGACAAATACCCAAGGAAAACATCCAAAGACACTGAAGATCAGTTCCAAAGTAAAGGTGCATCGCTGTCTGATTCCACCACGTGTCACCTTTAAAATAACAATGAGCTCCATGGATGAAGTCCCAAGAGGATTCCACTTCTGAACGAAAAAATAAAGAAACTAATTGTAAATTGCTAAAATGTATACTGACAAGCAACACAGTTTTTTAAGGAGAATGTCCTTTTGACTGAAGAGACAAAACTGGTCTTTCTTGCCATGTCACTTCAGACATATGTTCACAGACAGAAAAATGAAAACTTTCAAGGAAAACACCATACCATACTGTGAAATACAGATGGAGCCCGTTTATTTCTTGAGCCTGCTTTGCTACATCTGGCACAGGGAACTCTGAATCTGTAAAGGGCACAATGAAGTCTTAAGACTGTCAATGAATCCTGGAGTGAAAAATACAGCCCAGAGTCAGGAAGCTCAGCACAACTGCAGGTCCTCTAAGAGGATAAAAACCCAACACAGCTAAAAGCACCCAAGAATGACAGCTCATGAGAATGAGAACAAATAAACGTTGGGCTATTCTTAAATGGACTTCTATGAACTTTGATCTTAATCCAATTAAAAATCTATGGAAAATTCCATTAAAAATAATGCAGCGTGAATAAGTAACCCTTCAAACCTAGACCAACCAGACCACTTTACACAGGGTGGACCATAGTACCTGCAGGCAGATGCAGAGGTCTCCCTGAGAGCTGCAGAGGTCTCTTGCTGACAGTAACTGTTGCTGGAGTTTAAGCAAAAAATATAAAGTCATGGTTATCATTATTTCTTCCACGCCATTGTCTTTTGTTTTATTATGTAAATACTCTGCCGAACCAAAAGGCAAAGTCTGATTTCTGTTGAACATGGAACAAATGAGGGTGGATACCATTACATTTTATCAGTTTCAAGTTGTTTCCAGGATAGATCTTTGCCGTAAGTGGAGGGGTGCCAACAAATTTGTCCATCTGTGTCGGAGATCTTTAAGATGTGACAGAGCTTTATGTGTGAAGAGAGGAATTTACATCTGAGAAGGGCTTTATATGTGAGAAGAATTTCAATTCTATCCCCAATTTAACAAGAAATCAGTGAAGAGAAGCTAAAATTTCAGAACTATGGTCTTTCCTGCTATTTCTTAAGTTTCGCTAAAGAATCTAAACCAGTTACAGGCATTTTAGTGAAATTTTGGGACAGCTTGATAATATGGAATTGTAGTATTCAAATCTTAAAATTACTCATGCATCTTTCTCTGGCTCTCGAAAGAAAAAAATATATATTAGGGTTAGGATTAGGATTAGGGTTAGGGTTAACCCTAACCCTAACCCATATATACAGTAATCCCCCACACTTCGTGGTTAATTGGGGCTGTGACCCCCCCGCGAATGGTGAAAACCGCGATGTGGATGTACATGTATATGTATATGTACATACAGTATACATGTACGCGCATACGCAAAATCGACGGAAGGTACACTCACTTTGACGATCTCTCCTCTGTGCGTAGCTGACGAGAGCAAGAGATGGGAGATACGGGGACGCGTGTCAGCCAATCAGCGTACAGACAACCGACGGCACAGTAATGACCGTCATAGCAGCCAATCACAGGTCTCGATATTCGTTCGTGGGGCCTCCCCTGTCAACTCTTGTTGCTTCACGAGACTCGTTCTTGATGTGATGGGTTTCGCTTCAGCCTCACGTGCTTCGTTTGAATTTTTTTCAAATTTTTTTTCAAATATTTTTTCAATGAATATTTTTTAAAACTTCCGCAATGTACTGAGTCCGCGATTGCTGAGACCGTGAAGTGTGGGGGATTACTGTATTACAATCAATTCAATAAAGGCATCTGAGAAAGTGCTGTGAAAAAGAAGCCACAAAAACATTAATTTTTTTTGTTTCCTTTTGCTAAAGCAATGTCATTGAGAGAGGAAAAAAAAAGTTTTATATTGATGGCTCTGAATTCTAAGAAATTCAGTGCATAGTGTTAAAGTAACTTTTACAGATCCAGTGTTTACAGAACACAAAGCTTTGACCTTCTTCATCATAGCAGATAAGTACTTTGATACATAATAGGACATAATTACATTTCTGTATGCAAATTCCACTCAGAAGATTGAAATACAAATATAAGCTTATTCATAAATGAAATTGAACAATAACTTAAGGTCACTACATTAAGTGGTGATGATGTCTTTTGTCCTGCCTTGTGTTGATGAACTCTTAAAAAATGTCCTATTGGCTGAGATTTCAGCAAAGCTTCCAGTCAACAAAGAAAATAGTTATAATTTGTAGTTATTCCAGGGAAATAGTTGAAGCTGCAACCTTTAAAGGTAATTATAATGGACATTCTCCACTGGACTTTTTCTTAAGTTTAACTTAATTTAAAAGTAAAATCTATCCTTAACAAAAAATGCTTGCTATTATGTAAAAGAAACAAAAAAGCTGTTGCGTAGTTTCATAATGTGCCGTGCTTTTCAATACTTCCATTATTCGACAAAATATGATTATTTTGATGAAGGGCTTTCACAGATTGTACTATTAACTATATTCAGTTTGATAGTCACTAAGTGGACTTTGCAAAGTAAGAGATACTTTGGCTTCCATTAGCGTACACAAACAAAACATCTTGGAGACAAACAAATTGAGGAAATGAAATAAAAAAGAAAGAAAAAAACATGAGCAGCTCTTCTCTCTTTCTCTCATTTCCTCAGTTTCTTGCTTCCAAATAAATGTGTTTCACTGTCAGCATTCATACATGCTTGATATCATTCACAAATAAACTTCTCTTTTCATTGACATTCTTCTCTGCTGTAGCACACTCAAAGACAAGAGAAAAAAAGTGCATCCAGCAACGGCTTAGTCTTTCCAGGCATAGCTCACCACTTTGTGCCAAAGTCAATCAACAAATAATAAATCAGTTGCCACAAACATAAACACTGGAAATGTCTTCAGTGGTAAGATGAGGGGTTCGGCTTGGTTTTAGTAAGTCAGATGTCAGATTCCCCATGCCATAGGTCTGTGATGGTGTATATAGGGGTGCATCAGAGCAGTGTAATACAGTGCAGCTCACCCATGTATGTGAAGATACCATTGATGCAGAGGCTTATATTGGAATTTTCTTTAAAAAATAAAAATATTTATATTTTCTTAAGAAATGCTACGATAAAAGGTAACATATTTTTCCCAGAAGGTTTGTATTCATTATTTCAGCAGGAAAGTACAAGATCTCATTCTGCAAAACTTACAAAAATATGCACAGAAGTGCATGCTTGATTGGTGTATTGGCAGCCCCTATCTGTCCCCCATTAAAAATGTATTGTGCATCATGAAGAGGAAAAAACAATAATATAACAAAATGAAAAACATAAATGATGGCCATGGACTTTTGAGATGCTGAAATCTTGTATTCGCCAAAAATCAAACACATTCCTCTTGTAAAACTACTACAATTAGTATTCTCAGTTCCCAAGATAATATATATATATATATATATATATATATATATATATATATATATATATATATATATATATATACATATATATATATATATCCTAAATACAACAAAGTTGCTCACTGAAGACAATGAAAATTTATTTCTTTTTTTTCTTGTGTCTGTTAAACACAGGAACAAATTAATTAACATATTACAGATTTTCTTGCTCCATCTTAAGACACTTTCCTGGAGAAGAAGGTTGTAAATAAATTCTGTAAATTAGCTTCAACTTTAAAATAAATAGAATTCATAAGATAGAGAGCCATAAAGACAGAATGTCATCTTTTCTACCGTAACAGATAACAGAATCCAAGAATAAACACATCTTCTATTTAGTTTTATCTTCACTGTGTGTCTTTAGGGCAGTTCCATTAAGATGGAGAATCTGATGTAACACCAAAACACATTGGGCAGGGAGTCAATTGTCTCTAACTGTGACAAACTGAAAGACACACATCTAAAGACAACTAGCAGAAATGTGTTAGTGGTTTTATCTTCAACTGATGGCCTCGGGCTCTAATTCCACCCCAACAAGGAGCTTATGCATTTTTAACATATAGAGAGAGAGCCTTACAATGCTAAAGCTTAGAAGGAAGGCAGAGCTATGACGATCATCTAAAGCTAACAATGACTTTGCATTGATAATACATTGCCAATATGCTCAGAGGTGTTTGTGTGCATGCATGGGGGTCCCGGAGAAGTCCCAACTTCCCACATGCCATTTTCAGCAAATGCAATCATGGGAGAGCTCATAACACAAATACAATTACTGTTTAAAACAGATAAAAGAGACAAGCCAAAAGACTTAAATGGAGTAATCATTTGTCTTTTTAGACATATACAACAGACAAAAAGAGTCAGATGGCATCAGATGAAGGAGAACTCTCCTTGAATAAACAATACCCAACACAGTAGGTAGCTGATCAGGTATCAGAAAAGCTTCAGAAAGATTCTCTCTAGAAGACAACATTCATACAATACTTTTACTAAAAAAAAAACCTTACATGAGTATATTCCTCAACTGACATATTAAATATTCAGTTTCCCGGTAGACAAAAACATTTATCCACATTTCCTTCATGTCTGACACCCTAATTGTTGGAGTCTCCAAGATCCTGCATGTATTTTTTTAGTACACAAAGTATAGTGCAGAAGTGTAAGACAGCCCTACTGTTGTTGTTACTTCAAGGTTTAATAGAAAAGCCCATATCAGCTGACCTCACGATAACACTCTATGTACACAAAACAAAACTTCACAATGTGCAGTATAAAATGGCTGCATATTGTCATTTTTCTTTCCTTAAGTAAGAGCCAGTATTCAGTGTGACCTCCGTCAGAACCAAGCACAGACTTTTAAGGAGGCTGTTGCATACAGATGCCTGCATTGATATCAATTAGCATTCCATTCCATTTAGGTTTAAGAGAGCTAGGATCTTGTATTTTCTGTTTGTATCTCAAAAGGTCTGGAAAATGAATATGGAGGCCTTTAAAACTTTGATTAAACAGCAAGACAAGAAGCGACTAACCCTCCTGCACAGGACTGTACATCATTTCAAAAGAATTCCCTTCTTCTTTTTAGTTATTTTTTTTTTTTTTATTTTTAGAACATATTGTGCACCGATTTCCTTCAGAGGGATTATACTGATAGTTGGAGTATTTACACAGAGTATCATAATTAAGACTGTTTAAAAGAAATGCCACAGAAGTGGCCTTCAAGGCAGACGGTTACATTTGTTTTCAAACATGCCTGTCAGCATATAACAAAGTTCATGCTGTGCTCTGGTCCATAAAGTAACACTGATACAAGAAATGGTTAGTTTTCATCCTTGGAATAGTTATTTGTGAAGAAAATATGAATTCTTTAATTGGCAGGTGGCTTAAATATTTTTACATTCTAGAAAACATCATAAACCTGCAATGGGTTCATAGAAGAATGGATGGTGTATTTTCAATGGGCTAGCCTTATGATTAACTGTCCACATCAACCTTTAAGACTTGGGCGCTCCTGGGTTCTAAACACATAACCTTGTTAAGTAGGCCTCGGCTGGGGCCGGCTGACCGAAACCCATCTCTGAAACCTTGTTATTCTTGCTTTGATGCACAGTCTAGCTCACACAGGCTACATTCTGCAGCTAAATGATGTCACATGACAATCCTGATGATTAGAAACCTTTCTTTTTTAAATATGAGTGTGGAGCTTTGTTCCTGATCTCTGCCGCTCAGATGGAAACATAATGCAATTTGCCACCTGTTACAAGTGCTGTGGCTTTATGAAAGCACCACCGCACTTCCTCCTGTCATTTGTCTGACAGGACAGAGGTCATTTTCTGATCTTTGAGTCAAAGTGGAAAGGATACTGCTTGATTTGAAAATGGATGGAAGATAACCTTATGGAAAAAAATAGTGCTAAAAACTATACATCTATAAATTCCAAAGGTACCCATGGTCAGTTCAGTGTTCAAAAACACTGTAGACTTTGATGAGGCTGCCTTGTGTACACAGAAAATAAAGAAAAGTTTTTCTATATGGCATTATCATAAGGGATTTTTTTTTTTTTAATTAAAAGTATTTTTATTGTTTTACCCTTTTTTCTGCCCTAAAAGTGTCTGAGCAGATAACTATACATCACACAGGCACCAAATCTGGCATAAACTGTAGATTCAGATCTCTGGCAATTATAACTCACTTGACACACCTCTAGGTGGCACTGTCATAAGAAGAATGGCATTTCAAACAAAAAAAAAACAAACAAAACAAGCAAACAAACTAGTAAAAATATTTCAGAGGCTGATATTGCTAAATGTAAGTCTCCCTGGTGGCTTAGTGGTAGCTGTTACCTACCAGATTGGAGTTCCCAGGTTCAAAGCCTGGTTGTGGCAGGAAGGGCGACTGATGCGAAATCTGAACCAAACTTCTCCCGCAGATCTCTCCGCTGTGGTAACTCTGAACAGGAAGCAGCTGAAACAGTGGTTACACATGTGAATAACCAACATTCATGAAACTTCATAGGCACTAGTTATTAGAGAGGATTTGTTCATATTTTGTGAGCTAAACTGAGAACCTCTTACTTCTTATGAGCTATTAAGTTCTAAAATCAAGCTTACGATTAGACATGACCATAAAGTTACTGACAATGAAATGGAAATAAATTATAATGAACTAAATAAAGAATAACCTGAATTGTTCTAGAATAGCGGCATCTTGTTGCAGTAGCTTTGGTCATCACTAGCTTTTTTTCCCTTCTTAGTTTTCTTCATTGAAAATGTTTTTATTTTTCATTCTAGTCTAGATGCTGTGCTGATTGAGGGATTTCCTTCATTACTTTGAGATTTTTTACCACCTGCTATGATGGGTAACCATACCAACGTGAGAATTGTTTACAAAATAGAAGCAGCTGATCAAGATTTCAAAAGCCCAAATAATACCCAGACTGAAACCCCAAATCTGATGAGTTGAAGAGGAGACGTCATGGATGTAGAGCATGGAGCAAAGCGTAAAGAGAGAAAGAGGAAGTTTAAACCATCACTTCCCTCGATCGTAATGGCGAATGTGAGTTCCGTCTAGCTTGCAGCACTGACAAGGATACATCTTGAGACATGGCTGCAAGAGCATACTCCCAACACCGACATCTCTTTACTTGGCTTTCCGACAATGTTGGCAGAGATTTGAAGAGGAATTTCAGAGTTTGTCAGCAACAGATGGTGTAATCCAGGACATGTAACTGTGAAAATCGATTCTGGAGCCCAGATATTAGGCTCTTAGCTGTAAGTTTTAATCCATATCATCTACAGAGAGACTTCATCGGTGTAATTTTAGTAGCATTGCATACACCATCAGCTGTTGCCAACGCTGTTTGTGACAACTCCAGCTCATTTGATGCTAAGTAGACACAACAACCCAGTCCAAAGACATCTCATCCATTTGTTCTTAATGACTCCTGGAGAGATTTTAACTGGTCCACCTGAGTAAACAAACAAGCACCTTTCAGCATTCTCTAAAATTTGCTTATTGTTGTGGGGTTGGAGTTGATGATGCCATCATACACCTGCTTCAATGAACCCACAGTCAAGGGCAATGCAGGCAGCACCGTGAGGATCTTGTTCTCTGATTTCTCAAGTGCTTTTAACACCATTCAGCCTGCTTTACTGTGTAGGAAACTAGAGAAGACACAGGCGGATGCTTCAACAATCACCTGTATTACTGACTACCTGACTAACAGACCACAGTTCATGAGACTGAAGAGGTGGTGTGTCAAGTGGGCAGCAGCACAGGAGCACCACAGGGGACTGTACTCTCATCATTCGTCACTCTGCACACCTCTGACTTCCAGTGCCAGTCAGAGTCCGGTCATCTGCAAAAGTACTCAGATGACTCTGCAGCTGTGGGGTGTATCAGTAGTGGACAAGAGGCAGAGAACAGTTACAGAGAACCGGCAGATTTTAGTAGGACCAAGATGAGTCAGACCGCAGTTCCATCATGGGAGTACAAATATCTCAGTGTTCCCCCAGACAACAGACTGGACTGCAGCACTGATACTGTCTACAAGAAGGGACAGAGCAGACTTCACTTTTTGAGGAAGCTTTAGGTCCTTTAGTCTTTGCAGCAAAATGTCACATATTTTTGATGTGTATGTTAAGAAGAACGCAATCCTGTCTACAGTCATCTGTTGGAGGAGCAGCATCAGAGTCAGTAACATACAAAAGGAAACAGAACAAACTCATAATAAAGGCTGAGTCTGTTCTCGGGACTGTTCTAGAACCTTCAGAGCTACCTGTGCAAAAAATTATACTTAATAAAATAAACAGAAAAACATACTGTCCAAATCTGAGCATCCTCTGCACCTCACAGTGATTAAATACCACAATGTGTTTAGTCAGAGGCTTCTTCAACAAAGTACACTGTAACACAGACCACTACAGGAGATCCATCCAAATCCTTCCTTCATGGATTAATAAAGTATTACTGAATTTAATTTAATAGGGGAAAACCTGAGTACCGCAAAAATTGATATCAACTGGGTAGCAGCACTGGTAGAAAGCAGTCATTATCGCTGCATTTGGGGCTTTTGTGTGTCATGTAAACTTTCCAGTTTTGAAGTGACTATGCAAACTCCCACTGACTCAGAAAGCAGTGATTTAGCATTAGAGTAAGGACAAAACAGCGAAGAATATCGACGTGCTGAACCTCACAAGAAATTCCAGCCTATGTTCCTGTCAGTTCAACATTGTCTGCGATGAGTGGTGATCCTGTCTACTTCTACCACAATAACTGGAGAAAGCCATAGCAGAGTGTCTGCAAAGCCCCGGATGAATGTGAGTTCTGCCTCCTTACACGGCATGTTCCCCAGTAGTTGGGTTTCCCTTATTGAAATACAGAAAATCAAATTTAATTAGGCACAAGACTAAAAATATGATGCAACCCCATTATCAAAAACATTAGGACATTGTGTAAAATGTAAATAAAACCAGATTGCAATCATTTGCCAATCTCATAAACCTATATTTTATTCCCAATAGAACATAAAGAACATATCAGACATTGAACAGAGATGTGTTGCTGCCATCAAAGTCAGTTTACATGAAATGGTAAAATGTCTCAGTTTTACCATCTGACATGTTACTGTATTTATGTTCTATTAGAAATAAAATGAGTTTATGAGATTTGAAAATCATTTTATTCTGTTTTTTTTTTTTTTTTAACTTTTTTGGAATTGGTGTTCGAAACTAAACTCTAGTATCATGAAGTAAAACCAGCTAAAATGTATTGATGAACAGAAAATTAGTAGACAATAATCAATTAAAAGCCAGAGCAAAAAGGCAGTTTCACTTAAAAACATCAACTCTTGCTTCTGCCCACAGGAAAGCTGTTTCACAGACAGGGGCGTAAAAAGAGCAGGACACTTCACCATGGGTTTTAGTTATGACTGAGTCAACTTAAAAGGCATCTTCAACATGGCCAGAGGGTTTTAGGAAGGTCCATGGGATAAAAGTAAATTTGATAAATAGGCATAACCAAGACCATTAAGAGTTTTATCAACCAATAAAAGAACCTTAAACTCAGTTTTAAAGCTGACCGTTAGGCAAATGCAGAGACTTTAAAATCAGTGTCATATGAGCTCTCTTTCTGATCTTAGTCAACAGGTGTCCTATTGGGTGTTGAAGCAGTTGTAGCTGAGATATTCTCCTCTTGTGGAGACCAAAAAGCAGAAAACTACAATTGTCAAGTTTGTACACTGGCTCAAGATAAAAAAAAAAATAACAGCCACTCTAGGAATGTTCTTCATAAAATGAAATGCATTTTTTGTTACATTTTAAGTGCCTAAAACTAAGTCTTTTGGTACTCAATATTTTACTTTAAAGCTTTCAGATGAATTCTGATCAATGGTAATGAATAATTCTCTGTCTATGATACAAGACTCAAACCAATTAGGAAAAGTATCAGAGATATCAATCAGTGTGTGAAATCTGTCGAGAAGTATGGAGTAGTCCACTTAAATCAAATAATACAACTAAAGATTTTTCTTTTTCTTTTTTCCCCCATTTACATGTCTCATTTAAGGTCACTCACAAAACTGACCAGGGGTGTTTTGCTATTATGCCTGGTCCTAAAGCCGAATTGGTAGTTTTAAACTCTGTTATGGGAGTTTTAAAAATAAATTGATCTTAAAAACATGTTTTACTAAAACTAGGCTTAAATTTGTAGATCACAAACTGTTCTGCAATAGCAAAGTTTTGATGACTCCAAATTGTTTCTTTTTAGATGAGGTTTAATCACAGCAGTCTAAAAAAAACAGTAGAATAGGCACCAGTATGAGATGCAAATTTACAGTATTTAGCTAAATCTGTCAAGCATCTCATCATTAATCAGGGCAAAGCCTCCAGTGTCCCCCAGCGTATAAACAATGGTTCCAGAGCAAAACAATTTGGTGAGCTATTACTATGATAAATCTGATCTTAATGTTTGTTCATTTGTTTGTTCGTTTGTTTTTACCTAAATAGCAGAGTGCAAACTATTTACATTTGGAACTGGTGGACATAGTTTGATTTAAAAAAAAAAAACCAGAGTTGGTCAAGCGATTAAAAAACTGGGAACAGGATTCTGGGGCTGTTTTCAATCAACTATTTAATGATTTTGACAAGTCAGAAGGTTTAATAGCCTTATTGAAAATGACCAGTGATTGCAGCACTTTGAATGATTTATGTGTTTGTTTCTTCAGACACAAAAGAAGGTTAAATTAACTGCATGGACATTATGTAAAAGAGAAGTACATTTTTCAGATGCTTCAGAGGCAAGATTTTGTTGATGTTTCAAATGGTCCATTTGTGTACTTACACTTACCATTTTGAGGCCATAAGCGCTTTCACACTGACAAAAGTGCTCTTGCACAACACACTGCAAATTATGCACTCTTAATGGCCGTATAACTGAGTGTGCAACACTAAGACATTTCATTCCTTCAGTGGTCACCGTCTTGTTAATGTAGCCGAAGCTACAGTAGGACACCAAATGTCATGTTTTTGGTCAAAAAAAGGACAACAAACATACTCATAGGTTTCTGAAGAGTGGTTGTGAAGCCTTTTTTTTTTGGAGCTATGGGGATGCCATCTTGGAAACAGCTGATTCCATACAATGCCATTTAATCCAAAAATGGGCAAACAGGCAAATCGGCAGAACAAATAAGCCTGACAATTAGCTGGAACATGACCACTTTACTTCACCGCAAGTTAGATGTTTTTTTTCTTATCTTAGCTGATGCTAACATAATGGTGCTAGCTAACTTTATCTTTCTTTCATTCTGATCAAATCTGGTTTCAGGTGTCACTACCGAAGCAACATCTGGAATCAGGTTTGCCAGATGTGAAACAAGGACTGCCAGAACTTCAGCCACAAGCCAAATGTTAGCAATGGTTTGGCTAAGTGGCTTGAACGGAGCAACCAAAATCAGCAGCCATGTCCTAGACCCTTCCAGGTTGGGGTGGCCTTCACCAGCACCTGCTAGCAGCCTTTGGACTGGGGCAATGGTTGCCACTGCCAGCTGCTCCAAGTGAGCCACCGCCATTAGACCCTTACAGGCCAACCTAGAATCTGTGTCATTTGCTCAACCTTGGGCACGATGTCCAGAATGGTATGCACATAATGTATGTTGATAAGCCCGCTTGAATCGTGGGCTATGACTGATGCAGAGATGTGGGTGGATGTGGAAGTCCATCATCAGTATGAGCTGACAGTAAGCAAACAACACGTGGAAATAAACCGCTCTGCTGTGGCATTTACATGTGCCAAAATGCTTTTTTTTAAAAAATGGTCAAAAGAGAAGAATGAGTGGGTTAGAGGTGGGTTAGGGTTAGAGAGAAAAGGCCAACTTTGGATTCTTATCTTTCTTTGGAATGCCGCTCGGTCGCAATAATCAGTGCATCATTTCAAGATGCATTTCAAATGGCTGATAAGTAGATGCATTTGTAGGATTTCTGACACTGTCAGAAATTTATATGAGGTAGTCTTTGGTCGCAAGATCAGTGTGACGGCAGTCCTCAACCAGCTCATACTGTAGGATGTAGGACAGCTGATTTTGGCCAATGATCAATGATATCCCCACGATTCTTTTCTGATGTTGATGTGTTTTACTGGACTCACATAAGTACTCTAGCTGGGTCATAAAGTCATCAATAGTTAAAATAAATAAATAAATAAAAATCTGCTACAGGTATAAATATTTCCAAACACGTTATACATCATTACAAAGTGACCCTTTTTTCGTAACTTGATCTTTAAAAAAATATATATGTCAGTCATTACAATTTAATTCAGTGTTGTTAAGGTAAGTTTTACAAAGTTGCCCTGCTGTTAAAAATAATAGTTCTATGTCACATTTATTAACTTCATTTATTTTAATTTCAATATTTTTTACAAAGAAATAAAGAAAACAATACCTTGTCTAGCACCATTCATGAACAGTGACTCCATATTCTGTGCAATAAATGGTTTAAAAACACCACAAATTGTCACGAGTCAAATCAATGTACTTTCAACAATGTACTTTTAGACTTTCTAAAACGGGAAATGTGAAAATAGAAAAGAAAAACTATTCACCGGTGGAGTTCCTCCTTTGAGTCATTGGCGTGAACGTCCAGAGATCTGAGCTTCTGCTTGCAGTTCTTTGATCTCGTCTGGTCGTATTTTAATGTTGGTTAACTTACTCTCTGGACTTTCGGGTGACCGTTTTCAGTTCTTTTGATCCTGACGGAAAAAGCAGGTGAAATGTTTTGCCATCATGTTTCATATTTAGTCAACTGGCGAATACTCAGTGATGAATTACCTTGGTGAAAGTTTTTTAATAACCTGACATTCTACCGTTTACATCATGCAGTTGGGAAAACCTCAAAATAATACTTAACATCATATCTTGTGAAGTAATTCAAATCATTAATTGTGCTACTTTTTGTGTGAAACATTACTCTTCTCTTCCACATTTTTGTAGTTACGAGCGGTTGCTACAACACACTTGGGAAATATTGATTATTTCCAGACATACTGGCGCTTCCTCTGACGCTTAACCGCTGCTTCCGCGCCGCGTGATGTGATTGGCTCATTTTGGTCACGGGCTCTGTAACCAGAGCGTTTCTATAGATCATTGGTTGATTTTCCTGAAGGGGCGGGATACACCCGAACAACCCGGAAAAAACAGGTTGCCTTCAGATCATCGGGGAGGACGTTCATACTGACTTTTCCTCTCTGTCGAATAGAAATGGGTAAATGTTCATTTAGTATGTTTTTTTTTTTATTATATAAAGCCTAAATTGTTGTTCACATCACGCAGTTTCTACAGGGAAGCTGAAGTTGACCCGTGTGCGTTGCTAAAGCGGCATAAAACCCGGTCTACCGAAACATTTTTTTTGCTGTCTCTCGTTTAGTCTTGTTTATTTTTTTTGGTGTATTGTTTATTTCTCCTGTTTGTTGCATGTTTGAATCTATTATTGACGTCTCTAAGTTTAATACATATTGCTCTCTGTCCAAGCGACCGAGCATACTTATTATTAGTTTTCATTTTGAGTTTGGTCCGGGTACAGACTTGGTAAAACTTTGGTTAGTTATCTTTTGAGGCTGTGTGCTCCTTCAAGAATACGTTCTGCAGCCCCGCAAATAATTCCATTATTCCACGGAATAATCAGTGGTGGAGATCAAAACCTTCCGTGCCGAGATTCAAGGCATAGTTGATCTTATTGATTTTTCAGGAGAGTTCTCACTTCATTTCTCTCATCGCAATCATCACTCTTCTACTCTTATCTGTCTCTTGCTTATAGCTCTCTTTTCCAGTGGCTTTGGCTGCACTGCTCTCACGCACACTCAAAATCAAATCCCCTCCGTGATTATCACATATTGCTCTTGCCTTATTATCAAAATGGAACAGATTTGGGTTTTGTTGTTGTTAAAGACTGATTGACACACGACCAAAAAAAAAAAAAAAAAAAAACAAGGCAGGCAGCTCTGTCATAAGTAAAATGTGGTTTACCTGATTATATGGCGTCGAGGTTCTGGACGAACACTTTGCTTGATAAGTGTTTTTTCAAGGAGTCAGGGGAGTTGAACTGGCTGTGATCTCATTCTGGGGTCATGAGGACGTTTACAGTACACTGTCTAGATGAAGGCAAGTAATAAAGGCAGCAGGATTGTGAAAGAAATATAGTTTCACCTCAGGTCCATATATTTTGGTTTATTTCATGAAAAGCAAACATATTTCTTTTCACTTATATATTTCTCAAGGAAAGTTAAGGTTCTAAAGGTGTCTAATGGAGGAAAAAAAAAAGAAGAAATGGAGAAAAATAACAAAATCTTCACATTTGGTTATATTTTTAATAAACAATTTATACATTTTACTCAATAGTTAACTAAAATGCCATAACTATTTGTTATGGCATTTTTTTATTTCTTTAATTCTTCTACTTTTGACAGTTTTAACTTGACAAAAGAGTCAGAAGACAACAGACATACACTCAGTGGCTATTTTACATATGCAATGTTGGATATTTTGCCAGTCATACTGTATATTAAATTAATTATTACTTAGTTAATATATAATATTGAGTTGTATATTTTTCTTTTCAAATTCTTGTAGTTTTGCTGCTGTTGTGCATACATTGGCTCGAATACGCTCCATCTTTTAAAGTGCAAAATAGCATTAAACGTCTGGTTGAAGATAATTGAACAACTTTCATTCATTTATTAATATCAGTCTTTGTGGTATCTGTCTGTGAGTTTGAAAGGGGATTGAAGACTTTCTCAATCTTTCTATAGCTTTTAAATTCTCATTGATTATGCAAAAAAACAACGAGCAGCCACCCTTAGTTTAGGTCATTTAAATCCTTGAAAAGATTTTTTTAAAAAGCAGACAAAATGCATGGAAAATGATTTTCCATTCAACGAGAGGAAACAAGATGTTCTGATCAAATATTCGATAGAATAACAGTTTTTTTTGTACATGTCGCTCTTTCATTGACTCCTAAGAAAGACACTAATTCAGTTCTCTCATTTATTAGCTGTTCTGCTTTTTCCTTCGCATTCATTGTGCTTCCTGCCCTCTAAATGATTCATGACTTTTTAAGTTGTTTTTTTGCAAACCCTTGTACTTATTACTCATACAGCCTTAGCATACTCAACCTTCGTACTCATGAAATCAATTAATTCTTTTAAATAATTCACCTTCTGAGCAAACCAGATTAAGCAGAGCACATTTTTGTGTGTCAGATGTGCTCTTCTAACTGATGTGTATGTTTTTTGTGCTCAGGCATTAACTTGGCTCTCACCCCACAGCTCGGAGGAGTCTTGGGTGATTAGAGAAAGAGGGGAGCCTTGATAAAGCATTAGTGTGTGATGCACACGCACACACGGCCCGAAGACCCTCTGTGCATCTGCACACATTCATTTTTCATGGAACAGACTCATAACAATTAGTCTGGTTACCGCCTGGGTAATCTTAGTGTCCCCGTAATGCCCGTGGTCTGCTGTATGACATCACTCTCTTAAAAGTTTTAATTCTGACATTCTCATCCGTTTTCATAGTGAGGACATTAGCAAGCCTTGGCTAATAGACCCACACTCGTTCATGGTGAAAGAAGAGCAATAAAGGAAGGCCACTGAATTAAAAAAAAAAATGCAAGACTGGACTGCTCTAGTTTTATCCACCAAAGCTTTTACACAAATTAATTTACATGAATGAGAGAAGAAATGTAAAGTTGTGATCCAGCATGCTTTGCCAGTGCAAGCCTAGTTCTCCCCCCAATAATCATTGAAAGCCAAGGGAACATTTATGCATCATTTCAGCAAATACATTATGCTAACAGCCTTAGATAAGTGCTTAGGAATTTGAGCACTACAAACATGAGGATCTAAATTGAGACTTTTGGCTACACTGTTTCTAACTGGTTTGTTGTAATTGTCCTTTGAGTGGCCGTGTGGTACTTCTGCAGAAAAAGCAAAACGCATTTCTCCAGAGACTCTCCATCTTCTCAGCATCCCCCAAGTTTAAGTCCCCTGCCCTAAACAGTCTCTTCCTTCCCCCACACACCAAAGCCAAGGTCAGGAAAAAAGAGCAGTCTCAGTCTGTCTATAGGCTATTCCCTGGTTACCCACGCTGGAGTCTGGCTCAGCCCTGCATGCTTTAGGAATGTTCCCTCTTCCTTTGTTGTGACTGTCATCCTCAAGGTCAGCTCCCACAGAGAGGTTTGAGCTTATCTGTTTTCCCCTCTCCCTCATTTTTTTTCACCTTAGTTATCTTTTCACTCACTTTTTTTTTTTTGCCTCACTATCAGTGGACTGTAGCTCATGGCTCCCAGCCGGTGGTTTCGTGACGTGTTGTGTGACGTGTCTGTCTCTTTGTCTGTTCGTCTGTCTAGGGGTGGCTGTCATTACAGTCTGTTGTCTGGCTTTCAAAGGGCCCATTGCACCTGCAGGGTATTCGGGGTAATGCTCTGTGTGCCTTTGTTGCCTCATCTCCCCTTCCTCGTACGGATCATGGGCCTTTTTGCCTTGAAGCGGTGTCAAAGTGTGTTCCCTGATAGATCGTTGCCGTTATTGTTGTCTGCAGGAATATCTTTTAAAAGTGTTTACACTGCTCTGATATAACAAGGCCTTAGAATTTCACATGATTTGCCTGTTTTTTGACTCCACCAAAGAGACTTTTCTTGTGTCCAAACTTGTTGGTTGGCTGACCAACAAGTTATTGAGTCTTTATGTATGTTTGTGTACTTCAAAGTCGCAGTTTCTTTTTCTTGCATCCCTGTATACCTTTTGTGCCCAAATGCAATACTGGCTGTCCCTCAACACATACCCTGTCATTAAATAGTAAAAAGTGAGTCTGACTGTGACTTCTGATTATTACAAAAGGAACATGGATTTCCAGCTGTCCATGATAAAAGCTGTGTAAATTCAAATGCTTAATTTTTATAGGCAGCCCGGCATTGACTCGAGTGTCTGCTGGTTATATATTTGGCAACTGCTGCTAGTCTGAAGGGAAGCTGTCAATAGTAATCCCAGCTATTGATACGGCAGTGGGCAGAAGATGTTACTTGGCCCTCGACTCCAGCATCCCTCTGATCCTTCTACATCATAATTACATTAATATTGACAGACTCTTGACAATAGTCACATTATTATTGATAGGTGGTTGTCAATACCATGCTTCCCCAAATAAAACATATTCATTCATAACTTGTAAACTGCTCGATAAAAGGCTTTGAAAAGACCGTAGGACCCGGCCAGGTTTACTCTCCTGAGAGGTCTGCTGCTGTGACGGGGATTTCCACCACCTGGCAGTGTGTGTGTGTGTGTGCGCACTTGTCAGTATGTTCATGTGCAGCTATGGCCTGATAGATTACCTTAGCGCTGCATAAAAGCGCTGCATAGATCAAGGCTATCCTTGACATGCATACATACTCAGTCAGACACACATACGCACAGGCGGCACATAATCTCCATATTCTCTCATCAAAGGAAAAAAACTTTCAGATTAAGCTAAACAAACAGTCTGTTATATTTATTTATTTATTTTTTGTTAACATGCGCATTCACACTACCTCTCATTATTTTTAAATCCAAACTCTTCTCACGTCACAGGCGAGGTTCTACTCACTAAACATGGCAGCATTTCAAATGCAGCTCAATGAATTTGTCATACCTGCTTACTTCAGCGTGAATTCCCTCTTTTTCATTCATTTGCTAATACTAACTTAGCTGGAGGGTGTATCCTGGCTCTATTTAAACGTCTTCAATACGGAGATGATCCTGTGCACCACAATAAAAGCCAAGCGTTGCCACTTCATGTTGGAATATTTTTTTAACCTCCTCAAGAAATGTCTAAAGTGACCATCATCTCTCTCACTTTCTGTCAAAACTGCCATATTTAGCCAGTTGAAATCTCTTTTAAAGATTCGTGACAAATCCTGTTCAGCAAGACACAAAAGCTACTGTCAAAGAAGGCCTCTCTCTCTCACTCTATCTGTGGCCTCCTTGGTCTTTCTCTCTTTGCGTTAGTTAGTCTTCCACTTAAGCATTTCAGTCAAGGAAAGAGCAGATAAAACTGGAGAAGTGTGAGCAGACTGGAAACGTATGTGCCACAAAAAAGCCCAGTTGTCACAATGGTGAGATCCAATATGGAGTGGAATCCAAGGGAGAAAAAATAGTTCCACATTTTGCAGATGTTTATGGTGTACCAGAGACTGTGCCTTTAGCCTAATCCCTAGTGATGTGATTTGTACACACACCCCTATCTCCAGAGGGAGCAGGCACCCAGAGTCCCTGGGCTTTGCTTCCTAGGTTGGGATGTGTGTGTGGGCTTGTGTGTGTTTATACAGTGGAGAAAGCAGTCTAAGACCCCCTGCTCCTCTGCATGACACATCTCAAAGCTTGCATTAAGGACGGGTTTTACATGTGAAAAATGATTTCCGTTTCTATGTATAAAGAAAAATACCCTTCCTAACAGGATGGGCTCACCTTCAGGGTCTCATTCCTCCCAGCGACAGAGTTGTCCTTTAATAGTTTCTGCCAATGTTTTTGTTCCCGGCTTTAAAAGGTCAAATTTCTTGTTACCTGTTAAGTTATTCAACAATTGTTGGTCACGGGAAACAAACGTTCTTCATTATTTTCATTTTTACAAAAAAATTCAGTGATTTATTTCTACAACCTGCATCACTGGAGATGGAGCTTTATTTTTCTTCCCCCCTTTTATTTTTTAAATCTAAAATCTAAATCACAAGTGTCATTGTACTTTTTTGCTTTTTATTGGTTGTTATGTCAGGATGAAATTTGGTTAATTTACTATTAAAAAATCCTGTGATGTGAACAAAAATACAGAGGCATGCTTTGTCTTCGGTCATTATGTATTTGCAGCATATGCATCTACAAAACTGTCTGCTCGTCAAAATTCTGAAAAACATAATAAATATATATTATGTGACCCTTTTTTTCTCCTTTTTTTTCCTCTCAGCAGCTTTGGAACATGACCAGAAAAAGTCCTGTGGAAGTTCTGGCCCAGATCCTGGTGTTGACCCTCACACTGCAGTGTTGCGCATCAGCCAGATGGATGCCCTGGAGCTTGACTCAGCGCTTGAGCAGCTACTGTGGACCCAGTTTTCTCAGTGCTTCCAGAACTACCGCCCAGGTGTTCTCACCCCTCTGGAGCCCGAACTGAGGGCTCTGCTTCATCTTCTCCTTTGGAGGTTCACTCTGTATTCCAGCAGCGCGACTGTGGGCCAGTCATTACTGAGCCTGCGGTATCATAGCACATCTTCCTCGTCTCTGCAGTACAGGCCTCTGTCTCCCAGGCAGAAATTAGGTCTGGCCCTGCTCACCGCAGGTCCCCGTTGGCTCCAGGAGCGCTCTCACCGCCTGTTGCCATGCTTGGGTTTGGGTTCAAAAGGACCTGTGTCTGAGAGAGATTGTGGTTTGCTCCAGCAGAGTCTCCAAAATGTGCTGATACTTTTATCCGGCATTGCAAAGTTTGCAGGTCTGATTAATTTCCTTATTTTCCTAAGAAATGGCCGTCATCCGGTCCTAGCTGAAAGAATCACTGGAGCTCAAGCCGTCTTCAGCAAACCCAATGTGGTCAGGGATGTAACTTACCAGTACATGAATCGAGAACTGCTGTGGCATGGATTTGCCGAGTTCCTCATCTTCCTCATACCACTGATCAGCACGAGGAAACTGAAAGCATCCCTGTCTTCACTTATGTTTGGCCGAGAAAGTTCTGATGGAGAAGGAGCAAGAGAAGCACAAGAAGTGTGGAAAGAGTGTGGGACTGTGTGGAGAGTGGCCTACCATGCCTCATACAATCGGCTGCCATCATGTTTTCTGCTACTACTGCATTAAAAGCCACAGCATTGCAGACGCTGACCTTACTTGTCCCAAATGTGGTGCTGAAGCAAGGAAGCTTGAGCTGGTCAAGATGGAGATAAAGGTGGTCGACAGGTGATGATCAAATCCTGCAAAGCAGGAACTGTCATGAATTTAGTCTGAAACTGCTGAACAGTGAATGGACACAAATAAAAAATATATATTTGTATGTAGATAGATATCAAAGGAATATTTGTAGAACTTGAAGAAACATCCCTGTTTGCTTTTTTCCTTTTATTATTTTCATATATAATATGTATAAATTTACTGAAATATGAATGGACTTTTCTTTATTTTGTCATTTCTGAGCAAACACTGGTCTGCTATGTTTAATGTATTGTGCATATATTGACAGTCGCCTGTGTCCTCAGTTTCTGTGGCTGGACTTTTGGGTAGAACTATTTGTCTTTGGTGCACCAGACAGACTAGAGAGAACCATACAAAGCATATATTTGATGAGCGAGTGTGTTGATTTATGCTCCAAATTGGCTCTGTGATTGTGTGTGTGTGTTTTTGTTGAACTGGGAATATTTGTTCTGATGAAAAATGCAGAAAGTCAGCTGAATAAATAATGGGAGGAATTTCTGATGCCTCTCATCATGGCCAAATTAGCATTTGTTGTGTATTTTGTGCCTAAATTGTGTTTCAACATCATTAAAATTGATAGAGTGTTACCTCTTGGGTGTTTATTTAGTTAAGTGGAGGAGAGAGGAATGAGTGAAAGTTATAACAATCAGCACACTTCTCTCTAGACAGGCTCGGTCGTTCTAACTCCCATTATCCGTTTTCACAGCACCCCAACATGCTAAAGATCAAGGGGGCAGCCGGGGGCTTGGATTGACTCACAACACACTTGACAGCCATCCTCTCTTTTCCCTTGGCCTTTCTCTCTTTTGCTGCCTTTCCATCTCTCTCCCTCTGTAATCTCAAGGGCCCTCACCCCTATAAGACTGTAGTAAACTGTACCAAAACCCTGGCAGTCGTCTCCTTCCTCGCAGGCGAATTACTCTCTAATCCCTGTAATGAGTCCAAAGATGCTTATTTATGCTGGAGTTAACCTCCACCAGTGAGCCCAGCCTCGGGCCAAACTCACCCCAGCTGAGTGAAGCCTTTCCTGGGCTGACAAGAGGAGTGGGATATGAGGAGAGGAGGGTGGGGGCATCCCACGTCTTCCTCTTGCCCCCCTGTTTCATTCTTCTGCTGTGATCACGATTACTTAATTGCTTATTGCGAATATTATCAATCTGAACTCCGGTCTTGATAGAAAGCCAACAGCTGGGGAGCTGTGCTCAGATTCATTGACTCAGCCCACCATACACCCCTTACGATTTAGACTCAGGTTGGTGGGGTTTTTTTGTAGGATGGAGAGGATATTGCATTAAATATCTGTCCTCATGAATGCCCTAAAGAACTCTAGGTGTTATACTGGTAGAGTAGAGCTTAAATTATTTATGTTACTGACCATTTGTCCTAGAACTTCAGTAGATCTCAATAGTTTATGCCCTTAGTGGTAATGCAAGGCTAAAAATAATCAATTGTATGGTTTAAAGCACCTATAGAAGTACTGAAGAAGCCCCTCAATGGATTAAAAGAAAACATACACCTTGAGGTGGGTGTTACAATACTGGATTATGATTGCTTTGGCATTATGTTAAAAAAAAAAAAAAAAAAAAAGAGGTTCATCACGTGGAAACTTGGAGAGCCTCTTTCACATCAAGGACATTTTGACTAATGAATCCAACACTAATGCATATAAAGCCAGCAACAGGAAAGGCTGGTTGTCAATATTTTATGCACTACATTACATTAATGTGAGGCAAGTCCCATAAAGTGAGATTAAGGAGATGTTTGAGATTAAGGATGCATATATGATCAACCTTAATGCCACCGGGACATGTCATTGTCTTTATATTCAGACAGACTTACAATCCAAACCTTTTTGCTGATATTACTCTGCAACTCTAATTGAAGTCCCCAATCCCCAGGAAAGAGAAGAGATAAAGAAGAAACAGTGCATTAAAGTCTATTAATTGAGTTAGGCCATGGATTGAATTAGTTGGAAGTCAGAACAGGGCTCTGGACTCAAGGAAGGTAGCTGGGGCTCAGTTAAGCCTATCTGTCTTTGGATCTTTTCTAATTCACTGGCTCCGTGTGGAGAAGAAAAAGAGGAAGAAGCGAACATTCCCAGCGGCTATGCAAAGCAATCTGCACATTCACACGCAGCCATTTAGGGAGCAAATTGGCCCTGTGCCCCCTCTGACGATGGTTTTAAGAGAAAGGGAATTAGGGCGTTGAATCCCTAACTAGATCTCCTTCTTTGATGAGCTCTTTATCCGCCTGTCCCTCATCTCCATTTCTTTGATGTGAGGCGTTGATTTTCCTGATTAAATAGTTTTTAAAGTAAAAAGCTCTTCTCTGGGCTCTCTAATACTGGGTACTTTACTGTACCTATTGTAGGTTCGTTTGTGTGCATGCTTGTTGAATGGTCCGTCTGTGGTAATCTTTAATTGGAACAGAGCCCTTGGCTTTCAGATAGAAGTAAGGATAGTACATGCATATTTCTCTCTGAGAAAGAATGTTATCATTAAAGCTTGCGCCTCGCTTTTACCTCTTCATTTGAAATGGCTAAAAGGACACAGAGAACCCGGTGATTCACTAATGAAATTAGAGAGTAAAAAAACATCTGTGCTTTTTCACTTCAACAAAATTCCATGTCTGATCCTCCTGCTGATGGTCTGAGCTTTTGCCCACTCTCAACAGGTAGGGGAATTACAACCCTTTTGTATTGCAAAGATATTTCCAACAACTGACATCCCTTTCAAAGAGCGAATGACATTCTTCTCATGCCAAGATAAGATGAAACAAAAAGATGCTCCATCTATTTGTTGACACCTTTATACACTTTTTTTTTTCCCTTTGTGGCATGTCCAATACGTCAATAAGAGTTACAAGTATCTCATATTTCATCTATTCAATAAAAGACATGCCAAAATTCCTCCAAGCAAGTGAAATCCTAGGTGTGCTGAAGTTCAGGGCTGCACCCGCTGCAGGTACCTGTAATACGAGACTTCTTTCAACACCTGCCGGGCTTTCGATACTACCGGGCCCAATTACCTTAGTCTGCTTCTTCTTCTTCACCAACGGTTCTGTCTAACAGGTCAGGGGGACAATCAATCACACCTAAAATAAGGAAGTAATTTCCTGAGCTTTTATCGTGGTGTTGAGCTTTAGTCTGGTTGCATTTCATACAAAGATAGAGCCTCACTGGTATGGGAATACATGGAATTTGGCCTTTGCTTTTTTGTTTTGAAGACCCGGGATAATTTGGGATTTTTATGTTATTTGGATGTTCACCTCAATATGTGTAGCCTGGATGAGCAAATACAAGACTGTGAAAATGCACTGAAGGGTGTTGTATCTTATGAAACGGGTCAATAAATGTTGTGCTTCTCCACAACTTTAAAAGGCTGAATCCTCTTCTACCACATCAGAAGCAAACACTGCTGACAGCATGCATGCGTGCAGTCAGAACTGTGATGAGTTGGTTCTTAAAAACCCAACATTATTTTCTTTGATAAACTGAATATAACTGTATTTATATTTGTCTTGTGAATATATTTTCAAATTCATTAGCAGTAGTTATCAGCTGGTGCTAATATTGTAATAATATTTGGGGTTTAACTCATTCATCTGATGTACAGCAAATGTCCTATTATATCCCATTTCAGAGAAGAAATTCTACATTTACGAGAAATCTATTTAACAAATAAAAAGTATAAATATTTTGATATTTAACAGCCTCTGACTTTAAAACAGAACTGGGGAGATAGAAGCACACTGTACCTGACCCATCCTCTGTCTGGAATGAGCTAAGGCGAGGGGGATAGGACAAACGACCAGAGGGCATCATGGGGGATTACACACAGGTGTGTTGTGTACGCCTGTGGTATCCTCAGGAAAAGCCAAGCCTGTTCTTGTGTGCGCAAGTGCATCGTCCACTCTGTGCGTGTGATTAGGCATCTCAGTCCTCTTCCTACTGATGTCTAGAACAGAGTAAATGAGTAATAATCTGCACACATCCCTCCAGATGGCCTGGTGAATTTCCTGTGGCTTAAGGCGCCAGCTGAGCTCTTTGAAAGTTTTGATAACTTCTGCAAATGTGATTGAAGTCCTGCTTGTTCAGGAATGTGGTGCAGGACACAATGTGCTTATTTCTATTTCCTCTAAAAGAGATGAAAAAGAAGTCATGCACTTGGCTCAAGCACTAGGGCAACTACTGGCCGTTCAAAATTCATGTGCACCTTTTTAAAAAAAAATAAGAAAGTAGCCCCAGTCCATCGTTTCTTCACTGTGACACATAACTTTATAAAGATCACTATTACTGTATATTAAGATTTGGTTTGTCTTGAGTTGTACAAGAAAAAGTTGAGTGTTTTTAGAGAGCAAGAAGCATCCCGATCATGGTGCAATCAACCAAAAGTTGTCAGAAAATACAGAAGAAAAGAATGGAGTAGAGCACAGCTTTGTTCCCCCTCATCTGTCAATCAGATGCTCCTCTCTGACTCCTGATACACACAAACAACAAAATACAAGTAGGAATGCATGTAAACTGTCATGAATATTTGATAAAGCCCTGCCAATCCGATCACCATTACTTCAGTTCATTGACAAAATCCAGTATTTCACATCTTGGAGCCAAGTTAAAAAAGAAGACATGTAAAAACTGAATACTGAACATGAACGGAAGGAATTTTAGGAGGGTAGTTTCACATGTGCAAACAGAGACAGCATGTAGATAATATGGAGTTTCAAACCAGGAAAGATAACACAAGGAATTTCTAAATTACATGTGTAGGCAAGACTGAACAATAAGATCAGCAAACAGAAAAAAAGCCTATAACCTTATTAAGAATGAGGCATTCAGGTAACGACAATATATTTGTGCATTTCCTTGAATCTCTGGCTTTTTTTTTGTGTGTGTGTGGTTGCTATGGATACCTGTATGCTGCGAATCTCAATTCCTCCAGGAGATCACTGAACCACGTTTGTCATCCAGCATTAACATGCTCAGTCCAACAAATGCACAGACACACGTGCACAAGAGAAATAATAAGCACATAAGAAAATGCACATTTATTTTCTTTTCTCTTGTGTAAAGTACAGTACAAACTGAGATGCACTTTCTAAATGCACAGACACAGAAATGTTAGCAGAGCTGCATGTTGTCAGGGTTAATATACTCTTGATTGAACACGGGGCAGTAACCTGAAGAAAAAAACAACTATAATAATGTCTGGCGCACTACATGAGGTGTAAATCTACTCTGAGGACTCGCTGATTTTCTGTTTCTCTGTGTGTTGTGTTGTTTGTTTTAAACCTCAGTGTAGTGTTTGTGATTATTATTATACATCATGACCTAATTTAATGCAGCTCACGTGTGTTTCTTTACCTTACATGTAGTGCATTAAATGATTAGATGATTTTTCCAGAAGAGACCATATCAGCTAAATAATGTACTGTATATGCATAATTAAAAATCTTTAACAGCCTTCAGAATAAAGATGCAAACAGAAAGTACAGGAACTTGGCCCTAAAAAAAATCCTAATTACTATAACTGCAAACCTCTGTATGGGACAGTTTCTTTAAAAATAATTAAATCTGTGATTAAGCAAGGAGACACTGAACACTGACCTTTACTTGTTGAGGTATTTTGTTCTGAAAATTGTGCAGTTTTATTTTCCATACATAATATTTTAGGATGCACTGATATATGTTTTTCTGTGGCTGATGCAGATTTTTTAAATGTGGTCAATATTTGGCGAAATATATATATATATATATATAATATATATATATATTATATATATATATATATATATATATATATATATATATATATGTATATATCCATTTGGCCAAATCCAAATCCCTTAAATCTAATTGTTCTGCCTTGAGCAGCAACAACTCCAATCAAGCATTTGCAGTAACTGGCAATGAGTCTTTCACATCACTGTGGAATAATTTGGGCCCAAGTCAGCCTCGGGTTTCTGTGCACAAACCACCTTTTTAAGGTCATGCCACGGCATCTCAATTGGATTCAAGTCTAGACTTTAAATAGGCCACTCCAAAACCTTCTTTTTTTTTTTTTTATAAAGCCATTCAGAGGTAGACGTGCTGGTGTGTTTAGGATCGAGTGCACATCAGGAACTGATGGCCAGACATTCTCCTTCAGGATTTTTTGGTAGAGAGCAGAATTCATGGTCTCCATCAATCACAACAAGTCATCCAGGTCAGCAAAGCAGCAAAGCATCCCCAGACCATCACACTACCGCCACCATATTTGACTGTTGGTATGATGTTCTTTTTCTGAAATGCTCGGTTACTTTTACACCAGATGTAACAGGACTCTCACCTGCCAAGAAGTTCAACTTTTGTTTCGTCAGTCTTCAGAATATTTTCTCAAAAGTCTTGGTTTTCATCAAGATGTTTTTTTGACAAAAGTGAGACGAGCCTTCATGTTAATTTTGGTCAGCAGTGGTTTTCTCCTTGAAACCCTGCCATCATGCCATTTTAGCCTCGTCTCTTTCTGATGGTTGAGTCATGAACACTGATCTTAACTGAGGCGAGGGAGCCTGCAGTTCTTTAGATGGTGTTGTGGGTTCTTTTGGGACCTCTTGGATGATTCATTGGTGTGTTCTTAGGGGTCATTTTTGTCAACCAGTCACTCCTGGGAAGGTTCACCACTGTTCCATGGTTCCTCCATTGGTAGATAAAGGCTCTCACTGTGGTTCACTGGAGTCCAAAAGCTTTAGAAGTGGCTTTGTAACCTTTTCCAGACTGATGGATGACAATTACTTTGTTTCTTATCAGTTCCTGAATTTCTTTGGATCGTTACATGATATTTTTGGGATATTTTTGGCCTCTATTGGTTCTATTTAAGTGATCTCTTGATTTGACAGGTCTGGCGGTAATCAAGCCTGGATGTAACCAATTACATTAAACTCCGCTTTCCAAAAAATCTGATTTACCACGGACGACTTCATGATTTAACAAGGGGGCCTATTACTTTTTCACGTAGG
Source organism: Hirundichthys speculiger (assembly GCA_018398805.1). Taxonomy (NCBI): domain Eukaryota; kingdom Metazoa; phylum Chordata; class Actinopteri; order Beloniformes; family Exocoetidae; genus Hirundichthys; species Hirundichthys speculiger. The sequence continues at coordinate 787,548 of JAGFBZ010002532.1, read as the reverse complement.
ACCATGTAGGTTTGGATAGTTTTTTTTTTCCTTAATAAATAAAATCATCGCTTAAAAACTGCATTTTGTGTTTACTTGGGTTATCTTTGTCTAATATTTAAGTCTGTTTAATAATCTGAAACATTTCAGTGTGACAAGCTTTCAAATAAATAAGAAATTAGTAAAGGGGGGAAATACTTTTTTTGATGTGATTCTTTTCCTTGTTTATTTCAAGTGAGGTTGTGTATTTCAGAATAGCTTGTGTCTTTCTTGAAGTAGATGTGAAGGTAAGGCTAACAGCTACACAGAGAGGCCATGGAGGGGCCAGGTTTTACCATCTAACTCAAACCTCAGAAAATGAATAGCAGTTATATCAAACCCAGTGTTAAATATGTTGCAGCACTTATTTGCTTTGCCGTTACGTTTGCCTTAGTGCTAAATGTCATATTCTAACATTGTCCATGCTTCAGCACTGTGTTGTAAAGCTGAGCGTTGTCAAGCAGACTCAGCTCAGTTAATATTTCTATTACATCACCTGATCAAACTTTATAAGACTTGAGATGTTCTTAGATCGCTCTCTGGGCCCAAACTCTGAGAAACTGTTAGCCTAGCTCCCCATCAGACTGCCTCCAGACTGAGAGCACTGTGACCATTGTCGTCTACAGGAAAACTTCACAAACTACTTTAAAGAACCCAAACATTCACATAACCTTAAAATTCAGTTAAGGCATAGCTCGCCGACATTTTCATAGTTTCTGTTTTCATTGTTCACAAAACCCGGTTGAATCTTTCTCTGCAGGGCCTCTAACTGACATGCTGGGCTCGTTGTCAAGTATTATGTTCTCAAGTGTTTGTGCTTGTCTTCTGAGCCAAGCTGCTGGAGTCCTCTCTTCCCCATCCGCAAAGACTTACACAACATTCAGCAGTCATATCTCTCCTTGTCTATCTAGGAGCCCGGCGTGTTTTCCCTTAAAGTCAAATTAAAAAGGTATGCCAGAAAAGAGAGCGTATCTGCAATTCAGAACACATTTTTCTATCAGACAGGAGATATATTGCCGACTAAGTATTGTCAGATGTTGGCAAATTCCACATATTTTTCATATCCGGCCCCTGAAACTTGGGGCCGCTTCAAAACTCAAGACACATCATTGACAAAGACTCTGTTTGACCTCAGGAGCACAGGCAGAAACGAAGCAAATATTCATTCTGTTTAGTACAAAAATATTTTCTCTGCTTTAAATGCAATATCACCGGCCATAAATCATTTAAGAATTCATTTAGAAATCATTTGAAAACACATTTATTTGTCATGGGTGCTCCTCAATAAAAATGGCTTTTGTGGAAAGTTTTATTTATATATTCATACATTCAGTAGTTGCAGTTATTCATGTATTCACTCATCCACAAGGCCTGGTCAGTGGCAGTGCATCTGGTCCCGTCTGTGTGTGTTTGTGTGTGTGTGTGTGTGTGACCCGCGGTGTAGCCCTACTATGCTGCGGGCTAGTGCTGTTCCCCAGGGGGCTCTCATCTTTTACTGAGCCCTGACAGAGGATGGAGGCTGGGAGAGGGGGTCCGCTGCATTAAAAAGCCTTTACCTAGTTCTGATTTATCACCCCTGCCTCACGCACACACACACACACACACACACACACTCACATAGCCGCTTACCAACCCCACACCATCTCACCATTCTTCGCTGCAGCTCAACTCTACACTCTATCAAGCACACAGACATATGGATGCATGCACACGCGCAATCACACGCACGTTGACACTACATTCACACACCATCAAACACATGCTCATTCCATCATAAGATGGCTGCCTTGAGAAAAAGTGAGGGTGCAAGGCGCCGCACTGCACCGCAGTGGCGATTTTACATTTTAATGGAGCCCCGCCTCTCCCAGTCCTCGCTCAGTTGGTAATTCTGGTGAGTTGCAGGCTGGTAGGCAGTGAGCTATCAGCTACCTCACCGCAGGAAGACAGAGTGACGCAATTACAGGACAACGTTTCCTGGGTACATCACCTGCATGCAGCTGCATTTGTATGTGACTGCCAATGAGGACGACAGGGAATAGGGAGAGATGGAAATGTGTTTGTGTTTGCTGTATTGAGCTAAGTAGATTGTCATTACATGACAAAAATCAGCCTGGACTCGATGACAAGGGACTGGCAAACACATGTATACACACAGCAATTATTGCACACAAAGACTTACACAAAATCCCCCAAAAAGTTTGATTACAAGCTAGTCATATATTGATAACTGCACAAAGGTGAATGCTTTTAAATGCATTACAACAAACAGAGACACATGCAAATTAATGCACGTATGAGGATAGCAGATACAAAAATAATTCATCACTGTGACCTTGAAAGCCTCCAAGACAGAGTAATCATATTCATTATTTCATTCATTCATTCATTCATTTATACATACATACGGGTGGAATACATTTGGTCTGTCTCTCAGCTTGAGTGATTGCATAAGTGCTGATAAAAACTCCCCCCAAAAGTAAAATAGGCACAACAAATAAAATGTATTCAATCGCAAAAGAAACAAAACACACATTAACAAGAGAGAGCTTCCAAAGACGTTTTATGTTTAATATTACTAATATTTACAACTGTGATTTTAAGTTTATTTATTTTTCATTCAACCTTTACTCAGCCGTGATACACCAGGTGAAAGTTAGGGTCTTTGAGTTTCCTCCACAAGACACAAGTGTCATATTTACTCATAAACAACGAGGTATGTCTTCCAGTGTTTTGTGAGTGGGATCAAATCCAGAAAGTTCTGCTTTAAAGAGAATTAAATTATTTTTCAAATACAGAACAGCTTTTTTCTCAAGGCCAAAATTTGTTTATTTGTATTTTAATTCACACGTTAAACTTTGGCATGTACTTGGTTGTACAATTTGAGTTACCCTTATGAATACACCTTTACATATAAAAATCAAAGTCACCCATGCATCATTGCAGGAAGACACTGTCTCTAACAAGGGTGACAAACTGAGCTGCGTAAATATAGAGGAACTGCAAAGCTGTGGAGAGGTATGGAGAGGTAAGTTATGAGAGCAGATAACTGGGACAGTGAAGTTTCTTATTTTATATCAAATTTTTTCTTGCAAATTCCATTTTACTTCTCTAACGGATATCTTATAGCACATGTGTCAAACACAAGGCCGGCGGGCCAAATGTGGCCCGTCGCGTCATTTGATGTGGCCCTCGAGAACTTAGAAATTATTGGCTTAAATCTTAAAACAATATTCTAAGACTTAAAATAAGCTTACACCACTTTAAAGCGCATATTGACAATAAACTACATCTCCCATCATGCATTTTGTCGTTACCCACAACAATAACGGTTGCTATGAGTAAGATAATTTTTCAGAACTGATGAACTTAAGAAAAACCTTTACAAACTAACCCCAACATGTCCAAGAAAAGTGTCTTTTGTGTTATGAGGGGGGGGTGTCAGTCGTGAAAGAGTTTAATCTACGTAAGCATTTTGACAGCAAACACGGAGCTAAGTATGCTAAATTTAGCCTGCAAGAAAAAACAAAGAACCGCTTCTGCTTCTGAAACCAAGGTAATGGATACTCTCAGTGATGTTTACCACAAACCCTGAATTCAATATAATAATGACTTAAATATTTGAAACTTGAATAATACAGAAACCGTTATTTAACAATATAATAATGTGTAGTTTAATTTATTTTGATTTTCCTTGCATTTTGTTACATTCATGCCGTCAGTCTGGCCCTTCGAGGGCCACCATGATGCAGATGTGGCCCTCAGTGAAAATGAGTCTGACACCCCTGTTAACATATCTGTATGTAAGCATGTGGTGCTCAGTGATTTTAACATTTTGTGTGAAAGTGAGTGAATACATGAGATTTTACAAACACAATGCAATCATGCGTCTCCTCCGTTATATACGGTTGTATTTAATAAGAAAAGTTTGTGGAAGAAGAGATAATGAAAAGAATGGAATAATTTCCTCGTAAACTATGATAATAACATGGTTCAGTGTGAAAACTGGACTAATTCATTTTTGTAACTTCCATGAATTTGTAAGTTTTTCTGTATTTTATTTGTTTATTCCTGAACTGGAAAACGTGAGTCACAGTGTAAATAAGCTGCTTGTCACCGTTCTTAGGTGTCAGACAGTTGCATGTTCCTGATCTGTGTGTGTGCACAAGGATGCACCTGATTTACAGAGTGACGACACTTGTTTTTTTAAAAGCAGTAACATTTTGCTAATAATTTGTGTGCTGCTGTGTTTCAGAGAATTCTGTGTGTGCTGGGGAAATGGAGGAAGGCTTCTGCAGCTGTTGCCTTCAAAACCATAATTCATTGTTGGTCATGCTACAATCTAGATTACATCTCTCACAGCTTAAAAGTGTATTTTCCCATAAACAGCAATCTACAGCTCATAAAAATTCATTCTGCCTCAGCATAAACAATCCCCCGGTCCTCTCACCCTTGCATATGTGTGTGTCCGCGTGTGTGTACATTTATTTGTCCATATGACATAAACAATCCCCTATACTCCCGTCAGGAACACAGAGTGATCCATCAGTTTCTCCACAGAAAACCAATTTCAGTGGAGATGTTCAGTTTTTCTCAGACACACAGAACCTCGTCGCGGAGTGAGAGAAAAAGAGGGAAAAGAGACAAGGACACACACACAAATACAGGAGGGTACAAAAAAAAGAGGGAAAAGAAATGGAAAGATGGAAGCATGCAAAATTGAGAGGAAGAGAAAAATTGCGGGTGGTGAGAAAAAAAAAGATAAAATAAGAAAAGACCTGCCTTGCCGTGTTTAATAGGACATACCGTTATTTCATCAATTCAATGTAGACTATAAAAACCACTCATCTGTTGGTCTGCACTCACATGTGCAGGAAAGTGACACATAGGTCCTGTCACATGCATGTAGGATTTATGTGACTGCTCCAAAAAAAAAATGACACACTTTCAGCCTCTAAACAGTTGTGCTATAATAGTAAAATAGGGAATAAAGACAAAAGCCAGGAAAAAAAAAAGATAGAATTTCTCGCTTTTGACCAATAAACCTTAAAGTATGGAATTATGAGCAAGGAGCAGGCATGCTGCCGCAGCCCAGTTTTGCATCACTGAAGCAGACGGATGACAACATAATTACATAGAGTCATCTCGTAAGATGTGATGAAACAAACAATGCATGTCATCTCCTTTCTAAGGTCCCTGTTCCTAGTGTCCTTTGTTTTCATGCATACGTTTCTACAAAAGCAGCGTTGCATGTGTTCATGCTCACAGCACGGATTAAGAATCTACATGTGAACGTACAGTATGGGGGCACACAAAGATGCTGTCAGACAGAGGTATTGCATGAAGGAGAACAAGAAATAGACAACAGACTAATGCATCTTTGTAGTAATGGGCCCAAGCTGAAACAAGATGAGAAAAGCCTTCATTTTAGGGAAGCTGCATTGCCACTAATGACTAGAGGGCCTCCAACTGTCATCTCAGCCTATTATAACTTGGAGATGGCTCCTCCATGTTTTTAAAGATAAATGCAAATTAAAAAACATTAGGCTTCATTCATTTGAGGTCTTCGGCATATAGGCCACTTTTGGTCCGAGGGCCACTTAGGGCTGCCTTATTTCTTCAAATGACCTTGAAATCAAAGAAAGAGCAAGTTTTAATGATTTAGAGAGCTCTTAAAGAAAGACTCAAAAGGGAAAGCAACACAGGCTCTCATTAAAAATTTCATTTAGACATTAAAAAAGCTTTTTGTTACAAATGTTCCTGCCAGGAAGCTGAGTTGATATACAAAGAGGACCTTGATAATGGCCAGCATCTGAGCCAATTTGATGTAAACGCATTTCCTCGTATATTCAGTAGTGAATCTATAAATTACAAGACATGCTTATTTGGCGGTTTTAGAATGTTCTTTGTGAGACTCAGGCCTGCATGTATGATGAACTACGAGCGCAGGAGTGTTGTGATTCGGAGCAGGGCCTGTGAATGACCTGGGGAATGCACAGTGTCACTTTGAATTTGACTTCTATTTCCTCACCGCCTGTTCTTCCCTGCACATGGTATGATTTCAGATTGTGAGCTCGTACGTGTGTGTTTGGGAACAAAAAGTGAGACATATCCCATCACCCCCTGAAATTCCTTCATTCCCTCCTCCATTGCTCCCTTATTTCCCCATCGATTCAGAGTGGCTTGTTAAATCCTTAGCATGGCTGGTCAGCGGCCTTTAAAGTAAAACTAGATATTACAAAGTTGGACACAGCGATCTCTGTTAGCGTGGTGTCGTTTCAGGGGTTTGTTGAATATATAGAAAACTTGCTGTCTAGAACTAAGTGGGTAAGTGTTGTTCAGATTTGGATTGATTTCATTTCTTTCATTTAATTTCAGTAAAAAATGAAGAAGGAACTGATGGGATGACTGCAACACTGTTATAGATGCAAATCATTCTAAATTATAAAGAAAAGGAAAATGTGTCATGTTTTTCAGTGTTTGGCATGTTGATCCAACCCTCTATAACTTCATCTCTCATGTGTTTAGTTATTTACAGCCCTGACAACAAAAAGCCTTGAACTGTTCAGCAAACTACACAGCACCCTTTGTGTCACAGGCATAACAGGAAATCAGGCTTTTGTCCGCTCGAGATGGCATCAAAAACACCTTGTTTCATCTGTCTTAAGCAATCCCATCTTGGTGCCTTCACACATCCCCATGTGAGGCTGTGCCGCTCCTCAGAACAGATTGGGAAACAGCACGATCTGCCGGGGAAGTCCCAGCGGACTGCCATAACATGCTCGTTTGCCGACTCACCACGGTTGCACTGAGCTCATGTTTGATTTCTCTCAGGTCGCCCCTCCTTCTCTCACTTTGTCTCTACTTCCATCACTTGTTCATTTCGCTGTCTGTAGCATCCACTTTCTTTCTTTTTCTCTTTTCTCTGTCCCTTTTTTCCTGTCCTGACACCCAGTCTCTGTCTCTTTCTCTTTTTCTCTTGGGCCTACCTGGACTTTTTCTTTTCACGCCTTCCCCTTGCCCCCTTTCACTTTTAAATACATGTTAGTTGGCTGTGTGTCCGTCCATGGAAATGCCAGAAGTTATTGTATCCTTCATTCACAAGGCAGTAATAAGGCAGGTGTACTCCTTCCCCCTCAGTTTTCCTCACCTTCTTTCTTTCCTTTTGTACTTTGGAAATTAGGTATTGCACCAGAGCACGATAAAAAGGCAGGAATGCTAACTTTAAGATGGAGAGAAAAGATTAGATTGCTTCTTTCATATGCTAGTTTGTGCGTCGCTTTTGTTGACATCTGGCTAAAACCAGAGAAAAAGGCTGCTCAGATTTATTTTACATTTTAAACAATGCATCACTGCAACACTTACTGTGTCCTTTGTTGCCTATTTCTGTTTCTCCAAAACACTGATGCACTGCTGCCAACTGTGCAAACAACATGCATAACCTCATTTACCAAAAAGAATCGGGCTTAATTCCCTGTTGTAGGCAAAACATTGCAAAGTTCTGCAGCATCAGAAAAGGATAAGTTAAAAAGT